>BSBN01000015.1:6197500-6935000 GCA_027924645.1 Cunninghamia lanceolata
TCATTTATATTATTGACCTTAGTCCTAGATGTGTGTAGGATTGAAGCACATGCTCTATGATCTACATTCTATTTGACTTCACATGGAGGTTTAAAGACCATATTTGAGGCTTGACCACTTTGGCAAGATCCCAAGTAGTCAGTCCATTTCTCTTTGTCCTAGATGCATGTATTGAAAAGGTTCTATTCACACAAAGAGTTGCATTGTCGTATTATTTCTTGTCATTTTGTTATTTTATTTTATTTAATCATATTAGATGAGATCACTATCATTTTATATTTTCCCTATGTATTCCTAATGTTTTTTTTGTGCTTCCACTTTCCTTATGTATGGATATTACATATTTTGTGCATTTAGTTTTATTTTCTATTACTCTCTCCCAACAATGTGATTTCATGATGACAACATGGGTATGCGAGCATCTAAGTTGAATGTCTTTCAGATTCATTTTTTAAAGTCATCTACAACTATAGGTTTCCATTTTTATAGTTAATTTATGTACTTTACTTCTCTATTTTTGTATTTCATTATTGAGAAGTTAGTATTTTTCCCAAGGACTAAACATAGTTCTAATTTGGCCAAATTATGTAGTTCAGTTAGAACATTAGCATATTATGTAGATTAAGTGGAGTTAGCATTCAAATAGTGTAATTTACACATTACATTTTTGGTGAACCTATTGATTCAACAAAAAGCCTTTTCTTTTCCTATCAATTTGCTTCCCAAAACCAAAAAACAAAGATCTCTTTCGTCAATTTCAAAAAAATGGTGTCCTTTGGCTAACTTCTCCACACCTTTCTTGATTAATTTTCTATCTCCCATATTTTTCGTGGATTATTTTAGTTCTTTCTACTAGGATTATTTAAATTCATTCATTGTGGACTATGATTTATTGTCTTTCTTTATTTATTCCTATCCATATGTATTGGATGATATAACCTTCATCTATAACACCTAAATACATATACATGTTACATGAATTAGATCCTTGACTATTTCTCTGGTCTTTCTTCCTTTATAGATATTATGCATGTTTTCCCTTCTATGTTAGAAGACTTTATTACATTTATCTCCATGACCCATCAAGGTACTACATTGTATGAGATATGATGTTGATAATCATTCTATTACATTTCATTCTACTTCTTGTCTTGTTGAGAATCCTTCTTGTACATCCACTACCTTTGCTATAGTTCATGATGGTAACCTATCTTTTCCCACCTCTCCTCCTCCTTTGGTTACATGTTCAAATTCCTCACCACATGTATCTCAAACTTGTATTGATAATATTTCTTGTAGTGCCTTTGGGACTCTTCTTCAAGTGATAATGAGACTCATAATTATATTGATCATTTCTCTTAGCAAGATGTAATCCTCTTGTTCTTCCCCTCCTATTTCTTTAGAGGATGAACTCTCTCTTATGGTAACATTAAGCATGCTAGCATGATTCATCACTTGCTTAATGTTACTATTATCATGAAGGATTAAATACTGAATGCTAAACCTTTAAATTCTTGGCAATCCGATGCAACATGGGAACATTCTCAAAATGTGGGTTTGTCTATGTTGAGAATGAACCTCCAGAAGAGATGGCTCCCTTTAAATGCCCCTTGGATCTGATGTATTTTGTGGGAAAAGAGGTAGAAGAAGTATTAAATAAATTAAAAATGAAAATCTATCCTAAGGGGTGATGTACCAATGATTGAATCCTAATTTGCAATATGATTCACAGCTATCCTCAACACATATGTTCATACAACTCAAACTGGACAATCTTTACCACATAGATGTTGCAAGTATGTCCCTAATCGGTATTGTCATTGGTGTCAACTATGCTCTTGTTTTGATGCTTGCTTGTGATGAGTTAGATGTTGAAGATAATGAATAAGTATTCTTGAC
This sequence comes from Cunninghamia lanceolata, assembly GCA_027924645.1. Lineage (NCBI taxonomy): Eukaryota > Viridiplantae > Streptophyta > Pinopsida > Cupressales > Cupressaceae > Cunninghamia > Cunninghamia lanceolata. The sequence continues at coordinate 6,199,400 of BSBN01000015.1, forward strand.
ACTGAATTTCCAAGTGGTTTTGAGAAAATTTGCCCCTCCAGTGGAAACAGTGTATTGAAGAGTATCTTTGTTTATAGAAGAAAAGTCAAGTAGATTGCTTTGCATTTGTTGTAGAATAAATATCTTTGTCTATGGATTGAAAGTTAGTTAGAAACATGTCTGAAGTTGCTATGTTTCAAGTTTGAGCCTCCGGTATGAAGATTTGAGTGAGTTATGTTCACCAGAGTGAAAACTACTTTTTCTATATGTTTGGTAGGGACAGAGAGAATGTATTCTGTTGTGCATTCCACTGCATTTAAGTATTTTAGTTTGCGGTTCTAGAATTAAGTTTATAATGTTTGTATGTGTCTTCAACTCTAACGGCTCATGATTTGGTGGTCCGCAAGCGATCCTTTCTATATGACAGTGGATAACAGTTATGTTCAAGTGTTCCTGATTGAAGAATCTTATGGATAAACTATTTAGAGGTTGTGTGGATTTTCTTAGTGGTTAAAATGTGCTTGTGGATGTCTCCTGGTCATGTTCCTACCTTTGGATTGGTCCGCAGATAGAAATTTGGATCGTGGATGAAGAATGTTCTTAGAAGACTTAGTGTTAACACCAGTCTTGGTTGACCTGGTTGTTTCCACTACTTGCGGAGATGCATTGAAGATTGAGAAAGCATGTTGTGGTGTGGAATATTGCAATTGAGTCCCAACTAAAGCATAAAATGATCCGCATACATCTTTTCCTTAGCTTATTTTGTTTAGATCTAGACCTATTTCTATGTATGTGTGTAATGCCGACCTTGGAGATTGTTCCAACGGTTGATGAATATAATGCTAACCTTGATGTACATTCCAAGGTTGATGAATTGTTTAAAAACATGTAATGTAGTCATAAAAAAGATGTCCTTGTGTGAAAATGCAAAGATAAGTGAAAAGGTGTAAGAAGAGCATAGTAGAGGAGTTATATTGTGCTTCAATGGGACTAAATCTAGGGATGGAGTAGATGCTATCAGATCAGTTCACCAAGCCTTGGCAGTGAGCTACCCCTTGGCAATGAGTCGATCTTGTTAGTGAGACCTAACTTTTGCAGTGAGCCTCTATTTTTCAGGATTGCTATAACATATTTATTTTTGTGGGCTAACACCCATCGTGGTTTTTCCCTTATAGGGTTTTCCACATAAAAAAAAAGATGTCTCATGTGTTGATTATATTATTTTGGTGAGTTTCTTATTTCATGCCTTTATGATTAAATCTAAATAATAGTGAACAAGTGTTTGATGTGTTAATATTCATAAGTGGTCAAAGTTTTGGAGACAACTGATTCAACCCCCCTCTCAATTGTCTGGTGCATTTCAACAAATGGTATCAGAGCCAGGTTCCTCAGAAGTAAGGCTAACAACTTGAGGTAGATCTAGGATGTCTTACAGGAAGGAAGCTCCGCAGTTTGATGAAGTGAATTATGCTCTCTAGAAGGTATGAATGAAAATCCATCTCCTTTGTCTTGGTTATAGAGTGTGGAAAGTGATAGACACAAAGTATACCATGCCTCAGAATCGTTTAATAACTAAAGATGAAATCAAAGAATATGAATTAAATATAAAAGCTAGAGATGCTATGTTAAGTGCCTTATCCAACACTAAGTTGATGAAAGGTTATGGATCTGGAAACTACTCATGAGCTCTGGGAAAAGCTAAAAAAACTATATGAAGGAGATGAGTCTATAAAGAGTGCCAAATTATAGGGCCTAAAAGTGAAATCAGGGTTTAAAGATGAGTGAAGATGAGAATATAATAGCCTACATACAAAAGGTTGATGAAATTGTTAATGGAATAAAAGGTATGGGAGGAACTATTGATGAGAAGGAAGTTGTGATGAAAATTCTTAGGTCATTACCCAAGTCCTATAGTCACAAGGTAGCTACAATTGAAGAAGTAATGACTGTGAAAAATGTCACCAAGGATCAGTTCCTAGGAAAACTTACATCTTTTGAGATGAGAGAACTTGGTGATGCTCTACCAAAGATTAAGACTGCTTTCAAAGCTAGTACTACAAAGAAGATCTCTAGAGCTGATAAGTATAAGGTGGAACCTAATGATGAGCTTGATGAAATTGAAGCCAACATTTTTGACAGACTGCAAAGAGGTTCTGGTAAGTTTAAAGGAAAATTACCTTTCAATTGTTTTACATGTGGTAAGGTTGGCCACTATGCTTCTAGGTGTCCTAAGAGAATTGAAAGGAATAGAAAACAATTTGAGAATAGACCTAGGGTTCCAAAGAAATACTACTACGTTAGAGATATTGATGATGAAGGTGTGACAGATGATGAATCTGATGATGCTAGACTAGTATAAATGAATATTTGTTTATTGCCATTAAAGAAGAATTTGTGTCTACTAATATTTCTAGCTATGTGAAGGAAGAAAACCAGTAGAAGAAAGTGATTTGGTTGTTCAGGTTGAGAAAGATAACCTTATGAATGGATTATTGACAGTGGATGCTCACATCACATGACCGATGATAAAAGCAAGTTTGTGAGTCTTGATGCTTAAAATTGTGCAGGTTCTAACACCAACATGGGAAGTTTCAAGAATGGGGACTTGCTACTTGAAACAACCTCTAGATTTTAAAGAAGCTAGATCTTCTAATTTAAATGGGGTTTTGAGTAAAGGGAAGAGGAAGAAACAAGATTATAGATACAATAAGGAAAATCTAACACTATGGCGATGCACTTGAATAAGTTGTGTTTCCTTAACTAGCACAATGAACAGGTTCTTAAAATTTAGCTATATTAAAGAGCAAATGCTGCACGATCAATATAAATAGATTGTAAATGAACCAAAAGATCAAAGGCTAGACTCATAAGAATTTACAAAGACACATAATATCAGCAACTTTACAGAATAAAGTTCCTTTTATTAATATTCCACCAAATACAAGAGGCACAACAACATGCACAAGTATATCAACCTTCTTATCAGAAATAACAAAATTAAGGCAAATGATACAATCTGATGACAACAAAGTCTCTGAATTCTCTACTTAATTTTTTATGTCTCTTCCCAAAAACTTGATCCCCTATCAATTACAATTACTACATATATAGCCACAAACTTGGCCCAAGATCACTTGTAACCACCCAAATCTTTAACGATGAAACATAACTGGAGCTAACTAGAAGTCCTTGACCGTTAAGATCTTCTAAATCTACAACTGTATTATCCCATGTGCTCATTGGCTGTGGCATCAAAATATGTGGCACTCTAACTATATTTCCATTGAGACACATGGTGACACCTGCGGGCTCATGAAATTTAAGAAATGTGACACACGACAGCGTCTGCATAACTGATAACTCCTTTACCTTCAAAATGAAACACACGAAAAAGTACCACATGTCACCATCTGCTGTATCATAGAACTGATACGTGCCTCTCTCCACTACACACTTAAAACTTTATCTTTTATACTCAAGCAACTTATCACTATGACATCTGGAACTCTCTGCTTGACTTAAAAGTGAGACATAAGTATATATATGGGACCCACTACATTCGCCACTTTATTATTTGCATGAAGACATAAAACTAGGACACATGGTGCTCTCCACATGAAACAATATTTGACACATGGTGCCATCCAACACAACTATAGCTCATGAAAAATGGGGTGAAGGATCCCATGGAAACTGACACTTGTCACACTCTGATGCAGCTTAAAAACATAATGCCTTAACCAGAGAGCATTAAAAAAGTAGGTTCCCACCTCCACTTATGCCATGTGGTGCTCTCCGCACTAAGCCAAAAACTATGTCATAAAACTGTGGCCCACATTATCTACCGGTACTACAAGTCTCAAACAAAAAGAAGATACACGCGACAGCCTCTGATGAAATCTCAAAAGACACATGGCAACACCTGCTAGCAAGTGGCACAAAAAGAAACTTTTAGAAACTGCCTCCAGGTATTAACACGTGGTACCACTCGCTGCAACCATGAGACTTAATAAAAGAAGACCACTATTGCTACATGGCACACTCCGCTGCTTTAGCTAAAATGGAAAAGAGATATATGGCAACATCAACTGGAAACATAATACTGATACTATTAGCTATTGCTCCAAAAGGAAATGACACATGGCACAATCCGCGCATGAGAAACAACACATAGCCACAAATATATAGTTACTGGAAATATTGAAACAATATATCTGAAACAAAATGTAGAGTTTTATCTCTAAAGTTCATGGTGATCACTAGGACTTTTGAGCCTACTTAGAAAGAACTCCAAAAAGAGAAACAAAAAGGTGATGCTACAATCAATGAGAAATTCAATCATAAATTATGTAATGCAGTCTAGTACACAAACCACTCTGAATCTAACAGCCCTTGTCTGCTCTGCAAATCTTGAAAAGCAAAATCTAGATTGATAATTCTTTATGAGAAAATGACTGTAAAATTTGAACCACAACTTTCAATTGAAACTCTAGCTGAGCCATTGGCACCAACACAGCTAGGGCTAAATAAGGAATAACAAATATCTGTTAGCTAGGGCTAAATTGAGGCAAAGCCCGCTTGGGCATAGATGGGGAAAACAATGGTAAGGTTATGGCCTGTGAAGGCATGGCCGGTGCATTGGCAATTGTAGTAAAAGTTTGTGAAGGCATAGCAGAAGTGGCAGGAGACATGGAAACTTGGGTGATTGGGGATGCCACTCCTAAATAAGAAGAAATAGAGATAGAAGAGAAGAGGAAAGAAGTACTTACTTGAGCCATAGATGAAATGAGTCAATCTTGTTGTTGTTGGGGCATAGAGTCTCCTTCCTCTGTTTCCTCCTCTGGTAAAACCAATTTTCTTATCTTCTGAGGCCTACTTGATGCCTCTTCTGGGTCTTCTTCTTCAATATCAATTATTGTCCGTTTCAAAGGTGCTGCTCTGAGACCCCCAGATGTCAAAGCTATATGGGTCTCGAGAGATAGCAGTGACACAATTTCCTTTTGTTTCTCAAGGGTACTGAGAGATGGAGGCCATGGAGTTATTGGTTTTACAGATGAAGCTTGCCCCATTTCTTGAATTACTTGGACCTCTTATGTTTCCTCCTCTGCTTCCTGGGACCCTCTTGGAATTCTGCTAGTATCTGGGCTTAAGACAGGAGATGGATTCCATTCATCCCAAATTGAATCCCATGTCTCATCTGTCTCTACATTTCGAAAGGTGTGAGTCAATTCAGAGATCTCTTGCCTATATTTCCAATAAGCTTCAATATTCTCTGTACTCCAGTCTTTTCCCTTCAATGTCTTTCTCAAACCCTGAGTCATTTTTATTTTAGGATCAAATTCCCTCTCTTTCACATAGAATGTTTCCCAGGACTTGGGCCCCTCATATGGCAAGTCACTTAATTCCACATAATATGCAGGTTCATCCTCCTTTGGGTACCTTCTATCTTCCCAGAATGGGCGTCCCTCATGAGCAACTTTAGCAGAAACCTTATTATTGATAATCTAGGAAGCTAGGAAACTGTCTAGATCATATCTCCACTTATATTCCACAATTAAGAAACTACAGACATCCAATTTCCTCAATAAGAGATTCTTAGTGCCTCTAACTTCAATTGTTATCTTCTCTCTTATCCAGGGGACATCATACATCTTCTTTTTCTTCTTCATGTGTCCAAAATAATTGTCTATAATAGACACTTGATGGGCTACTTCTAAAAATGTGATCCTAGGGGTCAAGATTTTAGGCAATAATACAGGTTCTCCACTAAAACCATGGACTCTAATTATAGTTGTGTGAGACCCAAAGAAAAAATCATAAGGAATTGGATGATTGGTTAGGAAACCTCTGAGACTTTGTGTCATCCTATTTTCTATAGGCTCGGGGCTTAAATGACTAAAAGGAGTAACAAAACATTCTAAAAATTCATAAGGATCCGAGGTATCGGACAACGCATGAGTCCATGTGGACACAGGAATGGTTCTATTGCTAGCAGACTCTGGATCATACATATTTAGAGACATGTATTGCTTAAAGACACTAAAATTTTGATACAACATCAAATGGAACAGATATGCAGAATACTTGAAAACACATTTCTAGTGGAAATTTGCAAGTTGGTCAATCATGGCTGCTATGATTTTCTCTAAAAGGTCTAGCCGATCTTCCTAAGACTTATCCATAGTCTTTAATTAGAAAATAAATGCAAGCTGCTAGTCGTGAACTTTAGAATCCTCATTCTAACCAAAGATAAAGGCCAACATGACGAGGGCTTCTTGAACGTCAGACTTGAATTGGGCACGGCCAGTGAGTAATGCAGGTAACTATGTATTATCTTCACCCAAATGAATTTCAGCATTCAGAAACTTCACCTTATTATTGGTGTTTATCCATGTGCCCTACAGCTTAGCAATATTAGGGAAAGTTAATGTTCTATCATACTATAAAGCCAACATATCCCTAATTGCCTTAGGAGTAATTTGAATCATAAAAGGGCAACATTGAATATAATTGGACGGTGGGTGAAACAATTTTGCACATAAGTCGATCAGCTCGGGGCACAAGTGGACATTAGGAACCAGAAACTGTGCCAACTGGGATGTCTACATCCTCATCCCAAAGGTTTCCCACTGTCCTTTTGTTGCGCAAATGAGGCATCTCTGATGAGCTCCCTCCCGAAGACTCTTGGTATTCTTTTGTGTGTGTGTGTATAAAAGATGTCATTAGCATAATCCTTTACTTGTGTTGGGTCTACGCTCACCCCTATTTCTGGGACCCTTATCCTCGGATAAATTTTCCTTGGTTGTATAGATGCAGAAGCATAGGATTTGTTGTTCATCAACTTATTAGATTCTTTGAAGATCCCTAGCCCCTCCTGTTGTGATTGTGTGTTTGACATTTATCTATCTATTGTGAAACTTCATAGCTCTTAACACAGAAAATGAGAAAACTATAAAAGAAACTGCACTTATCTAAAAATGTTTGCGAGACACAGAGCTTGGACACAACAACAATTATGAATGTAAAATGACAATAGCAAATGCAACTATTAAAGGGACTAATACTTAGCTCAATGAGGCATAATGAAACAATAAATGACACATTATGTCATATTAATGGCATTAATGCTATTAGACAGTTAGTGTATCTTTTGATATCCGTATTGGATGGAGAGTCAGACTCATACTAAGAGTGGCAATCTTCTGAAAAGATGAGTATTTTCTTAAAATTAAGGAACTGTCGAACAACCTTAGTAAATACAACTTCTAATGAAAAGGAACCTTTGTACTTCTAACATGCTACACCCTTAATATTGGTGTACATAGGGTTATGAATAGTCGGCTTGTGGCTATCTTAACTCCTAATTAAGTCATATTATCATTATTATATTGTTATTTAGTTGTTTAGGTTGGCCTAAGGCTTCTATAGGGCTATCTAAGTCAGCCTGGGTGATATCCTAGGCATAAATAGGTATATATAGGAGGTGGTGAGTCTCATTTCACATCATATTGAGTATTGTGTTCTTACTAAAGACTATTGGAGGTATCCCCCTTGAAGAGGATAAGGAGGTTGCTCCCTCGAAGTGGCATATAATTAAGTATTTGCAGCATATTACTATTATATTCAGATATTGTGCAAGTTGTTTCATTACAAGTGGTATCAGAGCATGATCTTGGCACCGTAGAGGCAAGATTTTTTCTCAACATTGGAGGTGATTTTGGGAAGAGCATAACTTTCAGATTTTAGCAAATTTTTTAAAGAGTTTTAAAGGGTTTTTGAAGACCATATTAAAGAAAATAAAGTCCCAATTTCAAAGGAATTGAAGCAAAAATAAGTGAGTTATTGAAAAATTAGGGTTTCCAACAAATTCACTCTCAAGGTAGAAAATTTGCTAATTTTTTGGATTTTTTTCTGGGTAAGTGGTATCTTGGCCTTAGTAAGTTACAGTAAAAATTTCAAAAAATTTACATTTCATTTGTGTGATTTATTTCAAAAATATTGGTTTCCATCATGATGGGGCCTGCAACAAGAGGTAAAAAGAATGCTGCCACACCGGGGAAATCCTCTGATAAGGATGAGGAAATAATAGAGGATAGTAATCTCAATGAGGAAATAAGTAAGTTCAAGGAAGAGGTTAAGAGGGATATGTGTGACCTAAGAGGAGATATATCAGATATACGAAGCATGTTAAGTGCCTATATGAATGAACCAAGAAAGGAGTTCTCAAGCAACCAAGGTGAAACCTTCAAGTTAACTAATAATGACACAAATTTTAATACTCCTATGGGATCTAGGAACTTTTTTCCAAAGGTGGATATGCGCAAGTTCGATGGTAAGGATCCTCTAACATGGATAAACCAAATGAAGATTTTTTTTGAAGTACATCAAATCCCATATGGACAAAAGGTCACGATGGCTTCCCTATATCTAGAACTAGATCAATTCATTTGGTATCGTTGGCTTTGTACTCATCGGAGAAAAAAGGGTCTCACCATCTCATGGTCAATTTTTACAAAAGAACTCCAAGCACAATATAGCAATAGTGTGATAGACAACTTCTTTAGCCAGCTTGCTAAAATTCAACAAACAGGATCAGTTAAGGATTATATTCAAAAATTCCAAAATCTATCCTTAAGAGTGGATACAATTACAGAGGAGAACTTGAACGATTTATTCTTGGGTGGTCTCAAGGATCACATTCAACATGAGGTACGCATGTTTAGTCCTAGCTCAGTAAATGAGTCTTTTATCTTGGCACGCAGGGTAGAGGAGAAGTATTTGATTCCTAGAAAGCATTGGGCTAATATGACAAGAGAGAAAGGATATTCAACACCTTCTCTTCCTCAACCTACTAGGTTGACTCCACAACAAATTAAGGAGAAAACAGCAAAAGGGTTGTGTTTCAATTATGATAGCAAATACAGTCGAGGACATAAATGTAGTGAAAAGAAATTGTTCTATATTGAAGGTCCAAGTGAGGAAGAAGAGGAGGAACCCATATTAGAGGAGGATAGGGAGTCAAGTGAGGAATCACATGATTCTCAACCAATCATTTCTTGTCATGCACTCTCAGGTTTCAGTGCACCACAAACTCTCAAGGTAGTGGGTTTCTTAAAGAAGCAGAAAGTAACAGTGTTGATCGACTCAAGTATTACTCATAATTTCATCAACAAAAAGTTGGTAACTCGTCTAAATTGTTTTATATATCCAACCCCAAAGTTTCAGGTTTTGATTACAGATGGGGGTACAATTAGTTGTTTGGGGAAGTGTTATAGCATTAAATTATCCATGGGAGATTATCAACTTGATACCCTAATGTATGCAATATCCATGGGTGCAGCAAATATTGTTTTAGGAGTACAATGGCTTACTACATTGGGAACAATTGAGATGAACTTCCAAGAACTATTCATGAGATTTCAATCAGAAGGAAAGGTAGTGGAGCTAAGGGGTTGAAGGCAAAATCCCCACAGATGGTAAGCTCTCATCAAATGCAAAAGTTGCTTAAGAAAGGAGCGGATGGATTTGTGGCCTAGCTATGTTCATTAGAAGTCTCTCAATCTAATGCTCCTACTCATCCAGCTTTACAAGCAATAATTGATCGTCACTCAGTGGTTCTTGGAGATATGCCTAAAGGACTTCCTCCTAAGAGGGATCATGACCATGCCATACAACTAGTTCCAAGTAGCCAACCACCAAACATCAGGCCTTATAGGTACCCACACATACAAAAAAGTGAGATAGAAAAAATTGTTGAGGAGATGCTAGAGGCAGGAATTATCAGGCATTGCCAAAGTGCTTACTCCTCGCCTATGGTGATGGTGCGTAAGAAGGATGAAACTTGACTCATGTGTCCAGATTATAGAGTGCTCAACATGTACACCATTAAAGATAAGTTTCCTATTCCAGTCATTGATGATTTGCTAGATGAATTGAATGGAGCTATGTATTTTACCAAGTTAGATCGTAGATCTGGTTATCACCAAATTTGGATTAAGGAGGAAGATATTTGTAAGATAGCATTCTGAACTCATGAGGGTCATTATGAATTTTTGGTGATGCCATTCGGCCTTACCAATGCACCATCTACATTCCAAAGTTTGATGAATTCCATTTTTAAGAAGTTCTTGAGAGAAAGTTTGTGTTAGTGTTCTTTGATGATACATTGATTTATAGCAAGACTTGGGAAGAATATTTGCAACATGTAGATCAAGTATTACAATTACTCAAAGATCATAAACTCTATGCTAAGCCATCCAAGTGTGCTTTTGGTCTTAAGGAGGTGGAGTATTTGGGACACATAGTTTCACATGAAGGAGTAAAGGTGGACCCTAACAAAATTAAGGCTATCATGGAATGGCCTATTCCAAAAACCATTAAGAAACTGAGGGGTTTCTTGGGATTAACAGGGTACTATAGAAGATTTGTGAAGAATTATGGTTGTATAGCAGCACCCCTCACCACTCTCTTGAAGAAGGATTCTTTTCATTGGATTGAGTCTGCTAATGTAGCATTTGAGCAATTGAAGGAGGCTATGTGTACAACTCCAATGCTTGCCACTCCAAACTTCACCAATGAATTCATTATGGAATGTGATGCTTCTGGAAATGGGATAGGAGCAGTTCTCATGCAATAAGGTCAACCAATTGCTTTTGAGAGTTGTCAATTAAAGGGTAAAAATTAGCTCAAACCTATTTATGAGAAGGAAATGCTAGCAATCCTTCACGCAGTTAAACAATGGAGGCCTTATTTAATGGGCCGACACTTCAAGGTTAAGACAAATCATGATAGCCTAAAATATTTTTTGGAACAAAGACTATCCTCTGAAGAGCAACAAAAATGGGTCACTAAGATGTTGGGATATGACTTTGAGATTGTATATAAGAAAGGGAAGGAAAATATTGTGGTTGATGCACTTTCTAGGAAGGATGAGAAAGATGAAGCCTTATTGTGTGCCCTTTCAATATTACAAGCAAATTGGGTGGAAGAAGCCAAAGCAGAGTGGCAAAATGATGTTGCAACAAGTAATCTCATCCAACAATTAAAAAGTGATTCTAGTAGTTCAGATAAGTTTTGTTTGAAGGGAGATATTCTTTGGTATAAAGAGCACTTGTATCGTTGCAAGAATTCCAGTCTTAAACACAAGATTCTCACAGAGCTACATAAGTCCCCAGTTGGTGGTCATTCAGGATTTTTGAAGACATATCATCGAGTCAAGCAAGATTTTTTTTGGGAAGGGCTAAAAGGTGAGGTGCAAAAATTTGTGGCTGAATGTTTGGTTTGTCAAAGAAATAAGGGGGAGACAATTAAGACACTAGGTCTCTTGCAGCCCTTATCTATTCCTAGCCAGCGTTGGGAAGAGGTATCCATGGACTTCATCACAGGGCTTCCCAAATCTAAAGGTCATAATGTCATCATGGTTGTAGTTGATCACCTCACTAAATATGCACATTTCATTGCATTATCACATCCTTTTATAGCAAGTGCAGTGGCAAAAGTTTTCTTGGAGAATATCCAAAAGCTACATGGTAGACCTAAGGTTATTGTTAGTGATCGTGATCCTATCTTTACTAGTCACTTTTGGAAAGATTTATTCTCATGTTTGGGTACTCAATTGGCTCATAGTTCTTCATACCATCCTCAATTAGATGGGCAAACTGAGGTTGTTAATAAATGTTTGGAAGGATATCTACGTTGTTTCACTTTAGAGAAACAATCTCAATGGGTAGATTGGCTACCACTGGCAGAATGGTGGTATAACACTTCTTTTCATAGCTCATCAAAAATGTCTCCATTTTTGGCACTTTATGGATATCATCCTCCTTCCATCACATCATCATTAAAGGTGTCACCAAGAGTTCAGGTAGTAGAGGACCACTTGCTTCATGAACAACAGGTACTTTCAAGACTCAAGGAGAATTTAGCTATGGCACAAAATCGAATAAAACAATAGGCGGACCAACATCGTAGTGAAAGAAATTTTGAAGTTGGGGATTGGGTCTTCTTGAGATTGTAGCCTTATAAACAAATCTCAATGAAGCAACAAAAAAAGAATAATAAGTTGTCTCCAAGATATTATGGGCCATACAAAATCATGCAAAATATTGGTAGTGTTGCCTACAAGCTAGAGTTGCCACCAACAACAAAGATACATCCAATTTTTCATGTTTCTTGTTTGAAGAAGGTAATTGGGTAGAATATTCCTACTCAAACAGTACTACCAGAGCTCGATGAAGAAGGAAGAATAATTTTGGAACCAAAGGGCATTCTTCAAACATGCACGAAGAAGCTGAGGAATAGAACCCTCACTCAGTATCTCATCCAATGGAAGAATTTACTAGTTGAAGAGGTCACATGGGAGGATGAGGAGTTCATTCAAAAGAATCCACACTTGGTTAGCATTGAGGACAATGCTTCTTTGAAGAGAGGGGGCATGCTACACCCTTAATATTGGTGTACATAGGGTTATGAATAGTCAGCTTGTGGCTATCTTAACTCCTAATTAAGTCATATTATCATTATTATATTGTTATTTAGTTGTTTAGGTCGGCCTAAGGCTTCTATAGGGCTATCTAAGTTGGCCTAGGTGATATCCTAGGCATAAATAGGTATATATAGGAGGTAGTGAGTCTCATTTCACATCATATTGAGTATTGTGTTCTTACTAAAGACTATTGGAGGTATCCCCCTCGAAGTGGCATATTATTATCAAGTATTTGCAGCATATTACTATTATATTCAGATATTGTGCAAGTTGTTACATTACATAACATGTGTTCTCAGAACACTTATTAAAAGGGAAAAGTAGGAAAGTAAGAAAAAAGTGAGAAATGAAATTAAAAGTGCCTAACTAACTATGATACAGAGTTATTCTCAGGCCTAGATAAAATGTTTTAGAAAGATCTCATTTACCAGAATCTCCTCAGATTCTCCATCCATAGTCTCCAACTCAAATGAATTTTGCTGCTTACAAGAACCAATCCTATAAGGACCTGTCCATAATGATTCAAATTTGTTGTGTTAACCTGGTTTGGCAACTCTTTCATCCCACTTCAGCACCAGAGACCCAACTTCAAAATTTGGATTCAAAGATTTCTTGTCAAACCAATTCTTAACCATCTACTGATGCTTCATTACTGATTCATGTGGATTTTCTCTCTTTTCTTGAACTTCCAACAACTCGGCGAGTCTGACTTGCATTGAGCCATTTTCCTCAATTTCCATCGGCTTCAACAATTGTAAGGTAGGAATTTCTGTACTTAGTGGCATCACTGCTAGTTTTCCATAAACCAACTCATAGGGAGACATTTTAGTTACTTGCTTTGGTGTTATTCTATCAACCCACAGTGTTGTGTTAAGTAACTTGTGCCACTCTCTTTGATAATTAGTTCCTATTCTTTTTATGAGTCTGATGAGGTTCTTATTGGTGGATTCTGCCGAACCATTTCCTTGCGGATAGTAATTAGAAGAAGTTTTTAGATATATCACAATTGTTAAAGCAAACTCAGATGGTCTAGTCCATAAGAATGCCTTAGCATTGTCTGATATGATGGTATGAGGAGGACCAAACCAAGAAGTTATACCTTCCAAAAATTCTCAGATCACTTTTTCAGTAACTTCCTTGAGTGGTACTGCTTCACTCCACCTTGTAAAGTAATCTATTGCAGTAAGAATCAACTTATATCCCATATTTGACACTGGATTGATCACGCCAATAAAATCTAAACCCCATTGAGTAGAGGGTTCATCCACTACTATGGGACTTAAAGGCATTTCTGCATTTCTCCTCTTTCCAATATAGAACTGGCAAGCTTGACATTCTTTAACCATCTGATAGCAATCTGCAAACAGAGTAGGCCAGAAATAACCATCTTGTGTCACTTTAATTGTAGTAGTCTTTACCAAAAAATTACCTCTGTAAGTTCCATGATGAAACTCATGTAATACTCTTTGAGCCTCATCCTTCTCTATACACCTTAAGAGTATTCCATCAATATTCTTTCTAAATAAGCCCTAATCAATTAATACAAAATGAACTGCTTGCTGCCTATAGTACCTTTTCTTATCAGAAAAGAGTTCATTTGGGAACACACCAGTCCTCATAAACTGTATTCTGTCTCTTACCCAAGAGTCTTGGTCAATCTCTTGGAGTCTCAACACCTTTTCATTTTTTCTTCTTTTTTTGACACTGATTTTTCTATGTATCGGGTCATATATTGACATAGTCCTTTGCCTCTAACCAATTTGGTAGGCCTTACCTCCATATCATATTCTAAGATCTTGGTTATCCAATTGGCCCTTTTTGTAGTGATCTCACCCTCCATGATATATTCCCTAACACTAGGGTGGGCTACCAATATCAGAATCTTATTCCCTATTACTAAGTGTTTGAATTTCTTAAGGGATTTTACCATAGCATAGGCTTGTTTCTCAACAAAATTATATCTTGATTCATACTCCCTTAGTGTTCTAGAGAAGAAATCTATTGGGTGTTCCCCTTCTTCCTTGTCATCTTTTTGAGTAAGAACAACGGCAACACAATATTCACCTCCATACACATACATTATAAAAGACTTAGAGAAATCTGGGTTTCTTAGTACTGGCGTCATTGAAATGGCTATCTTGACTTCTTCAAAAACCTGCCTCTCTTATGTTGTCCATTTGAAAACCAAATCTTTCTTTAGCAACAGAGTAATGGGCCTGATTAGCCCTGCAAAATTAGATATAAAGCAGCTGGCGAAATTAATCTTTCCTAAAAGGACTAAACTATCTTTTTGTTAAATGACAAAGATAAATTCATGATGGTGGTGACTTGCTTTCGATTAATGGAAATCCCATCCTTTGAAACTATATGTCCCAAAAGTTTTCCTTGAGGCACAATGAAGATACATTTCTTAGGATTTAAGGAGATCCCAATTTCCTAACATTTTTAGAAAACTACTTCCAGGTGCCCAAATTGATCTTTGACATCCTTGGTAAATATGGTTAGATCATCCAAATAAATCAAAATAATCTTATTTATAAGTTCCCTAAATGCTACATCCATGGCACGCTGAAAGGCAACCCCAGCATTTGAAAGACCAAATGGCATCTTGGCATATGCAAATGTTCCCCACTTTGTAGTGAATGTTGTCTTGTGTTGGTCTTCATCTTCCAACCAAATCTGATTATACCCTAAGAAACCATCAAGCAAAGAAAACCTCTCAAACCCTACTACAGTTTACAAAATTTGTTCCATAGAAGGCAGGGGGTATTGATCCTTCAATGATGCTTTATTTAGGTCTCTGAAATCCACACAGAGTCTTATGTCACCATTCTTTTCCCTTAAAAGTACTAGATTAGACACCCAGGTCAAATGTTTAATTGGAAAATTGATCTTTGATTCTAGAAGCTTTTGTAGTTCATCTACCATTAGTGGCTCAATTCTAGGGTTCACTAGTCTTTACTTCTGTCAGACTAGTTTTGATCCTTCATTAAGCTCTATGGTATGTTGGATGATGTCTCTATTATAGCCATGAAGATCTTCATAGGTCCAAGCAATTACCCAGTCATACTTGTTATACGAAGCAATCAACTTGTCCTTTTCCTATTCGGTAATAACATTGCCTATCTTTAACTTCCTTCACTAACCTGAATTTTAGAATAATCATCTTTACATGCCTTAAACTTCCTTTTGTCTAAGCTTACATCTTCAAGGTCAAATAAGTACTCGAGTGATTAATCCTTTGGGGAGCTTATTCAACTTTAGCTGAATGATTTGATCATCATAAGCCTCTTCAATCTTGGGTTGTAATTGATCAACAAATTCTCCTGACTGTTGCAGAAACAAGAGTACTTGAAGATCATTATCAAAAACCTACCAATTCTGATCATTATTTGGAATTATTGGTCTTACTATAACTTTAACTGACTCATTATTAACAAGTAGGTCACTTGCTGGGTCAAATTGAGAACCAATTTGTGTCATTCTGTCTGCTTCTGCGTTTTGAATTTTGGGGACAACCTCAATGTTGAAACTGTCAAAACCATTTATTAGATCCTAGATTCTGTGATGATAGGATCTCATTCTTACATTCTTTGCTACTACTGTCTCCTTGATTTGTTTTACTACTAACTTTGAGTCTCCTTTAACCACCAAATTCTTGATTCCTCTCTTCTTGGCCAACATGAGTCCATGCACTAAAGATTCATACTTAGCATCATTATTAGTGCAAACAAACTGAAAGTGTATAGCTCTTAGAATCTTTTTGCCATTTGGGGCAGTGAGGCAAATACCCACTCCAGCACCATTTTTACATGTAGCACCATTTAGAGTCATATAAAATTACAATGGTTTCTTTAGAGCCTTCTTTAGAGCCTTCTTCAAAAATTACACAAGTGCCAAAATTAGTAGAGTCAAAGTTTCCACAAGGATCACTTTGCATCATGGTCATCAATTGACTATTTTCCTCTTTTTGTTGGTCATGTTCAGTCTAATCCCCTAGTTTTTCAACAAGGAATCTCTCCTCCTTGTTCATCATGGCATGGGATGCTTCAATCCTTGGGATGGTTCATCAGTGATATGGTCCTTAGACAGAGGTTCAGGCAATACCTTCATCTTTGTCCCATAATTGGTTCTTAATATTAGGTGTCACTAGTCTAGTGACATGTATCCTCCTATCTTGGTTGTCAAATATCTAGATAGGCATAAACCAAAGACATGGGGAATATCTATGACTACCACATCCTGTTTGATAGTTATATTGGGGTAGGTATACAGCTGCAAGGGGAGTTGTTTGATCCTTCCTATAGTTTGGACAGGCTTCCCATCTAATTGCATGACACCTCTAGTAAGTGGCCCATATTTTATCTTTAAAGTGTCTGCTATTTGCTTTGGCATAACTATAGTACTAGCTCTAGAATCTATCATTGAGTTGTGCAACAATTTCTTTCCCACTATTAAAGTTAGATAGAATAGATCTAGATTAGATTTACCTACCTCTGGCACACTGTTCAATAGAGCTGTTGTCTGCAACTGTGTGGTGTCTTTATGTTGAGCCTTTCCTTTATCAACACCTTCTTCCTTAGTACTGGAAAATTTAGAGGCCACTTGGCTCTGTAGTGCTTCTTGCAACAGTGTCTTTTGCTTAGGAATAGCCAGCATATCCTAGATTGACACATGTGCTGGGGTCTTTTTCAGCTACTCTACCACATTCATAGGTCCTAGTGTTTGTGTCTTTGGGTAGTAAGGATGCCTTGCTCTTTCTAGCATCTAGACAGAGACTACTTGATTTTGTACTGGCTGTGGCACTTCTTGCCTAGAAACTGGACTATAATGGTTCTAGAAAGGAGGAGCTCCGCACTCTCATTATTTGTGACCTCAATTTGTTCCATCATTCTTCTCTTTGACCTGGTATAATAATCTGACTGCACCAATGGTTTCTTGGAAGTTGATTCTTCATTAAAGAACATTGAATCTTCATCTTCAATCCATGAAAATAAATCATGGTCAGGAGCAATTTCTTCTTCTTGTTGGATAGAGATCCCCTGCATTTGAGCCACCATTACTACATTCTAAACACCAGGTGACTGATATGGAGGAGCATTAGACATCAGGACTTGTGCTTCTACCCTTCTCTATTCTACTATTTTTTCTTGCAGGTTGCCTCTAGGACAATCTCTAGGCATATGGGCATTGTTACAAGGGAAGCACCAGGGATTGGTATCTTCTGCGAAATTATTTTGTCCTGGGACAATTTCTCTATTAGGATTATGAGGGATAGTTTGTAAGGTGTGGGAACCGTGACCAATTAGTTTGAAGGTTGAGGGTTATTTGGTGTTTAAGGACCTTGATACTGATTTGATTGATATGGGGGCCTATTTCCTTAGAAACCTTCATAGGCAGGATTTGGCTAAGAAGTTTGTTTCCTTTTAATATTAATAATCTCATTTTAGAAGGTCCTAAGAATGTTCTTCATATCATCCATTTCAGATGGAGGGGCAAAGGGTGCTAGCACAATAGATTGTTGGGCTATTGGGAAGGTATACATAGACATAGGTGTAGCTGTAGGATTAGGGACCTCCTATGGAAAGGGAATTGAAATCTCTGGGAACATAGGCATGGGAGGTCTTGGAGGCAACTTTCCAGCATCTCTTAGATTATTCTCAGCCTTAACAACCAACTCATATGCTTCTGGCAGAGTTTGACCTCCAAGAGACTGAATCATTATTGATATATCAAAATTGAAAGCTTTGAGGTAGAATACAATTGCCATACCTGATGGTGGCCTTGCTGTAGCAAGAATTATGTCCCAAGTCTTTTGAAACCTTGTGTTGAAATCAATTATAGCTTCTTGTGGGGCCCTCTTTATGGTGATTAATTGTTCCAGCAGGGAAGATTTGTCACCCTTCTCACTAAATCTTGCAAAGAAAGCATCACCAAGTTGATCCCATGTAGATATTGTATTTGGGGTTAAAGATCTATACTAGTCTAGATCCTTCCCCTTGAAAGAAACTGCTAACAATCTGACGGCTACGTTCTATATAGTAATGACATGCACTCCACACACATCTGACACATTTTGAAGATGCTTTCCTGGTGTCTTGAAATCTTCTCCACTAAATTTAGGTAAAGCCTTCAAAGCATTAGTTGGAATTAGATCCCAAGTAGCTGGTGGCACTGGAAGAATGAGAGGACTTCTAGTGTTCCAATTTGCATAGTTCCTTAGGGCTATAGGCGCTCACATATTTACTCCTTGCGTTATTGCAATTTGATTCACTCTTCTTCTTGGATAGTAACTAATGGTGGCAATAGAATACCTGGATTAGCACCAGACTGAGCTCTTGTTGTAGGTCCACAGCTCTAACTCCTTATCACTCTATGGTTCATACGATCTTGATCAAGACTTCAAGAAAGGTCCCACGGGTCGTGCCAAAAACTGTTGATGCTTAAAATTGCGTAGGTTCTAACACAAACATGGGAAGTTTCAAGAATGGGGACTTGCTACCTGAAACAACCTCCATATTTTGAAGATGCTGGTTCTTCCAATTTAAATGGTGTTTTGAGTAAAGGGAAGAGGAAGAAACAAGATTATAGATACACAAAGCAAAATCTAACACTATGGCGATGCACTAGAATAAGTTGTGTTTCGTTAACTAGGACAATGAACAGGTTCTTAAAATTTAGCTATATTAAAGAGTAAATGTTGCATGATCAATATAAATAGATTGTAAATGAACCAAAGGATCAAAGGCTAGACTCATAAGAATTTGCAAAGACATAGATAATATCATCAATGGCACAGAATAAAGTTCCTTTCATTAATATTCTAGCAAATACAAGAGGCACAACAACATGCACAGATATATCAACCTTCTTATTAGAAATAACAAAATTAAGGTAAATGATACAATCTGATCACAACAAAGTCTCCCAATTCTCTGCTTAATTTCTAATGTCTCTTCTCAAAAACATGATCCCCTATCAATTACAATTACTACATATATAGCCACAAACTTGGCCCAAGATCACCTATAACCACCCAAATCTTCCACAGAAAAACAAAACTTGAGCTAACTGGAAGTCCTCAACTGTTAAGATCTTTTGAATCTACAACTATATTATCCCGTGCACTCATTAGTTGTGGCATAAGAACATGTGACACTTTAACTATATTTCTATTGAGACACATGGCAACACCCGCGGGCTCATCAAACTTTAAAAAATGTGACACGCGACAGCATCTGCATAACTGATAACTCCTTTACCTTCAAAATGAAACACACAGAAAAGTGCCACATGTCGCCATCCACTGGATCCTAGAACTGATACATGTCTCTCTCTACTACACACTTAAAAACATTATCTTTTATACTGAAGCAACTCGTCGCTATGACATCTGGTACTCTCCACTTGACTTAAAACTAAGACATATATATATATATAGATATATATATATATATATATATATATATATATATATATATATATATATATATATATATATATATATATATATATATATATATATATATATATATATGGGACCCCCTACATTCGCCACTTTACTATATGCATGAAGAAATAAAACTGTGACACAACCATAGCTCATGAAAAAGGGGCTGAAGGATCCTGCAGAAACTAACACTTGTCACACTCCGATGCAACTTAAAAACATAATGCCTTAACTAGAGAGCATTGAAATAAAAGTGGTTCCCACCTCCACTTATGCCACGTGGTGCTCTCTGCAATAAGCCATAAATTTGTGTCATAAAACTATGGCCCACCATATCTATCGGTACTACAAGTCTCAAACAAAAAGAAGATACACGTGGCAGCCTCCGATGAAAGCTCAAAAGACACATGGCAACACCCACTACAAAGCGGCACAAAAACAAACTTTTAGAAATTGTCTCCCGGTATCAACATGTGGCACCACCTACTGCAACCATGAGACTTAATAAAAGAAGACTGCTATAGTTATGTGGCACACTCTATTGCTTCAACTGAAAGGGAAAAGAAATACGTGGCAGTGTCAGCTGGAAACTTAATACTACTACTATTAGTTGTTGCTCCAAAAGGAAATGAGACATGGCACGATTCATGCACGAGAAACAACACATAGCCACAAATCTATAGTTACTGGAAATATTGAAACAAATGTAGGTTTTTAGCTCTACAGTGAGTTTGGAAAAGTATGATGGAAATCTGGTTAGGTTCAGAGATAATGCAACTGGTAAGATTTGTGGAAAAGGAACTATTTCTTCTGATGGAAAGCACAACATTGATGATGTCCTATATGTGAAGGGTTTAAAGCATAATCTTTTGACTATTGGTCAGATGTGTGATAAAGGTTATGATATGAGATTCAAAAATAATGGGTGCAAGATCATGGAAATCTCTAAAACAGTGATTTCTATCGGTAAGAAAACCAAGGTAACATTTACCAATTAAGAGGAACTAATAATTATTGTTTATTAGCTCAGACAAATGAGAGTTGGCTATGGCATAGAAGGATGTGTCATATTAACCTTGATAATTTGGTGAAGATAAGTTCATGATAGGCTGTGAGAGATTTACCAAAGCTTGTGAAACCTCCCAATACCATTTGTAAGGAATGTCAGTTGGGGAAGTATACAATAACAAGTTTCAAGAGCAAAGAGCGATTTTCTGTCAGTTTGTTGGATGTAGTGCATACAGATTTGTGTGGTCCTACAAGGGTGAGAAGTCTACAAGGAGACAAGTACTTCATGTTGCTCATTGATGATTATTCTAGAATGACTTGGGCAACTTTTCTAATAGACAAATCAGAAGCCCTAGAAAAGTTGAAATCCATCAAGGTAATAGTTGAGAATGAGATAGAACTAAAAATTAAATGCTTGAGGTATGATAGAGGAGGTGAGTTCACATAAAATGAATTCAACATTTTATGTGAAGAGCAAAGGATAAAGAGACAGTTGTCTGCACCTAGGACTTCTCAGCGAAATGGAGTTGTTGAAAGAAAGAATAGGACAATTCAAGAGGCTGCTAGGACATGATGAAGAAAGTTTATCTACAGGAAGTTTATTGGAAAGAAGCTGTACATACTGTTGTCTACATTCAAAATAGAGTTCATGTCAAAGGTAATGCTACTAAAACTCCTTATGATTTGTGGTATGGAAGAATTCCTACAATGAAATATTTCAAAGTTTTTGGAAGCAAATGCTATATCAGAAGGGAAGAAGATCTAGGCATGTTTGATGCTAGGTGTGATGAAGGAATCTTCCTTGGATACTCTACCAAGAGTAATGCATATTGGTGCTACAAAAAAATGTTGAAAAAATTGTTGAGAGTGCTAATGTGAAGGTGGATGAAGACAAGGAAAGAACATCATATCTAAGTGGATACAAATTAGATGAACCTATTGTCATAGTAAATGAAAAGAAAGATGAACACGAAGACACTCAAGATGAAGAAGAAAAGGCTCTAGAAAATATAGTTAAGACTCCCAAGTATGTAAGGATCAATCATTCTGAAGATCAAATTATTGGAGACAAAAGCAAAGGGGTATTGACAAGGAAAAGAACTACAGAAGAACAAGTGAATTATTGTTTTCTTTCAAAAGTTGAACCAAAAACTATGAATGAATCTTGCAATGATGAAAATTGGGTAAAGGCCATGGAAGAAGAGCTGATGCAGATAGAGAAGAATCAAACTTGGGAATTGGTTCCTAGACCTGCTATTAAGAATGTGATTGGAAATAAATGGGTCTTCAAGAATAAGCTGAATCAAAATGGAGAAGTAGTTAGAAACAAAGCAAGGCTAGTATGCAAAGCATATTCTTAGGTTGAAGGGATAGATTTTGAGGATAGCAATGCTCCTTGGCATGTATTGAAGTAATCAGAATGCTTTTGGCATTTGTATAATTAAAAGATTTCAAAGTGTGTCAGATGGATGGCAAGTCTACATTCTTGAATGGTAAGTTTGAACAAGAAGTCTACATTGAACAACCAGAAGGATTTAAGTTATCAGACTAAGATGACATGGTGTACAGATTGAAGAAGGCCTTGTATGGACTGAAGAAAGCCTCTAGAGCCTGGTATCCAAGGTTAGACAAGTATTTGTTGCAATTAGGGTTCAGTAAAGGCACTGCAGACAGTAATCTTTATTTCAAAATTAATAATAATTAAATCATGATTGTTCTAGTCTTTGTTGATGCCATTATCTTTGGAGGCAATGAAGGTATGTGCATGAAATTTGTAAGGGAAATGCAAAATGAGTTTGAGATGTCTATGTTTGGTGAAATGAATTTCTTTCTAGGTCTACAAATTACCCAATCAAATAAAGGAATCTTCATTTCCTAGTCTAAGTATGTGAAAGAGTTATTGAATAAGTTTGGGATGGACTCCTCCAAACCAGTATGTATGCCCATGGTGACTGGCTGCAAGTTGAGTAAAACTGATGAATTGTGTAAGACAGATCAGAAAGGCTACATATCTATGATTGAAGGATTACTTTATCTAACTCAAACTAGACCTGATATAATGCATGTAGTATGTCCTGTGGTAAGATTTCAAGAAGATCCTAGAGAGTCACATGTGATGGTAGTCAAGAGAATGTTGAGATATTTGAAAGGGACATCAAATCATGGCTTATGGTATCCAAAGGATAATGATTTCACTCTTAATGCTTATACAGATGCAAATTGGGCCCGAGATGTTGATGACAGAAAAAGTACAAGTGGAGGTGCTTTCTTCTTGGGAAATAGATTGGTTTCATGGCTAATCAAGAAGAAAGATTCAATCTCCTTGTCTACTATAGAAGCAGAGTATATTGTAGTAGCATGTTGTTGCACTCAAGTGTTATGGATGAAGTAGACTTTGAAGAACATAAGAGTTGTGTATGAAGATCAAATTGCAATCTTTTGTGACAATACAAGTGCTATAAACATTTCAAAGAATCTAGTGATGCACTCAAGAAAAAAGCATATATCAATATGATATCACTTTTTGAGAGAAAAAGTGACAGAGAATGAAGTAAAAGATGGAATATGTGTCCACAAAGGATCAGATTGTACATATTTTCACCAACCCTCTGCCTAAGGATACTTTTGAGTATCTCAGAGAAAATTTAGGCGTTATTACCCCTCCTACTTCAAACTTAGATGCATAGGAATGCATCAATCCAGTGAAGCCTAGAGCCTCATTCATTGATCTGGATTGATGTTTTGACAACTACCTCTTAGTGGGAGTAGCTAGATGTTATTGACATGAGTTCCTTATAATAAGTAGTAAGTGTTTTCAGTTTGATCAAAGCAGCAGAGTGCAAGTATGTGGCATCAAAGGGGGAGATAAATCATGTGAAAAACTCAGGCAGAGAAAGAGTGCAAATGTATAAAGAGAAAGGGGAAGAATCTTGTCTTGATGGTCTTTACAGTTTTATAGTTTTTCACATCATATGTTGCCATCAGTGACAAAAGGGGAGATTGTTACAAGTATGTGCCTAACCAGTGTTGTCATTGATGTCAACATATTAGTGTTGCCATTGGTGTCAACTGTGCTCTTGTTTTGATGCTTGCTTGTGATGAGTTAGATGTTGAAGATAATGAATAAGTATTTATGATACTAAATTTCCAAGTGTTTTTGAGAAAATTTTCCCCTCCGGTGGAAACAATGTATTGAAGAGTATCTTTGTTTACAGTAGAACAGTCTAGTAGATTGCTTCGTATTTCTTGTAGAATAAATACCTTTGTCTATGGATTTGAAGTTAGTTAGAAACATGTTTGAACTTGCTTTGTCCCAAGTTTGAGCCTTCGGTATGAATATTTGAGTGAGATATGTTCACTAGAGTGAAAACTATTTTTTCTGTATGTTTGGTGGTGACAAAGAGAATGTACTATGCTCTGCATTCCTCTGCATTTAAGTATTTTGGTCTACAGTTCTGGAATTAAGTTTGTAATGTTGTTATGTACCTTCAACTCTAATGGCTCATGATTTGGTGGTCCACTAGAGATCCTTTCTATATGATAGTGGATAACAGTTATGTTCAAGTGTTCCTGATTGAAGAATCTTATGGAAAAAGTGTTTAGAGGTTGTGCGGATGTTCTTGGTGATTACAATGTGCATGTGGATGTCTCCTGATTATGATCCTACCTTTGGATTGGTCCACAAAGAGAAATTTGGATCATGGATGAAGAATGTTCTTAGAAGACTTAGCACTAACACCAGTCTTGGCCGACCTAGTTGTTTCTACTACTTGCGGAGATGTATTGAAGATTAAGGAAGCATGTTGTGGTGTGGAAGATTGCATTTGAGTCCCAGATATGGCATAATGTGATCCACATACATCATTTCCTAAGCTAATTTTGTTTAGGTTCAGACCTATTTCTATGTATGTTTGTAATGTCGACATTGGAGACTGTTCCAATGGTTGATGAATGTAATGCCGACCTTGATGTACATTCCAAGGTTGATGAATTGTATAAAAACATGTAATGTAGTTGCAAAAAAGATGTCCTTGTGTGAAAATGCGAAGATAAGTGAAAAAGTGTAAGAAGAGTAGAGGAGTTATATTGTGCTTCAATGGAACTAAACCCAGGCATGGAGTAGATGCTATCAAATTAGTTCACCAACCCTTGGCAATGAGCCACCCCTTGGTAGTGAGCCGATCTCGGCAATGAGCCCTAATTTTTGCAGTGAGCATTTTGGGCAATGAGCCCTAAGGCAGTAAGCCTCTATTTTTTAGTATTTCTATAACATATTTATTTTTGTTGGCTAACACCCACTATGGTTTTTCCCTTGTAGGGTTTTCCACGTAAAAAATCTAGTGTCTCATGTGTTGATTATGTTATTGTGTTTTGTTTCTTATTTCATGTCTTTATGATTAAATCTAAATAATAGAGAACAAGTGTTTGATGTGTTAATATTCATAAGTGGTCAAAGTCTTGGAGACAAATGATTCACCCCCTCTTAGTTGTCTGGTATATTTCAACAATAAATGTTTCACAAAAAGGCATGAAATGACTTGCACAATCTGCAACATGTAGTAAATTTGCACTGTGTACTTGCATTCAATAAATGAGATAAAATACTTAAAGGTTTTTTATATGAAAACACAATAAATCTTTATCAAATTATTTAAAAGAGATAAGAAACCTTGATCTGAATAGAGGAACACCTAATTTTTATTGATAATAGAAGGAAAACTCTGCAAAATGATAATGAAACTGCTGAATAAATTGCTGCTACTCTATAAAACCTGTAAAAATTGAGTTACAAGACCGAATCTCTCTCTGCAATGTGCAAAGGCAAGGAAAAAGCAAGAATTAAGAAAAAAACATCAGCTTTTTTCCCTATAATACAAAAATTTGTCTCCAAAAGCTAAGGGGAACTCAACTCCTGTCAAACTACACTCCAATAGATGCATGGAAGGTTTGAAAAAGTAACTCCTAGTTGCTATGCGAGCAAGAGGAAAAAGCCACAAAAAAGGGGTCCACAACTACTCCAAACTAAGCTATTTTATCTCAAAACTCCACCTCCCAAGATGTTTGACCTAAAAACTACCAAAAATAGCTTAGTTTGACTCTAAGTCAAAAATAGAAAAAGAGATTCCTTCTGCATGAGTCTATAGCTTCAGTCTAACTCCTTATCTCTCCTTCCTTCTTTTTGCATGATTTGAGGAAAAAAATATACTATTTTTGACAAATATTAAGGGTAAATATGTGCATGCTTTACCTTAATAAGTGTTTTACAATTTATCTTCTTGGTTTTTGTGAAACAAATATTAGGGTAATTTATAAAACATTTCCCCTTGATATTTGTTTAAAATACAATATTTTATCTTCAAGTTATGCGAAAAGAAAAGGGGTTACATAATCATGTGACAATTTTGACTTTACCCCTTTACAAAAATTCATAAGGTCATAACAATGCTTATTCTACGCCTTGGCTTATCAAAAGCCCCCATTCCTGCACAAATTGACCTAAGTTAAGAAGAAACCCAAAAATCCTATTGTGGATTTTCCTCCTTTGACTTGGCGCATTATCTCTCCCATTTGATTTAAGGTTTAAGAAGGTCAATAAAAATCACAAGACCTCATCATTCACTTATCTCCTTCATTATTCCCCATGGGTTGCATCATGCTTTTACTAGGTTTTACACACTTTAAAATATATATGACCACACCCTCTTTTTCTGATTTTAATGATTTCCTTTAAAACAAAGTAAAACAAAAGACTTCAACTCATTGGATAGGGTATTGAGATATACAATCTCCTCATTCTCTCTTTACATTTCCAATTTCATTGAGGCATTGTGCCTCCATGCTGGGGTTTGAAGGCTCTAATGAAGGTTCTTTACTGCTCTAGATAGCTCCTTATCAACGGCAAGACATCATTCTATAGCATCTAGTAATTAATACCTACAGTTATTTGGCTTTCATGCCCTTATAGGTGCAAAAATATAGCATTTCCTGCTCTTTATCACAACTTCTGTGTATAGGAAAAGAATAAAACTTGCCATTCTCTGTATCCTTTATGTATAAGCAAAGAAACAATCTACTTCTATCTTCATGTATATGCTTCTCTTCCTAGTTCTGTAGAAGGATTTATTTGTCTGTTGTAAAAATAGTGAAATGGTACATTTTTCTTGCACTTTGCTTGCTCTTTTCTATGTGAAAACTATGAAGAACTCTCCTTTCTATGCTTAATCTACTTTTCATCCACTGAGTTGTGATATAGCAGGCCTCTGATCTTAACCCATGTTTGTTGAACTAGACTTTTAGTTCCACAAATATTCCTATTTCCTTTTGTCACTTCTACCAAAGGAAGCATTTCATATGTGGCTATAACACAATTTCTATCAACTAAGACTCTTCACTATGTAAAATTTCATTGTATGTCTATGAACTAGACCATAGCTTTCATCAATCATTCAAGATCTTTAACATGCTCATAACTATGTCCAAGATTTATGTATGGAAGCATTGTTATCTTGTGTACCTCTAGTGACTATTATGGAGGGAAAAAAGATATTTAATAGTCTTCTTCACTACACACTAGATCCCTATCACTCCATTTCTGGATTCCTCTTGGTCTGCTCACTTTGCTAAACCTCTTCATGAATTTACTGTCCCTTTGATTCTGTCATTCACTATCATTTCTCCTCAACTCTAGGAACCTCTGTAGGTGTTGACACCTTGTGTACTTTGTGACTACTCTTGTTCTCATATAAATTGTTGTTACACTCATATAAACTATTGTTACAGCCATAGCAACTGCTATTACAATCATAGAAACTATTGTTATAGTCATATGAACTGTTGTTACACTCATATAAACTATTGTTAGACTCATATAAACTATTGTTACAGCCATGTGAACTATTGTTACAGCCATGTGAACTATTGTTACATCCATATGAACTGATGTTATAGTCATATGAATTTCTTTTAGTTACACCTACAAGATAGACCTTCCATTTTGACATTTGGCAAAAAAACTAAAACAAAGCCTCCTTGGAGTTGGATATCCCTCTACCATGTGGAATGTTTAAATGAAACTTTGAAAGACTATATAACTTATGGAGGATCATCTAACTATGAATATCTTCTTAAAACTTCAAGAAAAATCCCATAAGAACTTGATTGTCTTTTCAAAGAATACAGTCCTATCATTTGCATGTACATTCTTACCTATGTTGCCAGTCATCATCCTTTTACAATGCTCTATATATGATTATTCATCCACACTACTTGAATATCATCCATTTCAATGGTCAAGCATTCACTAGCAATTTTACACCTCATCCGAAACAAACGTGGTAAATATTTGTCTTATTTTTACTTTCCTAGGTTGAGCCTTTTGACCATTGGAGTGCATGATATTTAAGAATAGTCATTGGCAACAATCATCCCCTTTGTCTACAATTGTGAAAGGTTAGTTCTATCTTTGTTTCAAATAGTTGTCCTTTGTATATCTCTGTCATGACTTGCTTGATGCTACTGCTCTTTTCTCGGTAATGCTATTGCCAAAACATGACTGTCCTACCTCCTTAACAGTCACAAATGTCTGATATAGAATAGTTGTTTGTGACTGCTTTTAGACAGTCATTTTTAGACTATCTTGGGACAGCTGGGAATAGTCATTTGTGATTGTTTTTAGACTTCTTTTGATAGTCATTTGGATTTCATGACTGTTTTGCCCTCTATTTTCCTCTATTTGCTTGATATATTCATTCTGATTCTAACAAAGACTACTCTTGCATACTACATTCTCTTCTCCTAGCTCACTACTCCATGCATGCTTGTATGATAAGGTTGAATTTTGCCCATGAGACTTCGGCCTATTTAGTGTGCTATTCAAATGTTAGAGACTACCCCTCTTGATAGTGACTATCACACTTCCTGTGTTCATCCATTCAAACTATCCCTTCATTCATTGCTATCATGAATCTCCTTGAAGCACTATGATTTGCAATTATCACTGCCCACTTTACTATTGTCCATCCTTGCTTCTTCATAGAAATGCCACCTTGTAAAACTATCATGCCTTGTGATTTTCATCTTGTAAGTGTTGAATCATTTGTTTTAGGACTGCCTTGATGTCTGTCATCAACCCCTTTTGTCACTGTCCTTCACATTTTGGATATGGTGACTGTTATCACAGTCTTTTATGACTGTTCTTCTTTTGATGGACACTTTGATTTCATTTCAGTAGAATAGGGCATGCATCATTTTACTTTGTTTTAGATTGAAGCTTCAGAGTCTACTCTTTACTTCCTCCTAGCATTCTATTGCTCATAACAATGCTTGTCATTCCCTTTTTAAAACTTCTTTACAATATTAAGGCACTTCTCTCTAGCTTGAAACTACACCTCCTTTTATGAATGCTCCTCACGGCATAATGGTATAAAGTTACCATGTTCATCATAACAGTCACCTTTCTTTGACCATCTAGGGATGTCTCTTATTTTTCTCCAAGACCTCGAATGCTCTACATGGCCTTGATACTCTACAATGGTATTTTTAGTGGCTTTGTTAACTATCATTAGAGTCTTCTATACTTCTATAGGACTATTATCTCTACATCTGTAAGTCTTAAAATGTCTCAGGGCCTTTGTTTGTTGGCTGCTCCTTCACAAGTTCCTTTGCACTGTCACTTTGATATATCTATTTATTTAACTCAGTGATGCATCCCGAATGTCTCTCTTCAAAAGGTACTCCTTATTCAGTGATAGTTTCCTTGACTGTCATTAATGATCTAATCTAACTAATAGGAACAATCTCTCTTTGTTTAACTCCATCTCGGCACACTATCAACTTTCATGACTACCACTTATTGGTGTATAAGGCTACTATTTTTTTGTCATTAGTATGATGCCTTCTTGTGCCTGTACCTTTACACTCAGCAAACACATTAGGAAAATAGTATAGAGGCAAGGAGCCTCCCTTGTGCTTGTATGTTTCTATTCATTCCTAAATCCTTATGGTTGGATGCTTGCATCTGAGTGACTCTTTGTATTTTTATTGTTCTTCCTTTAATGCCTATGGCTGATGGCAGTGAGATCCTACATGATGTTGGTAATATGAAAGGATACTCCAGTAGGGCAGGAGATATCCTAGGACTGATAGGAGAAATTAGGGCTAATCTATGCATTGTAGATTGGGTTCTGGTTGTTGTTATTGTTCATTCATGGCAGGTTGATACATTTCAAAAAGGTATATAAAATCTTGCTAAGTCTACTCATGATTATAAACACCTATACCATGCAATAATGTTCAGTTTATCTTTATGCAATCGATTTACAAAAGGAGAAATGATACACAAGTCATTGTGTGAAATAACTATTTATATTCATAAACAAAAGTGTTTATATGATCCCACACAAGCTATGGGAGTAACTGTATATGATGCAATACACAATAACAAGTACATATGAAGTAAAACGTAACACATAAAAGTGAAGAGGGACCCATCATTGCCTGAATGACGAATCCTGTTGATATCTACATCATCTTTAGCTTGTCCTAATAATATCTCAAAGAAGACCCATAAAAAGAAAATGAAGAGAAGTTTAGAGCTCAGGGTATCTTTTCCACTTGTACATGCAGAAAAAAATAAAGATGTACTTGCTATCTGACATAAACATCTGATCAAGAAGATAAGAG
Source organism: Cunninghamia lanceolata (assembly GCA_027924645.1). Lineage (NCBI taxonomy): Eukaryota > Viridiplantae > Streptophyta > Pinopsida > Cupressales > Cupressaceae > Cunninghamia > Cunninghamia lanceolata. Next base: position 6,230,002 of record BSBN01000015.1, read on the forward strand.
AGATTAGTAACTCAAGTATGCATCCATACAACCATAAAAAGAAGCAGGAATGAGCTATATCAGCATCAAAAAGGCTAATCAGCCTTCATATTTTCTCTAACTTATTTGTTCATTGTGCAGGTACAGGAACATGAAGACCAACCAATTATGACATATCAAGTAGCTACCATATCTCTCAAAGGGACATCCATAGTACATACCCAAGGAGGAATAGAATGTACTGAGAAACATCTAAGGATAACATTGCATGAATACAAAGTACCACATCCTTAGAAGATAGCCTATAAGAGTAAGAGCATCAATGAAACTCAAGGGAGAGTCATATCAGATAAGAGATGAGGTACTCATGAACAAATACCTTAAGGGGTAGTCATATCTCTTTAGAGTTTGAACAGTCATCATGGAAGTCAGAGAGAGTTCAACACAGGACAAATATAAAGAGGTGGTATAAATGAAGCATGGAAGTAGCATTCAATAAGAAGACAATCATCAAACTTTAGATCCTGTAGCCTCTAATACAATATAGAAATTAATGTGTTTAAGGTTGTTATGAGAGTCCTCATACTTATAGAAGCCTAAAGGTATGCATGAGTGTCACCAAGAAGATACAGAGTATAAGATAGAGACAGTCATATGAGTAGGATCATGGGATCCATGTATGGCAAGATGATATTGATGCTTGTAAGGTAGAACATAGTCATCTTAATGGCTGATAAGGTTGAAAAGACAATGTTGGTAGTCATGAGAAGGACGAAAGACTGTCACAAAGGACCAACAGTGCATAGAGGATAAAGAGAAAGTCTTTGGAAGACCATAAAAAGAGCCTTAAGATACTGCATCATTGTCATGGCACTGTCAACCAAAACAGAAATTAGAAAAAAAGTCTGTTAGATGTATAAAAACACTACACAATAGCATAAGGAACAACAACCAGAAGCATATGGGATAGTCAAGTTTTGACAGAGAAATGAAGAGGTTCAAACTAGGGACACTGCAGGTCAACTAGTCTAGGAGCTTCCAAGCTTGAGACATATGGAAGGAGCAATCAACAGTGATAAAGAACAACAAACATAGTCTTTAAAAGAGCAGCAATATGCAATGCCAATTAACAAGGTCAGCCTTCAACAACAAATAAAAGCTTTGTCTTGTTATTAGAAGACCCTGAAATTAATCTTTGAAGGTGAAAGAATATTTGAAGAAGTTATGTAGGCATAAGATAATTGTCTAACCCCTTAAGAGCCTCTGAGATATCATTCAATCTAGGGAGACCTATAAATTACAAATAAGAAAATCAACAATGAACAAAGAGGATACTTTCTAGCCTTGACATGAGAAAGAACATTGTGGTTATAATGGAGCAGCCAACTAAAAAGGACAGCCAAATTGTAAGAGAATAGTTCCAGTCTACATTCTAAGAAGGTAGTCCTAAAAATTAGTCATGAATGATAGTTTGTAAAGAGCTAAGGAGCAACAAGATGAAGTAAGTTTTGAATTGTCTTAAAGACAATTATGAGACAGTCCATAATAACCTTCATAGTGATAGCAGCAGACTGTCGTAACTTGACAACCATCAACACCAAACAACAAGTCATTCATAAATGCATGAAGGATGGTTGGCATGGTTTCTAAGTGTATTGTCTTTTCCTTTTCATGAATTGCATGACATCCTTGACTTTAGGCCATTACTCCATGAGCCATGAGTGTAATGGTTACAGCCAGCCATGAACACTGAAGATAACATTCATAGATAAGTCACAATGTGACTGTCCACAAGGTTAAACTTTAGTTAGAGGACAATAGCCTTTAATCATCATGAAGGGACAGTCATGTCTGGTCTAAGAAGACAACCTCTAACAACCTAGGATAATTCCATGAGGAATAGAAGGATACAAGTCAGATACATATATAAAGAATATCATGCAATGAATGAATGTTAAGAAGACCCTAGAGCAAGCATACAATAGTGTTTTCAAGAAACAAATAGCATCAGTCACCCAAGCATGACTGTAAGTTTGTAAAAATAGTCATATAATGCTGTCAAGGAAGCCAAAAATCAGTCATGAAAATGACTCTCTAAAGAGTTTTAAAAAAGGTCATATAATGCTGTTAAAATAGGTCAAAAATCAGTCATATTATGGCTGTCCAAAGCACTAAAAATCAATCATTTAAGAGCAGAAAAAAATAGTCTTGTAAGAGCAGAAAAAAAATAGTCAAGAAGGAAGAAAATAGAGATTTGGAACAACATTTATCATAGTCCTATGGGGTGCTGCCATAATAATGGGTTACACTTTCTGGGACATCTTGATTTTTGCTGAAAACACATTTTTAGAAAATATAATGATTTAAGACTTGAAAAGTTCCATTTAAAGGATTTTAATTGAAGAGAGTTTGATCAAACCCCCTTAGATTCAAACCCCCTTGGATAGAACCCCGCTAGTTTTAAACCATACCTATAATGGAGTCTACTCTACACCTATCAAAATGCTGATAAAAACCCACTTTTGATTGACCTTTTGGGGGATCAAATGAATTCATTTAAAATTTATGTTTTGTAAGTATGTAGTCCTTATTATAACCTTTAAAAAATGTATAATTTTCAATATATTTAATTTGATTATTATATTTATTTTTTATTTCTTGTGAATGTAGGTTTTTCACTGAACATCAAGTTCTCTATTCTACACACATGGAAAATTAGTAAATTAGTGAAAAAAAAAATCTGAAAAAAATCTATGCCCTAGGTATTGATGTCCTTGTTTCAACAAAAAATAATAATTTTGATACATACATAAAATATTATGTTTTACGGAATACGCCTATGTCTAAATTATAATTGGTTTGACTTCAAAATTTAAATAAAAAAAATATTTGAAACCAAATGCATGCCCTATATATAGGTGTTACCAATCTAAATTCAAAAGAATAAGAATTTTATCCTTTATAGAAAAAATTTATGTGCTACAGAATACACAACACTTTAAAAAAATGTTGTTTACTATTAAAAACTAGTTATCAAAAGAGACGTAAAAAGTTTACAATTTAACTCCAACTTTTTTTTTAAAATATATTTAGAATCTACAAACAAAATCTCAAAAATCACTAGTTCACATCATCTTCAAATTCCTAACAGTTTAGTGGCTATAGGTGTCAGAAAGTGAAGATTTAGTTTAAAATGTTGATTTCAATGTCAAGTTTGGCCAAAAAGTGTAACCCATTATTGTGGGATGACCCTATGGTGCTATGAGGAAGTAGATTTAGGGTTTGAGGAGGATAGGTAGTCTAATGACTATACTATGGCATGAGAAACAATCAACTTTGGACTGTCATAGGGAAAAGGACAGCTTCAACCATAATATAAAAAGAAAAGGGGTAGTCAAAAGACATAAGGAATAATAGGACAGCCATAAGGAGAGGTTACATATTCACCATTAAACAAAGGAGACAGCTGTTTAAATGACTATTCTTGAATATCATCCACTCCAATTGTAAAAAGCAATTTTGAACAAATAAAAATAGAGCAAACATTTACCACTTTTGTTGTGAATGAGGTGTAAACTTCTAGTGAGTGTTTGACCATTGAAATGGATGATACTAAAGTAGAGTGGATGGACAATCATTTATAGACCAAAAGGTACAGACATCCATAGCAAAAGACTACAGTAGTCATAAACAAATGAAAATGACAGTCAATAAGGAGCAATAGTCAATGTATGACATTAAACAAGTGATGACCACAATAATGAGTGAAAGGACTCTCACATCATCCATCAAAGAGCAGTCAGCTTTGCATAATGAATAACAACATTCATCTCAAAAGGAAACAACAGGCATAGCATTCCACATTCATTGCAAGTCTACTAAACTCTGAAGCAATAGTCTTCTTTAAAGCATAAGAGAGCCATGATGGAAGCATATAGCCTGGGTTGTGCATATTCTTTTCTTTCCTTCATTTATAAGAGCATAAAAAGAGATATAGATCCTACAGAATAAATTTAAAGATTGTATTCAAATATTTGTGCCTACTAAATGAAGAAAAACACAAGGTATCAAAATATTCTTGCTTTTCATACCTTCCATCGAATATACTTCCCTTACAACTTGTAAAAAAGGGGAAAGTACAGAAGAGTCTCATTCAGAATTGTAAAGCTTGAGAGGTCAACATACAGTTCTATGTGTTGTCTACATGAACCAAATAGCAGTATGATAACATTAGATAGTATATTCCTACAAAGGGATAAATACTCATCAAAAGGGAGATAAAGGCAATAGTCTACACCTAGGGTTTGTCAAAGAAAAAACAAATCCACACAACTTTTTTCATAAAATGCTAAGAAACGAGCAGGTTCTCCTTCACTTAATGCACAGAAACCATAGGAAAAAATGGGAGAAACTGTTATTATTCAATTAATACATAGGAGAAGCTTCACTGTTCTTTCCATAATATATTGTTCATGTTCTTCATCAAAGGAAGGAAAGATACTGAGTTTTTACCATCAATTTTCATAGAAACAATAGATAAAAGGTGACTTTTTCACCATTTTCCCTTGTATAGAAGGCACAACAGTATGCATATGGGAAAAACTTACTAGAAGAGCCATCAAAAGAAGCAGTGAAATCCTCCAAGAGTAAACTAGAGCCTTCCAAAAGCCTCCTGGTGGCACAACAAAGCAACCAAGCAAAGAGAATGAAGAATGCAAAATGAAGTTTTAGGGTTCTTTTGGTTGTTTAATGCCCTAACCATGAGTTGGAGGTTCCTTTTGACTTGTTTTAAAAAAAAGAAAATACATTTACATAAGTAAAAAACAAATGAAGGAATATCCTTACCCATGGTCAAATACCTTTTAAGGTATTGTGTTAGAGATGCATAAGGAGTTTGAAAGGACGTAAGGGAGATATAAGGAGATTATGTGATTTTTTGACTTGTCAAAGTTTTTTGTAAACCTTCAATGAATCAAAAGGGAAAAATATAATTTAGATTTGATAAGAGAGAAGCTATGAGGTCTTTTATATTTTTCTTTTGACTTAGGTCAATGGGAAGGTCTGAGTGCTTTTTATAAGTTAGAGATGAAGGAGGGCATTATTATTGCCTTGTAAACTTTTGTAAAGGGTAGAAATCAAGTGAATTCATTATGTAAACCCTTTTCTTTTGCATGTGAAGGAGACAAAATATTGTGTTCTAATCATTTATTATGGGTAATAATTATAAATTACCTTAATATTTGTTGAACAAAACCCAAGGAGATGATCATGCAACACCTACTAAGGTAAATCATGCAAAAGAATTATCGTTAATATTTGTCAAAAATAATATATTTTTTCCCTTAAATCATGTAAGGAAGAGAAGTGGAGATGAACTGAACATGCAAACTCATGCAGATGGAGTATCTTTTTCTATTTTTGAATTAGAGACAACATGAGCTATTTTTGGTAGTTTTGGGTCAAACAGGTTGAGAGGAGTTCTGAGCTATTTAAGCTCAATTTGGAGTAGTTGTGGACCCTATTTTTGAGGCTTTTTCCTCTTGCTCACCCAAAAACTAGGAGTTGATTTTTCAGACTTTTCATGCATCATTTTGGAGTGGAGTTAGACATGAGTTGATCTTCCCTTTGCTTTTTGGGACAGATTTTTGTATTAAAGGGAAAAAAAGCTCTTGATTTTTTTCTCAGTTCTTGCTTTTTCCCTTGCCTTTGCACATTGCAGAGAGATAGTTTTAGTCTTGTAACTCAGCTTTTTACAAGTTTTATACAGTAGCAATAGTTCATTTTCAACATTTTCATTGTTATTTTGCAGAGTTTTTCTTCTATTATCAATAAAATTAGGTGTTCCTCTATTTAGATTCAGGTGTCTTGTCTCTTTTAAATGATTTGATAAAGACTTATTGTCTTATTTATATCAAAAAACTTTAAGGTTTCTATCTCATTTCCTTGAATGTAAGTACACAAAGTGCAGTTTTACTATAGATTACAGATTGTGCAAGCCATTTCATGCCTTTTTGTGAAACATTTATGTGGTAAAGATTGTTCAGTTTAAATTGTATGAACAAATGTATTGAGGATAGTTGTGAATTAGATTGCAAATTAGGATTCAATCATTGGTGCATCACCCCTTAGGATAGATTTCAGTTTCATTTTATTTAGTCTTTCTTCTACCTCTTTTCCACAAAATACATCACATCGAAGGGGGATTTAAAGGGAGCCGGCCCTTTTGGAGGTTCACTCTCACCATAGACAAACCCGTAGTCTGAGAATGTTCCCATGTTGCACGAGATTGCCAAGCTTTTAAAGGCTTAGCATTCAGGGTGCAATCCTTCGTGACAATAGTTACATTAGTTGAACTTACTCCTACAATAAATATAGATCACAATTCTCATGATTCTTTATCTACTATTTCCTCTCCTCCATCTAAAAACTCTCTTTTAGACCTAGACCCTTGCCATAATATTTCTACACCTTCTTTGCCTACTACCCCTTCTATACCACTTTCTTTTCTAGAGGCACCACCATCTATTTCTCGTGCGATATCTCCTCTTAACACTAATCCTATTGTTAAAACACCCATCCCAACTGTTACTCCAATTTATTCCACTCATTCTACACATGATGGATTATTATGTCTTCATATCCCATATGTTATTCCTTTGCTCTCTTCCCCTAATCCACCCTAGATGCTTATGCCCAACTCGTATAACTTTATTCTAAATTTGATACTTCTCTTCATCTTCGCATTGCCCCTTCTACACTTGCATGGATATACTCTTCCTTATAACAACAATTTTTCATACCCTTCTCCTATTAGTAAGGGGACTCTTTATTTTGAAAAATACAATTCCCATGGTGATCTATTCCACCATATGAAACACTTCATCCTTTGCTTCACCCATTCCTCTGATGACTATGTTTTAGAATTTTTTTTTCCTAGCACCTTGATAGATATCACTCTAGACTAGTTTTATACCTTACATATGGGTTCTTACACTCTTTTTCTAATTTTTCTCATTATTTTATATCTCATTTTCAATATATAACATAGATCCTAAAGTCTTCCTTACACAATTGACCCAATGCAAACAAGATGTTCATGAATGTGTTAAGGGATTTACTTCTCACTTATTTTCCTCATTTGTTTGATGGGGTTACCAACATCCTAATGACCTTATACTACCTCTTTTCTATGAGAACCTACTACCACATATCCAACATGATCTACATTTTAAGTATTTTTGTTCTCTTTCTTGGTTCATTTTACTATTGAATTTGACCAAATTCTCCTAGTGCATCCTCACCTAAAATATGATGAACCCTCTCCTTCCTCTCCACCCATTGATCCCCCTTGTGAATTTTCCACACTTATCCAATCTTCTTCCTATACATCTGTTGGTGACCCTCTTGAGCATGTCTTCCCATTCTCTTAGAATCCAAAATTATAACCCCCTACCTATCCAATTCAAAAATCCTCCTAAGTGTGGTCCCTTATCCCTTCTTTCATGTGCATACCATAGGATGTTTTTCCACTGTATCAATCATTTTTGTTCTCTAATGCCAAATTCAAGATCTTCTTGATGAAGGTGTTATCGCTCTTTCTTATGATATACCTCTCTCATCTTCTCTTGATGGCACTACTCCATTGGTAGATGAGACAAAACACATACATACTACATCTCATAACTACAATACACCTGAGGTTAACCATTATCCTTTCAACATACAAACTTTTGAAAACTATTATATCCCTACCTATTCCACAACTTCCACTATGTCACCTATTATTGTGGAGCCCACTACTAGTTGTGAGTCCTCTCCTATAACTACCTCATCCCATATTTATATTGTAATTGATACACTGCTCCCTTATTATAATAAGAAGTCGTTTCATTCCATTACTAACATTAATTCCATAACTTTTTATATTCACTCATAATACATCTATACCTTTAGAGACCTCTCTTCTTCACTCTCCTTGTGAGGTGCACTTGGTTGGTTTATCACATGTTTTCACCTCTATCATTGGTTGATTCCACTCACACATTTATTCACTCAATTGTATTAGTGCCTATTATTTAATAAAAATAACTTTCTTTATTTTCTTGGTGCCGTTTAATGGTGGCACAATTCAACGCAACCATCTTCTCTAATATTTTGTAATGTAAGAACCAAAACAATTAACTAGATTAAATTAATATTATTCCAATAAAATAGTGCAAAGACAGGGAAGAATTAAAATTTTCCCATAGATAATACAATTGATATAAAATAATTTCATCAATATAATTAAATAAGATTAATTTCATCATCTAATCAAATAGCTTAATAAAAAGGACTATGCCTTTACAATATCTAGCCGTATAGGCTCATACAAAAGAACATCACACCATACAGTGTCTTTGATACCATATCATATCTTCAACACTGAATATAGTGGAGAGAGAGCATCACCAAGGTGATTTACCACCCATCCATGAGGCTCACGCCTCCCCGATCTTGCTCCTGAATGGAGAAGCCTGATCCTTCGCAAGTGGTCTAACAAACTGAAGCCAACATGCTTAAGGAATCTGGTGTAGCATGATATATCTATCATCTCTATAACATGTGTCAAATGCATATAGTGATCTAATATCATGATATGGTAGAGAGTGGAATAAAATATCAAATAGTAACTATTACTAATTTGACTGACAAGTTTTGGCCAAAGCATCTTTTAAGGCATTGATGGGTAGATAGGTTACGAATAGAAACCTACCCTTCTTTGTTGTTATGTATTTGATAGCCGTCCGTGCTCTTTCTCTATCTCATTGATACAAAAATGTAGGAATGCATTCACAACATATAACATCATCATTGCACACAAGGTCACATGAAAGGTTTCTTATGCAATAAATCCTGCATCTTCACAAGGAGAAATTCAAACATTTGAAGAGAAAACAACTTACAATTGAAAACATAAGAATACAAATGGATCAACATCAAAAATGCATACATGAAAATATGATATTTTATAAGTCAAGTCATATCCTAATAATTTTGTAAAATTGTTCAAATGGGTATGCAACCCTTTCTAAGGTCTAGTTCCCTAGATAGTTTCTCGTTGGCTACAACCCACTCAGGTAAAACAGGGACATATTTTAAAAGAGATAAAAGATTCAATCAATAGATCAAACTTATAGTTAAAAAGGAATTAATTGATTTGAAATGTGCCTATTAAGATTCACAAAATCCACATCTTAAACAAGAGAAGTTCTAACTCCCATAATCCTATCAATCTAGCAGATCTTAAACTTATTTTGATCATTAATAATCATTCATTACAAATACACACATTTGGAAGACAAGTCTTTAATAGAAAAAATATAATCTTATCTTAAAGTTAGGAATTTGATTAATAATCATAATAGTATGATTAGCTAAAGGTTGATAACATTATAGAAAACTCCAAGATTTTGATTAATATAATTTCAATAACTAACAAACATCATATACGTAAATTCTATACTACCATAATTATCCCATAAAACAAATAATCTATGATATCTCTACTTTCTATGTTAAAGGTATAAACATAACTATTCAAAAATAAATATAATCAAAGAATCTTTAAACGACTAAGAAATGATACCAAAGATAAATAATAATATGATTCTAATATCTTGAATGTTCACATTTTCCAAATATAACATTAAACAATTCAATTTGTATATTGTCTTTCAAACCGGAGATAGACTTGAACAAGTCGTTTTGAAAACATAATCCATGAGAAGAAGTAAAGAAGCCTAACTAAAAACGTTAACAGGTTATTAAGTGAGAAGGTTGCTATAGAATAAAAGTAAGCCTTTAGAAAGAGGATAAAGGTAAACTCAAGTTATTAAGATATTTCCCAAGGAGGTGGCGTAGATCAAGGAACAAGGATACAGAGATTTACATTATGATAAAAAATTAAGACATGTGGTTGTTATGAAGATCTCAGGCCACTTCACCAGCTCATAAGGATACCAAAAAAAAAAAGAGTAAGATTAGAATGAAATATTTTAAGATTTAGTTATCTATCAAAAGGAGGATCTTTATTTTATGAGGCCGATTTGGTATAATCCTCAAGGCAACTAAATATTCTCTGGCCGATTAGAAAAGAAAGATTAAAAGGCCAATGAGGAAAGTAGATAAAAGAATTAAGAAGGCCGATCTAAAGGATGCATTGAGGGATATTATTAAGGAAAAAATAAATCATACACCAAATGACTCTTAAACAAATAAGTTGTTCATATCAAGTCTATGAAATAGATAAGAAGGAATGCCAACGTTGGAGGTTAGAGTTGACATGCTAAAGAGAAACTATATTTAGTGATAGTATTTGTCACTCCACAAATTTTATTTTTGTGTCATTCAATCTCAATCGTGAACAAGAAAATTAAAGGGTGCCAAGGCACAAAGGAAAACATAACGCTAAACAAAAAGGAGATGCCAAGAACATGTTCAGATTAATAGTGTCACACAAAATTCACTACCCAATGAATAATGATAGCATGTTAATATCAATACTAATGCATATCGATAGTACACAAAAATCGGCACTAAATACCATGTGCTTATCAAGCTCAATAAGAAATAAATGGTAGAACATACTTTACTAGGTTGAATATACATATAAGTGAAATATAGAAGCATGCTCAAGGCAGGTGAGCTATTTGGGCCTAATACCGCAAATCAAACATGGAGTGTGACGAAATGCCAAAATAATAGCGGCACAAAATTGAAGCATCGATAATGCACGTATACTACTTGACAAAATGTCTCAAGCATGCTAAAATCAATTAACTATAAATTAATCTCTTCCACATAATAGTCATGCATAAATTAGCTCCTCCAGTAGAAACAGTAAGTTGCAGTGGAAATAGTGTATTGCATACAGAAAAACAGTCCAGAAGATTGCTCTGCATTTATTGTAGGATGAATATCTTTGTTTGTGGATTGAAAGTTATTTAGAGGCATGTCTGAAGATGCCACATTTCAAGTTTGAGCCTCCAGTATAAAGATTTGAGTGAGATATGTTCACCAGAGAGAAAACTGTTTTTCCTGTATGTTTGGTGGTGATAGGGAGAAAGTGTTATGCTCCGCATTCCTCTGCATTAAAGTATTTTGGTCTTCGGTTCTAGAGTTAAGTATAAGATGATGTTACGTGCCTTCAACTCCAATGGTTCATGATTTTGTGGTCCACAAGCGATCTTTTCCTTATGACAGTAGTTGGCTGTGTTGTTTATGTGTTCCAGTATGAAGAATATTCTTGACAGATTGGTTACAAGTTGTGTGGTTGTTCCTAGTGATCTCAATGTGCTTCTGGATGTCTCCTGATCATGTTATTACCCTTGGATTGGTCCACAAAGAGAAAATTGGATTGTGGATGAAGAATGTTCTTAGCAGACCCAGTGTTCTCACCAGTCTTGGCTGACTTGGTTGATTTCACTAATTACGGAGATGCCTTGAAGATCGTAGAAGTGTGTCGTCGCATGAAGAATTGTATTTGAGTCCCAGCTAAAGCGTGGCATGATCAACATACATCTTTACATCTTTCCCTTAACTAATTTTGATATTAGATCCAAACCTATTTCTATGTATGTTTTTGTAATGTTGACCTTGGAGATTGTTCCAATGGTTGATGAATGTATTACCAACCTTGATGTACATTTCAAGGTTGATGACTTGTATAAAGACTTGTAATGTAATTGTGAAAAAGTGGATGAGTGTGTGAAAATAAACAGATAAGTGCAAAGGTATAAAAGAGAAGAGTAGAGAAGTTACATTATGCTTCAATGGAACTGAACCCAGGCATGCAATAGATGCTACATAATCAGTTCACCGTCTTTTGGTAGTGAGCCATTCTTTGTAGTGAGCAATTTGGGCAGTGAGCCTCTATTTTTCAGTATTGTTATAACTCATATTTTTTTGGGCTAACACCCACCATGATTTTTCCCTTTAAGGGTTTTCCCTGTAAAAATATGGTGTCTATTGTGTCGAATGTGTGATTGTGATTAAGTCTATGGTTTCATGCTTTTATGCTTAAATCTAATTATCAATAATTAAGTAGTTGATGGTTTGATATTCATATGAAGTTATATTTTTGTCACAACTGATTCAACCCCCCTCTCAGTTGTCCTGTGCATTTCAATGGGGTTTAACCCCAATATAGAAATGATAGTAGAACTATTCAATACTAGAGGGTGCGATTCATTATTTAGAATCACTGTCATTAATATTATTATGCAAATTTTAGTTCACTGAGAGGCATGGTCTTAAATCATTATGACAATTTCAACTCATACGAAGAGTTTTAATAGAGCTAGAAATGATAGTAAAATGTCAAAAATAATATATCTGGTTTAGAAACCATTTATTAAGTTCTCACACTCTCATAAAGTGAATCACAAATATCTCGAATGCGGGCTATTCTTAGATTGGTACCATGCATGGGAGGAATTGCATAGGTGTAAGACATACAATCATGTTTACATGAATTACCATTAATGCAACATTGATTCAAAATGATTAAAAGGCATTTATGAAGCCATGGCTAGAGGAGGATATATGCGAGGTAGATTTAGGAAAAAAATTAAGAAAAATTCTGAGACAAGATAAAGGCAATCAAAGAGACTGTGGAAGCTGTGGTTCACATGTTTGTAGAAAGAGAAAAATACCTTAAAGAAAAGTAGTATCACGATATGCAATGCTTGCAGGATACCCATAAAATCAAAATGTTAGAAAGGCTTCAAGATCCTTCAAGAAAAAACAAATGGCAAGTGTAAAACTAGAATGCCTCCAAGACACTTTCTCATGCAATTAAATGTTTGTAGGTTACACACATAACAGCCTAGTAAAACTTATAGGTAAATGCACAGATGATAGATTAGAGAGTCCTTAGTAACATACTGGTGAATGCAATAAATGGTGGGAAGTCTGACCTTGAAACTGTGATAACATACTCCCTGTCATGCACATGCTGCCTCCTCCAAGGCATCATCCAACATTCTATTCCATTGGTGTGTGAAAGATGGGGAAATTCTCCTCGCTAAAACCTCTAAACAAGAAGCATCAAGCATGAAAAACACACTCTTCATGGGGAATGAGCCATTGTCTAGCAGAAACTCCCTTTTATTACCTTCTATAGAGCATCCCTTTTCAGATCATACATTCAGAGAAAAATAGAAAATGCAATACATACAAAATAACTCCACTATCCCACTATCTCTCTCTTTTTTAAAAAATTGTAGGTCTCCTACTGAAAAAAAAAAAAAGATTTTAAATATTTCCTCCTTCAGATGTGTAACTGCCACTTCTTGTATGTGACCTAAAATAGAAATTATTTAATAATGATATAACATAAAATAATCTGTTCACAATGCATTATTACCAATTTGCAATTGTAATCATAAATTTATTTACAACTATTATTTACAAAATTAATATTCTAAATGCAATAAACTAGCATATTTATATTTTAAAAAATATATCTAAAGTACGTCGAGAGATATCCTTCTCGAGGTGCCTATTCCACTTATATGTGGTAAATTGATTAAAAAATAGCACCTAGAGAAGGATATCTCTTGGCGTACTTTAGATATATTTTTTAAAATATAAATATGCTAGTAGCATCCGAAGCGGAAGCCTAATTCTAACAATATTATATATCTTAAGAATTATTATAATTATATAATATATATATATAAGAAATGTTAAATATATTATTATAATATATTATCTAATAATTATAATTATAATGAACTATATTAATTTTGAATGTTCGAATGAAAGTTAGATTTAGAATTATGGTTTTGTTTAGGGATTGGGTTAGGATTACGCTTATAAATAGGATTAAATATAGGGTTAGGCTTATAAATTATAACCATAATTCCAACCCTAATTCTTTCCCTAATTATAATACTAACCCAAACCCTAATCCAAACCCTAATTTGAACCATAATTATATTTGTAACCATAACCCTAACCTTAACCCAAACACTAATGTTAACCAAAACTTTGATTCTAAACCTAACAATAACCCTAATTCTAACCCTCACCCTCACCCCAATACTAACCCTAATTCTAACCCTAAACCTGACCCTCACTTTAATATTAACCTTAACCCTAACCCTAATTGCATCCCATAACTCTAATCATAAATGTAATCGTAACCCTAATACTATGTATAACCCTAACCCTAACTTGATTATTGTAAGTGTAGTTGTAACATCTAAACAATATTATTTTAATCCTAATCTTAACCCTAACCTTAATTTTAACTATAACCCTAAATATCACCCAAAACCTAATCCTTATTATAACCCTAACCCTAGTTTTAACCCTAATTCTCATTCTAATTGTCACCATATTTCAAATCATAACCTTAATTCTAATTGTAATTCTAACCCTAATTGTAACTGTTATTCCAACCCTAACCCTAATTATAGCCCTAACCTAATTCTAACCCTAACCCTAACCACAATGTTAATTGTAATGCTAACCCTTACTATAACTACAACTCCAACCCTATTCCTAATTATAACCCTAAACTAATTCTAACATTAACCGTAAGTCTAACCCTAACCCTAACCACAATGCTAATTGTAATCCTAACTCTAATTCTAACCCTAATTATGCCGATAGGCATAACCTATAGTGGCAGTATGGGATGGAGTGTAATGGTGTAAGTGTTTTAATAAAAACAAATTTAAAAAATAATTATATAGCCTACATATTAAAATAATAATCATAAACATTACAAAAATATAGCCGACAAATGCAAATTAGTAATTAAAACATATATATGAATAACATAAATGTTTGGCAACTCTCCAATACCAAAACCAATTAGATAATTTATAGCAAAACAAGGAAGGAGCTGAAACAAAGAAGAAGCTGAAAACAAAATCATGAATTACAAAAGGAAGAAGTACAAAATAAAAATCAAAAGCAGTAAATTTTTTTTAAAAAAATACTATTGATAAAAATTTAAATAATGATCTCTCAAAATTATTTTGGCTTGTTGTTAGTTTCCATGCTTTAGGTTAGTGTTAATGGTGTATCCATATATTAAAAATTAAATTAAATAGTTTTTCATATGCATAAGTTATTTCATTTACTTTTTACAATTTACAAACATTATAATATATATCCCAAAAAAATTGGCACATGACACATCATAATATATATTCCCAAAAAAACATGGCACATGATATGTGGTCAATTGAACACCCGTAAAATCCCCATTTACTTTTAATATTCTTTTAATCCCCTTTCCGGATTATATGAATTTAGTTTTCTTTTTAAAAATATTTTATGCATGAAGGAAGAAGCACACAATAAAAATCAAGAAGCAGCAAAAAAAATAAAAATCAAAATAACTATGGATAAAAATTTAAATAATCATCTCTCAAAATTATTTTGGCTTGCTATGAATCTGTATGCTTTAGCATGGTGTTAATGATGTATGCATAAATTATTTCATATTGCTGGAATATTAAAAAAATAAATTAAATAATTTTTCATAATATGAAACTTAGTATTATCTAAGTTATTTTATTTACATTTTACAATTTACAAACATCATAATATATATTCCTAAAAAAATATGGCACATGCCATGGGGTCAATTAAACACCCATAAAATCCTTGATTATATGAATTTAGTTTTCTTTTTAAAAATATTTAGTTTTCTTTCATAAATTTTGATAAGTGTTATATTAAAACTTAAAATAATATTCATTCTTTATCTTAGAATCTTTGACGATGAAGTAAAAACTAAATATATAAAGCTAATTAATTACATTATTTATGGGCCTTTATAATAACTACTACGACCACTTTTGGAAAAAAAACTAAATATAAGCAATGTATAAATAGAAAAAATAATGTATAGCCTATATTAGTAATTAGAGTTACATTGGGAATTCCGTCTTTGGAAGATATTAAATGCATGATCTTACAAAAAGTAAAATTTTCTAACTACTATATTAATTGTTCTACTTCTATCAAATCTATATACATAAAAAATAATCAGTTGAATTATTTTATCAAACATAATTAATACTATGCAAAAAGAACATAGAATCATCCAATTCTCCAACATTTTAATTATGTCAATTTTTGGCATTTCCATGAAAGATTATCAAGGTGAACAAATATGAAGAATAAACACCATTAAAAAGTGTTTAACAAGCTACATACCAAATTGTTTCAACAAGCACTAACATTTCCAAGGTTGCATTGAAAATATAACTATTAAGAAATTGGGTTTTGGTATGCAATTCAATTGTATTGTGAAAATTCACACAAGACAATATAAAGTAGATTAAAAATTGGAAAGAAATGCACCCAAACTATGGAAATATTTAGACTACATGCTTATTAGAATATTTACTAAAAAATTTAATATATGATTTTTTTTGGCTTTTAAATAAGAAAAGTTTGAACCAAAAGAGTGTAATTTTGGGGTTAAAAAAGTAAGATCCTAAAACAAGGCTAAGAGATCCCAACAAAACATGAGTGATTTGTGGAACTCAAATCAAACAACTATGATATGAATGATTTTTATAATTTTGAAAGTTAAGAGTATTTTAAAGAAATAGATAAGAATATTATGTTGACAAATACTATTCTTATGTGTACAAGTACTAGAGTGGCAATGTACATTTCTTTGAATACTTCATATTATATGTTTTGCTTATGATGTCAAATGATGTCTTTAAAAAATTACTCCATATGAAATGGTTTTATCTATTAATATAAATTTAGGAATTAATATTGTACCAATGAAATCATTTGAAATGACCAATCCTAACCCTAATCCTAACACTATCTTGAGTGTTAGAATTATGGTTAAGCTTAGATTTAGTTGTATATTAGATATGAAAATGGAAACCTATTGGGATTGGAAAGGGTGGCTAGGATGGGTAAAGGAGAGATCTCAACATAGCTCACAAAACTCTAAAAGAAAAGATATAAAAATGGAATAATGATAATTAAGAATGCAATCCCTTAAAATATCTAAAAAATGATAATGCCATCAAAAATCAAATATCTAAGACCCTCAAAGTGATATATCATACAAAATGTGTACCAAGTCATCTCATGGTGTGAAACAACTGGGCAAGAGTTAACAAAATTATAAGTTTTAAATTTTGAAATTCAGGGGTCAATTCTATGTGATGCAATTTGACTTTTAAATATTGGTGTGGAACAATGGAACACTAATATTGAGGTGAGGAATGTGTTTTATGACATGGGTTAGAGTTAGAATTAGGGTTAGAGTTAAGGATAGAATTAATCTTAGTGATAAAATGAGGTTCAGGGGTAGAATTAGGGTTAAGGTTAGAATTAGAGTTAGGGTTAGCATTACTATCAGAATTAAGGATAGGGTTAGGGTTATAATTATAATTTGGGTTTGAATTAGTAATTTCATTAGTATTTGGGTGAGAATTGGGGTTAGGGATAAAATCAAGATTAGAATTATAATTGGATTTAAGGTTATGATTACAATTAGGGTTAGGATTACCGTTAGAATTATTGTTAGAATTAGGGTTAGGGTTAAGGTTTAGGTTAGAATTAGGATTAAAACTATGACTAAAATTATGGTTAGGGTTTGGGTTAGAATTAGGGTGAATGTTAGGGTTAACGTTATAGTTACAAAAAAACAACAAAGGTCATTTATATTTATATCTATATATAAAACCATGGTTAGAATTAAGGTTGGGATTAGGGATAGAATTAGTAATATAATTAGGGTTAAGTAGATCTAGGGGTAAATTTAGGGTTACAATTATTGTCAGGATTAATGTTAGGGTTAGGGTTATAGTTACAATTTGGGTTCAAATTAGAAGTTAATCCTATAATTAGGGTTAGGGTTATGGTTCAAGTTCAAGTTAGAATTAGGGTTGGGGGTAGAATTGGGCTTCGGGTTAGAATTACTATCAGGATTAATGTTAGGGTTAGGGTTATATTATATATAATTCTATCATACCTATTAAATTATATAGGTGTAGATATAACGGTATAATTAGGGTTAGGGTTACAATTAGGGTTAGGGTTATAGTTATAATTTAGATTTGAATTCGTATTGGGGTAAGAATTAGGGTTAACAATAAAATCAAGATTGGAATTATAGTCAGATTTAGTGTTAGGGTTAAAATTATGGTTAGATTTATAGATAGAATTAGGGTTAGGTTTAGGGTTTAGGTTAGAATTAATGCTAAAACTATGATGAGAATCAGGGTTAGGGTTGGGGTTACAACTAGGGTTAGTGTTGGCTTAAATGTTAGGGTTAGGGTTATAGTTAAAATAAAACACAAAAAAGTCATTTACATTTATATCTATATATAGAACTATGGTTAGAATTAAGGTTTGGATAAGTGTTGGAATTAGGAATAGATGTAGTTTTAAGATTGATATTAGGGTTAGGGTTATATTATGTACAATTAGTATATAATATATTATAATAATATATGTAACCAATATTATAATATTATATTATATAATTATAATAATTCTTAAGATCTATAATATAGTTTGAATTAAGCTTGCCGCTCCGGATCCAACTAGCATATCTATATTTAAAAAAATATATCTAATGTATGCCAAGAGATATCCTTCTCAAGGCGCCTATTTTTTAATCAATTTACCAAACATGGATGAAATAGGTGCCTTGAGAAGAATATCTCTCAGCATACTTTAGATATATTTTTTAAATATAGATATGCTAGTCCTAATTCTCATTCTAATTCTCACCCTATTTCTAACTGTAACCCTAATTTTAATCTTAATTCTAACCCTTATCCTAATCCTAGTTCTAACTGCAATTCCAATCCTAACCCTAATTATAAACCCTAACCCTAATTCTAACATTAACCCTAATTATACTCCTAACCCTAATTCTAACCCTAACCCTAACCCTAATTGTAATCCTAACCCTAACTCCTATTATTACCCTAACCCTAACCCTTATTCTAACCCTAAACATTGCTCTAATTTTCACCCTAAGCCTGATCGTAATTCAATCCCTAACCCTAAACTTAATACAAAACTTAACCCTAATCATAACCCTAACTGTAACTCCAATTCTAACATTAACCCTAATTTTAGTTGTAACCCTAATTCTAACCCTAACTTAACCCAAACCCTAATTGTAATCCTAATTCTACCCCTAAATCTACTTAACCCTAATTGTATTCCTAATTCTAACCATAACCCCAAACCTAACTCTAACCATAGTTCTACATATAGATATAAATGTAAATGACCTTTGTAGTTTTATTTGTTGAAAGTTTAATGTTCAAATTTAAGGCTTAATGTTTAGGCTTCATAATCATAGGCTCTTTACTTAAGGAGGGTTGAACATGTAGGGATGAGGGTTTAGAGTACATGGTTTAGGGTTTTAGGTTGACAGTTGAGGTCCAAATTTTTAATTCTATTGCTAACCCTAATTCTATCACTAACCTTAATTCTAGTTATAAGCCTATTTCTAACCCTAATTGTAACCCTAATTATAATCTTGAAACTAATTATATATATAACCCTAATTCTGATCCTAATCATTATTGCAATGAAACCCATAACGCTAATTCCATCCCTAACACTAACCCCAATTACATCCCTAAACCTAATTATATCCCTAACCCTAAATCTAACCCTAACCCTAACCCTAACCCTTATTCTAACCCTAACCCTAATTGAAACTCTAACCCTTACCCTAATTATATTTGTAACCCTAGTTCTATCCCTAACTCTAATTGTATTGCTAACCGTAATTGTATCCTTAACCCTAACCCTAATTATTGTTGGAATTAGAATGGACAACTGAGAGAGGGGGGGTGAATCAGTTGTCCCAAAATTTAATCTTTTCTTCTTTTAATCTTATTTCACAATTTGCCAATTGATTAATGATGTAAACTTTAAGGCATGAAACAACATCACATAAGCAAAAATATAATCAACACACTTGACACTAAAATTTTTGACGTGGAAACCCGGTTAAGGGAAAAACCATGGTGGGTGTTAGCCCACAAGATTCATACCCTATTAAAAGTACTTAAAAGAATGAGCAAGCACTTGCCTTCAACTCACTTCCCAGAGTTCACTGCTCAGAAAGAGAGGCTCACTGGCTACAAGAAATTTAAGTTCAGCATAGAATGATTTAACTAACAAATAGCATCTACTTCATGCCTGGTGTAGTTCCTTAAAAAGTTCTACTCAGCTCCAAATACTTCTTCTCTAGTTCTTCATCTAAACATCTCTTGTTCTTCTTCTCTGCTCTACTCTGCCTTTTATCCTTTCTTTGATTTTATTGTTTTCACACAACGACAATTTTTCACAACTCATCAAAAAATATTTATACACTTAACCAACCTTGGAATGAACATCAAGGTCGGCACTACAAACATATGACTTAATGTGAATCCCTAAGCTATCAGCCAAACATAACTTGGACTCAAATCTTCTTTGATCAATACACCACGCTTCATAGAATTGCTCTTAGATCTTCCGCAACATGCTTGAATCATCTGGTCGGCCAAGACTGGGAAGAACAACAACACCAAGAAGAAAATCTTTATTGACAAGCTCAAACTTCAATTTGAACCTCCAACATAGCAGTCATGCAATCCAGAAACTTCCACGAGCACATTGAATTCAACAAAAACATCCGCACTCCTGCAAAATATCTGAATCACTTGCATCTTCTTCCAGAACTGTTACATCCCTCTTTTTGGACAAATTTTTACTAATTAATTTTACTTGTTCCAAGGATAGAATAGACATGTGAATATGTTTTAAGCTCATGGGAAAAGAGAAAAGTTGTGATTATATTATGCTTTGACCGGGATACCGGTACATTGACCACAATTTGTATGTGAGAATGTTTTTACAGGAACATGTGGATTGGACTCTCCGTTAAGCAAAGGGGAGAGAAAGTATCTTTGAGGAAGGGGAGTATAGACTCTGGATCACAAAAGGGTATGTTCCACTGAGAACGGATATCAAACACTAAAACCTGGTGTCTTAAGGTAAGCTTTGATTTCGGTTAAGTCAAGTTATCGATGAAGTCATTGTGAGTTGTAAGGGCAAGCACTCTTTGTTACGTCGTTGTGGAAGAACAACGTTGTCTGTCCAAACGTCGTTGTCACAACAAGTAAGATTTATTGACAATTGCGTCATAATATCATGAGTTCATGTCGCTAATTATGGACGATAGGTATAAATGTCAGGAATGTGTCGTATGTTATGTCTTGAGAAGATAATCGACATAAAATGTCGACAATGGTTTGTCAATCGTACACTTTGTCATTGAGATCATATATTTCTTCCAAATCGCCATCGTCGTAACATCTAGCGTGCGTGCGATGTAAACATAGTAATCCAACGGGGATAACGTCATGAAATAAGTTTCAACAACATTTTAAGTTTATATGAGTTTTGAGTATCTTACCATCTTTTTTATTACATAGAAATGATATAAATAAAATATATGTGTTTATGTTTTAAATGTCACCATGAGCAAATAGCTCCATTTTGATAATTAACGTATTGCCTTTGATGGGGCACTAACTTATTAGACCATAGTATTAATTGTTAGTCCTTAATCCTTCCAATCATCGAAGATGGTCAATAAACCAAAGTTGAAAATAAGTTATCACATGTTAACCATATTTACCTCAGCCATAAATGGATGGCATAAATCCATCAACCGTCCTACCACCCTACTCATAAAAACCATCATTCTAACTTAGCCACAAAGGCATGTTAGTAGAAACCGACGCCATCAATATTGATCAACATGGAAGCCAACAATTTGGAAGATGTTTTAAACTTATCTCTTTCAACCTGCGGTAGTTAGGGTTGACAAAAAATGGTTATCTTTTCTCTTTCGCCACCTTAAGAGAACATTCAGGAAGTCTAAAAAGAAAATGGAATTAGTTATCAAGAAAGGAGTGGAAAATAAATAGAATATCGCCTTAGGTTTTTATGGCCGATATAACGGAGAGTGTACTCTGTGATAAAAGGGGAGAATAGACACATGTAGAGGTCTGATTCTGTGTAGATTGTAAAGAGCTGATAAGCATTTATTTGTAGGAAATTAGTGCTTAGGGATTGTTCAATACTGGAAAAGCTTTTTAACACATTGGTTGTTCCTATTGGTGTATTCCCTGAACCTTTAATGAATCCGTGTCCATGACACACTCTCAATATATCAATATATATATATATAAAGAGAGAGAGAGCGCAAAAGTAGTGAACAATAGTTGGAATGATTAAAACTCATGGTGCAATCAGGTCATAGGAGGCATGATCTTTTGTATGGAATGGAGAATACTGATGTAACTTGAAACTACGAGAGGTTATCCTTAGACAACAAAGAGAGACTTAAAAGAACTATGTTGAAGTCTTCCAACGTCAATAGGAAGAGATTTTGGGCTCGTCAATAGATTATTTTTACTTGTTTGAAGCCACAAGTTCCTTCTCCTTTTCATGTTGTCTTTTATGTTTATAATCTCATTTTGTTTTTGGCTAATAAAGCTTAGATTAGCACTGTATGGTAAATATGTTAAGGCTTCGCATACCATGGCGAAGAGAAACCATCATGTTTTTAAACCATGTGTATTTGCTTTAAGACTATTAATGTGGTATGTATTGGACTGATGCCAACTAATAAAAATAGTTCACCATGTTTTATAAAATATATATAAAGGGTTAAACTTTGCCTTGAGATGCGGGTAGCTATAAGTATAAACCTTTGAGCATTATAAGGGCAACATATATCGTAGTCACCTTGTCAATATACTTGGAGACATCTATTGACAGCTAACTTAGTATCCATTTAGTCGAATGAACTAATAGTACAAGGATTGTGGGGTCTAGTCTTATTGATGACATCATCTATTAAAACCTAAAGAGGGTACAAATCTTGTGTTGCATTTACATATGTTTATTCCACTTGTCTCAACACGAATAGAGGAAATTTTAGAAGAGTACCTTTTGCATCTTATCATATTGTTTTAGTGGCCACATATACCCTATACTTTATTGGCCATTTATTATCCTTTATGCATATTATGAGATACATCCATGATGAAGTCCTTATACTAGATATCCCTTTCCGGGAAGAGTATAATATTTTCTTTTTGGTGTTTACTCTGTGACTCTAATACAGATGGAAAGTATTCACTAAATATTGTAAGCTCTACATACTTTCAAGATATTGGATAGTGAAGAGTGACCTTCATCTATTAGGTTACTATAGGTTGAGAACAAGGATGTTCAAAGTGATACTTTAATTAGAACACAAGATACTCGATATATATATATATATATATATATATATATATATATATATATATATATATATATATATATATATATATTATGTTTTTAGCATAAAATGCTCAATATGATATAATGATTTGAACATATTAAGCTCTTTATGTCGTAATATTACCTGAGTATAGAAATTCTCAATGTGTTATATCGAACAAGCCTAAAATATTGAGCTATTTGATAGAAGGCATGACACAAATGATGCAAAACATTATCTAATTGAAATCAAGTGCTAGTAAACTCTTTTTAGAACAAAGCATGAAAAACTCAAAACTATGTTTCAATGAGATGAAACCTTAAACAGAGTTGGATCTTTGGAATTGAATGAGAAGCGATTTGAAATTTAAACCTACATGATTGTTGTAATTATATTTGTGATAAAGGTTTATAAGATATTCATATAAGGATGATATATAACCTAGTTTATATTAAAAGTCGGTAGACTTAAGAAGACCAGGTGGTTGAAGGTATTTTATTACTTACTTTTGTTCCAAACCTATTAGGATTGATAGATTGAACTTAGTCAAAGGACTAGTTTTGAAAAGTGTAGGTATCCATCAAGATATTATATGGATGAGGTCATACCTCATATACTATGCTTATTCATGTTATGTGAAATGTGATTTCGAACAATTTCAAGTGGTCTAGGAAAGACTAGAAGTATTTATTCTCATGCTTTGTCGTACTTGTACTATTATCTTTGGGGAACAAGGATGATTGCTAATTTCATATTTTTGGGTTAGAGAAGATAAACCCTAGAATTATATCTAGAAAGATTTAGAATTTACACCTTGAATGTCATATATGACCTTGCCTTTGGTCGACGGTATATGGTAGAGTAGCCATAGAGTTAGACCTAAAGAGTCGAAGAAGTACCTTTATAAATCTTAAAGTGAATCTTGGTTAAAAGTCAAAGCTTAGTAAATTGTTCAAGGATGTTAGTTATGAATAGATAATACAGGGACAAGAGGTCATAGACCCTAGAGATTGTAAGTACACAAAGATGGACTCTCTAGAAGTTTAGAAATACCTATATATATATATATATATATATATATATATATATTGTAAATATATCTTGGATCAAGGATTGTTCTAGGTCAGATAGACTGGAATGAACTTACCGTATAGACAAGTTTGTGTCTAGAGTTAATGAAGGGGTACGTACCCTAGCTATGTTGATTCAATCTTACTTGAAAGAAAAAGAGATATTTCCCTTGACTATGATGCTTAACCTAGGTAAGATAATCATCTTAGTTGTTAATGAATCGACTTAAAGTTCTTTAAGTGTTGATAAGCTTTGGATCTAAGGAATTACAAAGTTGCAATGAGTATCCTTGTATAGAAGGTTAACCTATAAGGTTTATAGAACATGGATAGCATTTGGAAACCTACCAAAGTCAAGAAGACTAAATTAGAGTTGATAAAACAATTTGTACAAATATTATTGACCAAGTCAAGTGTAGGATTGCGATGATATTCAAGTCATGTTGGGGTGGGTGAATGCAATGACTGCGTTGTTCACAATGCTAAACACCATGAAAAACCTTTGGCCAAGGTGATGCACTTGCCTCTAGTACATTGTCAATTCACTGAGATTGGATGGTGTAACTTGTGGATGGTGATGCTTGACTAAAGGATATCTAGGGGTGTATGATAGCAAGTTGTGAAAGTCACAACACCGGTACTCAGATGGCAAACACCATTGGTCATCCTAGGTCTATCCTCCTCGAGTAGGGTAGGGCCACTTCTTGTTAGGAAGGTGTGCAGGAGATTGACGATTTGTGGATGGAGTTAAAGCTCTCTGAAGATACTTTCTCTCTCTTCAACCAGAGGCTAGTTGAGGCTTGCAATATGGGAGTCAGCAATTGAGATGCAGTAAACCATTGGTAAGTTAATTTATAAGTTCTTGTTTTGTGTAATTTAACATGCTTTAATTACTTGGAATTGGAAAGACAATTAAAGTAATATTGATATTATTGATATGTTTAATTTTCAAGTTAATGATGAGATAAAGAAAAAAAAAATATTATCACCTTTTTACCTCATGAAATTTTTTACTTCATGGTAATTATTTGAATTAGTGTTATGAAATTTTTGGATATTACAGGAACCTTAAGAACACTATCTGCCATGACTATCACATTAGAAAAAATTGCTTAATGACCTCCAAACCATGAACCACTTGAGTGGATGATACATACTGACTTTCAAAACCTACCTTTAGATTTGTAGATAATCATCCAACATATCTGGAATAATCTGGACGTCTTTTTCTATCACTCTATCTCTTTTGCATATTAAAGGAACCGGTTCTACTCAGATGGTCATAACTTCTTCAGATCTTAATGTGAACCTCTCAAATCTTAATTGGAGCTTCTTCAGACAAACCTCTTCATAGCCATTTGGTCCACATACATTGATCTTCATTAATTTTCTCAATATCCTCACCAATCCGGTCTTCTATATAGGCAGCAAAATAGGATATAGTTGACACCAATGGCAACAAAGATATGTTGACATCAATGACAACACCACTTAGGCACATATTTGCAACAATCTTCCCCTTTGTCATTGATGGCAACATATGATGTGAAAAATTGAATTCAACCATCAAGACAAGAACTTCTCCCCCTTTCTCTTCTAACTTCTCCAATTACTTTCCTCATTGCTTCCCCTTTTATCAGCAACTAGTTTTTCACATGAACTTCTCTCCCCCTTTGACATCAAAGGAAAAGGGAACATATTTGCAATTTTTTCTCCCTTTTTGTTACAGACTAATCCCCACATTTGCATATTGACTACTCCCCTTGAATATTATCTCCTTAACATCAATTTGGATCACAAGATATGACTGTGAATTCTACCGGACTGATGCACCTTACTGCATCTTAGTTTTGATTAGGACGGGTAATAAACCCTAACTTCTCTCTGAGATACTCAAAAGTATCCTTGGGAAGAGGCTTAGTGAAGATATCCGCAATTTGATCTTTGTAAGACACAAACTCTAACTTGACTTCATTCTCATTTACCTTCTCTCTCATGAATTGAAACTTGATAGATATATGCTTTGTCTTTGAATTCAATAATGGATTCTTTGAGATGCTTATTGCATGAGAATTATCGTAGAAGATTGTGACTGGTTCCTCAAACACAATTCTAATGTCCTTCAACATTTGCTTCATCCATAGAACTTGAGTGCAATTATTTGCTGTTGCTATATACTCTACCTCTGCAGTAGACAGAGATATTGCCTCTTGCGTTTTGCTCATCCAAGAGACCAATCTTCTTGCTAAGAAGAATGCACCACCACTAGTATTTTTCCTGTCATCCATGTCTCCTACCCAATCCGTATCTATATATGCATGAAGAGTGAAGTCATTATCCTTTGGATACCACAATCCATAATCAATTGTCCCCTTGAGATATCTAAATATTCTTTTCACTAAGACAACATGGGATTCTTTTGGATCAGCATGAAATCTAGCAACAAGTCCAATGACATTCATGATGTCAGGTCTGGTCTGAGTCAGATAGAGAAATCCTCCTATCATTTATCTATACCTTTTCTGACTTGCCTTGGGAGAGTCATCATCTTTTCTTAACTTACATCCAGTTACCATAGGTGTACCTACTGGATTTGAATCTTCCATTCCAAACTTCTTCAACAATTCTTTCACACACTTGGACTGAGATATAAAGATACCTTTATCTGACTGAACAATTTGCAGACCTAGGAAGAAATTCATCTCACCAAACATTGACATCTTAAATTCACTTTTCATTTGATCAACAAATGCTTTACACATACATTCATTTCCACCAAAAATGATATCATCACAAAAGACTTCAACAATCAGGATGTCCTCATGATTAATCATGAAGGAAAGATTAGTATCAGCGGTACCTTTGCTAAATCCTAGCTTAAGCAAATACTTATCCAATCTTGCATACCAGGCTCTTGGGGCTTGCTTGAGTCCATACAATCCTTTTCTCAGCCTACAGACCACATCTATCTGATCAAACAACTGAATTCCTTCTGGTTGCTCAATGTAGGCTTCTTCCTCTAAATCTCCATTCAAGAATGTTGATTGGACATCCATTTGATATACTTTAAAATCTCTGAAAGCAGCAAAAGCAAGAAATAATCTAACTGCTTCTATCATTGCCACCGGGTCAAGAGTTTCTTCAAAATCAATTCCTTCCACTTGAGAATAGCCTTTACATACCAACCTTGCCTTGTTCCTTACAACTTCCCCATCTTCATTTAGTTTATTCTGGAAGACCCATTTAGTTCCAATCACATTTTGTCCTTAGGTCTAGGAACAAGATCCCAAGTGTGATTCTTTTAAATTTGCATCAATTCTTCTTCCATTGCTTTAACCCAGTTTTCATCATTGCAAGCTTCACTTACTGATTTAGGTCCAATCTTTGAAATCAAAGAAATCTCCTCTTGATCTTTAGAATTTTTTCTCCTAGTTTGAACACCTTTACTCTTATCTCCTATGATCTAATCTTTAGGATGATTCAACCTTAAATACCTGGGAGTTTTGGAAATTGTTTGAACTTATGTTTCTTGAACTTGTTCCTCATCATCTGCACTAACCTCTTGAGTTTCTAGAGTTACCAGATCAATCTGAATCTAAGTCTGAACTTGAATTTGCCTTACTTGACTGTGACTTTCATCTTGATCATCTGAATCATATCTACAGTACCTAGAATGTCTTTTACTTTCATCAACTTTAACATTTGCACTTTCAACAATATTTTTCAACCTCTTGTTGAAGCATCAGTAAGCCTTACTTTGAGTAGAGTATCCCAAAAATATTCCTTCATCACTTCTTGCATGAAACTTGCCCAAATCCTCATCTCTTTTGATATAGTATTTACTACCAAAAACTCTAAAATATTTCACAGTAGGAGGATGACCAAACCATAGTTCATAAGGAGTCTTACCAGAATTTCCTTTGATCTGCACCCGGTTAAGAGTGTAGACAACAATACTTATGGCTTCTTTGCAATAAACTTGAGGAACATTTGTTTCCATCATCATGGTCCTGGTAGCTTCTTGAATTGTCCATTTTTTCCTTTCCATAGCTCCATTTTGCTAAGGAGTCCTAGGAGCAGATAACTGTCTTTTTATTCCATGTTTTTCACAGAAAGCATCAAACTCACCAGAAGTAAATTCTCCACCTCTGTCAGATCTCAAACACTTCAATTTCCCACCAATCTTATTTTAAACCATCATCTTGAACACCTTAAACTTATCAAGCACTTTTGATTTTTCTTTCAGGAAAGTTACCCACATCATCCAAGAGTAATCATCAATCAACAACATAAAATATGTCCCCTTGCACACTCCTAATTCTAGCAGGACCACAGAGATCAATATGTATAAGTTCCAATACCCCACTTGAACCTTGTTTCTTAGTTTTGAATGAATTTTTTTTCTATTTACCTAATTGACATTCTCTACATATGCTATTAGGTTTCACAAGTCTTGGAAGATCTCTTACAGCTTGAGTGGCACTTATTCTGACAATGTTATCAAAATTCACGTGACACATCCTCCTATGCCATAACCAACTTTGATTTATCTGAGCAATCAAATAACTTTTGTCAGAACTACTTAAGTGAAAGATATTACCTTTAGTTTGAGTACCGGATGCAATTTTAGTTCTGAAGCTTTCCAAGATTCTACATTTTCCATTCTTGAATCGAAGATCATAACCCTTGTCAACCAACTGTCCAACATTGAGAAGATTATGCTTCAGTCATTCCACATACAGAACATCATTGGTGTTGTTCTTACCATCAAAAGAGATGAATCCTCTGCCACGGATTCTACCAGCTGAGTCGTCTCCAAATTTCACAAGCCCTCCATAATTTTCAAAACTCACAAACTTACTCTTGTCACCAGTCATATGATGAGAACATCCACTATCAATCACCCATTCATCTTTTTCAATAACTTGAGCAGCCAAGCCACTTTCCACATTTGCACAACTAGTAGATTTAGTAGACACCAAATCTTCTTCTTTGATAGCAATGAACACCCAATCATTTTCAGAGGAACCTCCATGATCATATTCATCATCTGTCACACCTTCTTCTCCAGCTTCTTGGACATAGTAACAATTCTTCTGACCCTTGTATCTGTTAGGGTTTGGTTTTGAAAACCTCTCTGGACATCTTGAGGCAAAATGACCAATCTTATTACAAGCAAAACATTTGAGTGGTAATTTTCTTTCATACTTACCGGATCCTCTTGGTATTCTTCTGGCAATAAGAGCTTCAAGATTTGCAGTTTCTATTTCAATATCTTCAAGATCCTTCCTTGTCTTCACAAATCTGTTTGATCTTGCAGAAGAGCTTTCACCCAGATCATATCTTTGTTTTCCATATACACTGGGTTTGAATGCAAATTCAGACTTAGGAAGAGAATCACCAAATTCACTTAATTCAAAAGCTAAAATTTTGCCAAGTAGGTGATCTCTTGTAACATCTGCAACAATATTGATCTCCTCTATAGTAGCAACCTCATGTTTGTATGAATTAGGCAAAGATCTAAGCACTTTTGCCACAATCTCTGATTCTTCCAAAGTTCTTCGAGGACACCTGATCCCTCACACACGTTCATTTATCTTTTACATGTAGATTGTGATGTTTTCATATTCACTCATCCCTAGATTTTCAAATTTTCCTCTTAGACTTTGTAGTTTGGCACATTTGACATATTCATCTCCTTCATACAAATTCTCCAACTTCTTCCAAATTTCATGAGCAGTTTTTAGTCCAAAAACATTTGTCATTTATGAATCAATCAAGGCACTCAACAAGGCTTCTTTAGCTCGAAGGTTATTTTCAGCATCCTTGAGTTCATCTGGAGTTGATGGACCTTTCTCTGGAGGATTATATTATTCCTTATTTATCACCCAATAAGCATAACACATGCATTGTAAATGGCACTCCATATGAGTTTTCCAAATAGAGTAATTTGTTCCATCAAATCTTAGACTATCCTTTTTGTAGGTCGACATCCTGGATCTCCTCATGTGGTTAAGCTCCTTTTAGAGGAACTTGGCTCTGATACCAATTGTTGGAATTAAACTGGACAACTAAGAGGGGGAGGGTGAATCAGTTGTTCCAAAATTTAATCTTTTCTTCTTTTAATCTTCTTTCACAATTTGCCAATTGATTAATGATGCAAACTTTAAGGCATGAAACAACATCACATAAGTAGAAACATAATCAACACACTTGACACTGATATTTTTGACATGGAAACCCAGCTAAGGGAAAAACCATGGTGGGTGTTAGGCCACAAGATTTGTACCCTGTTAAAAGTACTTAAAAGAATGAGAAGGTACTTGCCTTGTGACTCACTGCCTACAAGAAATTTAAGATTAACATAGAAATATTTAACTGAAAAATAGCATCTACTTCATACCTGGTTTAGTTCCTTGAAAAGTTCTGCTCTGTTCCAAATACTTCTTCCCTAGTTCTTCATCTAAACATCCCTTGTTTTTCTTCTCTTCTCTACTCTGCCTTTGATCATTTCTTTGATTTTACTCTTTTCGCACAAGGATAATTTTTGACAACTCATCAACAAATATTTATACACTTCATCAACCTTGGAATGAACATAAAGGTTGGCACTACAAACATCTGACTTAATGTGAATCCCTAGGCTGGTGGCCAAACATAACTTAGACTCAAATCTTCCTTGATCAATATGCCATGCTTCATAGAATTGCTCTTAGATCTTCCACAACTTGCTTGAATCATCCGGTCAGCCAAGATTGGGAAGAACAACAACACTAAGAAGAAAATGTTTATTTACAAGCTCAAACTCTAATGTTGACCTCCAACATAGCATTCATACAATCCAGAAACTTCCACAAGCACATTGAATTCAACAAAAACATCCACACTCCTCCAAAACATCTGAATCACTTGCATCTTCTTCCGAAACCTTAAGAACACTATCTAGCATGACTGCCACATTAGAAAACAATTGCTTGTAGACCTCCAAACCATGAACCACTTGAGTGGATGATACATACTAACTTACAAAACTTACCTTTAGATCTGTAGATCATCATCTGACATATCTGAAACAATCCGGACCTCTATTTTTGTCACTCTGTCTCTTCTGAATATTGCAGGAACCGGTTCTACTTAGATGGTCATAACTTCTTCAGATCTTAATGCGAACCTCTCGAATCTTAACTGGAGCTTCTTCATACAAACCTCTTCATGGCCATCTGGTCTGCATACATTGATCTTCATTAATTTTCTTAATATCCTCAACAATCCGGTCTTCTATACAGGTAGGAAAATAGGATACAATTGACACCAATGGCAACAATGATATGTTGACATCAATGACAACTCCGCTTAGGCACATATTTGCAACAATTATAACCCTAATTCTAACCATAACATAACCGTAATTATATTCCTAATCCTATTTCTAACCCTAACTCTAATTCTAACCTTAACCCTAATTATATTTGTAACCCTGATCTAACTCTAACCCTAATTCTATCCCTAACTATAAGCCTAATTGTAATTATAACCCTAAACTTAACCCTAATATTTTTTGGTTATACATACTTGCCCTTATTTTCTCTCTCTCTAGATAGTAGTCACTACACAATACTTGTTCTATATAAAATTCTATAGTTTATGTGATTAGATGTGTTGATTTTTTTCAAAAAATTGATGTGATTAGGTGTGTTAATTTTTTTCGTAAAAGTAATTATTATATTTATTGTTTATAGGTATAAATTTGTTATTTTCATTCCCTTTGTAAGTAATTTTTTTTTTTAATGATTATAAATTTTAGGTATAAAATATAGGACAACTATTTATCATGTTTTACTTGAATGCGATACAAAAAGTTGCTACTAACTATTTGATAATTAAATTGGATGAAGTTTGAGATAAGTATAGAATAATTTTCCCATAAAATATGGAATGATGGAGAGGATATAGAGGAGAGTGGAAGATACATTTAAGAAAGATAAGGGAGAATAAGACCCTCAATCAAGTAGCCAATAGAATTATATCTTCTAAATCAATTAGCTAATTAAATTGTAGATAATTTTTTTAATATTTATTTAGAAAAATTTGCATCTTTATTTTAAAAAAACTTAATATATACTAAATGCCCACACAATCAACATCCTTATCAATGGAAGGGTTTTTTAATTAGAAACTTTACAATTATTTCAAAAACAATAATAATTTTTATAGTTTGATGAATATAACTTTTAAAATAAAACACCACAACTAACAAAATGAATGAAATAAAAAAAAAAATTGAATATTCAAAGATAAATTGTAATCTATTTTCACTATATAAATAGATACATGTTGGAGATAAATCCCAGCTACCTAGAATTTCCTCTCATGTATTTTAAATCCTTTGGCAAGTGTTTTTACCCAACTTCTCAAATAATTTGATAAAGTTAACCATTGTTAAAGTTTTTTAATACTTTAAAATAAGTTGATTATTTATTATTTTTAAGAGAGAATTACGCGATTGGTGAAATGGATAGCTATAATTAAATTTTAAATGTTGAAAATAATAATCTTACACTTCATTATATGTAAAAAATAAAAAAATAAAAATTATTTTTTAACTATGATTCCATATTTAAAAATAACTCAAATTATAAACTTTCTACTTAAAAAAAAAAATTGAACCCATTGATCTTTAAGCAAAGGATGAAAACATCATTGTGCTTTTGAATTGCTTCATATCTTTCAAATCTTTTACACCTCCAATTTATTGAATTTCATGACACATTTTTTATTTCCCTAACAGTGGGGTTAATTATTTTCAGCAATAAACTAAAAAATAGGGAAAAGGCTATGAGAGTACCAAAGGCAACTTCGCATGTGCATCTATTTTTAATCTTTACCTTTCTTTTTAAGAGAGGTTTCTGGGAGAAAGGGAACCATTAAAAAACCACAAGGTTTTAAGCATTCTCAGGAGGTAATTTGTTCTATTATTTTCACTTTAAATCCTCCCAGAATTTGAATTTAGTTTAGCACAGCTTCTTTTCGTCATGGCAGACTTTATCAAGACGACTGACTTTGCATTTTGTTCTACTATTTTAACTTTAAATCCTCCCAAGATTCAAATTTAGTTCAGCACAACTTCTTTTCATCATGGCAGACTTTATCAAGAAGACCAACTTTGCATTTTGTTTTACTATTTGCACTTTAGATCCTCCCAAGATTCAAATTTAGTTCAACAGAGCTTCTTTTCGCTATGGCAGACTTTGTAGTGAATTGTTTTAGGGTTTCTTGAGAAGGAAAGTGGAAAAAGAATGTCTAAATTTGTGAGCCAGCAAAATTTGAAGAAGAATTTAAGTCATAAATATGGTCTTTCAGAGCCACAAATGCAGAACCATAGCTTTCCACAACTCTTTTCAAGGGTGTGCTGGTCACCCCACACAACAAATGCCTTGTTGATGTTACCATTTTTTCACCACAGCTCAAAATTGGCAGAGCTAATGTAACAAATTTATTTTTAGAGTGAAGGTTAACATTCTTCTGTTATAAGTTATTTGTATAGTTATTGTGTTTCAATGATAATTGTAATGTTGTTCAAGGTAATAATGAGAAGGTCATAGCCATCATTGTCTTGAAGGTAATCTTTGAAGTTATCTTCTGTTCCTGCTCCTGATCTTGGCATGAACCTACAAAAATGTGGGAAGTTACTATTAGATCTCTAGTTATGAGATCTCTATATCCTATTGGAAGAGGCATAACACTTTGTTTATAATGCATTGATCAATGAACGTCATCCACATGCAAGAAGAGCCGAGAAAGAAACAATCATAGAATTTCAATGTTTTATTCTAATCTGTTTGTTTCATGTGCAGGTATAGGATGAATCATGTAGTTGATTGAAGACAAATTAGCATGTGGAGTAAAATGACCTCTCACAAGGGTTGAGCCTAGCATGGCACCCCCAAGTTTTAAGAGGATTGTGGAAAGAGTCTGAAAGAGAAATAATGTCACATAAAGACCCTACAAAATAAAGATAGATGTCACGTGTTTTGATCATATTTAAAAACATATGATCTGGGTTATTGATATTTGTGGACACAAATCAGATGACAATAAGCTACAAAAACCTTTTAAATTTCTCACCAACCCAGTTTGCAGTTTTCAAGGAACCGTCAGAAGCACAATAGACAACAAAAGGAAGATAGCACTCGCGTGTTTTAATCATATCTCAAAACATATGATCTAGGTTTTGGAGATTTTTAGACATAAATGAGAAGAGAATAAAGCGCAAAAACCCTTTAAATTTCTCACCAACCCAATTTGTCATTTTCGAGTAATCTTCATAATGGCGGACCCTCTTTCTTTTACAAATTTGAAGCTGCAAAAAATTATTGTAAAATGACATTTAAAGCAATATCCTATAAATTACTTATAAATATTCATTATTTATGCAATTAAAACAAAGTAAAAAGAAACTATATATATATATATATATATATATATATATATATATATATATATATATATATATATATATATATATTAGTTTGCTTTCTTTTGGGAAGATATAGACAAAAATAAGTCTTGTATTATTGTTTTGTTAAAAAAATATAAAAAGGTAAGATTAGGCAAATCAAAAGAAAAAGTTGTAGAACCTGTTGTAAGACAAATATTAAAGAAATGTTCTTTATAAATTGCTTTTAATATTTTGTCATTTTATGGAGTTAAAACTATTAAAGCAAATTTTGGTGATTTTGGTGAGATCTACCTTGAGGAAGATTTTGGCAACTTTCATATACAGATTGGAGGTGATTTGAAAGCTTTATTTTTGGCTTTTCAGTGGAGCTCAAAAATAGATCAAATTTGCTATTCTAGGAAGATTTCTCAGCTTTTTCCTTGGGACATCTTTGGAGTTATAAATAGGGGAGAAAGACTTAGTTTTTCGCAGTTGATATCTTTGTCTCTTCCTCTCTTATTCATTTGCAGAGAGCTTTGTAAACATTCTTTGTACTCAGATACTCAGTTTCTATTCCTTTTAGTTTTAATAATCCAACAGAGTTCTCCTCTTTCATACTTTCTAATTCATTTTGTAATCAATGATCTGATATCCCATTGTGATTCAACCTTAGAATCCTTTTCATATGTCTCATTGTTGCAGGATTGAGTACAAAAGTTTCATGTAATACAGGTTGCATGTTATGTTTAGCCTTGGTTAGTGGGTTGAATTTGTGATAAAACGTGTGTTTTCCTTCATGCAAACCTCTAGCGTTCAAGCTTTCATGTGAATTAATTATGTATTGCATTATTTTTTGTGAAATTGTGAGGATAAAAGGCTTTGTGAGGATGATTGTGAGTCAATAGATAAAATTCTGGTAAAACATCCTTAGGTTTTAGAATTTAATTTTTAGTTATCTTCTTACCCTTTCCTCAAGAAGTCTTTTAGATTAGGTGATTTATCAAGGGAACCAACCCACTTTGGAGATTCACTCTCGATATAGGAAGCCCACATCCTGAGAGTGTTTCCATGTTTCAACAGATAGCTAAGTCTTTTGTAGGCTTAGCATAGGGTGCATATCTGATTGATAACAGTTACATTTCAAGCTGAAGAAGGCCTTCATCATCTTGTGCTTGTAATGAGTCTGCAATGTAATGCCCTGCCTAGGAACCTTGAAGAACAACACAAATCAAGTAACGTAAATCATATCTACCCATATCATTAGGCTAACATGATGTCCTCTAAGGTTCCACAGCTACATTACTAACAAAGCTATCAACAAGATCTAAACATACATCATGAATTAACTATCAACCATAGTTTACTCTAGATTTGTTGCATCAATGAATATACACATAGATTTTGTAATGCCTACCCAAGAATATATTAGTAAATAACAATAAATAATTAAGAAATAATAAATTCCATAGGATGATAGGAAACAATTTACAAAATTTAACTTAGTAAACTTCAAATTAAATATCAGAGTATATCAAAATTTATCGTAAATGAAATGTAACATACAAATGTTTCAAATTAATTTATACACATTTATAATAATGCCAAATAATCATTTATTTGCAAGGTGGAAAGGTACCTTCTTAGCTTTAGAATCCTGCATGGCTTATAGTTCTCAAACTGCACATCTAATGAAACATTAGTTCTGCATAGTTACTAATTACATCAAACAAATATAAATTACATAAAATGACAAGCCTAAGGCCCTGGGGGCTCATCCAAGATTACCTTGCCTACATACGCATAGAGACTTCGTAGTTTGGGGGCTTAAACTTACAATCATATAATATTATTATATAAATCAAAACCTCTAAAAAATTATTCACAAATATGATCTCTTCTTAATCATAATCACTCATTTGCATTTCTTTGTATACTTAAGGCAAGAAGAATCTTTGTCTCTAATCATAACGCCATCATATTGTTCATACAAACTATAGATTCAAGATCATATGATAGAAATAAAGAGCAAATAATTTAGCTTTCAAAATATGCAAAGCTAATCAATCAAGCAATAATGTTCCTATCAAGGTAATTCATAAACTAAATAATTGAAATAATTTTAATAATCATTATACAAAGAGCAAACAATAAAATTTCTATAAGTATGCTACTATAACAAATAACTTAGTGATTCTAGACCCAACTTTATATTAGACCCTGGAATATCATACCCATATAAAATTCTTTCCTCATAATGAATACCATAGTTTAAAGAGCTAGATATCATTTAACACAAAACTTCTCAAAAGAACAATTAAATACTTATATCATTTAATTACTTTCTTACTCAACTAAAGTAACCAACCCCTAATTCCATCTTCTCACTTCAAAAATTTTGAGCCAATCCTATAATCTGATCATAAATATAAGAAATTGAATCTACATGTTTTCTTTTTTCAATATAGTACATACTTCAAACAAGGTAAAATAAACTTTATGTAATTAAATTCAGTGAACATACAAGTTCAAGTGTTGACTTAATAATTTTAACAATTTACTATTATCCAAAAGACATTTAAATTCACATAATGGCATCATGACAAAACATCTTTATTACTAGGGCAATTCATACTAGT
The DNA here is from genome assembly GCA_027924645.1 of Cunninghamia lanceolata. NCBI lineage: Eukaryota > Viridiplantae > Streptophyta > Pinopsida > Cupressales > Cupressaceae > Cunninghamia > Cunninghamia lanceolata. The sequence goes on from BSBN01000015.1 coordinate 6,267,460, forward strand.
TGATGGAAATAATAAAAACTATTAAAGAACTCGCTAAATTTTTGCATCATCAACTTTCCTACAATTAATAGATTTATGCTTACATACATTATATTGTTCTAACATTGTAATAAAATATTATTACTATAAGACATATCTCATATATATATATTCTAAGAGCTATGATTGATTAAACATGTAATTATATTTACAATTAATTTCCACTAATGTGACACTAAGCTAATTCTCAATATATATTTTCTTATAACTCTGAAATAATTAACAACAAAATAAAGACTATCTCCAAAAAAAAATATTAAATGACATGAGATGATTCTAAATAAGGTAGACTTTTTTTTTCCTTTTTAAATAGCTAAAACATCTTCATATAAATAAAATTCAAAATAAGATTTCTTATTAATCTTACACGAGATAATCTCTCTTTTTAACAACTTCTTACCAAAAACTAAATAGTAATAGAGCAACAAGTGAAGTAATGGATCCTAAAAAAATGTTTATAAGCAAAAGACTAAATCTAATGGATTCAAAAATGGAAAAGAATATTCTCATATGGAAAGATATAATAATTTCTATTTATTAGCATATTATCTCCACCATAATCACTAAAGATAGTGTCTATGGAGAGTGACATTGAATTTGGCATTATTTAATAACATCCACTAACAAAGAAAACTTCACCATTGAAAAGATTAATGTAAGTTTCTGAATAATCTCTTAACAGTGAGATCTCTTAAAAATCTCTTGGTTCAGAAGGTTATAACGCCCATCAATGGCAAGAGTAAATTTATATTTATATAAATTTTAATGCCAATTTATGGCTGTACAATCATAAAGTTAATAGAATTACTATTGCCAATATATGATAGGCATAAGCATGAAAATACAAACAATTGGGATGCCATTATTTGGAAGATGTAAACAAAATGGTCCTACATGTTGCAATAACAAGCATCTACGGGTTCGGCTTTAGAAATTAAGTGCCAAAGAGGATTTTAAGAACCTTCTAATAGATGCAAAACAAATGACTAAAGAAGGCTAATCCTAAAATAAAAGAAATTGTTGGAAAGCAAAATAGAAAATTACCAGTTCAATCAACTCTAAAAAGCCATTGACAAAGATAGTAACTCCAAATACTAAAATGAAAACAATAACTATCAAAACAATAATGTGAATTCATTAAAAAGAAATTATAACACTTTCAAAGATAAATGCTAATTGTATATTTGTGTCAAATTTTCCCCACTATTCTAGTGCAGAGTAAAAATTAGAAACCAAAAAGAAGCATGTCACTCATAGATTAATTTTCCAGCATACTCCCAGCTAACACCAAAATAGAAACATCGAGCAAGTTTAGAAATAAACCAGCACATTATATTAGGAAAAGGCCTAGTAAAAGTAAAATAAAAACACTAGAACTGTTTGACATAATTCCTTAAATAATCATTTGGCATAGAATTTTTTTTTTATATCAAGACTTCAAATCAAAAGGGTAGCATTGGAGTAAAAGCTCCTAAATCTATAATCAAAGATGATTTATTCAGCTACCATGAATTCTCCAGAATACTCGAACATGCAGCATAACGGAAGGCAGGGATATTGATTACAAGTGATGGATGTCGTTGTATATATATGCATACAAAATTAGGAAACAATTGTGAACTAATTAATAAAGTCCCGTTGTGGACAACAATGATTGTAGGTTATGCGAATTTTTTTTTTGTTGATAAGTCTCAAGAAAGCTTCATCCAAGTACGATTAGAAGGTGTAAAGCCGATTTCCTTGATCTTGACAACAGTTAAACATAGACTAAACAAAAGATACAATTTATCAAAGGAAATACAAACGGATTTGTTTAAGGAATTACTACTTTCTCGCAAAAGTTTTTAGCAGATGAAATTGCTAATTATGTTGTGCAAACAAAGTAGAAAAGTTGTATGAGAAAGCCTCATGAGACGTCTTCAAAACAAATAAACACAGAAATGATTTGATGAAGGATTTATAATACTTCTTCAAATAAAAGGAAATCAACATGTGAATACAAATTATTTTTTGAAAACTATTAAGAGATACTATCTCATGCAACATAGAGAATACAAGTAAAGACATGATGGAGTTGTCGAAAACATCTAAGAATCTTATATGCAAAATCTATATGCAGAACAAACTAGACTTATTCTCTCAAATATATCTTCCTAGGAATGAAATGATCGTAAACAAGGATTAAATTGAAAGGTTTTTATAAACTTACAGGCAAATGCAACTAGCAGACATAAGCAAAATTCCACGTCTTGTCCAACATTCGTTTAGACCTTGCCCCAAAATATGCTATCAAACCTGTAAAAAAAAATCTGATGCAGATCTAAAATATTTCTCCAATCTATTTTCCTCCTTATTTTTCCTTCCATCAAATGGGCAGATCATCTCGGTTTTACAGTTGTAATTGATATTCCCAAATGAACTCCCCTCAAGAAAACTTTTCTTGATCTTTTAAAACTGCACATGTAACTTTTCATCTTCCCCAACGGAATGATAATAAATAAAATAACTCTTCCTCCTTTCTTTAACATAAGCTTCATACAAGGAGAAAGGCAATTAGTTCCATATAACTGCACCTACTCAGTTTCTAAAATTAGTTTCCTTAACTTAGAAATTTGTCAAGAATAAATGTTTTCCAAGAATCTCGCATGGCTGGTACTACCTTAAGGTATAAATAGAATTAATGCATTAAAAGAATCTTTTCAAAACAAATTAATTGAAAATGCATATATTCTAATTTGTAAGTTGCATAGATTTCAAAAATTAATTATTTTTCCAACAAGGGAGAGGTTTTAAGAATCTTCACAAAATCAAATGTTCAGAAATAAAATAGGAAATGAAATTAATTTCCTTCCATGACTCCTACAAAATAGTAATGACCAAAAAATTAGAAAGATTCCATTAAAGAGGTGGATAACCACTTCTTGTTTGTTGCTAAAATTAGAAATCACTTAGTAATGATAAAACATAAAATGACTATATATGATTATCTTATGAAACAATACTATCTCATATAGATAATTACTCGGAAACAATACAATTAATAAAATATCATAATTAGTAAATAAGTTTCAAGTATGCTCTATACCTCTTAGTGGAGAGTGTATTCTGCACCTGAGTCAAACTTAGTCAATGATCATTAAATTGCACATCCACAGTGAGAATGGAGGGGCACTACATCCTCCCCCCTTAAAACATGACTTCCTCCTGGAAGTCGTAAACTAGGGTGGAAACATAACACGTTAGTACCAACATCAAAGCTGATTCATTTCATAAAAATAATATACAATAGTTTTCCTATGGAAAGGATTTATAAAATATAAACTTATATACTCCATTTCAAACATAGTATACCCTTCTAGTTTTCAATGTCATAATAGTAATACAATCAAAAATTGCATGTCAAAAATGATTCCATGGTACATAAAACACTCAAAATCCTTACATGTTAGCATTGACACCCATTAGTTTCTTTAGGACAAAGAAAACATTGCACCCTTTTAAATCCTAACTAGTAGAAATTATCATATCATAAACATATAAAGTACTCAATTTTCAAATACACCACCATTACAATTCCTCTTTCAAATTACTGTTAAGTAATCAATAGGTCAGAATGCTACATTTTCACAAAATATCAAAATATTAATGTACATAACACACACATTTTCCATAAATATCCAACAAGACTTTTTACTTTAATTATATTACAACACTAAATCTCGTAACATATTCAACAAAAGATCATGATTTTTCACCTTTTTGAAGCATGGAGACACAACTTATCATTTCATAAGTACTATATTCATGATTTAACATACATTCTTTACATACACACTAGTTCACATCACTGGGAATCACATCACAAGGCTACACAAGGGTCCATCTGAACAACGGAAGCACCATACTAATCCATGAGCTAAGAACCAAAATCTATCTCACATAATCCATACCTCAGACTCAGTGGCTTGTTGGTGTTAAGCCACACACAAGAGGTGAGACCATCCAAACAAGACCATAATGACCTCTCTCTTGTTGTATAAGGTGGTTAGCCTCCAAGAGATAGTCATCACACATAGGTGGGTAGTGGGTCCTAGTTGTATAACAGCCTCACATACCCCCATCCTCAAGGTTCCCTGCGTCTACTTCCTCGTATACACTCACCAAGTCCGCCCCATATGTCCTTGGAGAGGAATCACAATATGACACATGGCCAACATCAAAAATAATAAGTATAAAATAGTTTAGCCACCTAAGTCATAAAGAAATATTAAATAAAAAATTCAATTTCAACAATAAAGCAAGAAATGTGTGCAATTTCAACACTAGATCAAATGTAATCATGAGGGCTACAAGCAAATGAGATCACAAGGTGTGGCTAAACCATCGTAATCAAACATAAAAAAAATGGTGGCCTTCACAGTCAATAGAAAATCATCAATAACCATAAAGAAAGTCCACAATCTTCAAAATTGCATTGTACAACACTATGTGGCTAGATACTAGCCACCAAACAAGGAAGGAGGGAATAACATCAGGCTATAGCAATAGCCCTCATGTGGTGCAGAGTGAGCACGCTATCCACATGGCTCAGGGTGTACTCCTCATCTACACCCTGCATTGCATCGTCATGTGGCATGGACTAGCCAAGTGGCCCATGCACTCCTTGGCTGCCTGCATGGGATGTGCACCTTGGTCACATCTTGCATCACGCCTCAGTGCAACATGGTCATACACCAGCCGAAGAAGGCATGTATTGGTCGTATACCGCATGGTAGTGTGTATGTGGCTCTGCGGAAGTAGGCACACGCAGAACACACCCTGCATAGCGACACCTCGTGGAAAAGGCACATGTAGGTACTCACCATAGCTAGAGTTATACATGGCTAGGACATACCCATATGATAACCGACCCAAACACTATTGAAAGAAAACATGAATATCCCTCTACAAGTTTGCAAGGCCCCATTACGCTAATCACACAAGTAGGCTACCATACCACAATCTCATAGTACAACTTCACGTGTCTAAGCACGTGGCATCGAGTGAGGTGTGGCATCGTACCTATTGCATCATGTCAGAACATGTGTAGATACAAAATTTGTCTCAGCATGGGTAACAAACCTCCCTCCACATGTTGGACCTCAAAATATACATGGGGCACATGGTCTCACTTGGGTTATCCATGCAGGTCCCTTTCACCCTAGACTCCAGCCCCCAAGTGGTGACACATGCCATCACATAGTTCCATTTGGGTTGTCCATGCAGGTCCCTCTCACCCTAGACCCTGACCCCCAACTAACAAATCATGTGGCATATCATACCTTTCATTAAGACAAGGTAGATGATCATCTAAGAAATACTAGCAATATACACAAGAACTGTGGGGATTAGGCTAGCACATATGGATCAAGTACCCTGATCCATCATAAGAGGAAGTATTGAGTACTTTCCTCAGGTTTGGTTGAGCTAAAACCACTCTATGCCACATATGTGTACGTTGCACACTACCCAAGGAACTTTGTGGCTGCTACTACCCCTTCATAGACTGAGGGACTGGAGAACCGAAAGAAGAGAAACTATGAAACTAACTTTTGGCTACTCTTATATATATTTTTAACCACACATAGGTTAGCCCTCAATCAGGTAACAAAAATACAAGAACACATAATGGTATGGTTAATCCCACACCTAAAATACAACATATCTCCCATAGGTGGGTACACAGTATCACCATCCCATGGGCAGACAAAGCAAGTATGGGGTATTCACAACACTCAACCAATTGCACAGTTACTAGTTTCTCACATTTACAGGGGAAGATTACATTTAAATACACAATTCCATTACTACTCAAGGATCACATACCATAAGTACATTTATTTCTTTACAAAATCGTAACATTACCTATTATCAACTCCCCTTTTCCAGTTTCCTTTCACTCTACTTTTTTCTGAATGTTAATATCATGATCATCTATCCAACACATCAAGCTGGGTGTTTAGATTAAAACATGTATCCAACACAAGAGTCCCTATCACATGCATAAGAAAAATTACTTATAACTAGACATGGGCAACAACATTAACCAAATATCCCAGTGCTACAACTTGGCTCTGATACCAAATGTAATGCACCGCCTAGGAACTTTGAAGAACAACACAATCATGCTATACAAATAGGACAATTTTTTTTTAATAAAAGAAATCGAAAGTAACGTAAATCATATCTACACATATCATTAGGCTAACATGATGTCCTCTAAGACTCCACAATTGTATTACTAACAAAGCTATCAACAAGATCTAAACATACATCATGAATTAACTATCAACCATAGTTTATTCTAGATTTGTTGCATCAATGAATATACACACACTTTGTAATGCCAACCCAGGAAAATATTAGTAAATATCAATAAATAATTAAGAAATAATGAATTCAGTAAGATGATAGGAAACAATTTACAAAAGTTAACTTAATAAACTTCAAATTAAATATCAGAGTATATCAATTGTTGACCCATTTTTTCCTCTGACCAGAGCCAAACGGTCAACCTGGTATTGTCCTTGAAAAGCCTTTGGAAAATATTGCCTAAAATGAAAAGTGTCAAATTGCCTAAAAAAAACCTTACCATTGGAAAGAGCTTGAAAATATAGGCAGGTTTACTTTTTACATCACCTTGAAATTCAGCCAAACAAAGAAGTTATTGAGGGTCAAAATTTTGGTCAACATACAGTTCAAATATGCATTTGGCGGGCTTGAAAATCTCCATCGGCCTTAGGAAATAATGAAAAAATTAAGTTATATATATATTTTGAATGTATATCAGGCCAGGGAAATGCATATACATTTTGGGAAACTTTCGCAGATTCCTAGGAATATTCCAAGTTTGTATATCGGCGATATACAAGTGGAGATGCAAGTGAAACATACAAGGTATAGGATACATTCAGGGAATATTCCTCAAAGATTATGTATTTGCATATAACAACTTGTATGTTTGCCTTATATGTTCACACATACAAGCAAATATACATTCGCTAAACGTACAAGGCAAGTATACTTTGAAGATTCCTCAGAATATTCCGCGCTTGTATGCATAAAGAGGCTTGTATATTGCTTTGTATGTTCGCACATACAATTGGCTGTATACAAATGGAAGATATGCATCGTGGGTATATTCCATCAAAGATACCCTGTTTGTATGTGAGAGGGTTTGTATATTGCGTTTGTATATTTGACATACAAGGCCAATATATACATTTGCTACAGTGCCGCAAAGGGAGATGCAAGTGGTGGGTCCCGTGAAGATACAAAGAGGTTTGTATATCATATACATATAAAGGTTCAAATGCTACAGTGGAATGTATATCTACTTGTATGTTTGCATATACAAGCTAATATACAAGGAAACATATACAATCCGGACCCGAATAGAAGTTTCAATCTATTCTATGTTGTTCTTAGGTCTACCTTGTATATATGGGTGTTTGTATATTTGCATATACAAAGAAATGTACAAGTAGAAAATATGCAAGCCGGACCTGGCAGAACAATGAAACACAGCTTAGTGGTGTTTTGAGGTCCACGGTTTGTATATTCAGACATACAAAGGAGTAGATACAAAGTTATATGCTGGGCATTTTTAAAGAGGTGGGGCCTGCATATACAAGGGGAAATTGTATGTATATACAATTTCAAACATACAAGGCATATACAGGTGCCGATATGCAAAGTGCCATGTATGTGTAGAAGGAGTTGCATGATGAGTTTTTGAATGTCGATTCAGGTGCCAAGATGCAGCGATATACACCGAAATGCAAAAGTGATATATACATGCAGTTGACCGAAAGTTTGACCGCCTGTATCTCCTTCATTTTGGCAAATTTTGGCATGCTCCAAGAGGCAAAGTTGCATATTTTGGTCCCCTCTTTCATTTGGGAGGCTTTTTTAGGAGCTTTATCACTCTTCAAATTTTAGATCTGGAATTGCATATTTTGGACGACTAGATGCTTCAGCGACGACTTTTAGCAGATGGAGATATTTTGGGGTATTCATTGCTGCACAAAGATGATGCAGCTCGCATTGATGGTCAGAAATATCTTCCCACCTTCCTCTTCCATATATTTTCATATTTTCTACTGCAAAACAATGAGTAAGCTACTTGCATTCAAGACTCCAAAAAATCTCCCCATCCACCTAGTTCTAGATTTCGACGCCATAACTGATGTGGCTGGATAGTCATCAATGGAGATGTTTTTCTATGACAGCTCTTTGAGCAAATTTTTGTAACCGACATAGGATAGTTATGGAATGCTATAAGTACGCATTTGAATGTTGTAAATGGGGTTAAAAATTTTTGGGCATTAAGGCTTTTCTGTTTCCAAACAGAGTTTCCATATACTGTAACCTTGCCTTTCTATCAAATATATGCAAGTTAATTTTTACCTCTTTACTGATTTTTTTTGGTTCTATGTGAATCTGCATATGGTTTGTCTGTGAATGTTTTATTCCTCTCAATCATATTGCTTCTCACCTTTGCTAGGGTCATCTAACCTATGTATGTTTACTTGCTGCATCTGATTATACTGTGCATTTTCTCAGTGTTGTGGAAGTCTCTTTTAATCTACTGGTGTATCACCCTTCGATGTTTTCAAGATTTTACTCATTTTTGTTACAAGCATTCTCTCTCCCTTCTCCCTCAAAATTTAGTACTTTCAAGTGATAGCTAGACAAGGCAGCCGACCTTCTCCCAAGGTCTGATCTCATTTAGCAAAGTCCCACACTTAGAGATTGGTCCCATGTTACTCCAGTTTGCAGAGGTTTCACAGCTATATACAAGGGTGCAAAACTAAGTGATAACAACTTTGGTACACCTGGTGGGACCAAGAGTCAAAGTAACAATCAAATTAATAGCCATTATTGCTAGTTTTGATGTGCAACCAGTAATTGCAAACCTTTAAGAGGTTAAAATTTACACATCTGGCAACTCAGACTGAGGAAAGACAAACAGATCAGTTTTGCTGATACATGTTTTATGAGAAAGATAGTGACTAGGAGTTCAAGTTCAAGTCCATTCGAATATTTACAGCTCTCTCCACCTAGAAGACAGAGCAGGGTAGTAGCAAGGACTCCAGTTTCCAAAAGAGTATAGTCGACTCCACCAAGTTTCAGACCAGTTGCTTCTGTAGTTCCTGTAGTAACTCAAGTGAATCTACCTACAACTCTTTAGATGGCAAGAAATCAGCCATTTGTAACTTTTGATGGGGGTAGCCCTTTGAATCTAACGATACATGATGTCATACCAATGGCAGCTTTGAAGAGTTTGCCCTATTTCACAGGGGAAAATTAGACTACTCCTATTGAGCACATCAGAGACATAGCTTCTCTATGTGGGGTTCATCATGTCACTCAGGAAAATGTAGCCATTAGATTGTTGGCTGCCTCTTTCAAGGGGAAGGCATTACAATGGTTTAGAAGTCTACCAGTGTAGACTATAAGAACCTGGGATGAGCTAGGAGAGAAATTAAACAAGTAATTTCAAGAAAAATTAGATAATCTATCATTGGTCGAACAGATGACCACCATAAAGAGAGCTCTGTAGGAGGAAATGATGGATTTTAACTTTAGATTTCAGAAAACATGGGATAGAATCCCTGCCATGGTATGACCTCTAGCTGAATATGCATTTCTATACTTTTTGAAAGCCCTAAATAGTGATATTTCAGTAATGATTCAATCACTAGGAGGTAATAGTTTACCAGATGCTTATGAATTAGCAATTAGGGTAGAGAATAATCTCATTCAGGCCAAAAAAATAGCACCCAGACCACCAGTGCCTATCTTTCCTGAGATTCAGGCTTCTATGCCTTTGCCAATTCCATGTTTTCCCCTTGTGCCTACTATCGCAACATTACCTAATATTGTTAATTCTGAACCTGCTGCCTCTAGTTCATCTGAAGAGTTAAAAGAGATTAAAAATAGTCAACAAAAGATTGAGGGTATCCTTCAAACTTTTGGAAATGAACTAGTAAACATAAAGAGGCAACAGCCCTAGAGGCCCTTTCAGCCTTATCAGCAATCTAGCCAGGGGCAGAATCAACCATTTCAAGACCACAATCAACCGTATCAAGCTAATAGGCCGCCTTATCAAAGCAACTATCAAGGTGCCAGACAAAATGTAAATCAAAGGCCTTTTCTGCCTTATAATCCAGCACCTATTAACACCGTAAGGGACCTTGTCCCTGCTCAGAACAACCTAGTAGCTGAATATGAGTGGTGCTACCCATGCAATCAGCCACACAGTCAAGCAGCCTACTCAAATGGAGTCATAAATCAGGCTTTAATGGTGCAAAATGTGTTAGCCTCACAGCCAAGTACACCAAATGATGGGGCTATGCAACAACAAGAACAACCTTAGAGTGATTCTGCTTTCATGAATTGGTAGCAGGGTGAATTTTGTGGCATACACAGTGATAATACCTTAGTTGCAGCAAATACAAGAGCAAAGAAAAGGGGTTATGAGGTAGAACAAGCAGCAAATAAAGGAAAAGTGTCTGCTGATGTTCCTGCACCCCAAATTCCCCATATTCTACAAAGAAATGACCTAGCAAAAGCAAGGGAGATGCCTTGTTTGCAACCAGATGTTGTTGCTAGTGGGACTTTACTAAATGAGATCAAACCTCCGGAGAAGGCTAGCTTCCTTGTCTAGCTATCACTTGAAAGTACTAATTTTTGAGGGAAAAGGGAGAGAGAATGCTTGTAACGAAAATGAGTAAAAACTTGAAAACATCAAAGGGTGATACACCAGATAGATTAAAAGAGACTTCCACAACACTGAGAAAATGCACAGTATAATCAGATGCAGCAAGTAAACATACACAGGTTAGATGACCCTAGAAAAGGTGAGAAGCAATATGATTGAGAGGAATAAAATATTCACAGACAAACCATATGCAGATTCACACAGAACCAAAAAAAATTAGTAAAGAGGTAAAATTAACTTGCATATATTTGACAGAAAGGCAAGGTTACAGTATATGGAAAATCTGTTTGGAAATAGAAAAGCCTTAATGTCCAAAAATTTCCAACCCCATTTACAACATTCGAATGCATACTTATAGCATTCCAAAACTATCCTAAGTCGGTTACAAAAATTTGCTCAAAGAGCTATCATAGAAAAAGATCTCCATTGATGACTGTCCAGTTGCATCGGTTATGGCGTTGAAATCTGGAACTGGTCGGATGGGGAGATTTTTTGGAGTCTTGAATGCAAGCAGCTTACTCATCGTTCTGTAGTAGAAAAGATGAAAATATCTGGAAGAGGAAGGTGGGAAGATATTTTTGACCATCAATGCGAGCTGCATCATCTTTGTGTAGCAATGAATGCCCCAAAATATCTCCATCTACTAAAAGTCGTCGCTGAAGCGTCCAGTCACCCAAAATATGCAATTCCAGACCTAAAATTTGAAGAGTGATAAAGCTCCTGAAAAAGCTTGCCAAATGAAAGAGGGGACCACAATATGCAACTTTGCCTCTTGGAGCATGCCAAAATTCACCAAAATGAAGGAGATACAGGCAGTCAAACTTTCGGTCAACTACCTATATATATCACTTTTGCATTTCTATGTATATCGCTGCATCTTGGCGCCTGAATCGGCATTCAAAAACTCATCCTGCAACTCCTTCTGCACATACATGGCACTTTGCATATCGGCCCCTGTATATGCCTTGTATGTTCGAAATTGTATATACATACAATTTCCCCTTGTATATGTGGGCCCCACCTCTTTGAAAATGGCCAGCATATAACTTTGTATCTGCTCCTTTGTATGTCTAAATATACAAGCCGCGGACCTCAAAACACCATTGAGTTGTGTTTCATTGTTCTGCCAGGTCTGGCTTACATATTTTCTACTTGTACATTTCTTTGTATATGCAAATATACAAACACCCATATATACAAGGCGGACCCGAGAACAACATAGAATAGATTGAAACTTCTTTTCGGGTCTGGATTGTATATGTTTCCTTGTATATCAGCTTATATGTGCGAACATACAAGTCAATATACATTCCACTATAGCATTTGAACCTTTGTATGTATATGATATACAAACCTCTTTGTATCTTCACGGGACCCACCACTTGCATCTCCCTTTGCGGCACTGTAGCAAATGTATATATTGGCCTTGTATGTCAAATATACAAACGCGATATAAAAACCCTCTCACATACAAATAGGGTATCTTTGATGGAATATACCCGCAATGCATATCTTCCATTTGTATATAGCCGATTGTATGTGCGAACATACAAAGCAATATACAAGCCTCTTTATGCATACAAGCACAGAATATTCTGAGGAATCTTCAACATATACTTGCCTTGTACATTTAGTGAATGTATATTTGCTTGTATGTGCGAACATACAAGGAAAACATACAAGCCGTTATATGCAAATACGAAATCTTTGAGGAATATTCCCTGAATGTATCCTATACCTTGTATGTTTCACTTGCATCTCCACTTGTGATCCAATGGATATAATGATAAAAGAACATAATGGTTATTTTCTTCTGGCAATTGGAAAGATAATACTTTGTATTAAGGTGGTTTAAAAATCTCTCGAAGCACCATTCATCATTATTCCCACCTCAATTTTACTATGATGCTTGTAACCCTAATTTTAGTCGTAACCCAAACTGAACCCCAACCCTAATTGTTATCCTAATTCTACCCCTAGATCCTACTTAACCTTAATTCTATTCCTAATTCTAACCATAGTTCTACATATATATATAAATGTAAATGACATTTGTTGTTTTATTTGTTGAAAGTTTAGTGTTCAAATTTAAGGCTTAATGTTTAGGCTTCACAATCATAGGCTCTTTACTTAAGGAGGGTTAAAAATGTAGGGATGAGTGTTTAGAGTACATGTTTAGGGTTTTAGGTTGACACTTGAGGTCCAAATTTTTAATTCTATCGCAAACCCTAATTCTATCACTAACCCTAATTCTAGCTATAACCCTACTTCTAAACCTAACTGTAACCCTAATTCTAACCTTGACACTAGTTATATCTATAACCTTAATTCTGACCATAATCATAATTACAATGAAACCCATAACCCTAATTCCATCCCTAACGCTAACCCCAATTATATCACATTCAACCGGTCCTAACCTTAGTAAGAAGTTGTGTACAGGATACTATTGGCCTACTATGGAACAAGATGCACATCAATTTTCTAAAAAATGACTTCAATGTTAGCAACATGGAGACATGATTCATGCACCAACACATTAGTTGCAACCTATTACTACACCATGGTCTTTTTCACACTAGGGACTCAACCTCAGAGGTAAAATCCATCCATCATCCTCCAATGGCCATAAGTTCATTATCACTACCAATGAGTATTTCATGAAGTTGGTAGAAGCCATCCAATGACCTATATCATTGGCAAACAAATAGATAAGTTTATCTTGCACTACATCATTTTTTGGTATGATATTCCCCTCGCTATAGTAACTAATAATGGAAGACCTTTTAAGAACCAAGATGTATGTACCTTGTGCACCCAGTACCATATTTAGCATCAGTTCTCCACCCATTACTATCTGTAAAGAAACGGCCAAGATGAGGCTTCAAATAAAACCATATTGAAAATCCTTAAGAAAACAATCAATGAAGCTAGTCATTATTGGCATTTGCAACTCAATCCTGCCTTATGGGCATATTGCACTAGTATCAGAACCCAAACTGGTGCTACTTGATATGCTTTAGTTTATGGCATCAAATCCATTTTACCTATCGAGGTCAAGATCCCATCTCTTAGAGTTTCCATGCAACATCTTATTGATGGAGAAGAGTACAAAATTACTAGATTGCATGAGCTAGAGTTACTAGACGAGAGGCATCTCATATCATTAAATCACCTTCAAGTCTATCAAAACCATCTTCATCATAACTATAACAAGAAAATAATTGAAAGACCGTTTCAAGTAGGTAATCTTGTTCTTAAATAAAATCAAAGAAACCAATAGGATCGAGATAAAAAGGGCAAGTTTGAGCCTAATTGGTTGGGACCTTTTATTGTTATAGCAGTTTATGGATCAAGAGCTTATACATTATCAACACCTGAAGGAATTCCTCTAGATGGACCAATTAACAGTGTTCATCTTAAGAAGTTCTATGTTTGATTCTTAGAGCATCCCTAATAGAAAAATACAAAAAAATTAAAAAAATACAAAAGTACAAAAAAAATTTAAAAAAAAAAATTAAGAAAAAACAAAAAAAATCCGTCCTTTGGTGAAAACCCGGCAAACATGCACCTTGGATAAGTACCATAGTGAAAACTTGGAAAATAGACGCTATGTGTAAGAGTCAGCATCCACCATCTCATAAGTCTCCATCCATTTCATTCCATCTCATTCCATAATAAAACCCCATCCATCCAGAATAAAATTATTGACCTTTACATTTCTACATAGCTATCATGGCTTTGAAATTGTAAGTGTCAGTTGTTATCCATTAGCATCAGGGTCTGTGCAAGATCATGGGGGTCCAAAAAGTGGTGATGTGATGAACAAAATTTTGCCTTTGTAGCTGACGACTTTTTTATCCAAATTTGATGAAACGAAAAGGGTTTATTAAAAAAAATTGTGATCTTTCCACCAATATAAGATATGCCTTATTTTGAATTTAATAAATAATTATTATTAATTTTCTACATACATTAGGACTAATGCCCTGATTGATAGGTTGACTGAAAAAATTCTGTAATTTTCAAATTATTTCTCTTTTTTTTAATATAAAATATGTGTCAAATTCTATGCTTTGCATACTATAGGATAAAAAAATGAATTTCATAAATTTTTGACCAAGTTATGGTGGTCAGACAAACACGTTTTAATAATTTTGAAATGTTCTAACAAAAAAAGCATAACTAATTATTTACTTGCAAAAAATTACAAACAAAATGTGGCACATCCCGGAATGTGTCTTAGACTTATATTGAAAGTTTCAGAAAAAAATATTATTTTTTCTTGTACTTAGGTTGGTCAGACATACACCTGCTTTTTATCTTTTTCCTCAAAATTTAGTACTACTACATTGAAATTTCAATTTTTTGCAAAATAGATTTGCTTTTTTTCCAAAAAAGGACTAGTAACCTAGAAACTACATTCAATTTGCTACAAATTTTGTTGTTACATATTTTTCAAACTATGTTAATAACCTATTCAAATTTTTATGTTAGTTTGCCTAACTCTGTTTTTCTGAATTTTCATTGGCACTTAGGGGTCTAGTTTGGACCCCCATGATCCTGCACTGACCCATCACTTCATAGTTAGTTTGTCCATCCATCCATCATTCTCCATAATAAAACATCTACTTGAATGAGGGCAGTTTTCTTTAATTAGGTCTAGGAATCCATTCTTGTTTTGACTTGAGAGGAATTGTGGCACTTTCACTCATTTTCCATAAACATTGTCATCTACCACAATCCACAATAAATCCAAAACATTCACTTCATCCATCTATCACAATTCATCATATTCTCCTATCACCCTTAATTGACTAACTCAAATAGAAAATGAACGATGCATCCTTTGAAAGCTCAAGTACTTATCAAATAAAAAGCAAAAGACTACTCCTTAAGCAATACACTTGTCTGCATACTGCTTCCCACATATACTAAATCCATCTGTCCTAATCCAAAGCATTTAATGGATATATCTTTCCTACAATAAGGCCCAATCTACCATGAGCACCCTCTTTGGCAAGAGAATATAATGGTTGTATGTAATGTCCCCTCGATTTTGGCTTGAGATAGTTGTTAGTTTTGCTTTACTCTCTACTTGATCTGAGACAGTGGTTAGCCTTTTTATGTGCATTCAGACATTTCTGAGACATTTGAGCTATTGAGACTATGGTTTATGCTTATTCTAATTGTGATAAATTATACTCGACTGATCTAATTCTGAAATGTGGAATGAGATTATGATGATATTGTTGTTAAGAGATGGACATGTTTAGTGATGAGTTGATAATACCATGTTTATGCATCTAATTTTATATAGAAATAGTTATAGATTTGTTTTAGAGTGGGGACGGTGTAGTTTTGGTCAGACCAAACACCCTACTATGCCATGACTCTCTATCTCAGTGTGTGTTGATATATCTATATATATATATATATATATACAATTGATCATATATAACCCATTGGCTTTCATGCAAATTGTAGATACCAGGCCTCGACTCCACCTGACTTAATAGGTCTAAGCGGGCCCTACACCATGGATAACGTTGAAGGAGATAGCATGAGGTTTTCCCTAGGTCAATTTCTATTTTCAGTTTGTGTCATGGGTCTTGTTGTCACTTCGGGATTCTTGTCTCGAATTTGGTTGTCATGAAAAATGGTTGTCGATTAAGTCAATTTGTGTCTTGGAAAAGCTTTGATAAATTTGTTATATCAATAATGTTATTAATAAGTCTTATATAATAGTATTTTCTTGTCGAGAGATTTGGAATATGATGTGAGTAGAATAGCTATTCTTTTCTTTGTTTATGTTTACACAAGCATATGTAGCTTTTCAGAGATAATAAATATGTTAAGTTGTTTAAGGATAATAGTAGGTAATAAATTTAATAGTGTGAGTTGTTGGATGTGAATCTTCAGATTCAGGAGAATCTGTCTATCAAGAAAATTAATTGTTTTTCATTTTTAAGGTTAGTGGGATTCTCTGTAACGAAAATTGTGCTAGAGGGCATTTATGACTCTTGGTTATTTTTTCTTTGGGCATATTATTTTGGGGAGGAGAAAATGGGAGAAGGGGTGTGGTGGGGGAAAGGAGGAAGGAATTGGAGGTAGCTGAAGAAATTTGAGGCTCATGATCGAATTTTCTTTCAGGTATGTTCTGTATATTTTAAATAAGTAATATTGTGTTTTGAGGAATTAATTCCTCTTTTCTATGCTTGTGAATTGGATAGTCTAAGATTTGTCCTTGCCTGCCATTACTTATTTCACTCTCCATCTCGTAGCTGATTATCTTTGCAATTTTGTAAATCAACCTGGTGACCTTCTTCGATCCTTGTGTCGAACCAAATTCCCATTCAGTTGTATTTTAATACCAACTTTATCTCTGCAATCATATCTTCCTGCATGCAAATTCAACCAATTAGTTAGAGATAATTTTCTTCTGTCTGAAAGTGAATCTCACCACATTTCCTCTGCTTTAGCCAAATCTTGCTATGCCATTTCTCTAAAGGCATGGAGAGATCATTTTAAACTTCTTTTATTGTTGAATCATAGCTAGGTGTCACTTTTTGCT
Organism: Cunninghamia lanceolata; assembly: GCA_027924645.1. NCBI lineage: Eukaryota > Viridiplantae > Streptophyta > Pinopsida > Cupressales > Cupressaceae > Cunninghamia > Cunninghamia lanceolata. The sequence continues at coordinate 6,284,838 of BSBN01000015.1, forward strand.
GGTCATCATACTTTGTTTAACCTGTGATAGGCCTCAACCCTAGACTCTGGACGATACTCTCCAGCATTAGTTTTAAAACAACTTGGAATGCAGGTTATGCTTCCCTATACCATGGCTAGATAATAAACTCATTATTGTTCTTTCCTGAAGCCTTGTGTCGGCATTTCTTTGTTGGAAATTTTAACAGAATGCTATCAACGTCTTCTCTGCTTGGCTTTCACCTCTCTCTTCCTTCTTCTGCCAGACATTATTATTTTTTTTACCTTGGGTCGATTCTACCAGAATTCTAATTGCTATATCCTATCACTTCCACACGGCCATTCGACCATACCTTATGCTTGTGATTCTATTTGATGATTAAGAAAATGCCTTATTTGAAGACTTTAGGGCATTGGTTTGACTTGATAATATTTCTCCCTGACGACATTTTGCTTTAGTAATTCTCTTAGTTTGTTCCTACCTCAACCCATCACCACCCTTGCAACCAAGATTTATTCTATAGAATGTATTTGACAAGTTTCAGCACTGGTATTAAAGCTTCCTTTTCGAATTCCATCACCTGCTGGTAACATTTTCTAGAACCCTTCAAAACTGATCAGATGCATTATGGTCTAATATTGTTCAAGCACCCTAGGACGGCCTCTTAGAGGCATCAACCATGCCTAATGTGTGCTATTTCTACTGTCGGCAACCTTCTTCCTCGATTTTGAGTTTGATCGAATTGTTGTATTTAAAATTTGTTCATTCTAAAATTATGATCATAAGATGCTACGCCAGCCAAACTAATTCTATTCTAAGAAGTCTGAATTCACATGTTTTTTTTTAGAAGGTAATCGGGTGTAATGAGTTTGAAGGAGTGAATTTAGACTTAAGAATTAGAATGATCATAGTTAAGATCGATTTTGGAAGTCTTGCAGTTTTGGAAAGTTTCACTATAGTAATAGATTATGATATTACTAATTTGTATGAGATTAGTATAGTCTGTTTTGAATTAGATATTAAAATTGTTAATGTTATGCCTTATTTTAGTATCTTTCAAACCGATCTCTTTTAGTTTCTCGGATCAACTTTGTTTATGGGTACAAGGCTACTCCTTGGTTAGGATTTCAAAAATAAGGCAAGCTTTATACCTTACCTATCGATGTCGCTGCATTTGATACAACCTTGTTTGTTGGTAAACCAATTAGGTAGGAAATGCCTTTCTTGGTGTAAGCCAGTTTAAACCTCAGTGCATTACTCTTCCTATCTAGTCAAGTATGTTGGAAATCCAGCTCTACTTATGTGTTTTTAGAAAACCTCTTAGCATGACGGCTATTCTTATCGGCATATAAGTGTCTATACTTAGATATTACCGTAGAATCTTCTAGATTATTGTTGTCTATGGCCACTACTATGACCTTTTGTCAGTCTATTTGTTAGTTTCAGATTTCTATTTTTATACACTATGCTTGTGGTGGCCCGCTAGGGGGAATTTTAGTCTTTGAATAACTTAGGTGAGCTTTTCAATCGCTAGCTTTAAGTTGAGACGAAGGGAGCTGCAAAAAAAAAACAATGAGTCACCTTCTTAGGAAATGATCAAGGCCATGGAGAGAATCTTCTTTTAAATCGTGTGCCTTGTCTATCTAGTCTCTCACAACTATTTTCTTATCTGACAAAAAACCTATCTTCTTCACGATTTGATGGAAGCATGTATTCTGTTGTTAGTAGATCACTCTTGAACATAGGCTTAGGAGTATTTACCATATCACTCCCATTAGATTTGGCTCCTAATTTTGATTAGGTTGTAAACCAGAAAATGGTTTATGTTTAGATGACATCCTATCCTTGCAAGTTGGGGAATTAGCTGTAGCAATATAGAAGGTTAGTCTTTCTAGAGTTTAGACAATTTCCTTTTCAAGCAGAAGTCAGTGTCGTTTTACTAGAGCATATCAAAGAGCAAAATGTATCAAGCTTGTATGACCTTTCTACTTATTTTGAGAGTCAAGCTTATTTTGCTTCAAAACTAGTTTTAATTTGTTAAATTAATGTTTAGTTAGCTAAGGTAATATGTGTTCAACTTTTGATCTAGCTTAGTATTGAGTTAGTAATCTAAATTTTCTGTACTATTCAATTAGAGGAATCTTTTGAGATCACATAGAAATGATAGAAGATAGTACACACTTTACCTTCTGTATAGGTCATTCTTGGACTAGCATTCATATGTGTTTTAATAGAAGTATAAATTTTTTTATGCATTGTAATCTCTTTATTTGGGCTCTTTCCTGGTATAGTTTTCATGTTATCCTTCAGTTATTGATGTCTTACCTTGTTGTTATCAAGATATAGAACATAAACTAGGTAGTTACTTTCAAACCTTTAAAAGAGTATGATAGCAAGCTAATTTCTTTAATTGATGACTTGAATATTTTAAGTAATTAGTTAGTAATTTGAGTATAAATGTTAGGACAAGGTAAAATGCGCTATTGTTACTTTTCTCTTTATTCAAAACAAATTAAGCTAGTGTTAACTTTTAGAGAAATTATCAGTTTGATTATTGTACATCTTAGGTCTAGAGATATGGTATTGTGGTTTTACATTCATGTGTAGTGTTGAATAGTAAGCTTAGACTCTTTTAAATCTATATAGAAAACCTTGTTAAATCTTTTACAACTATTATGATATGCTCTTAGTGATTTAAATTATTCATGATGTTAAACTATTTGTTTGGTGTGTGTAACTTAGTTGATATGGCAGCTTCTATGTATGTCTCTTATTTTATGTACAAATAATGCTTTGGAATAGAAATACTATCATCTTAATTGTTTATTGGTCGCATCCTATATAGCTATTTTCCTAGTAATTATGTCGTGAAAGATTTGTAGCTTGTAGGACAAGGCATTACAAAGTTTAGATCCATGATCTGAATCCTTTTCTAATGGATGATGAATACTTCATTGTAAAAATTTTAGATCTTGAGTAGAACAGTGTTGTCTTGGATAGTTTATGGTTAATCTAGATAGAAGTCTTTTATTGAATCCATGTCAATAGTTTGAAAAGTGTTGTAGTACTTTGGGTTTGGTTATATATATCTATATTCTTTGATTGTTTATTGCTAGTTTTAATCGTTATGTATCACAGATGTTAGTGGGTTATTGCATTTCAGTCTTGCTGTTATGTTTTGTCTAATTTAATGTATTGGCAACCATGTTAGTTTCGTGGGAGTTTAAGGATGTTTAGCGTCATGCCTTAGATTGTTGCCTTTCAATAATTGTGTTGAAATCTTTTAGTTCCAGAGGCTTGTTACCTTGAATTTAGTATGATTGTCATGGCAAGTTTGTGTTGGGATGTGTTTGGGAAAGTTGTTACTTGAATTTGGAATTTTTTTGATTAAATGTTTTATCTGATTGGGATTTTGAAAGGGACAAGGGTTAGATTCATGGTGAAGATTTTGGAATTAAATTGGACTCTATAATATTTTGATTGGTGAAAAGATAGAAGCCTTTCAATCCCTCATCCATGCATGTTTTGGTTCTAGTTTTTGGTTAGGGGTGCTAGTTGTTGTAGGAGAGTGGCTTTCATGGTGGGGCCAGTGCCCAGTGAGAGGCCACCTGGGTAATCCCATGGAAGTGGTAAGCAAGTTGAAACTAATAACCTATTTAGGAGGGTTTGGGTAGAAGTTCACATAATGAGATAAGAAGAATGCCTCACCCATGCCTCGAGTGCTCTCATAGGCTAAGGATGTTATGAGAAGGCCTGGTTGGCAAGGTTGACCTTCTTGTCTTCAAGAGAGGATGTGTCGATTCCGCATGTGTCACCCTATGCCACCGATGCCTAGAGAGAGGCTGCTAGGGTAACCATAGATGGGGGCCAGCTTCTAGTGAGGGATAGCCTAGGTAACCCATGCTAGGACCATGCGATGACACTCTCCCTACTGTAGTCTAGTTACTTCGTGTTATCTTTTGTTGATGCCTCTGGAGTACGGTCTTGTCTTGACATTTTGAATTGTCTTGTCTTGATGGTTGAACTTATCTTGATGATTTGATTTGTCTTGTTTTGGCAAGAATTGTCTTGTCTATGTGAAGTTTGTATCTTGTTGTTGTTGCATTCTTGGCTGTAACCTTGACCTGGTGGTAAACCTCATTGTTATCTCCTAGCTCAGTGGGGTGGACCTTAGGGTTCCACATGGTTGGGAGGTAGAGCTATCCATTGGTCTTCTTGGAGAATCAGATAGAGTTCAGTGTAGAAGTGATCCAATTCTAGATTGTTTTACACCTTCAGAGATGTTGTATACTTTTATATGTATTCTTTGTAACCGATATGATCGGTCTTGTAATCTTGTACCATAACTTTGTAAAATTAACTTTCCTTGCAATGTAACAGTGGGTCTTAGCTTTAGTAGCATGATGTTTTTCTCTTGTGTTGTTTAGACTTTAATGCAGTTATGTTTCCCTAGAGGAGTTAGAAGTGCATTTCTCTTTATGTTGTGTATTATGATACCTTTGGTTACTATTATAGCACTTTCTTGCTTTCAAAAAAAAAAAATTCTGTATTTTTGCACTTGTTGGTCTTGCACTCTAAGGTTGCATGATGGGGCATTACATTTGGTAGCAGAGCTAGGTTTCAACATAGGGTACTCTAGTTAATATTGAGCCCATTATGTAACCTAGTGTTTAAACTCTGCAGATTGGATTATTTTCTTTCTTTAGTAGTCCTTGTTTTGAAATTGTAGGTTTGTGTGTGTAGGAAGATGCCTAGGGATAGAGGTCGAGGTAGAGGTAGGGGACGCAGGGGAGGTTATGGCAGTAACCCTTCTCCTAGTTTCCCTTGTGAGAGTGCTTAGGAAGGTAGGGGTTAGATTATAGAGTATCAGGGTCTGGCAGAGAGAGCTCAGTTGCGTCACTTGCTTGAAGAGGCCCTTGCATTCCTAGGTCCTAAACATGAGGTTAATTAGGCAGAGGAGAAGGAGAGAGAAAGGTCTCCTCAGAAAGGAGAAAGGACAATAGAGCAAGAGGCTATCTTAGTAGGCCATCATGTTACCACCAAGGGCAGGCAGCAGCAATAATGTTTTTAGTTGAAACCAAGCAATTATCAGTCTCAATAGAGTAACAGATTTCAGTCTAAGAAGTATCAGAGTTGGCAACAAGCTAAAAGTTATCACCTTATTGAGTCAGCTCAGGGCACTCACTCCGCAGTTAGTAGAGATATTTCTCATCCGTCCAATGCTTTCTTGGGTGGTGGAGTTCTTAGTAGAGGTTCCAGATGTTTCTCTTGTGGATAGTAGGGCCATATAGCCAGGCAGTGTCCACAAAGAAATGTGACAGGTTTTGGTCAGAGGCCGGCAGCTCCAAAGCTAAACATAGGTGATGCAGGCAAATCGCACAAAGTTTTTGTATCAAATGATAATTGCCAACCAGAACAACAAGCCACTATTAAGGAGACTTCTAGTGTGTTGCGAGGATGGGCAGCTGGCTTTAGAGCCCATAGGCATTCTACAGCACTAGAGACTTGCTCTAAGGAGTAGAGACGTGGAGCAGGTCAGGGTCCAATGGGATCCTAATGACAAGACATTTACTACCTGGGAGAATGTTTCCAGGATAAGAGAGTTATACCCTTATTTGTTTGCAAACTTTTAGGAGTAAGCCTGACTCTAGGAGGAGGATGTAATGCCCCCTTGTTTTTAGCTTGAGATAGTTGTTAGTTTTGCTTTACTCTCTGCTTGATCTGAGACAGTGGTTAGACTTTTCTGTGCATTCAGACATTTTTGAGACATTTGAGCTATTGAGAGTATGGTTTATGCTTATTCTGATTGTGATAGATTATACTCAACTAATCTAATTTTGACATGTGGAATGAGATTATGATGGTATTGTTGTTAAGAGATGAACATGTTTAGTGATGAGTTGATAATACCATGTTTATGCATCTGATTTTATATAGAAATAGTTATAGATTTGTTTCAGAGCGGGGAAGGTGTAGTATTGCTCGGATCGAGCACCCTACTGCGCCACAACTCTCTATCTCAGTATGTAGGGTATATAAACACACACTGAGATAGAGAGTTGCGACGTAGTAGGGTGCTCGATCTGAGAAATACTACACCATCCCCGCTCTGAAACAAATCTATAACTATTTCTATATAAAATCAGATGCATAAACATGGTATTATCAACTCATCACTAAACATATATATATAGTTTATCATATATAACCCATTGGCTTTCACACAGGTTGCAGCTACCGGGCCTTGACTCCACTTGACTTAACAGGTCTGAGTGGGCCCTACACCATGGATAACGTTGAAGGAGATAGCATGAGGTTTTCCCTAGGTCAATTTCTATTTTCAGTTTGTGTCATGGGTCTTGTTGTCGCTTCGGGATTCTTGCCTTGGATTTGGTCGTCATGAAAAATGGTTGTCGATTAAGTCAATGTGTGTCTTGGAAAAGCGTTGATAAATTTGTTATATCAATAATGTTATTAATAAGTCTTATATAATAGTATTTTCTTTTCGAGAGATTTGGAATATGATGTGAGTAAAATAGCTATTCTTTTCTTTCTTTATGTTTACACAAGCATCTTAGCTTTTCAGAGATAATAAATATGTCAAGTTGTTTAAGGATAATAGTAGGTAATAAATTTAATAGTGTGAGTTGTCGAATGTGAATCTTTAGATTCAGGGTACTCTCTTTTGTCAAGAAAATTAATTGTTTTCCATTTTTAAGGTTAGTGGGATTCTCTGTAACATAAATTGTGCTAGAGGGCATTTATGACTCTTGGTTATTTTTGCTTTGGGGTTATTATTTTGGGGAGGAGAAAATGGGAGAAGGGGTGTGGTGGGGGAAAGGAGGAAGGAATTGGAGGTAGTTGAAGAAATTTGAGGCTAAGATCAAATTTTCTTTCAAGTATGTTCTGTATATTTTGGATAAGTAATATTGTGTTTTAAGGAATTAATTCCTCTTTTCTATGCTTGTGAATTGGATAGTCTGATATTTGTCCTTCCCTGTCTTCACTTATTTCACTCTCCATCTTGTAGTTGATTATCTTTGTAATTTTGTAAATCAACCTAGTGACCTTCTTGGATCCTTGTGTCGAACCAAATTCCCATTTAGTTGTATTTTAATACCAACTTTATCTCTGCAATCATATCTTCCTGCATGCAAATTCAACCAATTAGTTAGAGATAATTTTCTTCTGTCCAGAAGTAAATCTCACGGTATTTCCTCTGCTTTATCCAAATCTTGCTATGCCATTCCTCTGAAGGCACGGAGAGATCATTTTAAACTTCTTTTATTGTTGAATCATAGCTAGGTGTCACTTTTTGCCGGTCGTCATACTTTGTTTAACCTGTGATAGGCCTCAACCCTAGACTATGGACGATACTCTGCAACATTAGTTTTAAAACAGCTTGGAATGTAGGTTATGCTTCCCTATACCATGGCTGGATAATAAAGTCATTATTGTTCTTTCTTGAAGCCTTGTGTTGGCATTTCTTTCTTGGAAATTTTAACAGAATGCTATCAACGCCTTCTCTGCTTGGCTTTCACCTCTCTTCCTTCTTCTGCCAGACATTATTATTATTTTTTTACCTTGGGTTGATTCTACTAGAATTCTAATTGCTATATCCTATCTCTTCCACACAGCCACTCAACCATACCTTATGCTTGTGATTCTATTTGATGATTAAGAAAATGCCTTATCTGAAGACTTTAGGGCATTGGTGTGACTTGATAATATTTCTCCCTGTCGACATTTTGCTTTGGTAATTCTCTTAGTTTGTTCCTACCTCAACCCATCACCACCCTTGCAACCCAGATTTATTCTACAGAATGTATTTGACAAGTTTCAGCACTGGTATTAAAGCCTACTTTTCAAATTCCATCACCTGCTGGTAACATTTTTTAGAACCCTTCAAAACTGATCAGATGCATTATGGTCTAATATTGTTCAAGCACCCTAGGATAGCCTCTCAGAGGCATCAACCATGCCTAATGTGTGCTATTTGTACTGTCCGTAACCTTCTTCCTTAGTTTCTTAAGTTTGATCGAATTGATGTATTTAAGATTTGTTCATTCTAAAATTATGATCATAAGATGCTATGTCAACCAAACTATTTCTATTCTAAGAAGTCTGAATTCGCATGTTGTTTTTTTTTTAGAAGGTAGTCAGGTGTAATGAGTTTGAAGGAGCAAATTTAGACTTAAGAATTAGAATGATCATTGTTAAGATCAATTTTAGAAGTCTTACAGTTTTGGAAAGTTTCACTATAGGAATAGATTATGATACTACTAATTTGTATGAGATTAGTATAGTCTGTTTTGAATGAGATATTAAAATTGTTAGTGTTATGCCTTATTTTAGTATCTTTCAAACTGATCTCTTTTAGTTGCTCAGATCAACTTTGTTTATGGGTACAAGGCTACTCCTTGGTTAGGATTTCAAAAATAAGGCAAGCTTTATACCTTACCTATCGATGCCGCTGCATTTGATACGACCTTGTTTGTTGGCAAACCAATTAGGTAGGAAACGCCTTTCTTGGTGTAAGCCAGTTTAAACTTTAGCGCATTACTCTTCCTAGCTAGTCAAGTATGTTGGAAATTCACCTCTACTTCTATGTTTTTAGAAAACCTCTTAGGTCGACGGCTATTCTTATCGGCATATAAGTGTCTATGCGTAGATATTACCATAGAATCTTCCAGATTATTGTTGTCTGTGGCCACTAGTATGACCTGTCGTTAATCTAGTTGTTAGTTTCAAATTTTTGTTTTTATACACTATGCTTGTAGTGGCCCGCTAGGGGGAATTTTAGTCTTTGAATAGCTTAGGTGAGATTTTCAATCGCTAGCTTTAAGTTGAGACGAAGGGAGCTGTGAACAGAAAACAATGAGTCACCTTCTTAGGAAATGATCCAAGGCCGTGGAGAGAATCTTCTTTTAAATCGTGTGCCTTTCTGTCTAGTCTCTCGCAACCATTTTTCTTATCCAACAAAAAACCTATCTTCTTCACGCTTTGATGGAAGAACGTATTCTATTGTTAGTAGATCAATCTTGAACATAGGCTTAGGAGTATTTACCATATCACTCCCATTAGATTTGGCTCCTAGTTTTGATCAGGTTGTAAACCAGAAAATGGTTTATGTTTAGATGACATCCTATCCTTGCAAGTTGGGGAATTAGTTGTAGAAATATAGAAGGTTAGTCTTTCTAGAGTTTAGACAATTTCCTTTTCAAGAAAAATTCGGTGTTGTTTTAGTAGAGCATATCAAAGAGCAGAATGTATCAAGCTTGTATGACCTTTCTACTTATTTTGAGAGTCAAGCTTATTTTGCTTCAAAAGTAGTTCTAATTTGTTAAATTAATGTTTAGTTAGCTAAGGTAATATGTGTTCAACTTTTGATCTAGCTTAGTATTGAGTTAGTAATCTAAATTTTTTGTACTATTCAATTAGAGGAATCTTTTGAGATCACATAGAAATGACAGAAGATAGTACACACTTTACCTTTTGTAGAGGTCATTCCTGGACCAACATTCGTATGTGTTTTAATAGAAGTATAATTTTTTTTTTATGCATTGCAATCTCTTTATTTGGGCTCTTTCCTAGTATAGTTTTCAAGTTATCCTTCAGTTATTGATGTCTTACCTTGTTGTTATCAGGATATAGAACATAAACTAGGTAGTTACTTTCAAACCTTTAAAGGAGTATGATAGCTAATTTCTTTAATTGATGACTTGAATATTTTAAGTAATTAGTTAGTAATTTGAGTCTAAATGTTAGGACAAGGTAAAATGCGCTATTGTTACTTTTCTCTTTATTCAAAACAAATTAAGCTAGTGTTAACTTTTAGAGAAATGATCAGTTTTATTATTGTACATCTTAGGTCTAGAGATACGGTATTGTGGTTTTACATTGATGTGTAGTGTTGAATAGTAAGCTTAGACTCTTTTAAATCTATATAGAAAACCTTGTTAAATCTTTTACAACTGTTATGATATGCTCTTAGGGATTTAAATTATTCATGATGGTAACCTATTTGTTTGGTGTGTGTAACTTAGTTGATATGGCAGATTCTATGTATGTCTCTTATTTTATGTACAAATAATGCTTTGGAATAGAAATACTATCGTCTTAATAGTTTATTGGTTGGATCCTATATAGCTATTTTCCTTGTAATTATGTCGTGAAAGATTTGTAGCTTGTAGGACAAGGCATTACAAAGTTTAGATCCACGATCTGAATCCTTTTCTAATGGATGATGAATACTTCATTGTATAAATTTTAGATCTTGAGTAGAATATTGTTGTCTTGGATAGTTTATGGTTAATCTAGATAGAAGTGTTTTATTGAATCCATGTCAATAGTTTGAAAAGTGTTGTAGTAATTGGGGTTTGGTTATATATATCTATATTCTTTGATTGTCTCTTGCTAGTTTTAATCGTTATGTATCACGGATGTTAGTGGGTTATTGCATTTCAGTCTTGCTATTATGTTTTGTCTAATTTAATGTATTGGCAACCATGTTAGTTTTGTGGGATTGTTGCCTTTTAATAATTGTGTTGAAATCTTTTAGTTCCAGAGGCTTGTTACCTTGAATTCAGTATGATTGTTGTGGCAAGTTTGTGTTGGGATGTGTTTGTGATGCAGGGGTAAGGTAGAAAGGTTGTAGAAGTTCACTCAATGAACTTAACTTCCTTCTTAAAGGTTTACAGAGGTGTTTGTGAAGATAAAGCCTACACAAGGCTATTACTGAGATTGACCTAGCCTATGACCACTATCTAGTGTCCTCCTGACAGGCTATCCACTTCTCAACTTGGAGAGTCATTGCTCTATCCAACCTATAATCATAATGCACCCTTTTAAGGACTCACAATCTACTACCCACACCTCTACCAACAGTGTCCTCATATAACTGATAACAAATACTTGTCAAGGAATCATAACTATCATGAGGTCTCTGACCAAAAGACTAATTTTCTACATTTCTAGGATAATGGACAGTAACAACAGAAAGACTATTCTAGGACAGTATTTGGAGTAGGCTTAGGTCTTATAGAATTTGTTTAACAACTTCTCAAGGTCTCAAATGACCCTCAACTCCCAATGTATACTTAGACACTCAATGAACAACAACCATTCACTTACATGCATCAACGTTAGGGGACAGCAAATTGCATTAAGACTGTTTTATGACAATATTGAGGTGATAGTTTATGTCTTGTAGCCTAGAATCAATTAAAACTATATAACTCCTCTACCAATGAGGATCTTCACATTAGACATTTACTGAGGACAAGAGAACAATGACACAGTACCTACTACTATCCTTAATCTGACAGAGAAAATGACTGTCATGGAGAAATAGCAGTCAAGAATGTTTAACCTTGTAGCATATGGTAAAAGGTAAGCCAATCCTAACTCTTCTAGACTCCAAGTGACATTTACCTTTGAATATACACTCCAAATACTTGCAATAAATGTTTACCATTCAACAAACTTACAAACCATATTGTACCAGCACGTACAGGGACAACAAACTGAATTTCTATCAGCAATTGTGGTATTTCTTCTAAAGACAGTCTAGTTTGAGACTATGAGAGAGATGTGTATCAAGGATCCCTTGTCTGGATTAGTAGGGATCTTGTGCAGGTTTGTATCCCTCTTAAAACACAAAGAACAATTCCATTTTATAAACCCTATGACTATTTCCTTTAACTCGTGTTGTCCATTGCCTCTTCTTCACTAACTAGTCACTATTTTGACTAGCTAGGATCATGCCAAACACCTGGAGAAGGAGTCTTCGACTTGTACAACATTGAAAGAAGAAAAATCTAATCTAATCTTCCCCATCCTACTGAAAATGGTTGAACTCTCAGAGGATAGAGGAAGAATTCACCATTTTTGTCACAAACCCTAGCTAAGAGGGTTTCAGAGCAGTTTATGAAACTAGATTGTTTCTTCCTTCTACTAGAATGTCAAGAACTCAAAATATATGTAAATGAAATCTATTTTGTAGTACTAACAGATTTTTAACATTTCAACTCACAAAGGATCCGTACCAGGCCGTACAAAGAGCTGTTTCAATGAAAAATGTAGAAAAACTATTTTTTCTCCTTAAAAGACTCCTCCTTTTCATATATTTTTGGCATGTTTATACAAAGCACAGTTTATAGGAAGTTTTACAAACCTTTCCTCTTCTAAACAGTCCTTACAACTGCCCAGGAAAGGCAGTGAAATGGTGGAAAAGGCAGCTTTTTTCCAAAAAACAAATTTCCAAAGAAAACCTCCAAAAAATAGGTCTTGTCAACATCCTCATGGACTAGTCAACCTAGATGACTAAGTCTTTATTACAAAGCATTGAAAATGGATTTCAAAGCCTTAGGGAAAACAAATTAACATAAAAATCAACTAGGAAAACAATCCAATGATTTAAACTGTGGAGCTCCTGCACCATACTCCCCCTATGGGAAAAACTCAAGTCCCTTGAGTTGCCAATTGTTGAAGTGTCGTACCATGCTTCAGAATATCTTCTTTAGTCATCCAGGTGGCCTCTGAGTCATGGAGATCCTTCCATTTCACCAAGTAGTCCTTATAGACACCTCTCTGAGTCTTCTTGATAACTTTGGAATCCAGAATGCACTCCAACTGTAAAGGTTTGCTTGGAGGCAACTCCTTGATCCAATCAACATCTTTAGCCACCACATCTGGTCCACTTTCATTAGGCAATGGAGGTTTGAAAGGAAAAAGATCACAAACATTAAAAATTGGAGATATACCTAGGCCATCTGGTAGCTCAATCTCATATGCATTTGGACCGAATTTGTACACTATTCTGCATGGCCCAATCTTCTTCATCAAGAGTTTAGCTAGCTGACCCTTTGGAAACCTCTCTTTCCTCAGATATGCCATGACTAAGTCACCAACTTTGAACTGTACTTCTCTTTTTTTCAAATCTGCCTTTTCTTTGTACTTGGTGACTGATTTTTCTAGTTGCAACTTGACTTGATCATGAACTATTTTCATGGAGGCAGAAAACTCTTCACCAAGTGCACTCCTTCTATCCAAACCTTGGAGATCCTTCATCTCAAGTGGCCCTCTTGGATGAAAGCCATAAACTATCTCAAAAGGACTTTTACCAGTGCTCCTATTCCTTGAATCATTGTAGGCATATTCAGCCTGACTGATAACCAAGTCCCATGCCAAACCATGTTGCTTTGTAAGGCACCTTAAAAGGTTTCCATGTAACCTATTAACCACCTCAGTCTGACCATCAGTTTGTGGATGGTAGGCCGATGAAAAGGACAACTGTGTGCCCAACTTCTTCCACAAGGTCCTCTAGAAGTGACCTACAAACTTAGAATCTTTGTTAGTTACAATGGACAATGGTAAACCATGTATCCTTACTACCTCTCTGAAAAATAGACTTGCAACATGAGATGCATCATTTGTGCATTTACATGGCACAAAATGAGCCATCTTGCTGAACCTATCAATAATGACAAACACACTATCCACCCCTCTGGCTGTCCTGGGTAACCCAAGCACAAAATCCATGTTGATACTTTCCCAAGGTCTATTGGGAATGGGAAGGGGCTGGTATAGACCTGCATATGAAGACACACCTTTGGTTCTTTGACAAATTGCACAACTAGCTACATATTTTCTCACATCTAATTGCACCTTTGGCCAAAAATAGAACCTTGTGACTTGTTCTAGTGTCTTGTCCAAGCCAAAATGTCCTCCTAAAGAACCATTATGCTTCTCCTTGATGATGTTGTCCCGCATAGAGCACTTAGGGACACACAGTAAATTGCCCTTAAACAAGAGGCCTTCCTACAAAACAAAATCTGTATACTCTCCATGGAATGTGTTAGCCAAGTTCACACAAACATCATAAGCCTCTTTAAAATCAGAATCTTCTTTATACAACTCTTTTAAACAATCAATACCCATGCTTTCTAACTGAATTTCATGAACAAGAAGCAACCTCCTACTCAATGCATCAGCCACCTTATTAGAGACACCTCTTTTGTGCTTAATTGTGAAAGTATAAACTTGTCGCAATTCCATCCATTTAACATGTCTATGGTTCAATTTTTCTTGACTATTTAGAAAGCTTAAAGCATGATTGTCAGTAAACATAATAAATTCCTTGGGCAGAAAATAATGTCTCCATTTCTTAAGAGCTTGTACCATTGCATAGAGTTCTAAGTCATAGGTAGAATACCTTTGCTTGGCTTCATTCAACTTTTCTGAAAAGAATGCCACTGGATGTCCTTCTTGGCTAAGAACAACACCAATAGCTTGCTGACTTGCATCACACTCAACAACATATACCTTATCAAAATCAGGGAGTACTAAGGTAGGTAACTCAGCCACCTTTGTTTTCAACAACTCAAAACTATCATCAGCTTCCTTTGTCCACTGGAATCTACATTTGACTCCACCCTTGATGGTGTTGAGGATGGGAGCACTAATGTGACTGAAACCTCTGATAAACTTCCTATAGAAAGTCGTCAATCCATGGAAACTTCTCACATCTCCCACTGTTTTTGGGGTAGGCCAACTGAGAATAGCCTCAACCTTAGAGGGATCCATCTTCAAATAGCCCTTAGAAATGACAAATCCTAGGTATACAAGTTTAGTTTTCATGAACTCACATTTGTCTAAGTTGATCACCAACTTGTGCTCATGAAGCTTCTCCAACACCTGACCAACATGCTTCACATGGTCTTCCCTTGTCCTGCTGAAGATTAGTATGTCATCAAGATAAACAATAACAAATTTACTAATGAATTCAACTAATACCTCATTCATCATGCGCATAAATGTACTTGGCGCATTGCTAAGACCAAATGGCATAACAAGCCATTCATAAAGACCTTCATTGGTCTTGAAAGTAGTCTTCCATTCATCTCCCTGTCTGATCTGGATTTGATGATATCCAGATTTCAAATCAATCTTTGAGTAATAGAAAGATCCTCCTAGGTAATCCAAGAGATCTTCAATCCTTGGCATTGGAAATTTGTATCGTATGGTGATCTTGTTTATGGCCCTGGAATCTATGCATAGCCTCCACTTTCCATCCTTCTTAGGAGCCAGTACACTTGGAACTGCACAGGGACTTAGACTCTTCCTAATCAGCCCTTTCTCCAAGAGATCCAGAATTTGCCTTGCCACCTCTTCATTTTGCTATGGAGTCAGCTTGTATGTAGCCTTGTTAGGCAATGTAGCACTAGGTATTAAGTCAATTTCATGACTAATATCCCTCATGGGTGGTAAGGAGTTGGGAACTTCCTCTACCACAAGGTCTTGATACTTATCTAGAAGTTGCTGTACTTCCAATGGAATCTCCTTTTGTTTTTGATCTTGTTGATCTGATCCACTCTTGGGCTTCATGACTAAGGCATACCCCTGGTTGTCATTCTCCTTCAAGATGTTTAGGAGCTCATTTCCATTCACCAACATGACACTGCTGTTATTTTCCTTTCCCCTGGGTTGCTCCAACAAAGGATCCATTTTGAATGGCCTTCCATTCTTGGTGATGACATAAGTGTTCATCTCACCATCATGTTGAGCTTTAACATCATACTGCCATGGACGGCAAAGAAGCAGGTGGCATGTGTCCATAGGGATGATTTCACATAGCACTTTGTCCTTGTAGTCACCAATTGCAAATTCAACCCAAGCTTGTTCCTCCACCATGAAACTTTGGTTCTTGTTCAACCAAGAAATCTTGTGAGGACTGATATGAGGCAGCCTCTTCAACTTACACTTGTCAACCATCTCAGTGGATACCACATTCTCAGTAGACCCTGAATCCACTATGATTTTGCAAAGTTTCCCATAGGCTAGGCCTTGGGTTCTGAAAAGATTCTTTCTCTGAGGAGGCTCTTTCTTCAATGGCATCTTCAACATAGACCTTTTTATCATCATACTCTCTCCATCTAGAATAGGTACAACACTTCCCATTGGTGAATTCACACTTTCACAGTCATCATCTTTCACTAGCCGATTTCTCTTTCCACTATCATGAGAGCTGCTGGCTTTCCCTAGACATGTGTTCATTGTATGGCCAACTTGGTTGCAGCCATAACATCTTCCAGTGAAGACTCCTAGTCCTCTACCACCTCCACCATTTCTGCCTCTGCCATTATGATTTCTACCACCTCTAAAACCTCCTCTATGGTCTGTTACTGATTGTGTTTCTTGCTGGCTGTTATTTTTAGTTTTGTTGAACTATCCACGGCCAAAATTGCCTCTATCTCTTTGGTTTCTACTACCTCTACCTCTGGCACTTTGTTCACCCTTCCTTCTCAGCTTTTCCTCTACTCTGGAGGCCGATAATAAACATTCATCCATTGTCTTTGGTAACACCAAACTTATCTCATCTTGCAGATTGTATTTTAGTCCATTCAAGTATCTAGCCACCATCCCTTTTTCATCTTTATTATGATTGGCCCTCATACTGAGTCTATGAAATTCTTCTGTGTAGGTAGCCACATCCATGTCTTTTTGTCTCAAATTTTGAAATCTCCTTATGATTTGAATCTGATAGTCAGGTGGCATGAACTTGCTTCTGAGCATAGCCACCATTCTGCTCCATTTAGTGATGGGACTCTTCCCAATCTTCTCCCTCTCACTCTGCATATAGTTCCACCATACAAATGCAGAACCTCTTAGCCTTGTCTTGGCAAACTTAACCTTTTTGCTGTCATTAAACTCCTTGTAATCAAAGAAGTTGCATGTAGCTTCTATCCAGTCGGTGAGAACATCTCCATCCAACTTGCCATGGAAGTTAGGCACCTCCATCTTGGGATCACCACTGTCTCCATGAGCACCCTTAAGTGCATTCAAGAAGGCTTTCTGATCTATAGACATATCCTACTCCTGAGGATCCTCTTCTGCCTCTGTCTCTTCATTTGTGTCTGAAGAACTTCCTTCTTCTTTGGTCTTGCCCTTAGACTTTTTCTCTTCCTACAATTTTGATTCTTTAAGTCTTGCTTCAACCATCTCTTCCACCAACTTCTTGATGGCATCTTGACTCATTGTCTTGGGAGGCATTGTACTAGCCTCTATTTCAATTTCCTCTTCTGACATACACTTGCTTCCAATCAGAATATTGGCTCTGATACCAATATGATGCAGAGGTAAGGTAGAAAGTTTGTAGAAGTTCACTCAATGAACTTAACTTCCTTCTTAAAGGTTTACAAAGGTGTTTGTGAAGATAAAGCCTACACAAGGCTATTACTGAGATTGACCTAGCCTAGGACCACTATCTAGTGTCCTTCTCACAGGCTATCCACTTCTCAACTTGGAGAGTCATTTCTCCATCCAACCTATAATCACAATGCACCCTTTTAAGGACTCACAATCTACTACCCACACCTCTACCAACAATGTCCTCATATAACTAATAACAAATACATGTCAAGGAATCATAACTGTCATGAGGTCTCTGACCAAAAGACTAATTTTCTGCATTTCTAGGATAATGGACAGTAACAGCAGAAGGACTGTTCTAGGACAGTATTTGGAGCAAGCTTAGGTCTTATAGAATTTGTTTAACAACTTCTCAAGGTCTCAAATGACCCTCAACTCCCAATGTATACTTAGACACTCAATGAACAACAACCATTCACTTACATGCATCAACCTTAGGGGATAGCAAATTGCATTAAGACTGTTTTATGACAGTATTGAGGTGACAGTTTATGTCTTGTAGCCTAGCATCAATTAAAACTATATAACTCCTCTACCAATGAGGATCTTCACATCAGACATTTACTAAGGACAAGAGAACAATGACACAGTACCTACTACTATCCTTAATCTGACAGAGAAAATGATTGTCTTATGACTGTCATGGAGAAACAACAGTCAAGAATGTTTAACCTTGTAGCATATGGTAAAAGGTAAGCCAATCCTAACTCTTCTAGACTCCAAGTGACATTTACCTTTGAATGTACACTCCAAATACCTGCAATAAATGTTTACCATTCAACAAACTTATAGACCATACTGTACCAGCACGTATAGGGACAACAAACTAAATTTCTATCAGGAATTGTGGTTTTTCTTCTAAAGACAGTCTAGTTTGAGACTGAGAGAGATGTGTATCAAGGATCCCTTGTTTGGATTAGTAGGGATCTTGTGCAGGTCTGTATCCCTCCTAAAACACAAAGAAAAATTCCATTTTATCAACCCTATGACTGTTTCCTTTAACTCTTGTTGTCGATTGCCTCTTCTTCACTAACTAGTCACTGTTTTGACTAGCTAGGATCATGCCAAACACCTGGAGAAGGAGTCTTCCACTTGCACAACATGGAAAGCAGCAAAATCTAATCTAATCTTCCCCATCCTACTGGAAATGGTTGAACTCTCAAAGGATAGAGGAAGAATTCACCATTTTTGTCACAAACCCTAGCTAAGAGGGTTTCGGAGCAGTTTATGAAACTAGATTGTTTCTTCCTTCTACTAGAATGTCAAGAACTCCAAATATATGTAAATGAAAGCTATTTTGTAGTACTAACAGATTTTTAACATTTCAACTCACAAAGGATCCATACCAGGCCGTACAAAGAGCTGTTTCAATGAAAAATGTAGAAAAACTATTTTTTCTCCTTAAAAGGCTCCTCCTTTTCATATATTTTTGGCATGTTTATACAAAGCACAGTTTATAGGAAGTTTTACAAACCTTTCCTCTTCCAAACAGTCCATACAACTGCCCAGGAAAGGCAGTGAAATGGTGTTAAAGGCAACTTTTTTCCAAAAAACAAATTTTTAAAGAAAATCTCCAAAAAAATAGGTCTTGTCAACATCCTCATGGACTAGTCAACCTAGATGACTAAGTGTTTATTATAAAGCATTGAAAATGGCTTTCAAAGCCTTAGGGAAAACAAATTAACATAAAAATCAACTAAGAAAATAGTCCAATGATTTAAACTGTGGAGCTCCTGCACCAGTTTGGGAAAGTTGTTACTTGAATTTGGAAATTTTTTGATTAAATGTTTTATCTGATTGGGATTTTGAAAGGGACAAGGGTTAGATTCGTGGTAAAGATTTTGGAATTAAATTGGACTATGTAATATTTTGATTGGTGAAAAGATAGAAGCCTTTCAATCCCTCGTCCATGCATGTTTTGGTTCTGGTTTTTGGTTAGGGGTGCTAGTTGTTGTAGGAGAGTGGCTTTCATGGTGGGGCTGGTGCCTAGTGAGAGGCCACCTGGATAACCCCATGGAAGTGGTAAGCAAGTGGAAACTAATAACCTATTTAGGAGGGTTTGGGTAGAAGTTCACATAACAAGATAAGAAGAATGCCTCATCCATGTCTTGAGTGTTCTCATAGGCTAAGGATGGGATGAGAAGGCCTGGTTGGCAAGGTTGACCTCCTTGTCTTTAAGAGAGGATGTGTCAATTTAACATGTGTCAAACTATGGGGCCAGTGCCTAGAGAGAGGCTGCCAGGGGTAACCATAGATGTGGGCCAACTTCTAGTGAGGGATAGCCTGGGTAACCCACGCAAGGACCATGCGATGACACTCTCCCTACTGCAGTCTAGTTACTTCTTGTTATCTTTTGTTGA
Source organism: Cunninghamia lanceolata (assembly GCA_027924645.1). Taxonomy (NCBI): domain Eukaryota; kingdom Viridiplantae; phylum Streptophyta; class Pinopsida; order Cupressales; family Cupressaceae; genus Cunninghamia; species Cunninghamia lanceolata. The sequence continues at coordinate 6,304,388 of BSBN01000015.1, forward strand.
TGCCTTTGGAGTACTGTCTTGTCTTGACATTTTGACTTGTCTTGTCTTGATGGTTGAACTTATCTTGATGATTTGATTTGTCTTGTTTTGGCGAGAATTGTCTTGTCTACATGAAGTCTGTATCTTGTTGTTGTTGCATTCTTGGCTGTAACCTTGACCTGGTGGTAAACCTCATTATTATCTCCTAGCTCATTGGGGTGGACCTCAGGTTTCCACATGGTTGGGAGGCAGAGCTATCCATTGGTCGTCTTGGAGAATCAGATCGAGTTCAGTACAGAAGTGATCTAGTTCTATATTGCTTTACACCTTCAGAGATGTTGTATACTTTTATATGTATTCTTTGTAACCGATATGATCTGTCTTGTAATCTTCTACCATAACTTTGTAAAATTAACTTTCCTTGCAATGTAATAGTGGTTCTTATCTTTAGTAGCGTGATGTTTTTCTCTTGCGTTGTTTAGACTTTAATGTAGTTATGTTTCCCTAGAGGAGTTAGAAGTGCATTTCTCTTTATGTTGTGTATTATGATACCTTTAGTTACTATTATAGCACTTTCTTGCTTTCAAAAAAAAAAATTATTTCTGTATTTTTGCACTTGTTGGTCTTGCACTCTAGGGTCACATGACAGGGCATTACATTGTATATTTGTTTTATCAATTAGTTGATTTCCTTTTTATTTATCTTTTTTCCCTTTCTAATACTTACTCAAGACTACCTTGATCTTTCTATATCATGGAATGTTGTGATACAGTATGGATTCAGGATGGTCATTACTTTTGTATGGTGTGTTTGTTAGATGTTCTTATTATCCTACTATGGCTAATATTTATCTTGTTTGTGTTGGAATTAACATCTTGCATATCAATATCTTTTGCATCTAAGGTTCTAAAAAGGCCTTATGTGTATTAAGACCGAAGGCATCATAGTCTCAAAAATACAATAGATGTACAAAAATATGTCAACTATGTGAACTCTTGTTAGAGGTCTCAACTCTGGCACTAGATGCTGAAGGTCCTATAGCCAGGAGAGGCTACTGTGGTGTTGTAGGTCTAAGCTACTGAGGTGGTCCAATAAATGATGCCCCAGATCTCCTAGAGGAGGAGGCCCATAATCCACTCCTCTCTCTAAAATTGGGTTGCCTCTTCTCTGTTGGCACTGCACTGTGATATAAACCCCTGTAGTACTCTATATCATGAATCACTCGGTTTAGCTCATGCTAAACCTAAGTCAACTCTACTAGCATTTTCATTGTTGGTTCACCTGTGCCTACCATCTCTCGAGTAGTATCTTTCTCCAAGTTCATCCTCTGAAGGGATGACTCAACCCTCATCCTCATTTCCACCACTCCATCACACTGTGCTATGATCCATGCTAGCTCTACCCTAGTAGTGTCTCTCTCTTGTCTGCATCAGATCAACCAAAGCTCTACTCATGTCTGTCTTAGAGTCTTAGCATGCAGAAGTCCTTGAACCCTCTTTATCTTAGTCTCTACGACCAGGGCATCCTACTACCCTACCTTCCCCATATCTACATCCTAATGCCTAGGACTCAGAGGAACATCCTGTCAGCCCACATACTACTATGTTGCCTATACTACTACCACTGCTCTCTATCATCTAGCCCTGCGAGGTCTCTCCTCCAGTCCTCCACCTCCAAGCTCCCCCACATGTCTGTCCTATCCCCTGACCACTCCTGGGATGGTCAATCACATTAGCCTATGTGTCAGCCAGTAGGCATCATGCTCTAGAGTAGTCAAAGGATCTTCACCTTCACCCACAGGATCCCAAACTACTAGTGCCAATACATCAAACTCAGATAGAGTTGTAGCCACAACAACCTCCACACCCCAATCATGAATATCTCTCTGAGTCCTAGCAAAAATGGACTCTCCAAAAAGAATAGGTTGTGGTCATCCAAACTACCTCAGAACTCACTCAGACAAACATCTCTCTATCACATATACGCTCTGACCAAACAAATACCAACCTTTTGAGTAATAAGTCAACTACTCGGTATCATCCTCCTAGATCTCACAATGTCTCCAAAGATACCAAATCATAGTGTCGAACTCATCAAACGTACGCCTCCAATAGGTCAGTTCCCTAAGCTGCCTCTACATAACAGGGCCATCATACAAGTGAACAAAAGGCTTCCCAATCTATCTCTGTCATGGGGAGATCACCCTAGTGACTGTAATATCCTCCCAGGCCCACCAATGTAATAGTGTAACACCTACTGCTAGACTGGTGAAAGGAAGCTAGGTGTGCGAAAATTGCTTCCTACACTAATCTAGTGAGGAGAGATGAGTGCAAATTCATTTTAATCTTTACAATTACAACAATGTTAAGCCACTAACAAAGATATTGCAGAAAACACATGCACAAGAATGTAAGATAGAAGAAGAGACAGAAAAGATATACGTGGGGAAAACCCTTATAGGTGAGAAACTCCACACTCCAAAACACAACTCAAATGTATTCCATAATCAATAAAGGTTAGAATATAGGCACATAGCCTATGCTCTTGTAGGAGTCTTCGACACTCATATTTGGAGACAATCTGGCAACATAATAATACTTGTCAATCACATAATACATCTCCTCTCCAAAGCACATATTATAAAGAAAATACAAGGCAAAAATGGCTCTATCTTGGGATGGGCATTCAACATGGCCTCATGGCCCAAAACCCATGCCTATGGACACTTGTCCAACACTGTAAGATGTCCCTGACACTTTTCAAGTCACCCCATCCCAAAGAGCTCGCCAATTCCCAAGTTGGGCAATGATAGATACTCTTACAACACTTACAATCGTCATAGAATCTGTCCTAGCTGTCATATCTTACAGCTGTAAGAGAATCTATCATACACAGGCTATAAATAGCATATTCTCTTACAACATGTCATAACCCTCCTTGGGGTACCCAAATATGCCTTTTTCAAAGATGCTTCTTCACACATGTCTTCACTTGTCATAGAATCTTCCATTTACGACTTTTACGCGTCATAGATTTGTCTTAGGAATCTCTCATGACCATTTTGGTCAATATTCCCTTACACACTATCCAAGATACTAACACATGGAAAAATATTCCTACCACTAAGTGGGATGCCTATCTCCTCGCGTGAGGACAACTTTACAACTTGTCACCTTCCACGTAGGATGACACATCACCGTGCCAACTCCCACAAGATGACAATAAGGATTTGCATCCTAATTACAATAATAGGCAATAATTAAATAAATACAATGAAATATTATAGGGAATTACCAAGGTTGAGACACCTTAATTCCCAACATTCTCCCACTTTTTGAACACCTTGTAAGAGTCAATGGAAATAACAGGATTTAACTACTATAGGGCGAGAGGCTGATAAACTCCAAACACCATCTGAACTTCTCTGTGCCCACTAGTTTCATTAATGCATCCACGACATTCTTCAAAGTGTCTACCTTGTCCAAATTTAGCTTGCCATCATCTACCATGTCTTGAACAAAGTGAAACTGTACATCAATATGCTTTGTTCTGGAATGCAAAGTTGGATTCCTTGCTAGGCAAATCGCGCTCCGACTTCGTAATCTGTCCTGCATCAACACCAATATCTGAACACAATCTCTCAAGCCAAATGGATTCCTTACAATCATGAGTTGCTGTCATATACTCAGCTTCTATCGTGGACAAAGTAACCACAGGTTGTCGCTTACTCATCCAATTAATTGCACCACCAAACATTGTGAACACATAGGCACTGGTGGATCTCCTACTGTCAATGTCACCCACCCAATCAGACTCCATGAATCCACAAATACAAACTGAATGTAGAGGTCCTGTAGCATTACCATAATAGCATATGGAATACTCGAAAGTACCCCTCAAATATTTGAACACTCACTTAACTGCATCCCAATGTACCTATCTAGGATTAGCCATAAATTAACTAAGGACTCCCACTGCTTGGGCAATGTCTAGTCTTGTGTAGACCATAGCATACATCAAACTACCAACAACACTTGCATAAGGTACTCTGCTTGTGTCCTCCACCTCACTAGGAGATTTTGGACAATCATTAACAAACAACTTTGTTCCCAAAGAAATAGGAACACGCAATGGTCTATAATCTGTCATGTTGAACCTATCCAATATGGTCTTCACATACTTATTCTTGCATAACCAAAGTATTTTGTTAGCTCTGTCTCTTCTAATTTCCATTCCTAGAATGTACCTGGCTGCCCCTAGATTTTTCATCTCAAACTATGCTGACAACTGAGACTTCAAATCAGAAGTCATATTCTTACCATTCCCAATTAACAACATATCATCAACATACAATGTAATAATGAGAATACGATCATTTTCAAACTTATAATACACACATTGATCTAATTTTGATCTCAGAAATCCAACCGACAACACAAAGGCATCAAACTTCAAGTACCACATCCTAGGAGACTGCTTCGAACCATACAAAGACTTTTTCAACTTGCAAACCAAATTTTCTTTACCTTTCTCTATGTAATACTCTAGTTGTGACATGTAAATCTCTTCCTCGAAATCACCATGAAGGAATGTTGTCTTCACATCCATCTGCTCCACCTCTAAGTCATAAGCCAGTGCAAGAGATAACAGGAAACAAATAGATGTCAGCTTTGTAATGGGAGAGAAAATTTCACCATAATCAATTCCCTCCACTTGTGAATACCCCTTAGCAACCAGTCTGGCATTATACTTTTTAACACTACCATCTACACCGAATTTCTTCTTGAACACCCATTTGCATCCAATAGGTTTCTGTCCTTCAAGAAAAGGCACCAAGTCCCATGTTTTATTCTTTTCCAAACAAGCCATTTTATCTTCCATGGCCTCCTTCCAGGAACCTGAATCTTTCATGACCATAGCCTGTGTCACAGTTCTCAGCTCATCATTGTTAGTAAGCAAGGGAAAAGCACAACTAGAATCAAGTAATCAATAACCAAACCTATCACGTTGCATCCTTATTCATGTAGTCCTCCTCAATGGCTGAGGTTGAGGTTCTGCTTCTTCTAAACTTTTAGAGCTGCTAGAGCTCTCCTCATTGTCAGGTCTCATACGGTCTATCAGTTTAGTCTTCTCAGGGGTAGAAGGAAACTAAACCACATCTTCTTTCTTGTCTGTCTGTTCTGGCTGTAAAACAATGGAAGAAGGTGTTAGCTCTCTGAAGATAACACTTCTGCTATACAACACTTTTTCAGCCACAAGATCCCAAAGCTTGTATCCTTTCATACTGACACCATAGCCAATGAAGATACACTTAACAACCTTGTTCTCCAATTTAGACCATTTCTCCCTAGGCACATGTGCATATGCCTCACAACCAAAAACACAAAGATATCTAATTGAAGGCTTCTTACCACACCACACCTCCATAGGTGTCTTACCAACAAGAGCTAATGTAGGAGACCTATTTACCAAGTAGCAAGCAGTGGCTACAGCTTCAGCCCAAAAATTTTATTCGAGGCGTGCTCCACTAAGCATACTCCTAGCCCTCTCCATCAGTGTCTTGTTCATCCTCCCTGTAACTCCATTTTGTTGCAAGGTGTATGGAGTTGTCTTATGTCTTTCAATCCCTTTCTCTTTATAGAACTTATCAAACTCTACCAAACAAAACTCACCACCCTTATCAGTTCTCAAACACTTAATCTTTTTACTAGTCTAATTTTCAGCAAAAGCTTTAAATTCTTTAAACTGACTAAAGACTTCAATCTTGCTTCTGATAAAATAAACCCATGTCCTTCTACTGTAATCATCTATGAAAGATACAAAATATATAGATTTGGAAATCGAAGGAACATTAATAGGACCAAACACATTATAATTAATAAGATCCAATACACCAGAAGACTTGTGAGAACTAGAGTAAAACTAAACATGGTTTTGCTTTCCATATACACAATTTTCGCAAAAGTCAAACTCGAGATTACAATGATTTAACCCTTCAACGAGGTTTTGATTTTTTAGGGTTCTAATACCCTTCTCACCAATGTGGCCATATCTCAAATGCCATATAACATAGTCTTTTCAGTAGGAAGTTTAACTTCCAAAGCATGTACACTACCATCAGAATGTTTTACAACAGATTTCTTCACTGCTCATTCAGATGGTGGGGATAAAGTGACTGCAGCTCTTTTCTTCGAGTCAGAAGAAGTATTACACTATGAAGTGCATGCCTCTAGCTAAAATAGAGTACCTCTCCAAGTACCCTTCACAAGCACCATAGATCCTCTATTCATCTTGCATCCATCCTTCAAAAAGACAACCTGCACACTTGCATCATTCAACACACTTATAGAAAGCAGGTTCCATGCCAAGCCTAGGATGTGCATAACCCCAATGATCCCCTTCACTTGTCCATTAGGGAATCAGATTGAGACGCTTCTATGACCAACAATCTTTAGATAAGAATTGTCACCCAGGTAAACTCTTCCACCATCAAACTCTTCATACTTTGTGAACTAGCTTTGATACGAGATCATGTGGAATGATGCACCAGAATCAGTCAACCACACATCATCAGATGCATGGGTGGCTAGGGCTATGATGAAAGCATCACCATCATCTTATGATTTGTCAGAATCTAAATCTGAGACATTCTTCTTCTTCCTTTTCTTTTCTTCCTTGCATTCCTTTCAGAAATGCTAAGTTTTGCCACAGTTCCAACAGAGAGCCTTGGACTTTCTAGGAGATTTGGATCTCCCATAGGATTTGGATCTTCCCTTCTTAGCTTTCTTGTCCTTCTTTTTCCCTTTCTCCTTGGGTGTTCCACAAACTGCAAGAGCCTCTTTGGCTGCCTCAAAAGACTTTCTTCACATCTCTTCAAATAACAACAGAGATACCACTTCATCCATTTTGAATGTTGATGTGGTGTTCCCAATAGCAATAACAAGATGATCCCATGAATATGGCAAAGAACAAAGCAAGGTCATACAATGATCCTCCTCCTGCATCTTCACACCAACGGATGTCAATTGTGCAACTAACATGTTGAAAGCATTCAGTTGATCTACAACCAATCCTCCATCCTCCATCCTTAGAGAATATAAATTCTTTCTCAGAAAAAGTTTATTCACTAGGGATTTGGCCTGATAAACATCTCCCACCTTCTTCCAGAGATCTTTTGTACTCTTCTCCTCATGGACACTTAACATGACAAAATCAGCTAGACTGAGTCATATGAGACCCTTATCCTTCTGATCTTTGAGATCTCAATCTCCTTAGGCCACTTTAGTTGGTTTTAGACTAGATATGGTTTCCCATAGGTCACGATCAACAAGCATGTCTTATGTCTTAAGTTTCCATAACTCAAAATTAGTGCCATTGAATTTCTCCACCTCTAATCTTTTGGATGTGCCTCCCATCTCTTTCCTGCAACAAGATAATACAATGCTCTGCACAAAGCTCCCACTCAACCTAAGATTAACTTAAAAAAACCCTACCCAACAACTATGACCAAAGGTGATCAAGCTCTGATACCAACTAAAAGGAAGCTAGGTGTGTAGAAATCACTTCCTACACTAATCTAATGAGGAGAGATGAGTACAATTCATTTTAATCTTTACAGTTACACCAAATTTAACCCACTAACAGAGATATTATAGTAAACACATACACAAGAATGTAAGATTGAAGAAGAGAGAGACAAGATATACGTGGCGAAAACCCTTATGGGTGAAAAACCCCACACTTTGAAACACAGCTCAAATGTATTCCGTAAACAATGAAGGTTACAATACAGTCATGGAGCCAATGCTCTTGTAGGAGTCTTTGGCATTCATATCTAGAGACAATCTAGTAGCATAACAGTACCTCTCAATCACATAATACATCTCCTCTCCAAAGAACCTGTTTATAAAGAAAATACAAGGCAAAAATGGCTTTATCTTGGGATGGGTCTTCAACATGGCCTCATGGCCCAAAACCCACACCTACGGACACTTGTCCAACACTGCAAGATGTTCCTGACACTCGTCAAGTCACCCCATCCCAAAGATGTCACCTATTCCCAAGTTGGGGAATGACAGATACTCTTACGACACTTACAACCGTCATAGAATCCGTCATAGTTGTCATATCTTACAGTTGTAAGAGAATCTATCATACATAGGCTATAAATAGTATATTCTCTTACAACATGTCATAACCCTCCTTGGGGCACCCAAATATGCCTTTTTCAAAGATGCTTCTTGACACTTGTCTTCACCTATCATAGAATGTTTTATTTACGACTCTTATGCATCATAGATTTGTCATAGGAATTTGTCATGACCGTTTCAGTCAATATTCCCTTACACACTATTCAAGATGCTGACACATGGCAAAATATTCCTACCACTAAGTGGGATGCCTATCTCCTCATGTGAGGAAAAATTTAGAACTTGTCACCTTCCACGTAGGATGACACATCACCATGCCAACTCCGACAAGATAACAATAAGGATTTGCATCCTAATTACAATAACAGGCAATAATTAAATGAATACAATGAAATATTACAAGGAATTACCAAGGTTGAGACACCTTAATTCCGAACAACTGGAGCCAAATCTTCAAACCACCTAGTGCATGTCATGATAAAACTATCCTAGCACATAGGGCCCTCGTGCATATCAGTACCATGTGTAAACATCCCCAGGTGCTACCACAATAATGGGTTACACTTTCTGGGACATCCTGATTTTTTCTGAAATCACATATTTTTATAAAATATAATGATATAAGCCTTGAAAGGTTCCATTTAAAGGATTGTAATTGAATAGGGTTTGATCGGACCCCCTTAGATCAAACCCCCTTGGATAGAACCCTGCTAATTTTAAACCATACCTGTCATGGAGTCTCCTCTACACCTATCAAAATGCTGATAAAAAACCACTTTTGATTTACCTTTTGGGGGATCAAATGAATTCATTAAAAATTTTATGTTTTGTAAGTATGTAGTCCTTATTATAAGCTTCCCAAAAAGTATAATTTTAAATATATTTAATTTGATTATTATATTCATTTTTTATTTCTTGTGAATGTAGGTTTTTTAATGAACATCAAGGTCTCTATTTCAAACATATGAAAAAATAGGAAATATAGAAAAAAAATTCTAAAAAATATGTGTCCTCTAGGTATTGATGTCCTTATTCCAACCAAAAAAGAAAAAACAAATCGAATTCCAATACATACAAAAAAATTATGCTTAAAACATAGTACACCTATGTCTAAATTGTAATTGGTTTGACTTCAAAAGTTATTTAAAAGAAAAATATTCAACAAAACATTATGAAACTAAATGCATCCTCTAATATCATAGTTAAAAATCTAAATTTGAAAAAAATAGAATTTTATCCTTCATAGAATAAAAGTTATATTTTACATAGTACACGTCACTCCTTAAAAATGTTGTTTACTATTGGAAACTAGTTATTGAAGGAGATGGAAAACAAAATATAATTTGATTCCAAAAAATTTTAAAAATATATATTTAAAATATACAAACATAATGTGACAAATCATTAGTTTACATCATCTTCAAATTCCTAATGGTTTGGCAACTATAGGTGTCCGAAAGTGAAGATTTTTTCAAAATGTTCATTTCAATGTCAACTTTGGCCAAAAAGTGTAACCCACTATTGTGGGATTAACCCCCTCTAAAATGGGGTCCCAAAAATTAGGGAATCCATGTGATTGCCTGTCAGGTACTAAGACCTAGCCAATCAATCTAGCCACCACTAGCTAAATCCGATCGCATAAGCGCTGCATGTGTCTTGTACCAATCTCATGATCCTTGATGCGGAGGTCACATGTCATCCATAATTTGGTCAATGCATCCTCTCTCACATCAGTATCATAGTCAACATGGTCCCCATAGATTGGGATCCTAACAATCCACCAAACATCCTCTAGGGTGATCGTAATCTCACCCGTCGATAGATGAAATGAGTTATGTTCACTGTTCCATCTCTCCACTAATGTTGTCAACATCGCCCAGTGTGCTCACATCAGGGTCATGTGAGCCACGTACCAAAGGCCCATCACCACCAAAAATATGTCCTCATCCTCATCTAAGTCTTCTACTAATGCCAATGTCTCCAGGTGTCAGTCACTCGACATCAGTAGGGGAAGAACAACCTACATCCACAGAGTTTCACTTGTCATTTTTTGATAAATCCCTAACTTTTTGCATTTAGAGCCAAAAGCGGCCCTAAAAACTAGAGGAAGACTTCTGCTAGCAAAAAGCACCACAATTTTAGACATAAGTGTAGCTCTGTTAGCCATAGATGCATTTCTACATACTAAAAGTGACCCTAAAATGCTAAGTACCTATAAGCCATAAACCTAGCCAAAAGCAAACTATTTTTGCCAAAGGCGCAACTCTATCAACCATAAGTGACCCCGTTTACCAGATGCACCACTCTACTAAACAAAAGCGCATTTTAATATGCCAAATGCAAACATTTCCTATAATTTCTAAAAATAGCCAAAAGCGTAAGAGCCAATGGCATCATTACACATGCCATAATTGACCTCTTTTTGCAAAAGCGTCGCAATTTTTACCATAGGTGCAGCTTTACCCTAGGGACTGGTTTCAGTTGTAACTACAAACTAACCTCATAAATGACCTTCATATATGCAATTAATGACTTGGTTAGGGGTACTTACCTCTCATGGTGCTCCTACTGGCCTGCCATGTGTCTTGACATGCTACGCATGATGATTGTTCATGGGAGGCCTGCCATATCTGCAATCTCATCCACTATAAGCTCTGAACACTCTAATGCACTAGAAGACAAGATTCTAAAACTTTGAAGATGCAAATGACTTGACAATGACCCTGGGCCCTACTTATAGCCTCCCAACCTTATTTCTTCACTCCCATGACCTAGTTTTCTTCGTTTCAACCATCATTCTTCATCATGTTAGCTTCCACCTCTGAGTATCATCTTTCTGAGCCTCTTTCTATCGTGTCATCAACTCTTTCTTCTAGTCGCCAATCCAGCCAATCCTTCTTCTATTTCCCTAGTTTTCCTCTTGAGGGGGCATCCTACATCCTATCACTAGTTACACTAGGGCAAAACTTATGTTAATCACACATCATCAATATTTTCTATGAAACAATGTTATGAAGCACATTGTCTCAAAGAAGGGAAAATGTAGACACTCAAAATTGACCATTGCATTAATCACCTTGCATACATCAAATTCTTCTAATGCACCATCATCCAACATTAATTAAATAACTTAATTATTTAATTAATTTCATCAATTTGTTCTAATTCACTTTAATCCAATATAAATTGAATAAATCATATTTATTATGCTGAGAGGCATTATACAGTCACAGTAGGGTGGGGATGAGAGAAGTCATTTTTTCTACATAAATTTATAAAAATATTCAAATATGAAAAAGGAAATAAAAAATGAAACTTAAGAAATATAAAAATAAAAACCAAAAAATAAATTTGAAAAAAAAAAGAAACAAAAAAGAAATTGGAAAAAAAAAAAAAGAAAGAAACTAGAAACAGTTAGAAGAAGAAAAAGCTAAGAAAATCACTAAAAATATCAAACCAAAAAAGAAATTGGAAAAATTAAAAATTAAAAATGATGGAAGGAAAAAAGTGAGAAAATCAAATAAACTATGGAAAAGAGATATCCCTTGCCATACTTTAGATATATATTTTTAAATATAAATATACTAGTAGACATCAAATTTACACAGTCCATAATATGTAATTTTGTGCTTTAGGATTTAATTGTGTGAGGCAAAAAATCCCTCACACAGTTAAATCCTGAAGCACAGAATTACATAAATATATTAGTTTAATTAATTTCATAAAGTCACCACCTTTATTCTTCTATTTTCCCATTAATTAAATAAATCCATTATTTAATTAATTCAACATCATAATTCCTCTTGTCCACAAGCAATTAAATAATTTTAATTATTTAATTGACTAATTATTTTTCTAAAATTAAATAAATTGTTCAAATTTATTTAAGTTAACTTTTCAAATATTTTTTAAATAAATAAATTCAATATTTTATTTATTTCCTATTTTCTTCCATCATGCACAACAAATTAAATTTATTTATTTATTTAATTTCTAATTATCTTCTCAACTTCCAAATTTATCTTTTTTCTTCTAAAAATATTCCATACACACAAATTAAATAATTTATTATTTAATTTAATCATTTGCATGTCAAAAACCAAATCAAAAGTTGAGTTAATTGCCTTGAAATCATTGTTTTTATCAATCAATTCATAAAATAGAAAAAGCATTCTATTTTTATGAAAATCAATCCTATCTTTACTCAACAAAGTAATTAACTCAATGAAACAACTTTTTACTGGTACACTTGTCATGTGCACATTCCTTCATGTCTGAACTCAATTTATCTCATCCATCTATTTGATTGAATTTCCTCCATCATTGATTGATCTTCCGTAAGAGCTATAAATACGCCCATTCACCTCTTCACAAACCCTTCACGATTTTTGAGCATTGGCATCCATATCTTCTAGTGCTTTGAGAATTCATTGAAGCACTGCACATCCATTGAGTTATCATCCATCCACATGCAATCATTGTTATGCTATGTTTACATAAATCCACATATCAATACACCAAGGAATAAATATTGTAGTGTGGTAACTTGCGTTATTGTTTGCTTTTGGATTTTGTTATTTGTTATTGAGATTATTTCTTGAGTTATGCAGACATTGGATTAGGGTCTCTTTTGTTCTTGTTTGCATTCCAATTTCTAGTATATACATGCGTAAAAACTTTACTCAAGAAGTTGGTGTAGCCCATAGAAGTAGAAAGATCTTCACAAGACTTGCAAGAAGTTAGTGCAACAGTAATAATCCACCATAGAGAGCTTTAGAGAAGAATAGAGAGCATGAGAGAGAAGAATAAAAAGTGCAAGAGTGCCTAGATTGCTTAGAGAACTTAGAGATGTTCAAATGAATAAAGTAACTTGCTTATATATGCATTCCCATTGATTTTCGAAGAATTAAACCAAATGAGTCCAACATGAGAAACTATTTGAGATGCTTTAAGCCAACTTACCATCAATTTAGGTTCAGGCTAAAGGAGGGCCCAGGGAGCTTGGATGCCCTGGTCTTTTATCCCTACAACTTCTAGGATAAGGCACTTCAAGTGTTTATAGCCCCACCTTATAGTTATTTTCAATTTTTTGTGCATCGAGATCATGAATTACATGTTTTAGGTCCACCTGAGTGCTAAACTAGATGTAAAATGCTAGTGTACACCTTTTACTCCATAACTGAAAGCAAATTACTCAAGTGAGCACATCAAATTACAATATTTGAAGTGAGCTGAAGGGGAGCATGAATAGAAAACAAAAGAATCACATTCCAAGAATCAATCCAAGGCCATGGAGGAAATCTTTTTTTAAGGTATTTGCATCAGTTCTTTGTTTTTCTAGCACAAAAACTAAATTTTGTTTGCTGCAATTCATTAAGCATAGAAAAATTGAAACCCCATTACTATAAGAATCAGAAAAATAGTCCCAGGAAAGAAGCATGCAACATTAAAATAAATTGATTTACAGCCCCTGTGATCTCCTCCTTTCAAGGTTCTTCACATCCTCACAGCCACATAGCTCGCAATAATTGAAAGCACAAGGTAGAAAAATAGCATGCCAGTAATGAGAGATCCTTGAGATGTCAGAGACATAAAACCAAAGGTAGCAAATAAAAAAGCCACTACAGCCATACCCAGTATTTGCAATCCATCAGACCCCACCATAATATAGAGGAGTTGTAATGAGAAGGAGCTCAGAAAACATCAGCGACACACACTTCCATCTAGAAAGTTCATTCATTTTGGCTTGAGCTTCCTTATCCAACTCTTCATAACGGGTCAAATCTCACCTGATAGTATGGAGGAATATCACAAGAACTATACCAATAAGGAAAGAAATGAACAACATATTAATCTTTGCCATAATCTCTCCATTCAGATCAACCAATATTGGGTATGTAATCTTACTTCTAGGGGAATATTCTTTAGCATCAGGCAACCATGCTCTTGTCAATCCACCTCATTAAAGGACAAGCCCAAACACTTCACTCCATGCCTATCAAATTCACCAATGTAGTTGGTACTACAAACCTATGTAAATCAGCTGACCTAGTAAAATAATGAAGACATAAGTAAAATAAAAACATAGAAACAAAATTATATATTGAAGAGTTTTGACTACTGTCGAGGATGTGAGAAGATAATGGCCCAACTGTCCCCAATGTAGTCATAGAGTCTAATGTGGCCATGAGTGGAGTCTACCTCCACATTAGCAATTTTGTCTCCCAAGGCAACTTCTGGCATTTTATGTTTCAAAAAAAAGAATTACAATATACTACTTGAAGCACAAAGATATGCCCAAACGTTACTACATATGGTGTAAGAAAATGGAAGGGTATATATAATAGTTAAGGGGTTGATATCACACTTGGAATTCTGTGTCATATGCATGATTGCAACATGACATAGAGCACTAAATAGGTGGTAGATTATGTATTTCACACATTTTCCCCCATACTCCATCTTCCCAAGCATGGATTCTAGACATTAACTAAATTCGTGCCTTAATATATGAGCTCCATTAGTTCACGCCCCAAAAAATAAAAGAACCTATACTTTGAGCCTCTTTAGTGAATGTCAATATACTTAGAAAGTAAATTTATAATTAAAATTTTTTGAAAATAGTAAAAAATTTTGAGGGTTATTTGATTGCAGGTTACTATTCCGCACGCCTGGACTTCATTGCCTTTTCAACGCATTTTTACATGGCCTCCGAAACAATTGCATCATTTCCTTTCAAAACTTAGTTCACTGTCATAAGCATGAAATTGGGAATCATTTGGTAGTAAAGGCTTCAGAAGTGTTTAATGCTCTACTTTTTTTGTTGAGCTATGTGCCTCCTCCACCGCCTCCTCCTCCTCATTTCGCAGAAGGTGATGGTCAAGCAAAGGGCCATGTTTTGCAGATTATAGAGATAGCAGATTAATGGGGAATTCCTTCTTGTTTTTGGCCTTCAGCGATTAGTTTTTTTGTATTGTTTAATGGTTGTCTCTGCCAGTTGCTCTGTAAAACCTTACTGTTAATTGTATGTATTCTGGCATGAATTCAGTCATAAACTTCGTCTGGATCGACTCTTTTTTTGAGTTGATTTTATTTAATCTTGTTAAAAATAGGCTATAACTGGAGGTTTTCTTTGCCGATTTTTTCCTGCCGGTATGCCTTTTTGAATCTGGCATTTTGTATCCTCTTTTTCAATTAATAAATTTTAGTGGTATACCACTTTTTTGGAAAAAAATAAAAATAAAATAAAATATTTATTTATTTTAATAACACAAAAATGCCTTTGTTGATAATTATTAGAGAAATTTCTTCATCTGGAGATGAACTCGCTACAAATGTCATTAACAATTTACAAGTATTTGAGGCATTTATCACATTAACTCCTCCTATTACTTCAATTCCTCCCAATCTTCTTAACGTTCCCTTGAACTTCCTATCAGTGAATCTCTTGCACCCCTAAAGTTGCAAGTCCTAGTTTATTTTGGCGAGGGCTTGCCATCCCTACACATCACCCTTAATGTCCTCATATAATAATGTGAATAGTCTATACGGGCACTCATATTCACATGTTCCTTTTACATTTTTTGTTTTTTAATATGACATGCTAATAAGTTTAAAAATGGCCACATGGCCACTTCCCTTCTTTTTATGAAAAGCGCGTCTTACCTTTTCCCTCAGATAATTTCTTCCAAACAAAATTTGAGTCAAATGCAACCATGTTTATTATACATTATACACACAACCATGTGCAAGTGCCATAGTCTTATTTATGGCTAAATATTTTTATTTTAGATTTCTTCACAAGTAGTAATGGGCAATCCCACAATAGTGTGTCTTGCTTTTTGGCCTAAGTGGGACATTGAAATCAATATCTTAAACTAAATTTTTCCACTTTTGTCAATTATAACAAGAAAATTGTTAAGAATTTGAAGATGATGTGATATAAAAGGAATATTTATTGATATAAATAATATAAACATGATCAATCTAATTTGATGAAATTGATTGATTATATTGAATGATATATTTATAAATATTTTAAAGTTATTATTTTGATTCTAAGCATCACTTCTTCAGCTGTGCAAGAATTGGTGGTGTTGTAGCCTTATGGGTTTATGTTTGTCTATTCATTGTTTTGTCTTTGTTGGTTAGATCTATATCCTCTTTTAGACTTTCTCCTTCTATTAATGGTTTGTAAATAATCATGTTGTCTTGAACATCTACATATAATCTATATTTTTTTGGTTTAATTTAATATAATAAAAGAAAACTAATAATAAAGACAAATACGTATAAGTAGGAGGAAACCAAATATAAAATAAATTTTCATCTCAAGTCGTACACATCTATTGTCACATGGTTCCTCTATCTAGCATTAATAGCTTAAATATTTTCAAAAAATATTCATCCCAACATATTTGTGGAGAAACCTTTTTATTTGAAAACACACACTATGTTGTTTAAGATGTATTAGCATTTAAACAATCTCCATGCTTCATTTTGAAAACCAGTTTTAAAATTGAAGTTAACAATTCTAGGAATAACCATTCTTTATAATAAAAAATAATGTATTATTTATCTTATGTATTAGATATGAAAGCGATGAAGGACACATTTTAGGGTTATTGCAATAGTACATTTAGTTGAAATGTTTTTTTTCACAAACTTTATTCTTAGTGCTCAAGCATATGGAAAATAGTTGTGATCAAGCATTTGATTTTGATTATGTCCCTCAGCAATAAGGAAATACAATAATCAGTAATTAGATAAACTTGTTGCATGTAGTGCCCCTCCAGTTTCACCTCGGATGTACAGGTGGTCAGGCTAAGGAGCTTGAAGATGAATGTAAATAATTGAAATACTTAGGTTAGTATATTTTATCAATGAACCTTATTGCAATACTGATAATTCACATGCTTTTGACATTGCCTTGGATTCAGGTGATTATGTTGTTGATGCAACTGATTCTGTATCATAGGAGATTATGATACTTTGTGTGGGTTAATTGTATTATAAGTATCAAGCATCTATTTGATGATGGTTCTTACTTAGTCCTTCAGTAACTGATTGCTATGTGTGTTCTGATTACATGTTGATGTGTTTATGTGAACAGAACAGTGTCAGATTACTCATACATCAGTACCCTGCTACACTGTGACTTTTGTTCATTGTGTGTATAATTGCATGTTTACATATGTACATGTGCAATGCCATTGTTGTTGTAGGCTATAGGTACCAGGCATCGACTCCACTTGAATTAGCAGGTTTGAGCGTGCCTTAACCAATGGAACTGTGGAATAGAGATAACATATGGTCCCCTAGCTTAGCCATCATGCTTGAAGAGGATGAGTATCGGGTTGTGCACCCTATCAGTGTTGTCGGTTTGGTCAACATAGTCAATCATTGTTGTGGTGGTCTTGCTTTCCAATCTTGCATCATAGTCAGGTATAGTTTGGCAGTTGGGTTATTTTGTTGGTATTGTTTTGGTTATTATTGCCTTAGAATAAAATAATTAGTTATGAAGCATTCTTGTTAAATAAATAAAAATATAAATGTCCTTATGTAAATTTAGTTTATGAAAAATATATTATTCTAGAAGTTAATTTAATAATAATAATAATAATAAATGTAATTGCAACTAGAGATAAATAAATAAATTAATATAATTTAATGTTGCGTTAATGGCAATAAAATAAATAATATTTGCAAGTTGTCATATGTGTATAGAAAATACTAAAATAGATCAGAATCGAATCTTGTGTAGTTGTAAATGAAATTAAGGAGGATTTACTGCATTTTGTCGAAAATCCTAGAAATAATTGTTTCTCTTAAGTAAGAGACTAATTTTAGAAAACAGGGAGGAAGTGGGGAATCTTGCAAAATCTTTATTTTTTGGCAGGAGGCTATTTCTAGGGGGAGAGACTGGTTTCGAGGACATGCAAGGAAGGAAGGAAAACATAAGAAGGATGATTTTCTTCAAGGGAGCACTCATCTTCGGGGGGAACTGGAAAAGTTCATGACTATGTAGGATTGAGAGGAGAATACACTGTTGTGATGCTCACAACACACCCCATTTTACCTCTCACCAAAATGAGGACCCCTGTTGTGGCTGTTACTTTTCTCTTGTGTGTGGTCTTGCTCGGTGGTGAAAGGGAAAAAAGGTAAAAGTTACAAACCATGTTGAAAATTAAAAAAGATTTAGTAGTTTGTGCCAAGAGGAATAGACGTGAATTGTTTGTCAAAAATGAATAAGGGTTTCTTTTTGAACTATTTTTAAATTCCCAATATTTTGCAAGATATGCATGTTTTTGGGTAAAATGCATTATAGAAGGGTTTGTATGTTGCATGTACAAGGTCGTTTGTATGTGGAGTCATTGTATAAGTCACATTGAGTATAGTCGGGTTTGTGTATCGTGGTAGTCTGTATGCATGTGTTTAGTGTTTTATTCTTTCTATACAAGTCTGCCCTGATAAGTTTCAGAAGTGGAGTGGATAAATGGCTAAGTTCACATTGTATCTTGAGTTGTATGTTTGTTGAAAGGGAAATATACAAAGCTATATACAGCGCGATATACATGACGTGGACCTGAGGAGACTATAAAATTTGGTTTTATTAAGGGGAGGAAAAAGGTATGTATTGTGGTATGTATGGTGTATGTTTAAGGTTTACATCTTTAGCATACATTTAACGCAGATTTCAATAGATAATTAAATCGAGTGAAGGTGGTACATCATACCTTAATGTTTTTTGGAAATATGCATTCGTTTTATATATATTCATGGATCTGAAAAAGTTATACAATATGGTTAAGAAAAATGAAAAGTTCAGGATGATTGTATAAGAGTTTGCATGTATGGAGCCTTATATCTAAGGGTAGATAGAAGTGTTGTGGTTTCATTGAGATACAAGTGGGTAGGTAAAGCGGGTCCCACAGTTGTATCTTGCAGCTGTAAGTTGCACAGACAGACGAATATACAAGAGCATATACAAGTCGATATACAAGCAAAGATGCAAGGAACCGAGATACAACACGGATTTCAAAAGAAAGTAAAATAAAGGTAAGGATTTGTATGTTTGGGTGATTGTATGTTAACGGCATGTAATCCCGATATACAAAGAAATAAAAGACATTGTCAGAGAGCTAAAACGTAAAGAGCGTTTGTATGGGTTGCAATTGTATAAACATTTGTATCCATTTTACATACATTACGATATACAAACAAAAGATACAAGGGTGGATATAAAGAAAAAGGGTAGCATTGTTTGTAATCCATTGCATATAGGCTTGAATATTGAGAAGATACAAAGTGACATACAAGAGATGATATACAAGAAGACATACAACAAAATGTGATGTATGCAAAAAGTAAATTAATGGATAGAATGGTTTAAAATTAAAACATTGAAGTAGAAGGCCGAAGCTGTAGATGCATTGATTGCTGGAATTAATGTTGAACTAACACTGAAAATGGTAAAATTTAACAGGTTAGGGTAAATAAAAGGTTGTTTTTCTTTCAGATTTGTATTGTTAAAATTCAAAATTCCAGAAAGAAGAATTAAGGCATAAATCGAATGGAAAAAACTCATCGCAAGATGGAATCTCAGAAACTGGAACAAAGTAGAAAATGGTAAAGTTGGTCAATGGTTGTAAGGTTGAGCTATCAAAAAATACAGGTATTTATCTTAAACGTCGTTATAGTTCAGTTGATTAAAAAAATGCAAAGTGATTATCAGTAATTTCATTTTAAAATGTAAGCAAGTGTTAAATTATTGTGTTTGATAGTTAATCAGCTGGTTTGGGTTAAATAATACGAAAGTCAAAACTAGAAAAAACAAATGGGGGGTTAGGGTAAATGTAAAAAATAGAAAATTCATGGTAAAACCCTAGGTAAGGGAGTAAAAAGACAAGTTAAAAATGCATTTTTTACAGGATGGCCCTGAAGAAGAAATGGTGGATACAGGAGGTGAAGTTAAAAAAGAAAGGAAGTTGCGCAAAGAAACTAAGAAGGAAGAGTTGCCAATACACAGAGGGTACTCTTCATGGATCAGCACAAGCGGAGTAGGGATAAACACTAGCATAGGGAATTATAACGCGGATGATGTTTTGTATGAGATCACAGCAGCCGACGCTACATCTGACATGAAGTGTATGGGAAAGTAGATTGTACAGAGTTGTAGTTTTCCCATTAGCTATGGAAGCTAAGGACCTATGTCTGGATTGCATACACTTATATGACCCAGCTACCAGAAGAGTAATACACCAGGATAGAGTCATTGCAGACTTATCTACAGAGGTGATTGCAAGAACATTTAGTCTAGAGATACATGAAAAAATAGTAGATATTGATATAGACCAATATAATAAGGATTTCAATAACAATGAAAGGGATTGTAGCAGCAGGATCTTCTACAGTTAGTACAATGCGGAAAATAAACCCAAGGCCGTGGCAAGAGTACATAAGATCTTTTAAAGAAAAGACTTCAAAGAAGAGATACATTTGATGATTACAATGTTAAGCAGACTAGTGGGATTAAGGGATGCCACTATGTGTGAACCTTGGATGTTCACTGTTATACAATTCATGAGGGAAGTGAAAAAGGAACAAGGACAAATTCATTGGGCTAAAGCTATAATCACAACCATATGGAAACATGCAATGTTAAGAAAAAAAAGGATGATTCCTTTGTATTTTTCCTCATATGTATTATACTCATGTGCAACAATGGTTCAGCCATATATATATGGGATTGACAGAATTGCAAACCTAGGGAATGGCCTAGACCAAAAGCTTGTATATGACCATTATCCAGATCTACAGGAGGATAATGCATTAAGAAAGTATGGTTTAGTGAATGATGTATTTTATATATACATGGTTAGAGTTTTAAGAGAAGAGCAAGATAAGAGATTATCTGCAGATGCAGAGGATACAATTGGTTTGCAGAGTTCTTGGTATATACAATTCCAAAATTTCACATATATTAAAACTAAAGGTTTTGAAGGGAAACCTTTCATGTTGGCTAGGTATCCTTCTAACAAATTGATTGTTTTAGAATTCTCAAGGAAGAACTTGAATGCCTCCAAAATGTATAAAAAGAAGTACAATAGAGGGAATCTTAAGCTCCCTTGGGTAGTTGGTAGGTACCCATGCTATAGTGAAGAAGTTGCTAGTATTCAGAAAAAGAGTTGAGATATTATGGATTTAAAGAATTTGTGTTAGCAAGGAGGTTTGATCCTTTTCACAGGATCTAAAATACTATTGATTCTAAATTCAAACATCAAATACACATTGAGGATTTTTTGTTAGATTGTAAGAATGACAGAGAAGTGAGAAAGAGAGCTCACAAAAGATTAACAATAGAACAAATGAGATCAATAGGGGAAATTTATGTATCCCCAGAAGTTAAAAATGATGATAAGTTATTACACCATAGTTATGAAAGTGCTAGGCTTGCTCCTATTGGTGAGCCTGATTGGTCACAACCATGGAATACATCTTTGGACACATTCTCCAAACCTGTTATTTTGTTCTCCAAGACATGGTTGAAGGACATAATTAAGGAGATTAAAGGTGAAGGGGTGGAGCTTACATATCTAAAAAAGGGTAAAAAGAGAGAGGGAGCATCAAGATGATCTCTAGTGCTTCTATGAAAAGAAAAGGAAGATTGTAGAAGCAAAGATTGTTGAGAAAGATAAAAATGCTACAGTGATGGATTCTTATGCACTAGGAGTGCCAGTAGCGGTATCATCAGGCACATTTGTAGAAGCAAAGTCATTGAGCCATGATGCTAGTACAGAGCAAGCACAGGCTGCTAAAGAGTTAACAAGACAGAAGGTTATGAAGGCAATACCAGTAGGGATATCCAAAGGAGAAACTTCCAAACAGAGTGAAGTTATAGGGGCACAGCAGGTAGATGCTAAATTAAGTAACATACCTGGTGCATCTACCTCAGCAGAGAAAAGACAAACATATGCTAAGGTTAAAATAGAATTGGCTGAAGAAACACTGCAAGGGTCAAAAATGTATGAAGCCAAACAAGTTACTGAGACTGTCAATGTTGAAGACGATAGCAGTGGAAGTGAAGTCAAGGAAGTGGATTCAAGTACGGGAAGAGAAACTCGCATGGAGGAGGAGGAATATAGTGAGTACTTAGGTGAGGAAGAAGAACAAGATGCTCCAACTTACGTAGAAGTTGAACAAAGTCTAGTATCTGAGCAAGAAAATGTACAAGAAGGATTGGGGGCAGTGGATCTGTTTGGTACATTGGTACCTCTAGAAATAATAAGGGATGTGCAAGATGTAGCACATGAAATAGAATAATCTAAAAGAGAGGATGCACCTGAAGAAGTAATAAAAGAAACATCTGCTCAAACTAAGGAAGAAACAGGAGCTAGTAATTTTGGTGTAGATGTGTTGAATTTATGAACATGTATGGGGAACACAGCGAAGAAGAAAAGAATGTAGAAAGAAAAGATGAACAATAAAAAGAGACAAAAGAATCTGATAAGATAGTAGGTCCACCTTTGCATGCAGAACAAGATGACATGCATGAAAAGATGCAAGAGAAAATTGAAATAGCAGGGGAGTGAATGGAAATAGAAGATGAACATGAAAGTAAAGAAGATACATAAAATATTAGTAAAGATAATTTTGAACCGGAAAAGCAAGCAGAGGATGAGGACATGATAAACACAGGACAACAAAATGAAGAGGAAGAAGAAAAAGAATCATCAGAAATAGAAGGTCCAGAGGAAGAAGATGAGGATGGAGGAGATACAGAGATTGAAGAAGATGATAATGAGGGTAAAAATAAATAGCAACCTCCTCCATACCAACAAGAACAACAACAGTAGCAACAAGAACAAGGAGAAGTAGAAAAGCCTCAAGAAGAGGTAATCAATGAAGAGAAAGCTACTGAAAGCACAAAAGGGGCTTTGGCCTGGTTGGGTGCAGAAGTAAGGAGAGAAGAGGTGGAGGTATAGTTAGTACCCATAGACATCAAAAGTTTATTGGATGATGCAACGCTAAGAAAAGAAAATTGGAAGGCTAGAACCATGTTGGCAAATAAAAAGGGGTCATGATGGATCCAAAACATTGAATTTAGAAATATAACAGAAAGATAAATAAAAAGGGGAAATAACAATAGATGATTACAAGATCCTTAATTTTGACCTAGGCCACATCACAAGAGAATAGCATATAAGTGAGTGGGAGGATATGCATCAGATTACAATAGAGATGTTAAAGAAGGACAGAGATAAGCATGAGTACTTAAAAGGACACGTTGTCCAGTTACAACAATTCATTAGGGGGATATTTGATCCCAATGTTGCAATACCTGACTTGCCTAGTGAAATAGCAGTGCTATGAAAAGAAGATGTGAAGGATATGGAGAATAAAAGGCTTGAGGCCAATATTTTTGAATAATGGTTCAGAGCATTCCTGCAAGAAGGAGAAGAGGTGATCAAACAAGTAGTGAAAGGATGGGAATTGGCTGCAACAGAAAAGAATAAATGCAGTGTGCTTATACATAATTGTTAGTTTAGAAAGGAAGAATGCAAGTTTGAATTGGGGAAACTGGAGGAAATTGAAGAAAGAGTGGATGAATTAATACATGAAGGAATCATTACTCCTCTGATGGAAAATCAAGTACCACAAGCTAGGTTGGAGTTAAAGTTTGAAGATGATAGTCTCAGAAGATGCATCATAGTCACTCAGGGTTTAGAGGAGAAAGCAGATAACGTGATCAGGTTGCATAAGATGATAGTTTAAAAGCTCATAGATCATGAACGCATGGACGTACCAACATACAAACTCCAAATGGCATTAAAATAATTCAAGGCCATCTTTGCACCATGTCTAGACAATCCATATACGTATTTAAGTAAACAAATGATTGATTCAATAACGGAAGTGAGTGGCAAGATAAAGAAACATAAGAAGGTTGAAGGTTCAGGTAAATAAGAGAAGAAATTGAAAGAAGGGGTCATAATGCAAGAATATATATGGACATTTGCCAATGATGGCATGGTTCGATGGTTAAGTCGCTCGGTTGTAGTGGCAGCCACCAGAGTTTAAACCCCCACTGGGCCAATGAGCTCACAAGGCTTTATGCCTTCGCTGGGCCAATGAGCTCACAGGTTTGAAGTGTTCTTCCTATGGGATGAGGTCCCCCAGTTGTGGCCTCACCGTTTCATTGCTCCGGGCAAAAGCATTCACGTGGACCCGGAGGGCATGTCACACCAGCGTCGCCGGTCACGTTAAAAAGTTTACCAGGCGCATTTTTAAAAAAAAAAAAAGAATATATATGGACAAGGAGTCCAGGGGCAAATCGCACTTTCATAGAAGGTGTCATGAATAATTTCAAGATATATCTGAAAGATTAATAAATTATCAAAAAAGGCAAATAATACTAAGGAAAGAGACAATTGAAAGGTCTCCATGGGAAAGGTCAACAAAATAGAAGAGGTCAAAGGGGAATCCTATTTTGAAAGATTCCAATGGCATCCTTTGAGGAAGGAAAAGATACCACAAATATATTTTGGGAAATAGTTAGGAATGAATGTACACCCTTGATCAAGAAAGTATGAATACTGACCATAGATTAAGTTTTGTAGCCATAGCAGTATGAAGCTTTAAATTCTATATAAGAAGCTCTGTTACTTATATAATATTTACATAGGGATTTTGGAATTATAGCTTGCACTTGTAATTTTGTTTTAACATTTGAGTAGAGAAGTACTTTGTTTAGTTTAGAAGAGGAGGTCACCTGTGTCTACATTAAGGACTATGCTGAATGTTTGGTTTCCTTATTGTAGTTGTAAAATCGTTTGTAAATTTTCTGGCAATTTGATTAATGAAATAAAAGGTCATTCATACATTGTAAATTCTATATGACTGTGTGCTTTAAATACAAGTAAACTTGGAATTTTGTGTCTATTATAGAGTGTTTTCTAACTCTTACTGGTATTTTGAGTACTATCCTTTGAAAGCTTGCAATCTTTGATGTGTGTTTGTGAAAATACTCAGGACTTTACATTTGAAGATTTAGTATGTCGATTTGATTAATTTTCTATATCTCTTAAAGACATGAGTAACAGAACATTTAGATCCTGTAGTGAAATGATTTTCAACCTGATTTTCTCTAACTTTTCCCCCAAACATTTGAAATAATTAGCTTTAACATAGAAATGTTAAGGAAACTGTCTTACATTTGAAAGAAGCATCAATAATTGTGTTAATATCTGACAATTTTCATATCAAATTGAAAGGTAAAGCTTGTTTCACTATAAATCATACAAGGCTTTGTAATACAGTAGTAAGTTTATGCAAAGGAATGAATAATTTGTCTATATTTGTAATAATTTGCATAATTTAAGTCCAGTAAGTCGCAGATTATCTTAAATCAAGTAAGACCCCTTGAATATTACAGTTTCACATTAACCTACTGAATTGTCCACAAGGTCAAGACCTGACCATATAGAAAATTGGGATTAAGAATTCTTAGTTGATTTCTTCATATCTTTCAAGACAATTTGGGTTCATTTTGTGAATTTTAGCTTTGTTATGAATGTGTAAAAACAATCATCAACAGTTTTTGGCGCTAGAAGGAGGGCCTGAGTGGAGTTAAGGTAGGATTTAAGAAAAATTGGCTCATAATAGTGGTAGGGTGACCAAGTCTAGATCTAGTTTAGAAGATATCTTTATGTAATTACTTGATAAAAGATAGTATAAGAATCCTTTGATCTGAAATCCTAAAATAACACACTTAGGAGGCTCATCTGGAACACCTCCTAGATCACCTTTCAATATACATAATATTGTGAGTCCTGACGGTTTCTTATTTAAATCTTTGAATCTTGGTTTAAGTCCTCCCAGGGGTCCAGGTCCTCCTAGAGGCCCTAGTTCACCTAGAAATCTAGGTAATCCTAGAGGTCCAAGCCCACCATGTGGCCCTGCAATGGCCTATTTCAATGTCAATTGTCCTATTACATTCAATGATTACCATGAGATGCCAAAAAATCCTAAAAAGATATGTCCTAAATATCAATTGCATTAGGATCCAGAGGATCACATTAGGATATTCGAGGAGGCATGTTTTAGAGCTAGGTTAGAATACAAGGATGTTGTGTATAGACTGTTTCCTTACACCTTTAATTAGCAGGCTTCTAACTGGTATGTTATCTTGCCTAATGGTTATATTTCTTCTTGGGCACTTATGGAAGAGGCATTTTTGTCTATGTTTAGGGGGCTAGTCAATCCTTCCACTTTATATCACAAATTGGTTGCAATTAAGAGAGATGGAGAGCTAATTGATAACTTTAATGATAGGTTTCAAAAGGCTTACTCTTGGTTAGTTTCTCCTTACACAGAAACTCCAGATGCATTATTAGCCATGTACTATGTCACTCTTGATCCACTAACTACTATGTTTGTCAAAAGAAAAGTTGATATAGATATTATATCCAAAGCTTATAAAGAAGCAGCCTCAGTAAACCAGGAAATGAGACAAACAACCTATAGTCCTTTTCTTAATGCAGGAAACCCTGGGATGCAAAGTCAAGCACAACCTTGGAATGGAGTTCATGTGCATCATACTCCATTATTGAATCCAATTCCTACATACACACCTGTGTATAATCCTTCCCCAATCCAAACTATAATTCCCTATACTAGTAATAGTACCAATAACAATCTGAATAATGGTCAATCTTTCTTCCAACCTCCTCAGGATACATTTGTGGCAAAGGTACAAGACGATAGGGAAGAGATCAAATAAATTATTGCACACTTGAGAAGATTGACCACTGAAATGACACAACTAAGAAATGAAAATTTCTATGGTAGAAATAATCAAGGGTACAGTCAGAACCATAACCAAAATTATAACCAGGGTCAAGGTTCAAACCAGAATTATAATCAAAGTCCAAACCATAATCAGGGATAGGTAATGCAAAATAGAGGACATGTTATAGATAACAAGGCCTAGGGTAGTAACAATAGAAATCAGAATCAACCAAATCCACCTAGGACATGGAACGCAGGACCAAATAATGGCACTTTAGCTTCTCCATTTGAGAATCTGGATAATCAAGAAGCAAAACAACCAGCCAGAATCCAAATAGCCAATGTAGCATTAACAAACTGGTGTAGGATTCATAATACTAGTGCACATGTTGAATTTGATTGCACTCAGTTTCATCTGGCGGCTAGCATTTTCAATGTGGATGTACAAGCTCCCACATCTGAATTTCTCATTCCCAAAGGAAATGAAATAGTACCCTCTGGATTTGAGACTGCTTTAGTCTTGGAAACTTTTACCTTTACAACTAGAGAAGAGGAAGATAACATATTAGAAGATGAACCCTATTGTTGTGAGAACTTATACCTTGAGTCAGCTTTATTATTGGATGCTTTTTAGTTTCCCTTTCAAACTGAAAATGAAGTGTTATACGAAACAGAGGAAGTATAGGCTTTTCAACAATCCAACAAAAATCATATTTACAATTTGAGAAGTAATACTAGGCCTGGAGGTCCTTTCACTACTTCCACTCCTCCCAACAATTTCAACACTCCTCTAGATCACCATGCCAGTAATAACCGTGCTATATTGAAGGCTAATCATCATTGGAATGGTGGGACAATAGTATCAAAAGTTCAAACAAGGAAAACATAGTCAATGGAAATAGTGAGGCGAATGAGTTATATGTCTGAAGAAATAAAGAAAATCAAGGTCAGTATACCTTTATGTGAATTGTTGAAAAGTCTAGGGGTCAGAAATGCTTTCATAAAATTCTTGGATACGTCTATGGTAGGTGAAGTTTGTGCTAATATGAATGTTCCTAGTAAATATCCACAGTCCAAAGACAAAAGTAAGAAAACTGGACAACCTTCCAACACTAATGTGGTCATGTACGGAAATAAGAGGGAAGCCCCTCCTTCCTTGTTAACCATTAAGATGTTGGGAAAGAACATACATAATTGTATGGTAGACTCTGGTGCATCAGCCAATGTAATGCCTTTAGGGATATGCAAAACTTTAGGGCTGACCCCTACCAAATCTACCAAGGTTGTTACACAATTAGACAAAACTGAGGTCAATGTGATAGGAGAATTAATGCACATCCAAATGCAATTGGCCTATGATCCAAGGGTGAGTCAATTTATTGATATTCAAGTAGTGGATATACCTGTGAATTACGAGATGTTGTTAAGTAGGGACTGGTCGAAAACATTAAATGGATATATGGCCACTGATTTTTCACACATGTGGTTACCTTGGAGAGGTGTTCCAAATTAGATTAGGATAGAAGCTAAACCTAGAATGAAACACATGATTACAGAATACAACAGGACTAATGAGATATTGTATGCTTCTGTTGAACTAGGTGTTTATAGAATCACTAATAAAGGGGTGCAAATTGAAGAAATCTTGATGTTGAAATTTAAAGAAAAACCTATTAGTAAAGAAATAGTAGTGTTCATTGAGTCTGATGGAAATTCCTCTAATGAGGAAGACAATGCAATAAATTGTTTTGGTCATATCATAAGGCGGGAAATAGAAAGGTGCATTGAACAAAAAATTCCTATTCAGTGCAAGTTGTACAAAAGCATTATAGAGTCCATAGTAAGCCTCATTCTGAAGAGAATTGTGGAATGTGTAGATATATTATAGAATATCAATATGGAAAGTGCACAAAAGGATGGAACTGCAAGAAGGAAAGGTTAATCAGGAGAAGCCTAAGTTTTATTTTCATGACAATATAGATGTACCAATTCAGGAATTAGAGAAAGAAACAAAAGACAAAAGTGTCTGTCATTCTGATTTACATGTTGAGAATATAAATATGTAGGTAGGTCAAAATGAATCACCCATGAAGGAACAAGATGTTACTGCAAAGGTAATAGAAATGGTGAGACATGCCAAAATAAGAGGTCAAAGAAATAAGGAAGGTAGGTGGACACTGAAATGTGATGGGTCTAAGTCCAAACAAGGTGCAAGTGCTGGTGTTGAACTTACAGATCATAATGGTAAGTCATTTTTAGCAGCATATAGGTTACAATTTCCTTATACTAACAATGTGGGGGAATATGAAGCTTTGATTTACGGACTTGTTATGGCTATCAAGAAAAGAGTAAGAATGATCAGAGTTTTTTCAGACTCTGAATTAGTATTCAGATAAGTGAGGAAATTATATGCATGCAATTATAAGAAGATGGTTTGTTATAGGAATAGAGTGTGGGATTTAATTGATTCATTTGATGACTTTAACATAGAATATATACGTAGGGAGAGGAATCACACACCAGATGTGTTAGCAGTTGCTTCTAGCACTTTAGAGCCATTGACTTTGTCAGGTTTAAGAAGATTTGTTGTAGAATTAGTAAATGTCCCAAGCATACCAGATAACGCTACTCATTTTTAGGTATTTGAAGGGGATTAGCAAATTGTGGATTTTCTTACCTGTAATGAAGTGTTTGAAGCTCAAATCATTGATGAGAAGGAAAGACCTTACATGTCTTGGGATGAAGAATACATAATAAACTTGAAGAGTAATTTCTTACCCAAGGGGGTAATTGAGTTGGAAAAAATATTTGACTTTGATGGGGTAGTTAGACAGAGAGATTTGCCTAGAACTGAAGGGAGTAAATGTGATCCCTATAACTTAGGAACAGAGAAAAGTCCACAGAATGTGCTGATTGGAAAGGCTTGTTCCGAAAAGTTAAGAAAAGAAATTGTAGATGTTTTGAAAGAATACAAACACATAATAGCATTGACATATGATGATTTGAAAACTTATGATACATCCATAACAACTCATGTAATACCCTTGAAACTAGAAGTTAAACCATTTAGGGAAAAATAGAGGCTTGTGATTGCTATTTTGGAACCTTTAATCTTTGAGGAAGTGAAAAGATTATTGTCATCTAGAATAATCTTCCCAATAAGACATTCAACTTGGGTAGCTAACTTAGTACATGTGAGAAAGAAAAGTGGAGATATCAGATTATGTGTTGAATTTAGAAATTTGAACAAAGCATCTGAAAAGGATAATTATCCCTTGCCTCCAATAGATGAAGTGATGCAAATAGTAAATGGAGCTAAGATGATGTCTTTTTTAGATGGATTTTCAGGGTATAATCAAGTTTTAGTTGATAAGGAGGATAGGTTGAAGACTACATTCTTTTGTAAGTCAGGTAATTATGCATATAGGAGAATGCCTTTTGGTTTGATCAATGCAGGTGCCACTTTTTAGCGAGCCATGGACATTGTGTTTCATGGATTATTAGGTAAATGCATTGTTATTTATATGGATGATTTAATTGTGTACTCTAAAGATTTGTCAAATCATGTAGAAGATTTGAGAAGGGTGCTTAAAAGATGTGAAAGGTATGGGATTTTTCTTAACCCAAAGAAATGCTCATTTGGTATAACTGAGGGAAAATTGTTAGGACATGTCATTTCTGAAAATGGAATATCCATTCATCTCGATAGAGTAGAAGGAATAAGAAAATTGCAATTACCTAACAGTAAGAAGGAATTAAAATTTTTTTTTGGTAAGATTAATTTTGTCAGGAAGTTTATTACAAGGTTTGTAGAGATTGTGCAACCATTAAATGTGATGCTCAAGAAAGATACAAAGTTAGAATGGACACCAGTAGCCAAGGCCGGATTCGAAGATATTAAGGAGGCCATTTCTGATGCTCCTATGTTAGCAAGTCCAAATTATACCAAGTCATTTTACATATATTCTTTTGCATCCACACATTCAATTGTAGCTTCCTTGACACAAAAAGGAGAAGATAATGAAGAAAAGCCCATACCTTTCATGAGTGCACCTTTGAAGGATGCACAGCTGAAGTATTTAGAGACAAAGAGAGAAGCATTTTCATTAGTAAGGGCAGTGAAAAATTTTATGCACTACATCTTACGAAGTCAACTTAAAGCTATAGTACCAGATGCAGCAGTAAAAATGTTGCTGATGCAGAATGAGCCTGGAGAAAAAAGGCTAAGTGGATTACAGTATTGCAAGAGTTTGATATGGAGGTTATTCCAATGAAGCTAGTTCGAGGACAAGCATTAGTACAGACCATAGAAAACACTGATCCAAATTTGGTAAAGTAGTAATATGTACTAAATTCTAGTGATGCATCAGGCTGGTATGATGATTTGAATACATTTCTGATATCGGGTAAATATCCAAGTAAGATGAAGTCTTCTTAGAGGAGAGCTGTAAAGATCAAGTACAAAGGTACATGGTACAAGGAGGTCTTCTATTCAAGAAGAACCATGGAGGTATATATTTAAGATGTTTGAACAGAATTGAAGTAGATAAGGTATTGTTAGAGTTGCATGATAAGTATGGAACTACTCATGGTTCTCATTTGGCTACTACACATAAGATTTTAAGAGTTGGATATTATTAGCCAACAATGTTTAAAGATACAGAGAGTCATATTCGAAGTTGTCACACCTGTCAGACTACAGTAGACAAGGGAAGGAATCATGCTAATCCATTACAGCCAATCATTGAGTCTAGGTCATTTGCACAGTGGGGCTTGGATTTCATTGGAGTTATAAATCATCTATCATCTGCAGGACATAAGTTTATATTAATAGTGACAGGTTATTGTACAAGGTGGAATGAAGCCACATGTTACAAGTTATCTACTACTGAGGTAGTTATCAAATTTCTCGAAGAAAACATCATAACAAGGTTTGGAGCTCCATATTCACTAGTATGTGATAATGGCCCTGCATTTTCTTCTCTAAAATTTTCTAAATAGGAATTTGAGTATGGGATAGTTTTAAAGTTTTCTTCAAATTATTATCCTTAGGGGAATGGTTTAGTTGAGTCCACAAATAAGATTTTACTAGATATAATCAAGAAACTAATTGTAAAAAAATCCCAAAGAGTGGAATACATTGTTAAAATATGTGTTGTGGGTAGATAGGACTAAGGTTAAGTCAGCCTTAGGCAATGCTCCTTATCACCTAGTTTATGGGACTGATCCCATACTTCCAGTGAATTTAAGAATACCTATCTAGAAGTTTGCTAATAAGTATTTAGGATTATACCACAGAGAAGCCAGGCTAGTCCAAATGTTACAATTGGATGAAAAGAGAGATCAAGCTATTGAAAATTTTGCTAAACATCAAGCAGTGGTCAAAAGATGGTTTGACAAAAGAGCAAGAGTTAAGACATTTAGAATATCAGACTTAGTGTTGTGTTATGATAAAGCACATGAAAAGAAAGGAAATCATGGGAAATTTGACAAATTGTGGTTAGGTCCACTACAGGTCGCAGAGATAATAGGAGACAACACGTTCAAGCTTAAAACTTTGACTGGAGAAGATGTACCATTACCTGTTAATGGCCAACATTTGAAACATTACTTCCAGGCTTGAGGTGACGGTGTTTGTCCTATTATGTATCATATTGTAAATAATGTTTTGTTGTTTTGTTTTGTTTTGTTGTTTGGTTGGTTTGTTTGTTGTGTTTCCTTAGTAGGGATGTTTTTTTTTTTAAGTATATAGGAGTAAATTAACAACCATTGAAAACAATAGAAAATTTAGAGCATTTAGGTGCAATAACATGTGATAAAAGCACAGAAAATTAGTACAAACACGCAACAGGTCGAGGTATATGCACAGCTCTGCAAGACAGATGCATAACTCTAGTTTTTCTGATTATTTTTGCAAATTTTTTGACACGTTTTTTGGTGTTTTTGGTTTCTTTGTTGCAAGATGGTGTTTTTGATCTAATTTTCTCAATTATAGAAAATAAAATATAGCAAACATAAAGAAATTTTAATGATTTTTAATTTTTTTGTAATTTTTTGGACTCTTTTTGACTCAAAAAGAAAGTACAAATTCTAGGTTGGAAAAGGTAATATTTGTCAGATCCCCTATTGTGCATATTCAAAGCAGATAGCTTTAGGATCTTGGTAGCATCAGCTCCTCTCCACAGAACACACTTTTCACGCATACCAAGATCTGGGTTTCCCAAGGATTGTACCCCTACCAAACCTTAGGATTGTCCCTGCTATCTCTACTAAGAACCACAAGAATCAAGCAGGCTTCAAAGGTCCCACCTTTTGTGCTAACAAATAGAGGTTTTGTGGGCTACTAAAATAAAGGATGACTAGTAAGTGCAACCGTTCGAGTGGTTATACATGTGGTAGCACTACTCTCCATTATGAAGTCTCCCAGCCAGCAAGGGTTGTGCCTTGGAGGGTTTTGGGGGAGGTTGGTTATCAATATAACACAACTTCATTCATTGTTTGAAGCTTTCTCTCCAAACACAATTTATTTATAGTGGCTCGGCAGGGCTTGGCTTTAGCTTGTTACCACTTAAGGTCATTCCTGCTTGGATGAAAGGATATCCAAGGGCAGGCCTCTCTAAAGGTTTAACACATGCGAAAATGATATGTCTGGCATTTTGGTCACCTAAAATAGGGGAGAGCATAGGCCTGGTATCATTCCCAAAAACACGAAAGATAGTGGTTCTTTTCCCCTAATTAAAATGAAAAAGACTATATGAGCTAGCTACTTTGGCACACATGCAAGTTGTTAACTTTCAAAGCAAGATAGCAATGGTAAAATTTTATCCTCCTAGCATTGGGACTAGATTCAATTTGTCGATGCAACAAAATCAAGTTACTCCCTTCCTAGTTAGATCTAGATGTGATTTTGCATGAACATTCGATTATTATCCTTTAAAAAGACAATGTGTTAACAATGCAGCTAGAATGTCTAAACTAGCTCTTAACCGTGCAAGTAGATGAGAGTGTATCCCTGCAAAAGGTGTTAGCGTTAGCAAAAACCATAAGAAAATACCCTAAAACCACTACTTAGAATAGATGCACAGCTTTAGAGCCTGAATGCGTAGAAATAGAGCCTAGAAGTGCATAAATTTTAAAAGCATAGAAACAAAGGCTAGATGCATGGAGACAGAGATTATATGCATTGTTCAGTAGATGTGCCATAATAGAAGATGTATGCGCAGCTTCAGGAGGTAAATGTGCCAAAAGGGGGGATGTGTTAGAACAGAGCTTAGATGCGTGTTGGAATGGGTGAGATGCATTGAATCCTCCTATGCACGAAACTTTAACTCACAAAAACTCAGTTTTTGGGTTAGATTGGGGCAAGGCCCCACGGTGGGCACCAAAAATGTTAAGGGAAATTATTCATAAATATCAATGAAATCAATAATACCCATAACTCAATGAAATATAGAAATAAAGAAGGTCTAAAACAATGAATAATACCTCAACAAACCTCTTCACTTAGTGGCTTCCATTGGTGGCCTATCACAAATGATCTTATGTGTGAATATGCCCTCAGAAAGTGCACTTCCTTGCTATTCCAAGATGTCAAGTGGGAACGGCTGTGATAGTCTATTGCAATGAAGATGAACTTCACAACAATGGTAATGGTGATATGGTAATAAGTTGATTGCAAGCAAATGGAATGACTTGGGTGCCAAATGCACACTATAATTCCTATAGAGTAACAATACTAAAAGCTTGGATGAATGAAATGGAGGAATTGGGTTCAATTTATAGACTTGTGAGAGAGAAGATCAACGGTATAGAAAGAATGAGAAGATTGATGGTATAGAATGGTTGAGAGAATGTGTGTGAATAGAAAAAAGACAAGTGTCACACAAAAGTTGTTTTGTTTGAGCTAACTGCTTTCCTTTATAAAGATAAGATATGCTTTCATAAATTAGAATGTTTTTTTTCTAATTTAAGAGTTATTGATAAAAACATGATAGAATAAATCAATTAACTCAACTTGTGATCTGTTTTTGCATGATTTGAGAGAAATTAAATAATAAATTATTTAATTTTGTGTGCATGAAGAAGAAGAATTATTTTTAGAAGATTTGGAAGATTTTAGAAGATAAGAAAGCAAATTAAATAAATAAATTTATTTAATTATAGTGCATGATTTGGAAGAATAAATAAAATATTTGATTATATTTAATTTTTAGAGATTAAGAGAATTTAAATAAAATCAATTTGATTTGTTTAAATTTTGAAAAAGAATTGATTTAAATTAAATAATTAAGAATTATTTAATTATTTAGAAGAATTTAAATTAAATAAAGGATTTTATTTAATTTTGACTTTAGAAGAGGTAATTAAATATTTTGATATTTAATTAACTTAGAGGAATATGAATCGAATAAATAAATTTGTTTATTTATTTATTGATAGAGGAATTAGAATGGAATAATTATTAAGAATATTTATTTAGACCGAGTCGTGTCATTTTTAGGTGTATACACTAAGTCACTAATGCAATACAAAAATAGAGAAGTAAAGTACATAAATTAACTATAAAAATGAAAACCTAGAGTTGTAGATGGCTTTAAAAATGAATTTGGAAGACATTCAACTTAGATGCTCACATACCCATGTTGTCATCTTGAAATCACATTGTTGGGCGAGAGTAATAGAAAACAAAACTAAATGTACAAAATATGTAATATCCATACATAAGGAAAGTGGAAACACAAAAAAAAACATTAGGAATACACAGGGAAAATAAAAAATCATACTGATCTCATCTAATATGATTAAATAAAATAAAATAACAAAATGACAAGAAATAACATGACAATGCAACCCTTTGTGTGAATAGATCCTTTTCAATACATTCATCTACGATAGAGAGAAATGGACTGACTACTTGGGAGCTTGCCAAAGTAGTCAAGCCTCGAATATGGTCTTTAAACCTCCATGTGAAGTCAAATAGAAAGTAGATCAAAGAGCATGTGGTTCAATCCTACATGCATCTAGGACTAAGATCAATAATATAAATGATAAACGGAACAATAATAATTGTGTCTACTATTAGACCTAAGTGTATGGAAGTGAGTTGGGAGATGTAGAATCCAAAAACACCAAGTTTACAATATAGTATGAAAATAAAAAGGAAACAGAAAGAGAACAACAAACCATTCCAAGAAAATGAAGACTAATGGTGTGTACAAAGATTCACAATGGTAGTGGAGGATGCTTAAAAACCCAAAGAACTACTATAGAGTTCTATAATGTTGTAGAATCCTATAAGGGATTGGTGGAGGTGAAGACCTAGAACTAAAATCTAGTTTCAAAATTATTATAGGGAAGAAGGAATTCAAATTCAAGATATGAGTCACGCAAGAGGCAATTTTTGGCAAAGAAGTGAGAAAAATATTATTGGGAGCTTGAAATATTGGGTGAATGTTAGCTATGAATGAAATGGAAGTTGAAAAGACATAAATTTTGAAGCATAAAAGAAGAAACGAATGGGAAACATTAAAAAATGGTCACACTAAACACAAGAAACATTAAAAATTTTGTTTGCAGAGTCAACATCCTATGCATTAGATAAATCATCGACTTGGTCTTATATACCTTGTGCATAATATCCATTTCTATATCAAAATAAGGATTGTTATTTACATTTTTATAAAGCATAACCATTGAAAAATCCATCCATCTTGATGAGTCAAATCCATGACTCATTTATTTCTTTATATTTCCTATTTCAAAAGACTTTTATACAACATTATGGCATATACATATATATTATTATAATTATATTTGTCTCTTGGATGGATTATGCACATGTTTAGTATTCATTTCCTTTTGATGTAATCTCTTAGCGTATTTACTTGAATTACATTTTCAAAGTGTATATCTCATGATATGTGGTATAAGTGGTTTATGTTTGTATGAGGATTATGGCAGTGAGACTCCCAGTGGTCTCTGAATCCCTCTAGAGCCCCTTTTCCTGTGAAGAGCCTAAATTCCAGATGGCTTGAGATGTCGTTACCCTCCAATAGAGCCATCCTCCCCTCGAGTCGATAACTATTACAGACTGATCCTAGGGCTACCCAAAAGGTCCAACAACGCAAATATGACCCATGCCTCAATTAAAGCAGTTGTTAAGATCTAAGTCTCCACGTCACTTCATTTTAGTGACTAAATGAAATAATTGTTAATTGGCGTCAGTTCCAACTAAAGTCCCTGCCACCGAGTGTTGCGCCATTCCAGGAAATCACTCGAGTCTGCCAACAACCAAGTCGAGTCAGTAATGTGTAGTGGATTTACTAATGTAATAAATAAGCGACTAGTTTTAATTCCAATTCACTATAGTTAGGTTTGCTGATAGTTATTTCCTTTCAATAAAGTTAGACTGTATAAATAGGAGCAAGTCATCTCTTTAAGTTAATTCTAGATTTTGATAGCAAGTTGTTAGTCCATTTGTATTTCTAGTTGGAGGAAAACTCCTTTTCTAGTTCTGTATCCATGTCCATTTCTGGACTTTGATTTAATGCAAATAAAGGGGGAATTCTTTTGAAAGTTTGTTCAAACTTAGAGGATCATCTCCAGTTGGGAAAGTAGGGCCCACTTCCCCAAACTGGAGGAGATCACTCAGTATTTTATGCAATTCTACTTTGTCTTTTTGTTTAGTAATATTATCTATGTATGTTAACTTTGTGATGTGTCCTCTCTTTTCTATATAACTATTTAACTAATTATCACCTGCAGGTTTGTTTTATAAATTTTGAAAATACCAAAAACAGGATTGTTATTTCAACAACGGTGATATATTCAGAGTGTTTCATTGTTGTGGTTGACAATGGATGCAATTATTTTGAAGTTTTGTTTCAGCACTTAAGATAGTTTCCTTCTGGAAATTTAACTAGTTTCTTTTCAAGCAAAGTGTGTTTATTTTTCCAACAATTTGAATAATTTCCTTTCAAGCAAGTGTGTTTATTTCCAAAGCAATTAGAATAGTTTCTTTCCAAGTATGTGTGTTTCCTTTCAAGAAAATAGATAGTTTCCATTCCTTGCATGTGTGTTTATTTCCACAAGTTGAGTAAACCAGACTTTGTCCACCAACCACCGATTCGGATTCACTACCAAAATCCCCCACACTAAGAGTCTTATCACATATTTCTCCAGACACCTCTGGATTGATAATTAAATTATGATGAAGTAATGAACACTACTATGACCTCGGGTGCTGCCACAATAATGGGTTACACTTTCTGGGACATCCTGATTTTTGCTGAAATCACATATTTTTAGAAAATATAATGATTTAAGCCTTGAAAGGTTCCATTTAAAGGATTTTAATTGAAGAGGGTTTGATCAAACCCTGTTAGATTCAAACCCCCTTGGATATAACCCCACTAGTTTTAAACCATACCTATAATGGGGTCTTCTCTACACCTATCAAAATGCTAATAAAAAAACACTTTTAGTTTACCTTTTGGGGGATCAAATGAATTCATTTAAAATTTATGTTTTGTAAGTATGTAGTCCTTATTATAAGCTTCCCAAAAAGTATAATTTTAAATATATTTGATTTGATTATTATATTTATAGTTCATTTCTTGTCAATGTAGGTTTTTCACCGAACATCAAGTTCTTTGTTTTACACACATGGAAAATTAGTAAATTAGTGAAAAAAAATTTGAAAAAAATCTATGCCTTAGGTATTGATGTCCTTGTTTCAACAAAAAAAATTGTATTTCGATACATACAAAAAAAGTTATCTTTTACAAAATACCCCTATGTCTAAATTATAATTGGTTTGACTTCAAAACTTAATTAAAAAAATAATTCAAGAAAACATTATAAAACCAAATGCATTCCCTATATATCGGTATTACTAATCTAAATTCAAAAGAATTAGAATTTTATCCTTCGTAGAAAAAAGAGTTATGTGCTACAAAATACACATCACTTTACAAAAATGTTGTTTACTATTAAAAACTAGTTATCAAAGGAGATGCAAAAACTTTTACAATTTAACTCCAAATTTTTTTAAAAAAATATATTTAGAATCTACAAACAAAATCTCACAAATCACTAGTTTGCATCATCTTAAAATTCTAAACGGTTTAGTGGCTATAGGTGTGAGAAAGTGAAGATTTAGTTCAAAATGTTGATTTCAATGTCAAGTTTGGCCAAAGAGTGTAACCCATTATTGTAAGATGACCCCCTCGTCATTTTAGGTGCCATTACGAGGGAATAATCTACAAATCATTGTAGGTTTAAGGTGTTGATAAGACTTATTGAATGAGTGCATTCCAAATTCATTAGTTTATGAGAAGGCCTAGGGACACCTTAGGTCAATTCGTCAAACAAACCACAACTAGCACATCTCTGGAACTTAATCATCTGAGTGATCAGGGATCTCCTTTAACATCAGAATCTCCCATTCTCTCTGATACACCTTCTACAATAGGTGATAATGGTGATCATGAGGAGCTAGCTAACAATAGAACATTCTCTTATCCAATCTCCATCACTCCTAAGAGAAATGAACCTCCCATGAAAAACTATTTCTCTTGCATTGCTACCCACCTTTCAAGGGAAGACTTTTGAAGAACCAGACTAGTTCTTGTTTGAATTTAAGGTCCTCTGCTAGACCTATGATTATGCCACAGACAACCAGAAATTAAAACTTTTTCCTTCCACTCTCAAGGAGTCAACACTCCAATGGTTCATGGGCCTAAGAGTAGACTCTATCTCTACTTGGGATGAAATGGAATCCATTTTCCTTGACAAATATCAAAATTATTGTAGAGTCAGGGATAGCAAAGATGAACACTTCTACATGAAGTAGATGGAAGATGAAAATTTGGAGGATTATGTGGATAGATTCCTATTTCTCCATAGGAGATGTGGAAATAATGTAGAACAAGAATTAAGTAAAACCATTTTTTTCTGAGAGGAATCGATGATGAAATTAGGGAAGCCTTAAACCTAATGGGAAAAGGAGATATTAATAAACAAGATTTTGCATAAATTGTTGAAGTTTGTAGGAATTACTCTCGCACTCATGCAGGTAAGAGAATATTGACGAAAGGCAGTACCAGTGATGGAAGAGCTAGCAAATTTAAAAACTGATATCTTGCTTCATCTGAATACCACTTTGGATGATATGCAAGCTAGTAAAAGGAACATGGAACCCTTATCCATTTATTGCCCTCATTGTAGAGAAAAAAACATTTGCTTAGGGAGTGTCCCTTGATTTATCCAACAAATGAGTGTAGCCTGCTCCCTGAAATCAAAAATGCATTAAAGAAGGTACCAATAGATGGGAAAGAACTAAATTTTATTGGTCAGAAACAACCAAATTATGGATTCAATTAGTTTTCAAACCAATATGCTCCAAGGGGCCCATCAAATTGGGGCACAACCTCTTGGAATGGACCTTGGGGAGGTCCACTTCCTCCAATGCAAATTCCACCCCAGTGGGGACCAGCATGGCCTCAACCAAACTAGACAAATAAATCTTAGACCAACCCTCAGTGGCCAAATCAACAACAATATCAATAGTAGTAGGTACCTCAATATAACAAGGGAATGAGGCAATTTGGGAATTAACCTCAAGCCTTACTTCCCAGACCCTCACAGCCTACAAACCTGAATCCAAGTGATTAGGTAAATCAACCTCCAATGCCTACTCAGCCAGTTCCCAATTCTAAAAACAATAGGCCACAACAATAGGTGCATAACACAAATCCAAATACAACCACCCTAAATGTTGTGGAAATAAATGACATCCAACTTCAATCTCAAATTATTCCTGTAAATATCCCTATTGAGGAAGTTACTAAGGAAGAGGAAGTAATGCCCAATGATGACAAATAACAAAAACATGAGAAGACCAAGACAAGAAACTCAAAAGAAATTCTGAATGAAACCTCTATTCCATTCCCAAAATGATTTAAATAGACTCCTCCAAAATCTAAGGAAAGCCAGCTTGCGCATGATAACTCACAGTTAATCAAGGAACTTAGAAAGATACATATTGAAGTTCCTTTGTTACAAGCAATAAAAGATATCCTTGAGATGAATCAGACAATTAAGAGCTTATGCTTAAAACATCTAGGAAGAAAATGAAATTACCCAACACAATCCAAGTATAAGGGAAACTGGCCAATGTCCTATCAGGCAAGCTAATTCCTCAAAAATATGGGGACCCTAGAAGTCCTATTTCAATACAAATAAAAGGAGTATCAGTCTCTAATGTACTGATCGATTTAGGAGCTGCTATCAATGTGATGAAATCAGAAACCACAGAAGCTCTAGCACTAACACATATTCAACAAACATCAATTGTGTTACAGCTGGAAAATTTATCTATCACCAAACTAGAGGGAATTCTGGAGGATGTCATAGTCACTATTGATACCTGGGACTATTTAGTTGATTTCCTCATTCTTTAGACCAGAAAGAAACGTTCAAGGTACCCAATAATACTTCGTAGACCTTGGTTGGCTACCGCAGCAGTCCTTATTGACTGAAGGTTAGGAAGCATGACTATTTCAAATAGGAAAAAGTTGAAGGAACTTTCCATCTATCCCCCTGCCAAACCATTCTTACAATATGAGAATGAACCATGGATATATGATTTGATAGATTCGGATGAAGAAGACGCCTCCTCATTGGAAATGGTAACAATTGCAGAACATTTTGAAGAATGCAATGAGGAGTATAAAGAATTGGAATCAAACAGCGAAACCTCCTTGTATAGTGTCACCTAGCTAGAGGTCTATGGATGGCTCTGGAGATATCCGAAGGGATCTTTTAAGGCATTCCACTGTCCATATTCTAAATAGATTGCTTCCCACTTAAATTATCAACAAGCATAAACGTTACACTAGATTGTGCCTCACCTTTGTCTACTAAATACTCTATTAAGTCCTTACAAAGACCTTTCTATTCATAATGGCACAAAACAAATCACTGTACAAACCAACAAACAACTCTCTATCAATAGTTGGTTAAAAGAAACAGAAGAAATTTGATTGACAAAACTATTGCAAAATCATACCCAGGCTTTTGCATGGGAATAGAAAGACATGCAAGGAATCCACCCCAGTGTATGTACATATCATATCTACACTAAAGATGTCCATCCTGTTAGACAACCACAAAGGAGAATTAATCCAGCTTTAAGGGATATGTGTTGCAAATATGTGCCTAAGTGGTGTTGCTATTGGTGTCAACTGTATCCTATTTTGTTGTCTGTATAGAAGATCAGATTGTTGAGGATATTGAGAAAATTAATGATAATCAATGTATGCAGACCATATGGATGTTTAAAGGTTTGCGTAAAGAAGCTCCAGTTATGATTTGAGAAGTTCGCATTAAAATCTGAGGAAGTTATGGCCATATGAGTACAACCGGTTCCTGTAATACTCAGGAGAGACAGAGTGATAAGAAAGTGGTCCAGATTGCTCCTATAATGTAAAATGATGATCTACAGATCTAGAGGCATGTTTGGGAAGTCAGTGTGTATCATCAATACAACTAGTTCGTAGTTTGGAGGTCTGTAAGCAATCCTTCTAGTTTGACAGTCATGGCAGATAGTGTTCTTGAGGTTCTGGATAAAGATGCAAGTGATTCCGATGAGTTGGAGGAGTGCGGATGTTTCTATTGAATTCAATGTGCTTATAGAGATCTCTGGACATGTAGCTGCTATGTTGGAGGTCCGCATTGAAGTTTGAGCTTACTTTTGAAGATTTTCCTTTTCATTGTTGATGTTCTTCCCAGTGTTGGCCAACTGGATGATCCTAGTGTATTGCGGATGATCTAAGAGGATATTATGAAGCATAGCATGTTTGTAGAGGAAGATTCAAGTTTTAGTTGTGTTTGGTCGATAGTGTAATGATCCGTGTAAATTTTATCCGACCTTGTTGATCATTCCGAGGTTGATGAAGCATACAAATACTTGTTGAAGAGTTGTTGAAATTCATCCTTGTACGAAATGAATTAAATCCAAAAGAAAGGATCAGAAGCATAGCAGAGAAGAAGAGGAGTGAAAGTAGTATAGAAGTCTGAGAAGAAGAATTTGAAGATAGAAGAAGATGTTTTTGTGAGCATTAAATGAAACTAAATTAGGCATGAAAAGATGCTAATTATCAGTTAGTTCTTTATGTGCTAAACTCAAATTTCTTGTAGGCAGTGAGCCTCTCTTTGGACGAGTGAGCTCTGGATACTGAGCCCGAAGGCAAGTGCCTTCCCATTCTTTTAAGTACTTTTAACAAGGTACGAATCTTGTGGGCTAATACCCACCATGTTTTTCCCTTAACTGGTTTCCACGTTAAAAATCTTGGTGTCAAATGTGTTAATTATGTTTCTACTTATGTGTTAATGTTTTATGCTTTAATGTTTGCATCATTAATCAATTTTCCAATTGTGAAAGAAGATTAAAAGAAAAGAAAAGAATAATTTTGGGGACAACTGATTCACCCCCCCTCTCAGTTGCCCATGCTACTTCCAACAATTGGTATCAGAGCCAAGTACCTCTAAAAGAAGCTTGACCTCTTGAGGAGATCCAAGATGTCCTTTTACAAGAAGGAAAGTCCAAGATTTGATGGAACAAATTACTCCCTCTGGAAGGTACACATGCAGTGTCATCTAGAATGTATGGGTGATGTCTTTTGGTTAATAACCAAGAATGAGTAGAAGATTCCTAAGAATGGACCTAGAACTATAGATGATATCAGAGATGTTGAAACAACATTCAAGCCAAAGAAGCATTGTTGAGTGCCCTGTCTGATACTGAATTGGAAAATGTCTTGGATTTGAAAACTGCTCATGAAATCTGGATTAAGTTGGAAAATCTGTATGAAGGTGACAAATATGTTAAATGTGCCAAGCTACAAAGCCTGAAGGGTAAATATGAAAGATTGGTAATGAGTGAAGATGAAAACATTACTTCCTACATGCAGAAAGTAAATGGACTTGTGACCGCTATCAGAAATGCAAGTGGAGT
This sequence comes from Cunninghamia lanceolata, assembly GCA_027924645.1. Classification (NCBI taxonomy): domain Eukaryota; kingdom Viridiplantae; phylum Streptophyta; class Pinopsida; order Cupressales; family Cupressaceae; genus Cunninghamia; species Cunninghamia lanceolata. Next base: position 6,348,323 of record BSBN01000015.1, read on the forward strand.
ATTGGAAGAATTAGAAATTGTTACCAAAGTGCTCAGATCCTTACCTGCAGCTTACAAGCATAAAGCTGCAGCCATTGAAAAAATTAGGACAATAACAACTGTCACAAGTGATCAATTAGTTGGTAAGCTTTCAGCATTTGAAATGAGTGAGTTTGGTGATTCTCTCCGTAAGTTTGAATCTGCATTCAAGGCTAGTATGTATGGTAAGCAAAGATATGATCTAGGTGAAATTTCTTCAGGAAGATCAAACAGATTTGCGAAGACAAGGAAGGATCTTGAAGATGATGAAATTGAGACTACAGATCTTGAATCTCTTATTGCCAAGAGGATCTAGTAAGTATGAAGGAAAGTTGCCATTAAAATGTTTTACTTGTAATAAGACTGGTCATTTTGCCTCAAGGTGTCTGGAGAGGTTTTCAAAACCAAACCCTAATAGACACAAAAGTTAGAAAAATTGCTACTATGTCCAAGAAGCTAGAGAAGAAGGAGTCACAGATGATGAATCTGATCATGGAGAAGGTGATTGGGTGTTCATTACTATTAAAGAAGAAGATCCAATGTCTACTAAATCTACTAGCTGTGCAAATGTGGAAAGTACATTAGCTGCTCAGGTTGTTGAAAAGGATGAATGGGTGATTGATAGTGGATGTTCTCATCATATGACTGGTGACAAGAGTAATTTTGTGAGTTTTGAAAAATATGAAGGTGGGCTTGTGAAATTTGGAGATAACTCAGCTGGTAGAATCTATGGCAAAGGATCCATCTCTTTTGATGGTAAGTGTGATCTATGATGTCAAAATGAAAGCTAAAAACACAAATCAAATGCAAAAACAAATGATATACCTTCACATGTGACCCACAAATCCAAGATAAGGTGGAAGGAGTTGCACCCAAACTCCTTAGATTTACCCAAGTAGATGAAGAATGGAATGTAGATTTGCTCAATGTATTCAACAGAATAGGATAAGAGATAATGGATTTAGATATGGATTGAGATGGAGATGAGGATGAGAGATGGAGAAGATAGAAATTTTGGCATAGTCTTGATGCAAGAAGAAGTTGTTGTGAATGGCTTGGGTGATGGTCTTATTTATAGATTTTTAGAAAATGGATGGAGGGTGAGGATTAAAAGTTGAGATCAAGGGCTAGGAATGATTGAGAGTTAGGGTTTGGATTGGATTCATAGCCTCATGATAAGTGTCACAAGGAGAGTGGGTGAGAGAGATCAATGGTTGAGATTTGGTCAATGGATTGGAGGGCTCTCATTATTTGTGAATTTTAAATTCACATGGGGAAAGGTGTGGAGGATAAAAATGAATTAAAAATTAATTTTTGGGAAGAGTGGATATGACAAGTGAATTAAAAATTCACTTTTACGTGGAGGTGTGAAGGTTGAAGGACACATGTACACTTACATGTGTAAGAGGGTGATAAATGAGTTGTAAGGAGGATTTGACCCTTTGAATAAAAAAATAATTTTTATTCAAAGGTGTGTGGGAGGATGGGCTAAGCAAGGTTAATTAAGTGTTTAGCTTAATTAATTTAGGTCTAGAGGATAGGTAAACTAGGGTAGCTAATTAAATAGTTGATATTTAATTAACTAGGATAGGGATAGGTTGATTAATAGGCTAGATTAATTAGATAGGCATGGTTTATCTAATTAACAAGGATTAGGGAGATGGACAAATTAATTAAATAAATATTGAGAATAATTATTTAATCAATGAGGATATAGTTATAAGGTATAGTGATAAATTAAATGAATTAATTGATCACAAAGGATGGATAAATGGCTAAGGGTAAATGATGAGGAATAAATTAATTAAATAAAATGAATTTATTTAATTAATAGGAGGGATAGTAGGGATATGGGAAATGGGTTTGTGGAGCAAGTCATTTTTAGGTGTCTACAATAAGAATTGCACCAATGATGTTTTGTATATGGAAGGACTGAAACATAATATTCTTAGTGTTGGACAGTTGGTTGACAAGGGTTATGATCTTTGATTCAAGGATGGAAAATGCAGAATCTTGGAGAGCTCCGGAACTAAAATTGCTTCTGGTACTCAAACTAGAGGTAACATCTTTCATTTAAGTAGCTCTGGCAAAAGTTGTTTGATTGCTTAGATAGATCAAAGTTGGTTATGGCATAGGAGGATGTGTCATGTGAATTTTGATAACATTGTCAAAATAAGTTCCACTCAAGTTGTAAGAGATCTTCCAAGACTTGTGAAACCTAATAGCATATGTAGAGAATGTCAATTGGGTAAACAGAACAAAATTTCATTCAAAAGTAAGGAACAAGATTCTAGTGGGTGACTAGAACTGGTACATATTGATCTATGTGGTCCTGCTAGAATTAGGAGTGTGCAAGGAGACAGATATTTCATGTTGTTGATTGATGATTACTCCTAGATGATGTGGGTAACTTTCCTAAAAGAAAAATTGGAACTTCTTGATAAGTTTAAAGTGTTCAAGATGATGGTTGAAAATGAGATTGGTGAGAAATTAAAGTGTCTAAGATCTGATAGAGGTGGAGAATTTACTTCCGGTGAGTTTGATGCTTTCTATGAAAAGCATGGAAAAAAAAGACAGTTATCTGCTCCTAGGACTCCTTAGCAAAATGGAGTTGTGGAAAGAAAGAACCAAACAATTCAAGAAGCTACCAGGAAAATGATGATGGAAACAAATGTTCCTCAAGTTTATTGTAGAGAAGCCATGAGTACTGCTATCTACACTCTTAACCAGGTGCAGATCAAAGGAAATTCTGGTAAGACTGCTTATGAACTATGGTTTGGTCATCCTCCTACTATGATATATTTCAGAGTTTTTGGTAGTAAGTTCTATATCAAAAGAGATAAGGATTTAGGCAAGTTTGATGCAAGAAGTGATGAAGGAATATTTTTGGGATACTCTACTCAAAACAAGGCTTACCGGTGCTTCAACAAGAGGTTGAAAAAGATTGTTGAAAGTGCTAATGTTAAAGTTGATGAAAGCAAAGAAGGACATTCCAAGTACTATGGATATGATTCAGATGATCAAGATGAAAGTCAAAGTCAAGGAAGGCAAGTTCAAATTTAGACTCAAATCTAGATTGATCTGGTAACTCTAGTAACTCAAGAGGTTAGTACAGATGATAAGGAACAAGTTCAAGAAACAGAAGTTCAAACAATTCCCAAAACTCCCAGGTATGTAAGGTTGAATCATCCTGAAGATCAGATCATAGGAGATAAGAGTAAAGGTGTTCAAACTAGGAGAAAAAAATTTGAAGATCAAGAGGAGATTTGTTTGATTTCAAAGATTGAACCTAAATCAGTAAGTGAAGCTTGTAATGATGAAAACTAGGTTAAAGCAATGGAAGAAGAATTGATGCAAATTGAAAAGAATCACACTTGGGATGTTATTCCTAGACCTGAGGACAAAAATGTGATTGGAACCAAATGGGTCTTTTGGAATAAATGAAATGAATATGGTGAGGTTGTAAGAAACAAGGCAAGTTTGGTATGTAAAGGCTATTCTCAAGTAGAAGGAATTGATTTTGAAGAAACTTTTACTCTGGTGGCAAGGATAGAGGTAGTCAGATTATTTTTTACTTTTGCTGCCTTTAGAGATTTTAATGTTTATTATATGGATGTCAAATCATCATTCCTAAATGGAGAATTGGAGGAAGAAGTCTACATTAAGCAACCGGAAGGATTTTAGTTGTTTCATCAGAGAAATATGGTCTACAAACTGAGAAAAGCATTGTATGGACTTAAGCAAGCCCAAGAGCCTAGTATGCAAGATTGGATAAGCATTTGCTTAAGCTAGAATTTAGCAAAGGTAAAGCTGATAGTAATCTGTACTTCAAGATTAATCATGAGGACATTCTAATTGTTTAAGTCTTTGTTGATGATATCATTTTTGGTGGAAATGAATGTATGTGCAAAGCATTTGCTAATCAAATGAAAAGTGAGTTTGAGATGTCAATGTTTGGTGAGATGAATTTCTTCCTACATCTACAAATTGTTCAACTTTAGATAAAGGTATCTTCATATCTCAGTCCAAGTATGCGAAAGAATTATTGAAGAAGTTTGGAATGGAAGATTCAAAGCCAGTAGGTACACCTATGGTAACCAGATGCAATCTAAGCAAAGATGATGACTCCCCCAAGGCAAATTAGAAAAGGTATAGATCAATGATTGGAGCATTTCTCTATCTGACTCAGACCAGACTTGACATCATGAATGCAGTTGGACTTGTTCCCAGATTTCAAGCTGATCCAAAAGAATCCCATGTTGTGGAAGTCAAAAGAATTTTCAGATATCTCAAGGGGACAATTGATTATGGACTCTAGTATCTAAAGGACAATGACTTCACTCTTCATGCACATATAGATGCTGATTAGGCAGGAGATGTGGATGATAGAAAAAGTACTAGTGGTGGTGCATTCTTTTTGGGAAGAAGATTGGTCTCTTGGATAATCAAAATGTAAAAGGCAATATCTCTATCTACTACAGAGGCAGAGTATATAGCAGCAGCAAATAATTGTACTCAAGTTTTGTAGATGAAGCAAATACTGAAGGACATCAGAATTGTGTTTGAGGAGCTAGTCACATTTTTTTGTGATAATTCAAGTGTTATAAACATTTCAAAGAATCTCATATTGCACTCAAAGACAAAGTATATATCTATCAAGTTTCATTTCTTGAGAGAGAAAGAAAATGAGAATGAAGTCAAGTTGGAGTTTGTGTTTTCCAAAGATCAGATTGTGGATACCTTCACTAAGCCTCTTCCCAAGGATACTTTTGAGTATCTCAAAGAAAAATTAGGGATTATTACCCCTCCTAATCAGAACTAAGATGCACTAAAGTGCATTAGTTTGATGGAATTCACATTCATGTCTTGTGATCTGGATTGATGTTAAGGAGTTACTACTCAAAAGGGAATAGTTAGTATACAAATTTTGGGATCAGTCTAAAGCAAAAAGGGAGAAAAGATAGAAAATATGTACCCTTTGCCATTGATGTCAAAAGGGGAGAGAAGTCATGTGAAAAAATAGTTGTTGATGTAAGGGGGAGCAGTAAAGAAAGTAATTGCAGAAGTGAGAAGAGAAAGGGGGAGAAGTTCTTGTCTTGATGGTTAAATTTAGTTTTTCACATCATATGTTGCCATCAATGACAAAGGGGGAGATTGTTACAAATATGTGCCTAAGTGGTGTTGTCATTGATGTCAACATATCCTTGTTTCCATTGGTGTCAACTGTATCCTATTTTGTTGTCTGTATAGAAGACCGGATTGTTGAGGATATTGAGAAAATTAATGACAATCAATGTATGTGGATCATATGGATGTTTAGAGGTTTGCCTGAAGAAGCTCTAGTTATGATTTGAGAAGTTCGCATTAAGATCTGAGGAAGTTATGGCCATCTAAGTAGAGTCGGTTCTTGCAATACTCAGGAGAGATAGAGTGATAGGAAAGTGGTCTGGATTGCTCCAGTAACATAAAATGATGATCTGCAGATCTAGAGGCATGTTTGGGAAGTCAGTGTGTATCATCAATACAAGTGGTTCATGGTTTGGAGGTCCGCAAGCAATCCTTCTAGTTTGACAGTCATGGCAGATAGTGTTATTGAGGTTCCAGATAAAGATGCAAGTGATTCTGATGAGTTGGTGGAATACAGATGTTTCTGTTGAATTCAATGTGCTTATGGAGATCTTTGGATCGTGTAGCTACTATGTTGGAGGTCCACATTGAAGTTTGAGCTTGCTTTTGAAGATTTTCCTTTTCATTGTTGATGTTCTTCCTAGTCTTGGATGACCAGATGATCCTAGCGTATTGCAGATTATCTAAGAGGATCTTATGAAGCAAGGTGTGTTTGTAGAGGAAGATTCAAGTTTCAATTATGTTTGGCCGACAGTGTAATGATCCATGTCAAGTTTAGCCGACCTTGTTGATCATTCCAAGGTTGATGAAGCGTACAAATACTTGTTGAAGAGTTGTTGAAATTCATCCTTATGCAAAATGAATTAAATCTAAAAGAAAGGATCAGAAGTAGAGTAGACAAGAAGAGGAGCGAAAGTAGTATAGAAGTCAGAGAAGAAGAATTTGGAGACAGAAGCCAAAGTTTTTTCAGCATTAAATGAAATTGAATCAAGCATGAAAAGATGCTAATTATTAGTTAGTTCTTTCTGTGTTAAACTCAAATTTCTTGTAGGCAGTGAGCCTCTCTTTTGAGCAGTGAGCTCTGGGTAGTGAGTCTGAATGCAAGTGCCTTCCCATTCTTTTAAGTACTTTTAATAGGGTATGAATCTTGTGGGCTAACACCCACCGTAGTTTTTCCCTTAACTGGGTTTCCACGTCAAAAATCTTGGTGTCAAATGTGTTGATTATGTTTCTTCTTATGTGTTGATGTTTTATGCTTTAATGTTTACATCATTAATCAATTTACCAATTGTGAAAGAAGATTAAAAGAAAAGAAAAGAATAATTTTTGGGACAACTGATTCACCCCCCCTCTCAGTTGTCTAGGCTACTTCCAACAATATGGTGAAGGGAGAAATAGAGAAACTGCTATAGATAGGATTCATCTACCCCATTTCTCACAGCTAGTGGGTATCACCATTGGTTATAGTACCAAAGTAAAATGGCAAGTTGTGAGTCTGCATTGACTATAGAGAATTGAACAAAGCCACTAAAAAAGACTATTTCCCACTTCCCTTCATTGACTAGGTGCTAGATAATCTCACTGGTAGTCGCTACTTCTCCTTTCTAGATGGATTCAGTGGCTACAACTAGATCCAAGTGGCTCTAAGAGATCAGGATAAGACTACCATCATATGGCCATGGGGGACATTTGCCTACAGGGTTCTGCCATTTGGATAATGTAATGCACTAGCCACATTTCAACAAGTTGTGTTGCCAGTTTTTGTTGATTTAGCTAATACATGTGTGGAAGTTTATATGGATGATTTCACGGTGCACGGAAAAACTTTTGATGAAGCCTTGAAAAGTTTGAATAAAGTGCTTGAAAGGTGCAAAGAACATTAGTTATCCCTAAATCATGAGAAGTGCCTTCTTATGATGAGTGAAGGGATAGTCCTAGGTCACCACATCTCACAAGAGGGAATGAAAGTGGACCCCAAAAACATTGAAATTATAGTTCAAATTCCCCCTCCTCAAACTCAAATAGAAGTGAGAAGTTTCATAGGACATGATGGGTATTATCAAAGGTTTATTGAAAACTTCAATAGAAAAGATAATCCTTTGTTTACCTTGCTTAATAAGGATTTCGAATATAATTGGACACCACAATGTCAATAATCCTTTGAGGCCATCAAAAGCACCCTCATGATAGCACCAGGCATCAAAGGACCGAATTGGAGTGAGCCATTCCATATCCACACTGATGCTTCCAATCAGGCCATTAGAGAAGTCTTAAGACATGCTAATGAATTTGGAGGGATGCATGTAATTTATTATGTTAGCAAAAACTTAAATCCTGTAGAGAAAAATTATACCACTACAGAAAAGGAATTCTTAGCAGTAGTTTATGCAATCAATAAGTTTCGCCACTACATCACAAGCTACAAAGTTTTTATACATATTGATCATGCAACTATTAGGTATCTGATGAATAAAGCTGTGGTAGGTGGTAGAATTATTAGGTGGTTGTTATTGTTGTTGTAAGAATTTGACATAACCATTGTTGATAAACCTGGGAAAGATAATGTTGTCGCTGATTTCTTATCCAGATAGACTGTGCAAGGAAGTAATGAACCAGTGGATGACACATTTCGAGATGAACATCTCTTTGCCATTTCCATACAATTTCCATGGTTTGCAAATTTAGCTAACTATTTGGTTTCAGGAAGATGCCCACCACATTTCAATCAGAAGGAAATTAGGCAACTAATTCGAGGTAGCTCCAGATACAAATCAGGAAATGGTATCTTATTTAAAAATTGTCTTGACCATGTATTACAAAGGTGTGTGCAGGAAACTAAAGTTTATGACATAATCCGAGCATGCCATGATGAACCTTCCAGTGGACATTTTTCAGCCCTCTCGATAGGACATAAAATTCTGGGAGCAGGATATTTCGGCCAACAATGACCAAGGATATCCAACATTATGTTAAACAATGTGACCAATGCCAGCGAATGGGACATCCAACTACTACCACAAAGATTCTGCTCCATCCTCAAGTTTGAAGAATGGGGAATAGATTTTGTGGGGCTGATAGATCCACCTTCCAGAGGAAATCACTACATTTTGGTATGCACCGACTATGCCACTAAATGGGTCAAAGCAAAATTACTACCAGTAGCAAAGGAGGAGAATGTTGCAGATTTTCTGTATAAGCACATTTTGTAAAGATTTGGAGCACCTAGAGTCCTTGTTTCTGATCAAGGACCACAGTTCATGTCTACTATGATCAAAGCATTCCTGGAAAGATATCAAACCTATCACAGGAAGTCATCACCATATCATCCTCAAAGCAATGGTCAAGTAGAAGTGACGAATAGAGAACTAGAGAACATCCCCACAAAAACTATTTTAGGTAAGAGAACAGATTGGGCTTAAAGAATGATAGAAGTTGTTTGGGCCTACAATACCACATGGAGGACCGCCACTAATTTCACACCATATGAATTAGTCTATGGGAAACACCCAGTGTTGTCCATAGAATATGAGGTTGAAACATTGAGAACAACACTTGAAGTTGGTATTGACTTAACTAAAGTACAACAACACAGGATGATGCAACTAAATAGATTGGAGGAGATGCAGATGGAAGCATTACAACACACAAAGTTAATTCAATACTAGAGAAAAGAATGGCATGATAGGCACATTATTAGTAAGCAATTCAAAAACAAAGATTGGGCCCTACTGTATGATTTAAAGTATCAAGATGTCAAAGGAAAACTACACACCAGATGGTTCGGGCCCTATGAAATCTAGGAAACCTTCAGCAATGGGGTTGTTCAGCTAGTTCCCATTAATGGGGATCGTAGAATTCTTCTAGTAAATCGACATAGATTAAAGTTGTATCACAAATTAGCTTCCATAGAGGAGTTCTTTGCAGAAATTTAGTCTTGGATAAAGCATTTCACCATGGAGGATCTCTCTTCCATGGGACTCATGTTCAAAATGATGATTCTGGAATGAATAAAGTAGTAAAGGTTGAAAACCAGAAATGGCAGCCTTTTTTGTCAAAAAATAAATAAAAAATAAAAAATTAGAAAAATTTGAAAACTAGAAATGGTGGATTTCTCTAGAGGGAAGATTAAAAACCAGCAAATGGCGATCTTTCCTTCGAATTTCCCATTTCCTTCAATAAAAATCCTTTTTGCAGTTCTATAGGTCTTTGTGTTGAATTTTTTATAAAAAAATATCGAGACAGCTCCCGATAGCTCCAGATGGCTATGGATGGCTCCAGACGAAGATCAGTGAATACTTGCTTTCCAAGGTATCATTGGGCACTAGGTTATGTTGCATCGCAAAAAGTGATTCGGTAAAAGTTAAGCCGAAACCATCTTAGGGATATGTACTATACAAAGGTATATTCCTACCTTGAAACTTGTATAATTATTTTAATATATGTATATATGCCACGTGTTTCCCCAAATGACCTGCATGTAGTCCTTATTTTTCACACGCACCAAGGTAGTTGCATGAATGATGGCAGTCAGACATGTGGCAGCAGTAGGATCGTCCACAGATCTTGCATTCCTTGCAATGAGATGCAAGTACTTGGTCATAATGATAACAACATTTTCAATAAATGCCATAAAAAAGAAATAAGTACTCTCTTGAGAAATAATGACCTGACTGGTAATTATTACCATAAAAGGAAAATGCATTTAAAAGGATGTGAGATCTATGGTTGCTAGCGTCAGCTCTGGATGCGAATGGAAAAGCAATTAAGGTGGCGGCTGTGAATTTCCACTTTGCACGCTGCCACTCTAGTTGGAACCTCTGAAGTATGCGCCATGAATTCTAAAAAGACAGGTAGGGTAACTACCAACCTGTCCATCTTGCATGTGATTATTTCCTTGCTTAAACCTGCCATCAACAACTTAAAATTCACATTCCTTCTTGTCTTGAGAAACCAGAGAGAGTAAGAAGAAAAAAACCAAAGATCCGTTGTCACATTTCTCTGCAAATGAACAATACAAAATCCGTTGAGAAGATGGGAAACAAAAGGAAAGTTGAGCCAGAGAATGTAGTTTTTGATGATGCTAGTGCACAAATCTTCTAGCAGGCCAGATGGTTGGTGTTCCTACATAATTTTGAGGGGTTTGAAGCATAATTGGTCAACGAGTTCATCACAAACTTCTACTGGACCTTCACCATAGTTAAAGGGGTAAGGATACAATTAAACCCTACTGTAGTTAGTTAACTTTCTAGCATACTAGTAGTAGGTGTTGATTTGTTTTCAAGTAAACCATCATATGAGGAGCCAGATCAAAATTTTCATGTTGCTCCAGAGTCCTTACCTCGATATGTTGTGAGTAAAGGAGCAACTAAAGTAATTGAGAGGACCAGTCTTATAGACTAATGGAAGACTGTTGTCCTACAAATCATGAAATTCTTTACATGTGATGGTCAGTATGGCGCAATTTTAGGGCCAGGAATGAGATTAATTACTCACCTAAGGCATGGAGCCAATGACCCAAGATATTTGATAAATTTTCCTGCTTTCCTACATACAAACCTAGTCAAGATGATGATAAAAAGGAAGAACAAAGAAGGGCAGATTAGCCACCCCGGCTTAATACATTTGATCATGAAGCACCACTTCCTACAGCACAAAGATGGCCAATAGAAATAGGAGGACTTTCTTGCCTTGCAACCCAGAAGGAAGAAGGTGAAACACCACACTTCCACTATCTCTATTTTAGAATAACCTGTTATAGTGTCTTTGAAATCCCTTGAAGTTTGGTTTAGATGACTCCGAAGGGGGACAAAACAACACAGTCTAGCAGGTGAAGAAGTTGCTTCCACCTCTGCCAGGATATGCCACCCCATATGCTAGTTATTTCTTCATATGAGGAGGACAGAGGAGAAGCAGAGCAAGGCCATATTGCCATCTCAAGCAAACATTCATCCCCTGCTGCACAGCAAAGAGAAGAAATTCATGAAGACAAGGGGACTAAAGAGACTGGCAGTGGTGAAACTCTAGAGGAAGCTGGTGAAGAAGATCCCCCTGAAGAAGTAGAAGAGGATATCTTGCAATGCATCCACAAGAAAGGGAAAGAACCCCTCATGGGAATTTTTGAAGATACAATAGCCCAGGCAACATGGCCTGCCCTAGCTTTATCAAAAGTCAAGTTTGATTTGAGGTAATGTAGGGCACAATTAGAAGGCATGGCTCAGAAATTAAAAGACAAGGAAGAGGAACTTGAGAAGCAGAAGGAAAAGGCTGCATTGGAGAGAGAAGAAAAAGAAAAAGAAATTTTTGTTTTTAAGGAGGTAGATAATCACAAGGCCATGGTGGCCCAAAAAGACATTCAGATCATGCAACTTCGGCAAAATGATGCTCAGCAGACCCCTGTGCCTACATCACCAAATGTATATGACCAAAATTTGTAGCTAACACTGGACAACAGATAGCTCAGAGCTGAGATCATGAAGCTCTAGAGAGATCTTGAGGCCCTTAAAGAAGAGAAGGTTGATGTGGATAAAAACTTGTCTTTGGCCTATGAAACAGGGGAAACCTTGTTAGCTCAGCGCCTGCCATCAGGTCTGTATTCTCTATTCCTTAGAGAGCAATTTTTGAGATGGAAATTACTAAGGATCAGTTGCAATCTTCCATTTGATTTTGATAATGATAGAGATTTTTTTGAGTGTTATATGCAAAATTCAAAGGACCAACAAAATATCTTGTGTAAGTTCTTCCAACATGGCCACATTATGGGACATGTCAATACTTCAATGCTTAATCTAAATATGGGAGAGCTCCAGATCTAGAGCTATCTGTCTCTGCTCAATAATAATAGGTTACGAGAGGAAAGAATGGAAGAATATAATGCAACAGCAGGATCCATAGGGTTATTAATGAGACATGAGTGTCCTAAGACCACATGGTTCACCAACACCTTCAAATAAAATATTTACAAGTAGGGCATCACAAATCAACATGTGAGGAATTTAAATCTTGTATTTCTGATTTCTTTGCAATAGCAGGTTATCCTCCAAATACAGTAGTCACAAGATGCATACTCATATTTGAGGACTTGCTTGATACTTTCAAGAGAAGGGAACCTGTGTCCCCTGCAAACATCAAGTGGATGACTGACAAAGTAAGAAAAATGATACTATTGATTCAATAGAGGCAACAAAATTGGATTGGAATGAGGTTCAAGCTGTCATTGATTTTGATGCCAGCTCCTCACCTCAGTCACCCTCTACGGTATGCAATGAGAGAAGGTAAGTTCAACACATGGTTCAACAGGTTGTAGGAAAATGGTGAATTCCAACCAAAGGGAAGACAACTGTTTTAGTACAAGGATGACTACTACAATTGCAACATAATCATTGAAGGAATGAATATACTTGATGAAGCAGATGATGTAGGACAGCCATGAGGACATGGCATAGTTTTAGTTGGGGGGAGATGATGAGTCAAATCCATGACTCATTTATTTCTTTATATTTCCTATTTCAAAAGAATTTTATAAAACATTATGGCATATACATATATATTATTATAATTATATTTGTCTCTTAGATGGATTATGCACATGTTTAGTATTCATTTCCTTTTGATGCAATCTCTTAGCTTATTTACTTGAATTACATTTTCAAAGTGCATATCTCATGAATTGTGGTATAAGTTGTTTATGTTTTCATGAGGATTACGGCGGTGAATCTCCCACTGGTTTCTGGATCCCTTCGGAGCCCCTTTTCCTATGAAGAGCCTGAACTCCAGATGGCTCTAGATTCTGTTATGCTCTAATAGAGCCATCCTCCCCTCGAGTCGACGAGTATTACATCCTAGGGCTACCCAAAAGGTTCAACAATGCAAATATGACCCATGCCTAAATTAAAGTAGTTGTTATGATCTAAGTCTCTGCATCACTTCATTTTAGTGACTAACCAAAATAACTATTAATTGGCATCAGTTCCAACTGAAGTCACTTCCTCCAAGTGCCATGCCATTCTAGGGAATCACTCAAGTCCGCCAACAACCAAATCGATACAAATCTCTGATCTTTAGTAACCCACAGTGGAATCATTAATGTAATAAATAAGCACCTAGCTTTAATTCAAGTTTGTTATAGTTAGGTTCACTGATAGTTATTTCCTTTTAATAAAGTTTGATTGTATAAATAGGAGCAATTTGTCTCTTTAAGTTAGTTCCAGATTTTGATAGCAAGTTGTTAGTCCGTTTGTATTTCCAGTTGGAGGAAAACTCCTTGTTTTCTAGTTTTGTATCCATGTCCATTTCTGGACTTTGATTTAATGCAAATAAAGGGGGAATTCTTCTAAATATTTGTTCAAGCTTAGAGGATCATCTCCAACTAGGAAAGCAGGGCTCGCTTCCCCAAATTGGAGGAGATCACTCAGTATTTTATGCAATTCTATTTTGTCTTTCTAGTTAGTAATATTATCTATGTATGTTAACTTTGTGATGTGTCTTCTCTTTTCTGTATAACTGTTTAGCTAATTGTCACCTGCAGGTTTATTTTATAAATTCTGAAAATACCAAAAAATAGGATTGTTATTTCAACAATACCAATATATTCAGAGTGTTTCATTGTTGTGATTAACAATGGATTCAATTACTTTGAAGTTTTGTTTTAGCACTTAAGATAGTTTCCTTCTGGCAATTTAACTAGTTTCTTTTCAAGCAAAGTGTGTTTATTTTTCCAGCAATTAGAATAATTTCCTTTCAAGCAAGTGTGTTTATTTCCAAAGAAATTAGAATAGTTTCTTTCCAAGTATGTGTGTTTCCTTTCAAGCAAATAGATAGTTTCCTTTCAAGAAAATAGATGGTTTCCATTCCTTGCATGTGTTATTATTTCTGCAAGTTGAGTAAACTGGACTTTGTCCACCAACCACCGATTCAGATTTACTCCTAAAATCCCCTGCACTAAGAGTCTTATCGCAGATTGCTCTAGACACCTCTAGATTTATAATTAAATGATGATAAGTTAATGAACACTACTACGACCTCATCACATCTATCCATCCATATATCCCATAATAAAAACCATAGATTTTATAAACATCAATCAATCATCATTTCTATAATCTAACATCATCATTTCTTCAATCCAAGCTAATATCATCTTCATCCTCTTTCCTCTCATCTACATATAAATCCTATAAAAACATGCATGTTAGACAAAACATCTATAAGCATCATATAAACATATAAACATCCATAATATCTACAATATGTCATTATAACCATAACATCTACAACATGTCATCATATAAGCATATAAATATCTATAACATCTATAAGCATGTCATCACATACATCCAGATCATCATAGTATATGTCATCATATAAGTCTAGCATCTATAAGGATGTCATCATAAACATCCATATATAATATATAAGCATGACATCATAAATATTCATACATACATAAACATAAGCATATATACATCTATACAACATCATGTACATCATACATCTCCTATAGGACATCAAACAATTGTGTATCATCATATATATCAAAAAAATAAATTAGTGTCATACAACGGGCAACTAAGAGCCATAAAAAATATACATATAAGACCGAAGGCATCATAGTCTCAAAAATACAATAGATGTACAAAAATATGTCAACTGTGTGAACTCTCCTCAAAGGTCTCGACTCTAGCATTAGATGCTAAAGGTCCTATAGCTAGGAGAGGCTACTATAGTGTTGTAGGTCTAGCCTATTGAGGTGCTACCATAACTGATGCCCTAGATCTCCTAGAGGAGGAGGCCCCTAATATGTTCCTCTCTCTAAAATTGGGTTACCTCTGCTCTGTTGGCACTGCATTGTGATATAGACCCCTTTAGTACTCTACCTCATGAATCACTCAATTCATCTCATGCTAAACCAAAGTCAACTCTGCTAGCATAGTCATTATTGGATGGCCTATGCCTACCATCACTTGAGTAGTATCTCTCTCCAAGGTCATGCTTTGAAGGGGTGACTCAACCCTCATCCTCATTACCACCACTCCATCATGCTCTGTTGTCATCCATGCTAGCTCCACTGAGTCATGAATCTATCCCCGTGATGCTTCTCTGGCCTGCCTTAGCTCTGCCCTAGTAGTGTCTCTCTCTTGTCTGCATCAAATCAACCAAAGCTCTACTCGTGTCTATCTCAGAGTCTCAGCGTGTAGAAGTCTCTGAAGCCTCTCTATCTTAGGCTCTACCACCAAGGCATCCTACGGCCTCGCCTCCCCCATCTCTAGCATCCTACTACCTAGGACTCACAAGAACATCATGTCAGCCAACATGTTACTATGTTGTCTCTACTACCACCACTACTCTCTGTCATCTAGCCCTGTGAGGTCTCTCCTCCAGTCCTCCACCTCCAAGCTCCCCTGCATGTCTTTCTTGTCCCCTGACCACTCCTAGGATGGTCAGTTGTGTTAGCCAATGTGTCAGCCAGTAGGCATCATGCTCTGGAGTAGTCCCAGGATCTACTCCTTCTCCCATAGGATCCCAAGCTACTAGTGCCAGTGCATAAAACTCATCTAGAGATGTAGCCACAACAACCTCCACACCCCAATCATGAATATCTCATCGAGTCCTAGCAAAAATAACATCTCCAAAAAGAATAGGTTATGGTTGTCCAAACTACCTCAGAACTCACTCTGGCAAGTATCTCTCTATCACATATATGCTCTGACCAAACAAATACTGACCTTGTCAACAATAAGTCAACTACTTGGCATCATCCTCCTAGATCTCACAATCTCTCCAGGGATGCCAAATCATAGTGTCTAACTCATCAAACGTATGCCTCCAATAAGTCATCTCCCTGATCTACCTCTATGTAACCAGGCCATAATACAAGTGAACAAAAGGCTGCCCAATCCATCTCTTTCATGTAGAGATCAGCCTAGTGATTGCAATATGCTCCAAGGCCCACACATGTAATAGTGTAACACCTGCTGCTAGACTGGTGCCAAATCTGTAAACCAGCTGGTGCATGTCATGATATAACTATCCTAGCATGTAGGGCCTTCATGCATATCTAGTACCATGTGCAAACATCCCCTCCAAAATGGGGTCCCAACCAATAGAGAATCCATGTGATTGCCTATCAAGTGCTAAGATCCAACCAATCAATCTAGTCACCACTAGCTGAATTTGATCGCACAAGCATCACATGTGTCTCGCACTAATCTCATGATCCTCAATGCTGAGGTCACATGCCATCCATAATCTAGTCAATGCATCCTCTCTCATGTCAATGTCATAGTCAACACGGTCCTTGTAGATTGAGATCCTAAGGATCCGCTAGATGTCCTCTAGTGTGATCATAATCTCACCCGTCGATAGATGAAATGAGCTATGCTCACTTTTATATCTCTCCAATAATGTTGTCATCATCGCCTGATGTGCTCGCATCGAGGTCATGTGAGCCACGTACTAAAGGCCCATCACCTCCAAAAACATGTCCTCATCCTCGTCTAAGTTTGTTGCTAATGCCAATGTCTCTGGGTGTCACTCACTTGACATCAGTATGAGAAGAACAACCTACATCCACAGAGTTTCACTTGTCAACTTTTGAGAAATACCTAACTTTTTGCATTTAGAGCCAAAAGCAGCCCTACAAACCAGAGGCACACATCTGCTAGCTAAAACCACCACAATTTATCCATAAGCATAGCTCTGTCAGCCATAGATGCATTTCTCCATACCAAAAGTGACCCTAAAATTCTAAGTACCTACAAGCCCTAAACCTAGCCAAAAGTAAAGTATTTTCACCAAAGGCGCAACTCTATCAACCATAAGCGACCCCTTTTAACAGACTCACCACTCTACTGACCAAAAGCACATTTTTATATGCCAAATGCGAACATTTCCTACAATTACTAAAAATAGCTAAAAGTGTAAGAGCCGAAGGTGCCATTATGCATGCCATAAGCAACCTCTTTTTGCAAAAGCATTGCAATTTTCACCATACGTGCAACTTTACCGTAGGGACCGCTTTTGGTTGCAACTACAAACTACTCTCATAAATGACCTTCATAAATGCAATTAATGACTTGGTTAGGGGTACTTACCGCTCATGGTGCTCCTACTAGCCTGCCATGTGTCTTGACCCCCTAAGCGCGATGACTCTTCATCAGAGGCCTGCCATATTTGCAATCTCATCCGCTCTAAGCTCTGAACTCTCTAATGCACTAGAAGACAAGATTCTAAAACTTTGAGGATGCAAATGACTTGACAATGATCCTAGGCCCTACTTATAGCCTCCCAACCCTATTTCTTCCCTCCCATGACCTAGTTTTCTTCATTTCATCCATCATTCTTCATCGTGTTAGCTTCCACCTCCCATTCTCATCTTTCTGAGCCTCTTTCTATCATGTCGTCAGCTCTTTCTTCTAGTCGTGAGTCCAACTAATCCTTCTTCCCTTTCCCTAGTTTTCCTCTCAAGGGGGCATCCTACATCCTATCACCAATTACACTGAGACACAAGTGTTAATCACACATCATCAATATTTTCTATGAAACAATGTTGTGAAGCGCATTGTCTCAAAGAGGGGAAAAATGTAGACACTCAAAATTGACCATTGCATTAATCACCTTGCATACATCAAATTCTTCTAACACACCTTCATCCAACATTAATTAAATAACTTAATTATTTAATTAATTTCATCAATTTCTTTCAACTCACTTTAATCCAATATAAATTGAATAAATCCTATTTATTTAATTAATTTCATCAAGTCACCACCTTTATTCTTCTATTTTCCCATTAATTAAATAAATCAATTATTTAATTAATTCAACATCATAATTCCTCTTATCCATGAACAATTAAATGATTTTAATTATTTAATTGACTAATTATTTTTCTAAAATTAAATAAATTGTTCAAATTTATTTAGGTTGACTTTTTGAATATTTTTTAAATAAATAAATTCAATATTCTATTTATTTCCTATTTTCTTCCATCATGCACAACAAACTAAATAAATTTATTTATTTAATTTCTAATTATCTTCTCAACTTCCAAATTGTCAGAATTAGCCAAGATCAACAAATGAAAACTAAGATGAACTTCTATAAAGCATACCACATAAAAGCCAAAATCTATAATCAAGAGATTACATCAAGAGTTGATGAAAATGTACAAAGAGCCTTGCTTATATAGGCAAGGGGAATGAGGTGAGAAGGAGACAACCAACTATGACTAACCCTCTATGTGAAGAACACATGTGTGCATATGTGGAGGGTGATGGACAAATATCTCCAACCTCCCATAAGGTGAGGAGAGAATATCTCCAACCTCTAATGAGGTGGAGTGTCAAAATGACTAACCTCATGTGTGCACATGTGGTGAGACAAAAAAGTGACTAACCTCAAAAGTGAACTTAACCTTTAATGTCAAGGTTAAGTTAGACTTAACCACTAAGTGTGACGTAAGCCTAAGTGTGGGTTAGGATAAACCAACACACTAACACCCCCCTTAAGTAATACTTAGGGAGCAGCGATACAAATATGATGATGGGTCCTAGCTACTAGGCCATGTTAGGTACCCATTAACAAAGAACTTTCTCAAAAAGCAGAGAAAAGAAAAAAATCCAATGGAAACAAAACTCCTCTCCAAAAGAGAAAATATGCATGAAAGAAATGTACAAGTGAACAAGAAGAGTGATAGATGGAGTACTCAGAACCCCCAAGGACTACTTCTAACACCAATGTACAATAGATATCCCCCCATAGGAGAGAAAATGAGAAGGTTGATGTGACCCCCCCAAAAAATATGAAGCAATGAACTCCATGAGAAGAGATGGATGCTCCCAAAACTAAGATGAGAAGACTAACCATGTAGCCTCCTCTCAAAATACCCCCTGTAGTGCTGGTAGATGCTCGAGACTAGATGTTGAAGATGATCCACAAATGTTGAACAACATTTCTCCCATTAGGAAGAAATCGTACCACATAAGTGTGCATAAAATCTTCCCATTCTAGATAGGAACATATAGGAAGAAGTATGAAGGTCTTAGAATTATGCACATGATTCAAAGATAATGATTATGCCCATGATATCTTCGAAGAATGCTTAATGATCTCTAAGCCAATGTTGGCGTGTGACGAAGATTCGGGAATAGGTACCATAGATGTAAGGTGAAAGCTAAAACGATGTGAATCTAATACTTCTGCAAAAGGTGTCAAACTAGATGGTGACGGAGTCTGATATGTAGACTCATATGTATCTATAGAATCAGTCATGATATAAACTGAAATAGGCAAGGTATGAACAAGTATATCGGAAGATGATGGTGATGTAACTTCATCAAAGCTAACATCGAATAGAAGACGAAAGTCCTCAATGGTGTGATCCAAATCTGAAATGCAAAATTCTGCAAACAACAAAGCGATATCATGTAGATATACACCCCAATGTGGTAGCTCTGGAACAACGATGACGATGTTCTGATGCAAAGAATCACTGAAAGTCATCCTAAATGAAACATCAGGTGGTGATTTTGCAGTCTTACAGAACATTGAAAAAACAACGTGAGAAAAATGAGGACAGAGTGCATCCCCATGTTGAGTTCTCCCACAATAAGTACACTTGACTTTGCAACATGTAGACATGGTATAATGTGCAAAAGATCAAATGCAAAAAAGGCCCCCTCGAAACTGTTGAAAGAGACACCCCCTAGATTTTGGCACTTTATAACTTAGTGTGTTTTACAAAATAAATTTGAGCAATGTGTGGACAATGAAAAACCATTCACTTTTGCAAAAAATGGTTCTCA
Source organism: Cunninghamia lanceolata (assembly GCA_027924645.1). Taxonomy (NCBI): domain Eukaryota; kingdom Viridiplantae; phylum Streptophyta; class Pinopsida; order Cupressales; family Cupressaceae; genus Cunninghamia; species Cunninghamia lanceolata. Next base: position 6,368,269 of record BSBN01000015.1, read on the forward strand.
ATTTCGAGCTATCGAGCAAAAGTTATTAAACAGTCAATTTCCTGCAAAAATGACCTAATTTAATTAAGTGCACTTTGAAAAGCAAAAAAGAAACCTATCAGAGAGGTGAATATGCCCTTCCAACCACTCATTGGAATTAGAGTGAAATGAATATTACAAAGGATTTGATCATGAGGGGGAATTGGCCACCTGCCAACCCGGGCCTCACTCTCCGTCTTCGACAAATGAATAGGCAAGGTTTTAAAAAAACCTTAAAAACCTTTAAAATGTTATCTCACGTAGTTGAATGTTGGATGTTTGGAATCAATATGTTCGTGGTTACAAAGATGCTACAATTACAATAGCTAACATATGATATTTGATAGTTTGTATAACCTAGCATATATTAAAAAAAATGCTAAGGCATTACAAACAACAAATGTTTTTAGTAGCAACTACAACCAATATACTTCGTAGCATGAAATGTGAAGGGTTTACAAAGCAAACATAACATGAAGTTTAAACAACGCCCATGGATTTGACCAAACTTTGATCATTGTTAGCGATTAGCAATCAACAATGAGATGCTAACAAACAATAACATTAACTACCACAGACAAAATCGTGAGCAGGCTGAGTGAATGAGTCCAAAAAAGACGCTGTAGATAGAGCCCAATTTGAGGGCGAACAAACCGGTAGAGTGGCCGACTTCAAGTTCAGCATGGCTGAAGGAGATCGGCTTGAGTGCCAAGACAGGCCAAGAAAACCCGAGTCGTGGCGGCCTGGCTGATTTTGAGGTCGGGTTACAGGATCCTCGGTGCCTTGTGAAGCTCAAAGAGAGGTTGATCCTTGAAGAAGATCAACAGCACTGGCTAATGCAGAAATGGTCAAGAATGGCAGCCAAATACCACCATATTCGCCAATCTGAGAGGTAAAAAATGCCCAAGAAAGGGCCAATGGAGTTCTGGGTGCCCAATAGCAACAGAAAATCCTTCGAATGAAGTCAAACGCATAAAAAACTTGTGCAGCAGAAGAGATGATTTGAGAGGGCTGAAAGGCCTGTGAAGGCTGCCAAATCAAAAAACGTCAGACCACAATTGAGGGAGCAATCAAAAATGACAATGGCGCTGGGCAATTTTAGCAGGAACGTCTTAACCAGGCGGTGAGTTGCAATCGACCGGCTGGTCGACGTGTTGTACGGCAGTCGAAGACAGCTAAACAGAAGTCGATGGATAGTACGGCACGGACAGTCAGAAGTCGACAAACAATTTCAGCCCTTAGATGCAGTCCACTGCCCACCTCGTCGACGCCTCCGTACAGTCGGTGAGTTACAACTCACCGGCTGTTGACGTGAAACCATTTTAGCAGGCCTTGAATTGCACGTCATAAACAACAACCTCTGTAACAATAAACGAACCACTACAAACTCCTGATCTTCACCTTGGAGACCTGAAGGTGAGGCAACATTGTCTTTTTAAAACAGTGACTGATAAGTGCATCAAGGCTGAACAGTGTCAACGATCTTGTAGACTCGGCCTAGAGTGGGCCTACAGAGGCCATCAGGGGCCAAGTTGACCCAAAAACGAGGTGTTAAAAACAGTCAAATTATTAGATACGACGAACTAGTTGAAAAATGCCCACAAACCCTTGAACCAGAGAAGATACAGGCAGGCCGAGAGGCTAAAAAATGACCTCTTCGTTCAGAAATTTCGCCCAAAACTGCAAACAAAATGCATACAGACAAATACCAATCCTGCAAAAAAACATGATTTTACCCAAAATGGGTAAATGGGCAGAGGGTTGAAAGGCCCTCTGCTAAATTTTTTTTCGATTGTTTACAACTTTTCTGTACAGAATCAATTTCACTACAGACACCTAATTGCAAAGAAAATACCAAAAATTGAACCTTGAAATGGCTAGATAATTGAATTTGCTTAAAATGAGAAGTGTTTCACTTGCATGGCTCTGATACCATGTCATAATTAGCCAAGATCATTAAATAAAAACTAAGATGAACTTCTACAAAGCATAACGACATAAAAACCAAAATGTATAATCAAGAGATTACATCAAGAGTTGATGAAAATGTACAAAGAGCCTTTCTTATATAGGCAAGGGGAAGGAGGTGAGAAGGAAACAACCAACTATGACTAACCCTCTATGAGAAGAACACGTGTGCATATGTGGAGGGTGATGGACAAATATCTCCAACCTCCCATAAGGTGAGGAGAGAATATCTCCAACCTCTCATGAGGTGGAGTGTCAAAATGACTAACCTCATCTGTGCACATGTGGTGAGACAAAAAAAGTGACTGACCTCAAAAGTGAACTTAACCTTTAATGTCAAGATTAAGTTAGACTTAACCACTAAGTGTGACTTAAGCCTAGGTGTGGGTTAGGATAAACCCAACACACTAACACAAATTTATCTTTTTTCTCTAAAAATCTTCCATACACACAAATTAAATAATTTATTATTTAATTTAACCCTTTGCATATCAAAAAGCAAATCAAAAGTTGAGTTAACTGGCTTGAAATCATTGTTTCTATCAATCAATTCATAAAACAGAAAAAGCATTATATTTTTATGAAAATCAATCCTATCTTTAATGAACAAAGTAATTAATTCAATGAAAGAACTTTTTGCATGTACACTTGTAATGTGCACATTCCTTCATGTCTTCTCAATTAATCTCATCCATAGATTTCATTGAATTTCCTCCATCATTGATCGATCTTCCCCACGAGCTATAAATACGCCCATTCACCTCTTCACAAACCTTTCACGATTTTTTAGCATTGGCATCTATATCTTCCAATGCTTTGAGAATTCATTGAAGCACCTCGCATCCATTGAGCTATCATCCATCCACGTGCAATCATGTTTATGCTATGTTTAGAGAAATCCACATATCAATACATCAAGGAATAACTATCGTACTATGGTAACCTGCGTTATTTTTTTCTTTTGGATTTTGTTATTTCTTATTGAGATTATTTTTTAAGTTATGCAAACATTGCATTAGGGTCTCTTTTATTCTTGTTTGCATTCCAATTTCTAGCATACTTAACTCAAGAAGTTGGTGTAGCCCATAGAAGTAGAAAGATCTTCACAAGACCTACAACAAGTTAGTGCAATAGTAATAATCCACCATAGAGAGCTTTAGAGAAGAATAGGAAGCATAAGAGAGAAGAATAAAAAGTGCAAGAGTGCCTAGATTTCTTAGAGAACTTAGAGATGTTCAAATGAATAAACTAACTTGCTTACATATGCCTTCCTGTTGATTTTCGAATAATTAAATCAAATGAGGCTGTCATGAGAAATCATTTGAGATGCTTAAAGCTGACATACCATCAATTTAGGTTCAGGCTAAAGGAGGGCCCAGGGAGCTTGGGTGACTTGGTACTTTAGCCCCACAACTTTCAGGATAAGGCACTTTAAGTGTTTATAGCCCTGTCTTATAGTTATCTTCTGATTTTTGTGCATCGAGATCACGAATTACATGTTTTAGGTCCACCTGAGTTTTAAACTTGATGTAAAATGCTAGTGTACAAATTTTACTCGATAATAGAAAGAAAATTACTTAGGAGAGCACATCAAATTATAATATTTGAAGTGAGCTGAAGGGGAGTGTGAATAGAAAACAAAAGAATCGCCTTCCAAGAATCAATCCAAGGTTGTGGAGGAAATCTTTTTTTTAAGGTATTTGCATCAGTTCTTTGTTTTTCTAGCACAAAAACTAAAATTTATTTGTTGCAATACATTAAGCATAAAAAAATTGAAACCCCTTACTGTAAGAATTAGAAAAATAATCCCAGGAAAGAAGGATGCAACATGCAAATAATTTGATTTCCAGTCCCTGTGATCTCCTCCTTTCAAGGTTCTCCACATCCTCACAGCCACATAGCCCACAACAATTGAGAGCACAAGGTAGAAAAATAGCATGCTAGTAATGAGAGCTCCTCAAGATACCAGAGACATAAAACCAAAGGTAGCAAATAAAATAGCCACTATAGCCATACCCAATATCTGTAGTCCATCAGACCCCACCATAATATAGAGAAGTTGTGAATGAGAAGGAGCTCAGAAAACATCACCCACACATGCTTCCATCCAGAAAGTTCTTCATTCATTTGGGCTTAAGCTTCCTTATCCAACTCTTCATAATGGTTAGATCTCACCTAATAGTATGGAGGAATATCACAAGAACTATACCAGCAAGGAAAGAAATGACCAACATATTAAGCTTCACCATAATCTCTCCATTGGGATCAACCAATATTAGGTATGCAATCTTACTTCTAGGGGAACATTCTTCAACATCAGGCAACCATGCTATATGTGAATCCACCTCATCAAAGGACAAGCCCAAAAGCTTCACTCCATGCCTATCAAATACACCAATGTAGTTGGTACTACAGAACGGTGTAAATCATCTGACCTAGAAAAAGAATAAAGACATAAGTAAAACAAAAACATATCTAAACAAAATTATATATTGAAGAGTTTTGAGAACTGATGAGGATGTGAGAAGATAATGGCCCAACTGTCCCCAATGTAGTCATAGATTCTAATGTGGCCATGAGTGAAGTCTGCCTCCACATTAGGAATTTTGTCTCCCAAGGCATGTTTCACAAAAAAGAATTACAATCTACTACTTCAAGCACAAAGATTTATGCCCAAACATTACTGCATATGGTGTAAGAAAATGGAAGGGTATATATAATAGTTAAGGGGTTGATATCACACTTGGAATTATGTCTCCATGCCTTATTGTATGAGCTCCATTAGTTCTTTCCCCCTAAAATGAAAAGAACATATATTTTGAGCTTCTTTAGTGAATGCCAATATACTTAAAAAATAAATTTATAATTAAAAAAAATTGAAAATAGTAAAAAAAAAAATATTTATTTATCATAACACAAAAATGCGTTTGTTGATAATTATTAGAGAAATTTCTTCATCTGGAGATGAACTCGTTGTAAAAGTCTTTAACAATTTACAAGTATTTTAGGCATTCATCACATTAATTCCTCCTATTCCTTCAATTCCTCCCAATCTTCTTAACATTCCCTTGAAATTCCTATCGATGAATCTCTTGTACCCCTAAAGTTGCAAGTCCTAGTTTATTTTGGTGAGGGCTTGCCATCCCTACATGTCACCCTTCATGTCCTCATATAATAATGTGAATAGTCTTCACGGGTGCTCATATTCACATGTTCCTTTTACATTTTTTTATTTTTTAATATGACATGCTAATAAGTTTAAACATGGCCACATGGCCACTTCCCTTCTTTTTATGAAAAGCACGTCTTACCTTTTCCCTTAGATAATTTCTTCCAAACAAAATTTGACTCAAATGCAACCATGTTTATTATACATTATACACACAACCATGTGCAAGTGCCATAGTCTTATTTATGGCTAAATATTTTTATTTTAGATTTCTTCACAAGTAGTAATGGGCAATCCCACAATAGTGAGTTTTGCTTTTTGGCCTAAGTGGGACATTGAAATCAACATTTTAAACTAATTTTTTTCACTTTTGTCAATTATAACAAGAAAATTGTTAAGATTTTGAAGATGATGTGAGATAAAAGGAATATTGATTGATATGATTTACATATACATGATCAATCTAATTTGATGAAATTGATTGATTATATTGAATGGTACATTTTATAAATAGTTTAAAGTTATTATTTTGATTCTAAGCGTCAGTTCTTTAGTTGTGCAAGAATTGGTGGTGTTGTAGCCTTAGGGGTTTATTTTTGTCTATTGATTGTATTGTCTTTGTTGGTTAGATCTATATCCTCTTTTAGACTTTCTCCTTATATTAATGGTTTGTAAGCATGTTGTCTTGAACATCTACATATAATCTATAATTTTTTGGGTTAATTTAATATAATAAAACAAAACTAATAATAAAGACAAATACATATAAGTAGGAGGAAACCAAATATAAATTAATTTTTTCTCTCAAGTCTTACACATCTATTCTCACATGGTTCCTCTATCTAGCATTAGTAGCTCAAATATTTTCAAAAAAAAACATCCCAACATATTTGTGGAGATTTACCTTTTTATTTGAAAACACACACTATGTTCTTTAATTAGATGTATTAACATTTAAACAATCTCGATGCTTCATTTTGAAAACTAGTTTTAAAACTGAAGATAACAATTCCAGGAATAACCATGCTTTATAATAAAAAATAATGTATTATTTAGCTTATGTATTAGATATGAAAGTGATAAAGGATACATTTTAGAGTTATTGCTATTAGCGTAACTATTACATTGTTTACCTAATAACTACATTTCGTAGTTATATCAGTTATATCTGCAGTTACACCTGTTCGTAACTGTCAACTACTATTATATATTCACTTGATGTATTCTCTAGTAATCATCAAATATAGCATTTTCTTTCTTCTGCCTATCCATTAAATGGTATCAGAGCAAGTCTGATGGTTGGGGCATTGAGTGCTTACTGTTCTAGTCTGTGGCAATGTAGATAGGCGATGGGGTCTTCAAAACCTGCGATGGAGTGCTGATGCTGAGCAGATGAAGTATTCAAAACTTTACAAGCCGTTGAAGGAAAGAAAATAACGCTGCTATTGGAAGAAGCAAGCCATTGAAGGAAAGAACGCTACTGTTGCCGTTGAAGAAAGGAACGCTACTGTTACCATTGAGGAAAGGAACGCTGATGTTGGTAGAGCATTCATTGAGTCACTTCCACCTATAGATCAATACCGAAGGAGGTGTCTAGACTAAATTTTCTTCCTCCATCCAATAAGGCTCTTGAAATCTGAGTTGGTGTGTAGAGGAAGACATAAACTGAGAAAACTGAATGTCCACCACACCCGATGCCAGTAGTGTGGCTAGTAATCATGTGAATGATCCACCTCGTGGCGGACGTGCTGTTCCAGAAAGCTCAGGCTTCTACTTTGCACTTCTAGATGCCCTGCAAAACACCGGTAATCTCCAATTCAATGAATTGTTTAGGCAAGGATTGCTAGATTACTTTCTATTTGATTTACAATGTCAAGCAAGGAAGATTAGAGCAAAACTAGACGAGGGTTATGATGCTGATGACGAAGATGAGGTAGAACACACACCAAAGCGTCCCCGTCTCACAGCACAGGCCTATCGTGCTCATCTCCATGCCACTATTTCCTCTTCAAAGTGAATGTACTGTCAAATAAAATAATAATAATTTTGTTGTCGGGATTTTTTTTTTTTTTTTGAAAATGTCTGCCCCGAAATTGCTTCTTTCCGATGCTCAACTTTTGAAAGGGCCAAATTATGCCGCCTGGAAGACAAAGATAAGGACTATTCTCATTTTTGAGGAGCTATGGGGAATTGTGAAAGGTGACATAACCAGACCAACAGACCCAAATGAAAGGCAGAAGTTTGATAAGGCCGATGCCAAAGCATTGATGTTGATAACACTCGGCATCACCGATGAAGTTCAACCTCACATTCGGGATGCAGCAACATCAAAGGCAGCATGGGATTCTCTCTCCACAATCTACCAAGTGAAGAACCAGACGAAGATCCTCCATCTACAGTCCAAGCTACATACACTCAATATGCATGCTGGCAAGAAAGTTAAGGAATTCTTACAGCAGGTATCTGAACTGCGAGCTAAGCTTGTTGCACTTGGAGAAAAGGTGGAGGACAAACTACTTGTCCCAATTACGCTAAGAGCACTGCCATCTCAGTTCAAAATTTTTGTCACCACGCTGAACATCACCAAGAAAGATGTTTCATATGATGAATTGGTGAATCTATTGCAGCAAGAAGAAGCCATTCAATCTGTTCAAGGTGAACTAGAAGATAAGGCCCTGATCTCCAGACAATCAAAATGTCAGAAGTTTTGTGGAAAGCAGCCATAGAAACAACAAGAACATCAACAGTCAAAGCCTCCAAAGGCAAACAGATGGTGTCATATATGCAACAAGAACAATCATGACACTATCAACTATTGGTACAATGCCTTAACAAAAGGCAATTCAAGCAAAGAAGGCTTTTCTAGTTGCAGTGATACTCAGCCATCCAAATGCCCTCATCATCGCAGAAGGCACAAAGGAAATGTAGCAGCCCAACAAGATGATGCATCAGAAGAAGATGAACCAGAAACAGCCAACTGCGGCACTCATCATAATCTAGTCCTTGTCTCCCAAACCTCGCAGCCCACGAGGGATATTTGGTTCATAGACTCAAGTGCCAGCAAGCATATGACAGGCAATCGTGAGTTGTTCGATGCACTGACAGAATAACCTACTGGAGATAGAGTTTGAATTGCTGACAATAAGGAGTATGTTGCAGAGGGTATAGGCAAGGTCATCATTCCTCTTGGGGCAAGCCGTTGTACCCTCACCAAGGTGCTGTATGTTCCTAGTTTGACAACAAACCTACTCTCTATCAGTCAGCTTCTGAACCACAAACTGAAAGTTGAGTTCCAGGTGAAGGACGGGGTCAAGACCTGTCTAATCTCAAGAGAAGGTATGATACTTGCTAGAGCATTTATGAAGGATAGACTGTTTGCATTAGATGCTATCTCCTCCCCTACAGTAGCTCTATCAGCCTCCACAATAGAATCTATGGGACTCTGGCACTATCGCTATGGGCACCTTTCAGTCAGCTCCTTGCATCAGCTCAGCTCCAAACAAATGGTAAGAGGTCTTCCTCCAATTTCAAATTCATTGCCTATATGTCCTAGATGCCCTGCAGGTAAACAACACCGGGATCCGTTCGAGGCTAGTAGCTTCCATGCTACACATCGCCTTGAGTTGGTACATACCGATCTATGCGGACCCATGCCTGCTTCATTTTCAGGCCATAAGTACTTCCACTTGTTCATGGATGACTTCTCCCGAAAGACCTGGGTGTATTTTCTCAAGAAGAAAGATGAAGCCTTTGCCAACTTTCAGGACTTTCACAAGCAAGTTGTCAAAGAAGCCGGCTAGTCTCTTCTTGTCCTCCGCTCAGATCGAGGGGGGGAATTCACCTCCAAGGAGTTTGTGGCATACCTGAAGCATCATGGCATCAAGCAGCACCTCACTGCTCCCTATACACCCCAACAGAATGGAGTTGTAGAACGTCGCAATCAGACTGTCATGGAGATGGCTCGATGCATGCTCTTCACAGCCAAGTTGGAGGAAAGATTTTGGGCAGAAGCAGTACAGACAGCTGTATATCTCATCAACAGGGCACCAACAAAGATTCTGCAACACAAGACACCGGAAGAGGTATGGACTAGACAAAAGCCTTCAATTTCTCATCTAAGGGTGTTTGGTTGCACTGCACACATGCATGTCCCTGCCAATAGGAGAAAGAAGATTGATCCTAAGACACTTCAGTGTATATTGTTGGGATATAGTATTACATCAAAAGCTTATCGTCTCATAGATCCTGAGACAATGAAGATACATGAGAGTTGAGATGTGGTATGTGATGAATCGTCATTCGATTCCTTATCACACAAAGAAGAGCAACAGCCTCCTACTTCTCATAAATTGCTCTCACAATCAGATGATGAGCATATGGAAGACTCTCACAGAGACAGTGAACTACAAGGAGAGTTGTATGTTGATTTGGGCTCTCTAGAAAACATTACACACCAGCAGCAGCACAGTCAACCTCCAAAGTGGGTCCAAAGTACAATCAGGGACTCTAACCTACACACTCTTCCAGACACTTCGTCAGGAGTCAGAACTAGGAGTCAGACAAGAAATGAAGTGAATCTTGCGCTCATGAGTACTGTTGTTGATAGCACTGAACCTGACACAGTTCGAGAGGCCTTAAGCCAACCTCAGTGGAAGAAGGCTATGGATGCAGAGTATGATTCTCTGATGCAAAATCATACTTGGGAACTTGTTGATCTACCTGAAGGGAAGAAACCCATTGGCTGCAAATGGATCTTCAAAACAAAGTACAAGGCAGATGGATCTATCGACAAGTACAAAGCACGACTTGTAGCAAAGGGATATGCTCAACAGGAAGGCATTGATTATGAAGAGACCTTTGCACCCACTACGAAGATCAAAACTATCAGAATGGTCTGTGCATTGGCAGTGCAGAAGGGATGGAAGCTTCAGCAAATGGATGTCAAGAGTGCTTTCTTAAACGGTGATCTCAAAGAAGAAGTGTACATGACCCAGCCAGAAGGGTTTGTTGATGAACATCATCCACACAAGGTATGTCATCTTATCAAATCTCTTTATGGCCTTAAGCAAGCTCCTAGGGCATGGTACATCAAGATTGATGGTCACCTATTGCAGCATGGATTCACCTGTAGCCCCTCAGATCCTAATTTGTATATTAAGAAGGTAGGCACAGAGATTGTCATTCTGGTTTTGTATGTGGACGATCTTATTCTCACTGGCAGCTCAGACAATCTCGTTGATGATGTCAAGAATGATCTCAAGAACTCCTTCGACATGACAGATTTGGGGCTACTTCATTATTGTCTTGGCTTGGAGATATGGCAGAAGAAGAACCACATATTCATCTCCCAAATGAAATATGCCAAGACACTCCTGGAAAAGTATGGAATGGTCAACTGTAAGCCTATGTCCACTCTAATGGAGAAAGGTTTGCAACTATCTCGTTTCCAGGATTCACCTTAAGTAGATGTCACTCTCTATAGGTAGCTAGTTGGGAGCCTTATCTACTTGACCTACACCAGACCAGACTTGTGTTTTGCTGTAAGCTATCTTGCCAGATTCATGCAAGAACCAAAGAAGTGTCATTGGGTTGCAGCAAAGCATGTGTTGAGATATATCTGAGGCACAGTTGATTATGGTCTAGAGTATAAGAAGAACAGCTAGTTCTTACAGGGATATACAGACTCAGATTATGCAGGATCTATAGATGACAGGAAATCCACCTCAGGTTATGTTTTTCATCTTAGATCTAGGCCAATTTCGTGGGTTAGTAAGAAGCAAACTATTGTTGCTCTTTCATCCACTGAGGCTAAATATCGCGCCGCACGAGGAGCTGTGTGCGAAGCGATTTGGTTACGTCGCATTCTGGCAGATATGGACATTCCTGAAGAAAAGTCACCAGTTCTTCATTGCGACAATCAGGGTGTGTTAAAACTTGTGAAGAATCCAGTTTTCCATGAGCGCACTAAGCATATTGAGGTCGAATGTCATTACATTCGGGACCAAGTTTTTAACCACCACATCTAGCTCCAGTACTGCCCTACAGACTCTCAGATCATAGATATGTTCACCAAATCTCTTGGTAGGATCAAGTTTGAACTGTTTAGGGGGTACATTTGTAAAAATAATGTAATAAGGGGGGGAATGTTAGCGTAAATATTACATTGTTTACCTAATAACTACATTTCGTAGTTATATCAGTTATATCTGCAGTTACACCTGTTTGTAACTGTCAACTACTATTATATATTCACTTGATGTATTCTCTAGTAATCATCGAATACAGTATTTTCTTTCTTCTGCCTGTCCATTAATTGCAACAGTACATTTAGTTGAAATCATTTTTTTTGCAAACTTTATTCTTAGTGCTCAAGCATATGTAAAATAGTTGTGATCAAGCATTTGATTTTGATTATGTCCCTCAACAATAAGGATATACAATAATCAATAATTAGATAAACTTATTGCAATCCCAATTTAAATGTGTTATTTGAAATATTTTAATCAGTTATTAAACTCCAACTTTTACTGAACCATAACTAATAATTTCTCATAAATCATCTGTGCAATCTTTGGTAGTGACTAGAGTTGTATTGCATTTCATCAAGATTAATGGGCATCTATATTTCTTCAATTTGTTTTTAAGATAAGAGAACTGAATATGTAACAACTATTCTTCTACTATGGGATGCCTAATACTCTAAAGGGATGTATTTGCTTTTGGAAAAGTAATCTTCCAAATCTTCACTAGGATAACCAAAAATAACTCATCTCTACCTATAATGCCCTGCCATGCAACCCTAGAGATAAGTTCAACTAAAGAAATAAAAAAGGCAGATTTTTTTTTTTAAGGAAGAAACGATAACAAAACATAACATAGACTAATAGCATCAAGTTAAACTATCATCTCTAGGGATTACATAGTTGCATTATTGCAATTTAACAACAATCAACAACGTACATAGTTTAATCCAATAAACCAACTGAATCAAACTAGCATCTATCATTACGACATCCAAATACATCAAGAAGTTTACATTAAGATTACAAGTACAAAATAGTATATCTTACAAGAGGAATTACATAGTTTCATTGTTACAAAACCTCTTTTTCTGAATACATCAAATTACATCATGAATTCCACTGATACATAAATCTAGATGCAAAAAGTACAAATAATTATTTTTATATAAAGGTGCAAACTGGAATCCACAATGAGAGATACATCCATGAACCATGGCACTAGATAAATTAATGGAATAAAGCACAACCATTGGACCATGTGGAATCCTGAGGTCCACCCCCCATGCTAGGAGATAACAATGAGGTCCCATAATAACAATAGTCAAGAAGACAGTAGGCTAAAGAGTGCAAGGACTACACATGACTCCAATACAATACAAATCAATATGAAAATCACAAGTAACTTAAACAACACTTACACACTTAACATACAATTCCAGAGGCACTCACACAACCAAAGGGGAAAAATACAACTTGGGAGTGCTAGGCTGCAATAGGGAGGAGTTTCATCACATAGCTTGTCAGGTTATCCTGGCAGGTCTTCCTAGGCACTGGACCCCATCCTGGGTTATCCTAGCAGCCTCTCCCAATCATCGGCCCCCATAAGAACTCATGTGGAACCAACATACCTTTCATGAGGACAAGGTAGTTGATTTGCCATTCTAGGCCTTATCATCTCATCTCAAGCCTAAACAAGCACTTGAGACATGAGTGAGGCATACTTTATCTTGATTAATGTGATTAACTACCCAACCCCTTAATTCATTAATTAGGTTATCACTTGATTGCCAACTTCCAATGGGTTATCTTGGCTAACCACTTTGGGCCCCAACCCCACATTGAAAGCCACTCCCCTATCTGCATCTAGAAAACCCTATCCATCAAGCAAGGCTATTACCAACTTAACTACAAGTGCTCAAATGCAATGCAAGGCATTTACTTTCTTGCATAATCAATATAGTCAGATGTATAGGTACACTAAGCAAGGCACAACCATCTTGCACATGTAACATTCCAACATGAATGAGAAACCATATTTCAATAATACATTTCATTCAAATCACAAGATGCACACATAGCCAACCCTCACACAATCACACCCTCCTAGGCCTCTGAAAACCACTTTCCCCAATAACACAACGCATGACACCATTAAAATGCAATGGTCACACATCAAAATTCACTTCCAAAACACATCATAAACCAAGATCCCTCATCAATACTTCAATAACAAAACCACAAATGTAACATATGATCTAATGCACTAATAATGGTCTTAAAGAATGTAACATTATTCCAAGCATGATTAATCATCTAACAACATAAGGTAACTCTATACCAACAATGCAGAACAATAATAACTTGAAGGGATACCAATTATTCTATAACAAAAAATTCAGTCAAACAAGATACTACCCGTTATTAGACTAAACCACCTTCTACACTGATGCAGATCTTATTAAAATTCTTGACAACTTTGTGAATTCTATTCAAAATAATTGTATAAGCAAAACATAAAGGATCATAAAGTAGATTAAAACTGATCATCCCTTTTAAATCTTTAGAAAGTATATGAGTTAAATGCTAAACATTTTATGTCATATCAATTATAACCTCCACTTACTCACCCAATTTCATAACTAAGTACAATCTTTAATTTAAGTCATAAATAAGGTTAGACTCCATTATATGACCACAAAGTTCCTTAAGGTGAAGAGGAAGCAAGATATATATAAAAATACTTGACAAGTCTTGCTAAATCTAAACTAAATGTTATCTTCCACCAAAAAAATATCAAAGATATCTAGACATATAACAATCATAAATTAAATTCATAGACTAACTCTATGCACACTACTTAAAATATTCTAATTCATATTAAAATTAAAGACTTAACTAAGGTCATCACACACACCTTATAACTAGATCTAAAATGACAATTCAATATTTATAATATAATAATTTACATCAATTTGACTAAGACAAATATATATTAAGAAGCCTTATTTATTATCCATATCCTACTCTCTTACAATAGATAAAACTACTAATATTCTTAAATATACAAGATAAAATAATAAATCAATAATTTATTTTAAAACGATTTGACTTTTTATTTATAAAGTAATGCTTAAATATAACATATCCCTAAATAACAATGATGAAATAAAATAATAGTTAAATATAACACATTCCTCAATAATAGGAATTTGATTTTTCTATAACACCTTCATAATAATGAATAAAACTCAAATTAAAACAATAATTTATTAAAGGACAATTTTAAAGATAGTTAAACTTTATAATTAACATTATGCAACATCAAATACTTAATATTTAGCTAAAAAGGTTTAATTATTTAAATTCTTAAATTAAAATTAAAATAACTTATTAGATGCAAGAATTATTTAAATCAAATTCAAAAGAATAAGATTTTATAGTTTCATAATATATATTTTGATTTTACAAATAAGAATACTTTCTAAACTCTAACAAAATTTCTAATTCTAATATGGTAATACAAAAGGCAGATTTTTATGTTCCTAAAATTTATCATTCCTATTTCTTATCAAGGTAAAAAAAAATATTTAAGCACAAAGAGATTTATTTATTCACTTCTATTCGTTATGAAAGTTATTCATTTATTCATATAAAAGTATTCACACAAACCAAAATTAAATTTGATATAATGAAAAGAATTTATGTGAGAGCTTGGCTGAGCCAGGCCATATGGCTGCCATGGACAAGAGGAGGGATTCTGAAGAATTTAATTCAAGTAAAATTTTATTGTTTTACATACTAAAATTCATTCTTTCAAAAGCATAAACTATAGACCATACTTCATTTGCAATATTTTTGGTTTTAGGCAACATTATAGAGTACCCCCAGTGTTGTACGACAATGCTTGAGGGAAGAAAGTTTCATAAATTTTTAAGCGTAAAAGCTAATAAAATCTAAAATCTCCTATACCTTTGGTCTGAGATAACAATTGGGCTGTAGATACTAGGTTTTAAATGCTATTTCAGGCATGATTCTATGCATATGGAGGCCGTACAATCAGGTAGGCTGGAGGAATAGAAAATATGAAAGTTTTGTTAGAATGGAATTTGTCTCTATTGGCATTATTACTGCAAGTCATCAAATGGTATGAGATTTCAGACAAGAAATTTGTTTGATTGATTAAACAGATTGATGGCTGGAAAGAAAGAAATAGGTTTGCCTAGCAATAAATTTTGATCTCTTCAGGCAAGGGTGACACTACAGAAGTTGAGATTTCTTTTGATAAAAGAAATTGACATAGACATAGGAATGCAACAAAAGAGAAGGATTTAATTTCTTCTAGTAGCAAAAGATTTCATTTAGCTAAGGTGTCTACTGGTAATATGAAAATATGATGATAGTGTCATAGCAAGATAGGTATGTGTGAAAAAAGATAAATAGGTGTGAAGATTGGAGGATCAACAATATTTAAAATTGCTACAATTTGTAGGATATATATGGCTAGATTGTTGAAGAGAACATCCAAGAAAATGTAGTTGACAAGATTAAATATAATGAGGTTTATAGAAAAGAATATATACTCATCAAGCATACAGAGAGAATAGGTTGGAGAGATTGATCAATCATTTCAATTGATGGGAGAAACTTGCATTTGATTGTAGATGGATACTGATTTCAAAAAGGTTTACTATTATCTAGAATAATTCACCGAGGACCACACTTCAACCAGAATTTGACAAATGATAAAATTGCATAGACTACTCACATACAGGATTTTTCTTCATATACAGACAAGCAGAAGAAATTTTGTTTAATACATACCCAGAAATTCTTCAAATCTCCCTTGCTCCCTTCTCCTCTTCCTCTGCCAATTCCTCTTCTTTTCCCCAAATTTCTATGTATCTTTTCTAAGAACTCTCCCCTCAAATAATCCTCCCAAAACCAAAATAGACAAAACAATTGATACCCACTATTGTAATTCTCTCTGTTATAGACATCCACAATCCAAAATTAATTGCATTCATAACACCTCTAATAGGAATAATTTTCAAATTTCTGACAACCCACTCCAACAATAAATTAATGGCAAAATAAAATAAAATCTTACATGTCAGATAAAATCAATAAAGTACTAAATATTAACAATATTATTATTATTATTATTGTCATTATTATTGTTAGCTTTCAAAGCTACTAATTTAATTTAATATAAAAACCAACTAATTAATATTCTCAATTTTCTACATTAATTAAATAGCTAATATTGATGTGTATATATATATAATTACTATTATTATTATTACTATAACAATTAATAAATCTCCAACAAATACACATTGACTATATAACCAAAATGATCAAACCTCAACACATCTATACACATAGATCACTTATTCTATAAAATGAACCAAACGACTATAATCAACAACTTAATACCTTGGTCACTAAGTTCAATAGAATGAACCTTAAACTACACTAAATAAATAATAACAACCACATACCAAAGGATGACCAACACCCAAGGACAAGTACCAACTGAGCGACAACTATACCCATGACTGGAAATACATGGATGATGACAAACTGAAGACATTGGCTGAAAGAGGGAACCCCATGTTATTTCCCATCCACATTATCCATTGGTGTAAAGGCACGCTGAGACGTACTAATTTAGGTGGAGTCGATGCCTTGTACCTGCAACATGCAACAAACTAAAGTGTTGTATATATATAATCAAACACACTGTGATAGGGAATCACAGCATAGTAGGGTGCTCATTATGAGTAATACTACACTGTCCTTTCACAAAACACATCACAAATATCCACATTAAACAAGTTTATTAGTAACTAAACAACCAAATAACACATAGTCAGATAGTCACATAATTCACGTAGTAAAACAAATCTACCTAATTAATTAATCCATAACTAATCACAACATAAGCATAATGTACTAATCATATAGTATCAATAGTGTCATCATAGTAAACATCAATGAGTGTCATCAACTATATCAAATGGTTAACCTACCATCAACATGTCTAACATACCCTAAGTATTCTGAGTATCTTACCTTCATCTTCATGCTCCTTAGCCCGACCACCTATTCATCAAAAGTGAGAATGGAGGGGCAATACAACACTACCTCACAGTACTACCAAATCACTAGTGAAATTCACTAGAGTAGAAGAATTCATCGATCCAAACCTTAATGGATAATATTGAGTTGTGGAAGCCATTAATATGGCTAAAATTGTACTGACTTACATTAGCGAGATAACTAACCAAAGGTCGACCATGAGCATAGTGTTTCATAGGTTTGAAGTATAAATTAATCAAGAAATGTTGGCTAATTATTGTTATTCAAATTTTGGTATTTCATACTAAACTTTTGATGTAAAGTATTTAATTTTACAACATTAATAATTCTTTGGGTAAGATCAGGAAAGTTCATTGGCAAAGAAAGTAAAACTCAACTTGTACATTTCAAGTTAAAATCCTTTCTTCAAATAAGTAGGATTTAGCATCTTAGCTTTGAACAATCTCATTGTGTTTACTTTTCAAAGTTTTATTGCCATTTTTATTGTTTGAAATATTTTTATTGTCAATTCTATTGTTTGATTACTTGCAAAGTTGTTTTGTTCCATTACACAATTCTTGTATTCATGTTTTTTGAACACTTTTTTTTAGGGAGTCATCTCTATAGTCATATAAATGCTAGGAAAAATCACTTAGCCGTTCAATTGATGGTTATCTTTAAATCTTGTAATGAGGGTTGCATGGTAACTATTCCAAAAACAATGGTTAAGTTCTCCACCAGAGGCATTCATTGTTGTTTACATCAAAATTATTTAATGCTACAAGTGGTCAGTTATTACTTGGAACTTCAGCCCAAATTGTTATATTCTTATTTGGTTAGTTAAAAATGTCAAGTAATTTTCTTTAAACACGTTTGTTCATTCAAAGCTACCCTTCGAACATTAAAACATATTTTGTTATAAATAATATTATATAAATTAAATATATTTATTAGAATAATCTTATATAAATATTGATGGCTTGTCCAAAATCTCCACTTTTATGTGATACAATATTCCTAAAATTTTGATTCTATTTTATAGGAAAAAAATGCTTAAATACAACCATCCAATTTAGGCCCATAAGCAAATAATTGACTAATCAAATAAGAATAAGATTCGTATTATATTTTTGATGTCCACATAAATTTCATTTCTTCTCTTTCTAATGTAAACACCCTATTTCCTCCAAGAATGTTGGTCAAAAAGGTTCTTTCATACCTGCATGATGAACAAAACATAATTAATACTCACAATCTTGGAAATTCCAAATCTAATTAGATTCAAACTATCTCGAGTCAATAAAAAATGGAGTTTCCTAAAGTTATTAAAATTTATTGTCAAGTATATTAAATGGGATAATGTACATGCACTTCAAGAGATATGGAATACACTAAAAGCTTTTTGGATCGAATCCACACCTTATATGTGTGCAACTTTAGTGAACACCAACAAAAGGGGCTGCAACTTTAATGAACACAATAGATGGTAGGTGAAGACAAGATTCCAATCTAGTTAAAAGTAGGGGCTCCTATTTTTAAAGACGAGATTCCAATTCGCTAAAAACAAGACTCCAATTGACCAAAAAGTAGAGGCTCTTATTTTTAATGATAAGATTCCAATTCACCAAAAACAAAAGTCCAAATTGACGAAAAAATAGAGGCTCATATTTTTAACCATAGGTAAGATTCCAATTAGCCAAAAAGCAGGTGCTCCAGATTTCAATTCATAAAACCTCTCCTTTCATTAAAAATACCCCATGAAGCCCCCTCCATGGGACCCATCCCATTATTAAATACAGGAGGAGGAGGAATTGGCCTCCTCCACCGAGGGAGGGTCCCCGGCAAACAGAAGCGTCGAAATCAGCTTACTTTTTCCACCAACCGTGATGAGCTTGTGAATCACGCCGCTGATAATCGCGGCCGCAGCGAACTCGCCGCTACATTCCCAGAGCACCGATGTAAAGCCAAGGTTGTCCCAACAGTACTCCATGAGCGCCCTGGGTGTGAGCGCCTCCAACTCAACCACTTCCACGCCTCTGCACGCCAACTTCCGCTCAAACTCCCTGCGCTCCGATCCCCTGCACGTAGCAACGAGCGTCCTGCTCATAGACACGTCCCACAGCCACGAATCTTCCGGCAGAAAGTCCAACGACGGCGAGACCACGATCCGCACAGGCGAGTGCCCCACTTCCATATGGTTTACCATTACATCGTACAATACCTGTCGCAAACTCTTCTGGCCCAACACAATAGCGTTGCTCCGAGCGCGCAATTCAGACAAGAGTTCCCTGCGAATGCGACCGCCCTCCGCCGTAAGTAGCGTCGAATAAGGGATCCCATTTGAGGCTGCGTAGAGAAGCGGGGCATTAACATTTTCACAGGCTTTCATGGCTTCTTTGATGTATACATTGCTGGCCTCGGGTCTTTTTCCAAGGACATGAACTGGTATGCCGGCACTTTTTAGGGTTTCGACGGCTTTCCCGGTTTGGTCCGAAACTGGGTTTGTCAAACCCACCACCACTCTGGAAAGCTCCGCCTCGCACAGAGCACTCACGGCCTCGTGCGTAAAGGGCTCCAGATTTAAATAGGCTGTGGCTCCCTTGGCTCGCCCGCGGGCCTTCTCCACGGCCTGTAACTCCGCGCTCCTGCTCCCTCTGGCGCGCAGAAAACCTTCTGATATGATTTTGGGCCCCACTGCAATTACGCAGCCGGAGTTGGGGTGTGGTGCAGTTATTCCTGCTGATCTGCTCGCAATCGTTGCGGCTCTGAGAATGTGATTGGCGTCTGTGACCACAGGCCAACATCCTCCGAGCTCGAATTGCAGTGGCATGGCGATGAGTAGTGAGTGCAGAGTACATGTGTAAGTACATAGTGCATGTATAATTCAGGGACTCTTTGAAAAATAGGGAAGGACAAGGGTAAAGTTCAGGATCTAGGGTTGGTGTAAATGATTATATAAATAAGTGCATATATAGTTGGAACCCATTAAAAACGTAGGTAAGGAAAGGGGTAAAATTCAGGATCTAAGCTTAGTTGGAGGAAATGATTATAAATAAGGGTTAGGTTGTGTGTTTAATTTTTGCATGTTTGTTTGTTGTTATATAAAGTTCATTCTAATTTAAGTAGGTTTTTATGGGAAAAGGGTATGGGTATGCAATTTCCACCATTGTAATTGTAAATTAGATACACACATACACACATATATATCACCATTGAATTGTAAATTAGTTTCACACACATATATATACCAACGTTGCAATTGTAAATTAGTTTCACACACATATATATACCACCATTGCAATTTGTAAATTAGTTTCACACACATATATATACCACCATTGTAATTGTAAATTAGTTTCACACACATATATATACCACCATTGTAATTGTAAATTAGTTTCACACACATATATACCACCATTGCAATTTTAAATTACTTTCACAGGCATCAAGATAGGCAATGTTATTTTTCCATTTTGAAAGGAAAAAGTTGATTTGTCTATAAATGACATTCTAATTTAAGTGGGTTCAAATAAGGGAAAACGACATTGGTATGCAATTTCTACCATTACAATTGTAAATTAGTTATATAGATAGTATCAATTATACATCAAAATAGCACACACACACGCACACGCACGCGCACGCACGCATGCATGCACACACCGGTACACACACACACGTACACGTGTATGCACACGCACATGGAGAGAGACACGAAGAGAGAATCAATTATGCATCAAAATAGGCAATGTTATTTTATGTTTTAAAGGAAAAGGTTAATTTGTCCCTTTATTGTTTGAGGTAGTTGTTAGAATATAGTTTAATGTGACATGTGCTTTAAACATTGGACATAATTGGTAATGCTTATGTAAAAAATTCATTAAAAATTTTCAGCTCAACAATATAGTTGAATTTTTTTTCACTGTTTGTCATAAGCAAAAATTGACTTTAGAAAATAAGATCTATGGGCTTTGAAGTTGAACTTCTACATCAAATAGAATTCTACCAATGAAAGGTGTCCCTCAATTATACTTGATGTGTAATCGAGTCCAAGGCCCTAAAATTTTTAGATTGTCATTATCCCAGCTCCTTGATCTCTTGTTTATTACCAATTTCTAGTTTCTATCTATTAGTTACATCATCTCAACAATCAACATCAATACAACACTAATTTCCATGTAAGCTCCAATTTCACCTTAGCATTTTTAGTCATTTATGTCTCAAATTACTTAGTTCCTTTGTTTAAGCTAATTAATCTCAACTCTTATTAATTTAGGCTTCAATATTGATTATTGCTTGTCATTTAATTAGAGCCTCTAAACTAGCTCAAGGGTGTTTTCCCTACATTTCGATGAACCCATAACTTCCACACCTATCCTTTAGGGTAGAATTTTCTAATTATTGTGTTCTTAGCCTTTATTTCTTTACAACCATTGTGTTTAAATTTGCATTTGTAAGCATACCTTAAGACATTTAGGTCCTCTTCATCGAACTACTAGGTTAAACCCTAGAATCTTTCCACCATGACTACCTTTATGCTTTCTACTTCCTCTAATGATCACATGTTGGATTATAATAAAGAAGAAGAATATTATCATCATGATACAATTGTTGAAAGTTAAAGGAAACAAGAGATGGTCGATAATTTGAAATCTTTGGATGTAGTCAATTAGTTAAGATAGATGGAGATATGTTCACTTTGATTCCTATTGATTCTCTTACTAAGATACTTCTCACCAAACATCATGGTATGGATACAATAAAAGCTTTAGGGAAAGTTATTAATGTAAAAAGGATTATTATATTGTGGGTCATATTTTCCAAACCTCTAGGTTCTATCCAACCTATGGATAGTTTTCTTATGAGTTCTCCAAATGTTGTGGATGTATAGACCATCAGTGGCTTACATCACTCACCCACCCATTGTTTTCCTAGTTTCATTGCTTCCATTTATAAGCCCCATGCTCATTCTTCCATCATTCCTCATGCTTTTCAAACCTTACCTATCACATCCATAATCACACTATCCATTCATATACCTAAATTTAGCTATACACACAAAAAATGAAGCTAAATAAAACTATGGAACAACTTCCTACTTAATCTTCAAATAAAAGCAATGTAAAATACATAAGATATAACAATTTCATAAATATATGCATCACATATTAAAGCTTCGTACACTCATATACACCCACATGCAAGTCACATGCACCAATATATAAGCAACATGCAATGATATGTATGTACAAGTAAATGCAAATACATGTAAATAAGATAAACTAAGCCTAACCTATTTAATTCACACATGCATGCAACCTCAAGTTAAGAAATAAGAAAACTTGCATGGGTGATCCCAAAATATTGTGCCCCACTTGTGTGACATCTTGATCTTTCCCTGAAATCACATATTTTTTAGAAAAATTAATGATTTAAGCCTAGAGGGGTTCCATCTAAGGGGGTTATATTATAACCCCTTGGATAGAACCCACTAGGCTTAAATCAAACCCAGGATAGAGTCTCCTCCATACCTATCAAAATATTAACAAAAAATAATTTTGCTTCACCTTTTGGGGGATCAAATGAAGTCATTTGGAAAAGCCACTTTGTGAGTATATAGACCTTTATATTAGCTTTCCAAAAATTATAATATGTATTATGTTTTATTTAATATTATAATTTTTAAAAAATTTATAATGAATGTAGTTATGAAAAATTAATGACTTCTATTCAAGACACTAGGAAAAATAACAAACATTGTTAGAAAAATCTCAAAAAATGCACTGCACTCCACATAGATATCCTTGTTTTAATGAAAAACAATTAATTTTGATATATATACTAAGAGAAATGCATTATAGAATAATATAGGTTTGGAATTTTTGTTAGTACTAATTCTAAATTTAATAATTTAAACAAAATATTTAATAAAAAGTTACCAAAAAATATCCATGCACTAGACAATGGAGTTAATGGTCTTATTCCAATAAATCATGGAATTTGTTTATTTTTAGTAAAAGTTATGCATTATGGAATAATGTCACACAACATAAAATAATAGAAAAAAATGATAAAAATATAAAAAAAAAAAATTATAGCTTAATTCTACATAGAAAATTTCACAACTCATTAGTTTACATCATCCTTTAATTTTTTACTACTTGTTCCCTATAATTGAAATAAACTAAAAAATGCTAAAAAATATTGATTTTGCGTGTCCCTCTCAGGCGAAAAAGTGGGACACACTATTGTGTTGTTATCCACATACAAATGATGAAAAATAAATATAATTCTCACCCTAAACTCCCTTGCTGCACAAAACTATGGTGGTTGTGTCCAAGAATAGTTATGATAATTGATAAAATATGTTAGTGCTCAATTTGGTGGCATAACATTGCATTCAAGACTTATTATGATATTGGATTACGAAGGGTGCTATTTATAGATTTTTGTATGGCTAGATGAAAGGCTAGGATTGATTGCCAAGATCAACGATTGAAGATTGTTGAGAGAATTGGAGTGATGAGGAGCCTCCAAGTGTCACTTTTTGAGAGCTAGTCAAAGGATGTTCCAAGATTTAAGGGAGATTAAGGGTGGAGGATCTTCTCAAAAAAAGTGAATAATGGAGATTCAAAAAGTAGATTTATGGATGGATGTGCAAATCTTTGCCTATGCCTAGGTACCAAACATGTACAAATCAAGGTCATACCTTTGACCTATATGTACACTTTAGGAACTTGTGCAAGATTTACCTTGATTAATCATTTTTTGGAATGTGCAAATGATTATGAAAGGTTAATGATTTGATTTTGATAACTAATGAAAGGTGGACAAAATAGGGAGTTAAATAAATAGAGATAATTATTTATTCTTTGGAGATGGAAATGAAGAACTTAAATAAATAAATGTTTGAATGTATTTACCTAATGTTGGACTATAGATGAAGGATTGATTAATTAATTAAATAGTCTTGATTTATTTAATTAATGCTTGGAGGAATAGTGAATTTATTAATTAAATAATAAAAAAAATTAATATTGGAAGGAAAATTGAGATAATTAATTAAATAAATGAGATTTGTTTAATTAATTACAAAGGAATGATCGAGAGATGACTAAAATGGTGATGAGACAATTTTATGTGTCTACATTTTGTCCTCTTTAAAATGGTGATAAAATAACTTCATTTGAAAGAAAAATAAAATAGAGCAAGTTTTCTAATGAGGAAGGAGTGACAAGATGCCCTACTCGGTTGGGAATATGATTAATTAGGATGGAGAGATGATGCCCTCTCGAGAGGCCAATTGGACAAAAGAGAGTGTAAGTGAGCTCTTGAAAGAAGAAACATATTGAAAAATATGAAAGAGGAGGAAATTGAGGAGGAATTGCAAAAAATAGGTGAAAAAGGCCCAAAAGTGAATAAATGAAGTGAAAAAGAGTGGAGGGTGAAAATTTTGATCAAGGTGGTTTGAGGTGTATAAATAGGCCCAAAGGGGTGAAAATAATTCACTTTTAGCCTCAGTCTTAGAAGAATTCAAAGCTTAGAAGAGGAGTGTGGCGAAGATGGAGACCATACATATCCACTAGAATTGACCAAAATGACCAAATGATAGAGGGGTACTAGTATGTAGGCTCTCTCCCAGCTTTGCATCATTGTAGGTGCATTTACTACTAGTTAGGAGGGGTAAAGAAAATGGGTATGTGTGTACCAATTTGTGAAAGTCACAATTCAATGCATGCATGGCAAAGTGGTACATGCATGAAAAACTAGCTGTTTCCACCTTTTAGCACATCCACCATGGATTAGTGCATGGGTGGGGTGTTTTGGCATGTGCATCACAAAGTGGCACATGTGTTGAAAAATTGGTGCATGTCTCTAAGTTAGAAGATTGGCTAGGTTTGGCATAGGTTTGGTTAGATGCACGAATGACTACTACCCTTGGTGGCATAGGAGAGATGATTGAGGGTGATTTTAATTATAGAGCACTGGGAGGAGCATGATTGGGGCTTCCTTACATAGGTTGGACTTTGGTACATCACTCAAATGTTGAGGATCCAAGCACACAGGGCCATGCTGACATCTCTAGCAAAAAGATGGCATAGTGAAATGAGTAACTTACCTTTCTTCTACTAATAGGTGATATCACCTTCATGCTAAAGGATGTGTGGCAAATCCTGAGGATCTTGATTAGGGGGTGCCAAGTGTACTACAAAGTGCAGGGGTGGTGGAGATGCATCCTTGATTAGATTATTCAATAGGGCCAATTTATCTAGGTAGAGACTCTCCCTCAATTTTGATGTTTGTGAGGGCATGGTAGAGGAGCTACCACTCATTATGGAGGCTCTTAGCAGTGGCATATTATTGCTTGACAGGATGAGGAGGTTCTTCTCGATCGACATGGTAAAGTGTGTCAACGATATGTGGGTCGATGAGAGGGTGTTCATGTGGGGAGATTGTGTGCTAGCACAACTCTACAAGTATTTACAGCTTATCATGTATAGGGAGGGGAGGAGCATAGCGTCAGTGAAACTTTTTCAAATTTGGGACTGGGAGCACGTTTTAGTGCTCCAACAGATAGGAAAGAAAGTTGAGTAGTTGGATGGAAAACCCTATGTGTTTGCATGGGGTGGAAAACAATGATATAGATATGTGGGGGTGACACTTCATTGGTGAAATGTGTTGGATAACATGCAAGGGTCGTTTGGAGAGCATATTTAGATTGTGAGGCATGGGAGGATGATGTAATGGTACTATTATTTATATAGAAACATGTCTACATCATCAAGTTCCACCATCATATTATGAAGATATATAGGCTAGATAGGATCTTACAGTAGTTTGAGGTATGACAAGAAGTTCATGTAGAGCCTTAGCATGTGTTCACATGAGTAGAACATGAGGAGGAGAAATGGTGGACCAAGATGGGTTACATGGTGGTGAGACTAGATTGGATGCACTTTGTAGGGGTACCATAGGATTTGAAGCTAGATGTGGCAGATGTAGGAGTCACTAGGGACTACAGGGCTTAGTGGGATGTGAGGAGGCCCCTATTATTGATGATTTTGTGACAAGTAGATGTTCATGTAGAGATTAGAAAGGAGGTGGTATTGGTTCACAAGAGATCCCACTAGTAAGATAGGAGAGGGTAGAGATAGAGGGTGTCAACAACATTAGTACAACCAACACCACAGGTAACACTATG
Source organism: Cunninghamia lanceolata (assembly GCA_027924645.1). Classification (NCBI taxonomy): domain Eukaryota; kingdom Viridiplantae; phylum Streptophyta; class Pinopsida; order Cupressales; family Cupressaceae; genus Cunninghamia; species Cunninghamia lanceolata. Next base: position 6,394,733 of record BSBN01000015.1, read on the forward strand.
ATAGGATCCTTAGTAGATACCACCTCATGGAGGTGATGATTAGGTATAGGAAGGACCTTGTGCTAGTAGAAAATCCACCAACATAGGGACTACCTCTAGGAGGGGATGGATATGGAGAGGTGTGGGAGGTGATGGATGTTGATGCCCCTAATATGTAGGGTCTATAGGTGGAGGGACAAAGTCAAGATGATGCCAATAATCTATGGGCTAGACTGGGGATAACACTATTAGAGCACGATGCATTTTAGGAAGAGAGATCAAGATAGGGATGATAAGGACATATTGTAGGAAGAGAGGAAAAACCTCCATGATAAGAGGGATGGATTGGTTGTGGAGAGGGATATCCTATAGGTGTATTATCAAAGGTTACAAGCCAATGTGCGTAGGCTTAGAAAGGAACATGATCAGGTATAAGCAACAGTGATTGCAGTGAGTTTGATCCATTTGGTGGATGATGTGTGTAGGGAAATAGGAGATTTAGCATGGGATAGGAGGGAGGTGATCTGCTATCAGTCTCTCTATGACTAGACAATGTTAATAGATCAGAGGACTCCTTCCTTCACATAGCATGTCAGCTAGATCAGGTTGATTAGGTAGATTAGTGTTAGTGGGCATGTAGTCACCTAATCCACCACCTCTTGGAGGGCCAAGGGCATCTTTACAGTCACATGAGGATAGTGTGAGCCAAGCGTAGCTTCATTATGATGTATTTTTTATCATGTACACATATATAAGGTATCATTTTTTATGATGCATATTTATGATATTTGATATATGCTCTACAGAGCTCCTTGTACCCTATTTTTATGATGATATATGATGCGATGATAGTTATAACATGAATTTGATTTTGATTTTTATGATGTCTACATCATGATATGATTCTTGTATATATGGATATGGTCCTGATGATTTCTGGATGCACATGTGATGGATGATTTGATGTATGATTCATATATTGATGTACATGATGTTTATGTTTGGATTTAGATAATAATGATACAGATTACTTGATATATGATGTGATGATTATGGATTCATTTTTTATTTCACATGATGTGAAATAGATAATGCACATACTTGATTTTATTCCCATGGTGTGATGATGTAAATTGACATGGTATATGGTATAGATGAGGTGGTTATATGACATGATAAATATGTGATGCATGATCATATAGGTGAGATGATTGGATGATGGGCATGATGTAGTTATTCATGGTTTTGACATGATTGATGTGATAATGGTATGCATGATTAAATGATACGTGGATGTTATAGATATATGTGTATTTGTGGTTAGTGTAAATGGATGATGTAATGAATTCTTAATATTTTTTTTCATGGTATAATTATGTTAGAAAATTGATGAATGATAGATAAAAAATGATAGCATTAGATAGAGGAAAATGATGATGAGTTGATGTTAATTCACATAGAAAGCTAACCAAATAATCAACCAACTAGAATATTTTACACATTTTAAACCATGATTAATTAAGGTAATGGGAAAATGGATGAGTAGATGGATGAGAATGGATAAGTGGATAATGGGTAATGGATAGACTGATGATCAAGGTTTGATGTTAAATGCATATATTATGCTAAAATGTAATGAGCACTTATTTTGATATAGCATGAGATGTTATGCACTAGGGTATAATGACTAAGGTGATGATGTATCTCATATGTAGGATTTACTTGTAAACAATGCACAAAAGGATGTCTTAGAATATCACAAGGCATTTGACAACCTTTGTGGATATTTTGATGAGACAACTAATAGGTAGAAGGATGTCCTAGCATATCACAAGGCATTTGATGACCTTAGTGATTACTACACTAGGACAACCAAGAAAACATGACACATGAAAAGATAAGACCATGCCCTAATATACACCATTCAAGATGCACCATGATATAATGGACCATGCTGACCTTAAAGAGGTATAGTGAAAGACAAAAAAAATAGACAAAGATCATAAGGCAATAGCCAACTGGCATATAGGAGTGTTACCTTTTGCCAAAGTGTCAAAATGGGGGTGGTGAAAATAATGATGTCAGATGTGAGGAACAATATATCCCATGAAGGAAAAGGATGAGATGGATGATGTATAATTTGGGGAATGATCTATCCCACAGAGGAAAAGAGTGAGACAATGATCTTTATGATGGAAAATGATTTGATGGATGCATGTTATTGAGGTTACAATTAGGATTTTGCTAAACCATTTTAGGTTCAATGTTTAAAGTGTAGATAATTTAGGTATGAAACCAATGTACTTGCAAATGCATGAAGCTCAGCACTAGGAAGGAGACTCATCTAGGATTCTAAATAAACCAGGATAGTCCCATAAGCCTTTTCCAAAGCAAGGCACTATCAATTTCCCCTAGCGTGGGACAAGATCAAGGGTATGAATGAAATGGATACAAATGGATGGAATACTAGTAGGTAAATGGTAAATATTTATTGGATGATAGGAAGATTTAGTGATGGTTGAAGAGGACTTGAAGGATAATAGAATCTGGCTCATACACATGGTGCCTATGAGCAAGTTTTTACCATGGTACTACTTGTCCAAGGTGCCATGAAGAGAGGTTTTCACCATAGGATGATTTATTTCTCATTACTTTATTATTTTTTGTATTTTAATTTTTTGTATTTTTTTTATTGGGATATTCCATTGACTAAGCATGGAGTCATTTAAGATGTATTGTAACAACCCAACTAGGTTGTTAGGATTAAAACACATATTATGATTAAAAACTTCATGTTATTTTTATAAACAAGTTTAGTTTACATTATTTTAACAAAGTGATGGAAAACTAAATAATATGTAGTGTTCGATATTGTAATGTTGGAAAATGTCCCCTTGGGGGCTTTTCCCTCATAAGGTTTATCTCTCGAGTCTTTAGAGTGCATTTAGGACATTTTAGTTCATATTTTGGCATCCCAATGGAATGAGACCTGGGTTCCATGACAAATAGGACCTAGGTGGACTCCTTGAGTTGTACCCTACCTAAAATAGGGGGAGGACTTGGGCGCCTGCACCCTAGTCCTGCCCTATTTTGGGACAGCCCCAATTTCTAGGTGTCAATTTATGACTGTTAGGTGGTTATTTTGCCGACACGATAAAGTTTGATTTTTAAAATCTTGGTGGGAATGCTTGTAGGTGCATATATAAGCATGTGTAGGCATTCATTTATAAACTAGATTTCAATTAGATGATCATTGTGAACTCTAGGCATTCTCAAGGTAATTCAAGGCTTTCTATTGTGTTACAAGAGCAGACTTGTGTGTTTTTTGTGCTGATGTTTGCAAATTTGAGCATCAATCTTCTCATGGCATGAAGAGCATCTTCCTCCATGAGAGCTTCACTACAAGGTGACTTATCATTATTTTTTTATCATTGATTCCTTTAGTTTTTGGCCTCTTCCTCACAAGGGCACACCCTCTTTATCTGACAACGATGTTCAGAGACTTAAGTGTCCTCCGGGGTTTGACTGAGGCAAACCTCTAAACACCACAATCCCCAAACCAAGTATTGTGATTGCAAGTTATAGGTGTCACATCTAGAAAGAATGGAGTTGCAGGAAGGCTTGGCAAACATCAGTGATTCAGGATCTGAAGAGAAGTCAGACAAAGGAGCACTTCCATGACTAAGGTGCCCACAATAGTATCCTCTGCAGATAGATCTTGGGAAACAGAAGTTACAGGGTTGATCAGTGTCGGAAGGAAGTCCAGATTCCCCGAAAAAGTAGGTACCTTGGACTTGGGTTCCTGCATCTTAGTCCCTGACTGTTCCACCTTAGAACCTCAAAAATAGGTATTCTGTGATTTTTTATTTTACTCTTGTCTGCAAGAGCTTTTTTCCGTCTTTCGTCAGTTTGTTGTCATATTTGCATAATTAGGGTTTTAATGGTTAATTGGACATAAGAGAAGGAAAATTTGATAATTAATTCCTTAATCCAAGACTCCCTTCATTTACAAGTGACCTAGGGTATGATAGTGCTTGCCACTCAACCCTAGATCCTTCAATGTTTACTGGAAATGAGGGTTTTAACATCTAAACAACAAAGATTAACAAAATCTAATTTTACCTAAAACATTTTGGTGAACCCATGTTTTTGGACTTAAATTGCAACTTACTGAGTGTTTGTCTTCAAATCTGTATTGATTTCATTCATTCATTTGGTCATTTATTTTATTGCATTAAGAAAAATTCAAAAAATTGAAAAATTGGAAAAATACAAAAAACAATTGCATTGTTTGGCTTACTAAATTGCATCAATTCTTTGTAAATTTTCCTAATTCATGATTTTTTCATTAGATCTGATATAAAATATAGAAAAATACAAAAAATCAGAAATTTACTTTACATTTTCATCATTTAATTGCTAGGGTTTTGTGGAAGTTTTGATAATTTTATATAACCTAGTAATTCTAAATCTAGGGTTTGTAGGAAAAATCTTTTATCATATTTTTCTAGTGATTTTAGAGGCTCATTTAAATTTTTATTTGGATTTATTCTTGAATTTTAGTGTGAATTTACATTTAAATTTAAAATATTTGCATAGAAAATTTCAACAAAAACTAGCAATTTTGATGCATTTTCATTAAATTTTCATGGGCATTTTGCATGTTAAGGCTTGAAAATCATTTTTAGATCTGAGATTAAGTCAATTTCATCATAAATCAGACTTCAAAATATTCACATAGCATTTTGTCCCAAGATTTCAAACCTAGGGCTTCAAAAACAACAACTTTCACTAAATTTGGGCTTATCGACTCTCCAAACTTGCACCATAGGTGTGTTGTGAAAGGTATTTTTGCATTATTTTTCTATTATTAGGTTAATAATTTGATTCCCCTCATAAAAATCTTCACAACACCCCTTTTATCAGGCTCTTGTAGTGAAAAAGTTTGTAAAAAAACCACACATTTTGGGTATTTTGGCCCTAGGGTTTGACCTAGTTTGCACTCCAAGCATGTTGTGTTCAATTTTATGGATTGATTTGATTTCTATTATTGATATTATTTTTTATACCTCCTAAAATTCCTTACAACACCTCTTTTTCTAGGTCTTGGAATTGAAAAATCGTGAAAAATAGCCTATTTTTTGCTATATTTTCACTAGGGTTTTACCTTAAGTAGCACTAAAAGTGTGTTGTGTTGGGTATTTTGGCACCAAGTAGCTACTATTACTGATATTATTTGATTTCCATCATCATCTTCCTCACAACACTCGTTGTCATGCTCTTTTGCATTTGAATTTTGGTGAAAAGTGCTTATTTTGACATATTTTCACTATAATTTGACTTGGCATCATCCTAGATTTGCATAAAAAGTATGTTGTAAAGGATCTCATTTCTGTATTGGACTGATATCAGAAATATTATTTGCTTCCCCTGATAAAAATCCTTACAACACCTTTTCTTTCATATATTTGCATTAAAAAAGTACAAAAACTCAAGCATTTTAGGTCATTTTGCATATAGTTTGCACTTATCTTTTGCATACTCTTGGAAAATTGCTAAAATATGATTTTTTATTTCATTATGGCATCTTCATGTTATTCATCTCTGAAATCGTTACAAGAGTATATCCTAGATTTTAAAAATTTCACTAATTTCACTAATGAGAATCCTCATGTTCTAGAACACGTAGCTTATATCAGTGGTATTGATGCTTCTATATGTTCTACATATGAGTTGAAATTACTTTTTTATACACATGATTTTAGTAGGTTCACTTTACTCATAGGAGCATATCCTCTAATATTAGACGATTTAACCAAATTCATCTCTAGGAATACTCATGAGAAAGATGAGAGTAAAAAGCCCTTTTCTACCATAAAGTATGATGATGATAGTGACGATGTCCTTCTTCTCATCCCACTGCTCTCCCTGGCCAAGATGTAGCATTAGTGGATGATAAAAGGTCTCCTACATTAAATCCTTTGGGGATGGATATTGGGTGCAATCAAGAGGAAAACAATGTTAATTCAATAATCGTTAATGGACTTCATAGAAATATTCCTAAAATGATTGTCCAAGGGGCACTTAGTGGACCCTCTTTCCTAAAACCGGTGATTATGGTTCAAGGTGTTCAAAATGCGTTACAAAAACCACACCATAATGTGATTGCTCACACATACAACACCCATAATAACAAGCAAAGTAACCAAGCACTACATGTTCCTGTCTCTCTTCCATGTTCTCAACCTATGCTCCCTCCACCACCTTGCCTTACTCATAAAAGTGGTCAAGAGTATGATCTTGTCAAATAGCTTCATGCCACTCCGGCTAAGATCTCTCTTTGGGATTTGATACAAACATCACCTACATACCATGGAATGCTTCAAGAAGCTTTATAAAAGGTGATTGTGCCACCTGTTGTTAAGCCAAATGATGTAGCAGCTATGTTAGATTGTATGCCTACAACAAAAATAGATATCCTCTTTCAACCACATGAATTACCATCAGTCAAAGTTCAAAATAAATATGATCCTCTTGTAATCTTTGTTAAAATAAACAAAACATTGGTTAAGAGAGTTATGATTGATAATGGATCAGCTCTTAATGTTCATGGCATTGACTTATTACATAAGATTAAAGTTTATATATCTACCATCAAGTTAGAATCATTAAGTATCTGTGGTTTTGACAATGTTGGATGACAATCCGTGGGCACTATAACTTTACCTATACAAGTGGGACCTATGATTGTGCATACTTTGGTTCATGCCATGCCTTGTTCTTTATCTTACAACATGATTCTTGGTAGACCTTGGATTCATGCGTTGGGGGCAGTCTCTTCCACCCTACATCATTCAATCAAATTTATATTGAAATTGATCCTGAACCAGATAACTGTTTACATATTGAAAAGCAAAAACTAGTTTACAACCATATGATATTAAACAATTTGGGAGGTGATCCATCAATGACTAATGTTGTGCAAGATTCTCAACCACTGAATGCACTTGTTGGTGATGATTGGGGTTCATTAAATTTTAATCTTTGTGATATAGGGGAATATAAACTTAATAACCTCCACACACCAAAAGTGGCATCGATCTCACCTAAGCAATCTTTTGAAGCATCTAAGAACAACAAAGTCTCCTTGGTTGAAAATAAAGACAATACTCTAACTTATACTACAAATTATGACACCTATGAAGCTTCACCTTCTTCTAAGGAAATGACATCCCTTTATGGTCGAGGATTTAAAATCCTTTATAACAATTGTGAATATGAAGGTAAGGGATGTGGTGTAAACCAACAAGGGATCTGAGTACCTATAGAATCTGCTTCAACACATTACTCAAGCGGCATTGGATATAATCCTTTGAAAGAAAAGAAAGTCTCTCGTTGTCCTACACTTAATGTTAATTCAATAAGATCAAAACAACATGACAGATATCCTAGATGTGCAAGTTCTTAATGGTGGTACCCTAATAGGTAAGTATCTCTAACCCTTTACCTCTCTCGTGATGTGTTATATGTTGTTTAGGCCTCCTGGGATGACCTCAGATTCTCCCGTAAGGTTCAGGATACCAGGAGACCGCCTCTATTGTGACCTTCTATTTGTATCATCATTCTACTAAATTTCTCTCTCTAATTTCATCGTTGTGTGTTGTGTCCTATGGACATAGCGTTGTGGTTGGTGACCTGGGGGTACCCTCCTTTGTGATTCTCCCTAAGACACTTGTTTCTCCTCTCTTATTTATTATTTCCCTTCCTCTAGTGTTTCCACCTAGCAGGTGGATGACGAAAAACATTTATACTAATGCAGACCTAGTGTCCCTTTCGAGAGCAATTAAAAAAATGGACTTAATTCCTAATATGACGATGAGGTTGTATATCTTATCTGACGCTTGGCTAGTGGAAGCACTCATGCTTTCTAGGTAGTGAATTTTATGATGTTTCTGTCACATTTACAAACCTTAACAATCCTATTGCTCCATGCACCTTCGTTTGCCTTTGAATCTAGCCTTGGCGATACTCGATTTAGAGAACTTCGTGATATAGCCCCTGGTTATTCTCAAACTCTGAATTCATTGTATAACCTTGGCTCTTTTTGTGGTTAATCATATGCATTGATGTTGTTGTTTATCATGATGTTGTAGACACTAACATGTTTCTTGCAAGAATGTGTTTGTAGGAAAATATGGCAATCGTAAAGTACATGTCACCTTCGGGGGGCATGGGCTTTGCAAAAGTTGATGTTCCCTTGTGTGTTTTCTTCCTACCTTAATGTTCTTGATATCGATGCATGATATCAACCAACTTAAGGTGGGGGCATATAAGGTAAGCTGTCTGTTGTAGATGTTAACAATGTGCTTGTCCTCAAGTGTAGGCTAGTACGATGAGCACTCCCTGCATCCTGAGTTTGTTTGCAATCAATCAATCTATCTATTGCATATACCTCCTTTTCACTGTAAGGCATCTCCATGATGCGGGTGGGGTTTTATACCTTTGATCTCATACCTCCTTTTCACTATAAGGCATCTCTATGACATAGGTGGACTGGTATGCCATGCTTCCTTTTCATTGTAAGGCATCTCCATGACGCGGGTGGGGTTGCATTTTTCAAAAGTCCTCTGTGGAGGCGGGGAGTGGTTCTATGACTAACTCAACCCTTAAGCGTGTCTTTGGTGATTATTGTGGTGAAGCCCAATTGTTGGTGTGTGCCTGTAATGTGCCTGAGATGGTGTTGGACCTAGAAATAGCTACACTCCATAGCTTGTCTGTCATGTTTTCTCTCTTTTGGTGTGCTTGTTTTGTATGGCATGTTTTTTGCCCCATATGTAGAGACCAGCGCCTTTAAGTAGTGATTTGTGCATTTTGGGAGGTTTTGCATGTATTGTGTGTGTGTTGCCCCATATACAGAGACCAACGCCTTCGAGTAGTGCTTCCTACATTTTGGGAGGTTTGTTCACTTTCCAATACTTGCATTTGCATTTCATCTATATGAGAAAAAGAGAAGAAAAGATAGCATTCATGTCTTCCATGTATTAATGTCTTCTATGCATTGAATGTCTTCTCCGTGTTCTATGTGACTGTAACTATCTTCTCTGTGTTTTGCATGCCTGTTACTATTTTCTATGTGATTGGCATGTCTTCTTCGTGCTTGGTGTGTTTTCTATGTTTGTAACCTTACTTTAATGCATGTATTGGCCTCGTGTTTATAAATACATTAAAGTTGGGGCTAATGTAACATCGTAAAATGTCCCCTTGGGGGCTTTTCCCTCATAAGGTTTAGCTCCCGGGTCTTTAGAGTGCATTTAGGACATTTTAGTTCATATTTTGGCATCCTGATGGAATGAGACCTAGGTTCCATGACAAATAGGACCTAGGTGGACTCCTTGAGCTGTACCCTGCCTAAAATAAGGGGGAGGACTTGAGTGCCTACACCCTAGTCCTACCCTATTTTGGGACAACCCTAATTTATGGGTGTCAATTTATGACCGTTAGGTGGTTATTTTGCCGACATAGTAAAGTTAGATTTTTAAAATCTTGGCAGGAATGCTTGTAGGTGCATATATAAGCATGTGTAGGCATTCATTTGTAAACTAGATTTCAATTAGATGATCGTTGTGAACTATAGGCATTCTCAAAGTGATTTAAGGATTTCTATTATGTTGTAAGAGCAGACTTGTGTGTTTTCTGTGTTGATATTTGCATATTTGAGCATCAATCTTCTCATGGCATGAAAAGAATCTTCCTCCATGAGAGCTTCACTACAAGGTGACATATCATTATGTTTTTATCATTGATTCCTTTGGTTTTTGGCCTCTGCCTCACAAGGGCATGCCCTCTTTATCTGACAACGGTGTTTAGAGACTTAAGTGTCCTCCGAGGTTTGACTGAGGCAAACCTCTAAACACCACAACCCCTAAACCAAGTCTTGTGATTGCAGGTTATAGGTGTCACATCTGGAAAAAGTAGAGTTGCAGGAAGGCTTGACAGACATTAGGGATTCAGGATCTGTAGAGAAGTTGGACAAAGGAGCACTTCCAGGACTAGGGTGCCCGCAACAGTGTCCTCTGTAGATAGATCTTGGGAAACAAAAGTTATAGGGCTGATCAGTGTCGGAAGGAGGTCCATAGTCCCCCAAAAAGTAGGTACCTTGGACTTGGGTGCCTGCACCTTAGTCCCCGACTGTTTCGCCTTGGAACCCCGAAAATAGGTATTCTATGATTTGTTATTTTACTCCCGTCTGCAAGAGCATTTTTCCATCTTTCGTTAGTTTGTTGTCGTATTTACATAATTAGGGTTTTAATGGTTAATTAGACATAAGAGAAGGAAAAAATGATAATTAATTCTCTAATCCAAGTTTCCCTTCATTTACAAGTGACCTAGGGTATGATAGTTCTCGCCACTCGACCCTAGATCCTTCAATGTTTAGTGGAAAGGAGGGTTTTAACATCTAAACAACAAAGATTAACAAAATCCAATTTTACCCTAAACAGATATTAATAGTGCATATGGTTCATGTTTATGGGTCTTGCATGTCATATTCTTGGAGCATTTTTTTCCATTTCGCCCTCTTCTCTCCAGACTTATTCTACATCAGGAGCATTTTGACTACTGCATTAGGTACAACTGTAATTATACTACTTATGATATAGTGTCTGAATTTTTTTATTTCTCTAACTAGAGAAAGGGCTTGTTTTTCAACATCCATGTATCTAAGCTCTACATCGCTAAATGGAGAACTCATGAAGGCGATGGGCTTCTCCACCTTTTCTTCATTTCTCTACATTGGGACTGCTGCACAGGGATACTCTAAAGCAAATGAATAAATGTAAAAATATCTTGTATAATTTGGGTTGACTAGAAGAGGTGTATCTCCTATGGCCTTCTTGATATCCTCAAATGCATCTTTTGCTTCAGGTGTCCATTCAATTTTGGCATCTTTCTTGAGCATTGCATTGAGTCGTCTAACAATCTCTGCAAATCCTATGATAAACTTCCTCACAAAATTTATTTTACCAAAGTAAGATTTGAGTTCCTTTTTCCTCCCTGGGAGTTGTAGCTTCATTATAGATTCAACCCTAGTAGGGTCAATGGTGATCCCATTCTCTAATATTACATGATCGGGTAACTTACCTATAGTCACTCCAAATATACATTTCTTTAGATTAAGTGAGATACCATATTGCTCATAGTTCTTTAGTATCTTTCTGAGGTCTTCTATATGGTCACCTCTCTTCTTTGAGAAAATGGTCAGGTCATCCATGTATATAACTATGCATTTACCAACTAAACCTTGGAATGCTATGTCCATTGCACACTGAAATGTGACTCCAACATTGATCAAGCCAAAAGCCATGTGTATATAAGCAAATATTCCCCACTTGGTGGTGAATGTTGTTTTTAGTCTATCTATTTTGTACACCATCACCTAGTTGTATCCTGAGAAACCATCCAAGAAAGACATCATTTGAGCTCCATTCACTATCTACTTCATATAATGAGGGAAGAGGATAGTTATCCTTTTCTGATGCTCTATTCAGATTTATGAAGTCTACACAGAGGTGTATGTCTCCATTGTTTTTCCTAACTGGGACTAGATTTACTACCTCGGTTGAGTGCCTGATAGGAAATATTATCCTTGCATTCAACAATTTTTTGACTTCTTCGAAGATTATAGGTTCTAGTAATGCATTGACTAGCCTCTATTTTTGCCTAAATGGCTTGGTATTCAGCTTTAGTGGAATAGTATGAGTGATGATTGATGTATCATATGTTTTTAGCTCATCATAGGTCTAGGCGATGACATGGATATAATTTTTCAACACTTGAGTTATTCCCTCCTTTTTTCTTCCATGCAAACTTTTCCAATCAAGACATTCCTGATGTCTTCATTGTGCCCTATGTTGACTAGTGAATACTCCCCTCCATCTGTCTTAGGGAGCTCCTTTTGTCTTATCATCTTATCTATGTCAAAAGCTCTTTCAAGTTCTATCATTCCTTTAGGAATTTTGTTGCTTGGCAAGTCCATAATTTCTTCTTCTTCCCATACATGATCTTTCAGGTTCCTCTCATCTAGGATCTGTGCTTTGAATATATCCATGTTTGCTATGAAGTCCAAAATATGCTGGTCATCATCAAACACTTGGAAATTTGTCACATTATCGGGTATGGAAAGCATTGATACCAACTCTACTGAGAATCTCTTCATCCCAGAGATGGATAGAGGTTCCAATGTGATGGCAGCTTGTGCCAGTGCATCAGCTCTGTGATTTTGTTCTCTAGGGATGTACATAATGTTGAATGCATCAAATTCTTCTATTAAGTCCCAAAGTCTATGCCTGTAGTTTGACAACTTCTTATAGTTACATGCATAGATATTCCTGATTCGTTTTATCACTAATTATGAGTCTCCATAGACATGCAAAATCTTGACTTTTTTTTAAAGAAAAAATAACAATCCATGAATTAAGGCTTCATATTCAGTGACATTATTAGTGCATGGAAACTACAATCTATATGTTGCTAAAAAGGACTTCCCTGATGGATCAATGAGGTCAATCTACTCCAGCTCCCTGTTTGGACTTAAAACCATCAAACCTTAGAATCCATGGTTTATCTTTTGTTAATGGATTATTAGGGCCTTCTCTTTTCTTCTTGGCTCTTGTAACTACACCACTTGATATCTATTTCAACTTTTGAGGTTTAGTCCTCATCGCTTCTGGTAATTTATGTAGAGACTTTATATCCATCATTCTGATATTGCTTCTTTTATATTTTGGATGTGTCGCAAGCCTATTCTCTTCATCTTTAGGCATATCCCTGACATTCTATAATTTACCCTTAGAGCAAAACTGCTCTTCTTTGTTTAACAGATGTAAGCATAGGGTGCATGTTGTCTCCAAATGTGGTGCCCCATGTAACTGACACCATCCTTCAATCAATACATGATGTGAAGGAAATCCTTGTAGAATAAGTCTCTGAACTTGTTTAGACAAAAACCTTTCAAACTTTGTTAGGTGACTCCCTCTACCTTCATCTGATAGTTTATAATCTGAATCAATTAGGCAGTCGGTCCCTAGGGTGATGGCATTTTTATTTTCATGATGGTCCTTATCACATATCAGGATTTCTTCTTAATGGTGTATGTAGATATTATCCTGATGTACATCTTCTTCATGTTCCTGTGCATATGAAGAAAACAAGTAAGAATCAATATCATCATCATCAGATATTTCACTTACCTCAGTTGAAGATGATCATATTTCACTATAAGTTCTTTCTAACTCAATCATGTCTAGACATGTTTCACAGTCTCTCTGAATGTGCTTCATCATGTAACCTGCACCAACTAGATATCAAGATATTCTCAATAGATGTGCCTAGTAACTGGCATCTCTACATTTCTCTGGATAGGTATTTTTCAAACTCTTTAAAGTGATTTGTTTCTTCATTATCAATTGAACTATAATTAGATTCACTGATCATCTTATCTTCTTGACCAATATTTCTATGTGTATGCATGTTATACATCAAGACTTCCTCAATCCTGGCTGTTTGAGGTCTTATGGCGTAAACCCCTAGTTCAACATCTACATAGAGTATCTCATTAGTATTGTTGTACTCAGTGATCATATGTTTCATCCTAGGTTCAGCTTCTATCCTTATCTGGTTAAGGATTCCTTTCTAGGGTAACCACATATGGCTAAAGTCAGTGGCCATGTAACCATTAAGTGTTTTGGACCAGTCCCTACTAAGAAACATTTTGTAGATATTAGGGATATCTACCACCTAGATGTCAATGTAGTATTGCACCCTTGGGTTTGATGCGAGCTGGATGTGGATATGAGTTAACTGCCCTATGACACTCACTTCTATTTTATCAAGTTGTGTCACCTTCTTGAGGGATTTGGCTAAATGTAAGCCTAAAGCATCGCAAATGGATAGTGAAATCACATTTGTTGATGCACCTGAATCTACTAGATAGTTGTGTAAATTCTTTCCAAATATTCTTAACATGAGAAAGAATAGAGGTGACTCAGACTTATCTTTGTATAGAGGCATGTGTGATGTTTTAGTAGCTTGGACAGTAGCTTGTACTTTATTCTTGACAGTATTTTCCTTAGGTATAGGATCTCTAGTCAGAATATGACTAGGATTATGACCATGATTGTCATCTTTTGATGTGGATTCATCTAAGGATTTCAAAAAGGCTTTCTTGAGGACTGGAGTCTTGAGCAATTCTGACAAGGATAAGCTAATTTTGATCTTTTTCATCTCTTCTACTAGATATGTGACTAATTTATCAGACTCAGGCAATTGGCTGATAGCTTTTGTCACTATATTTTGAGGTGTGAATACTGAGTATTCACCTTGGGAGGACTAGGATTGTTATTTTCTTTAGGATTTGGTAGAGTATTGAAATTGTTGGGAGGAACAGATGTGGTCAAAGGACCAGCTGGTATGTTTGGATTTCTCCTCAGGTTATAATTAGGCCTACCCTAATATTACTGTTGGTAAGCATGAACCTCTTCAGGTTCTAGCTCTAGTTCATTTTCATCTTCAAAGGGAAACACATAATTTGACTCAAATGCCAAGGCAGACTCTTCACATGCTAATGTGTAATTCTCATGAGTTGAGGTCATTTGAAATGTTGATGACTAATAGAACTTTCCAACACAAGGGTGGATTCATATCCTAAGGGAACAATTTCATTTCCTTCAGGACAGGGAAGATCTCCTGCAGTATTGGACACTTTAGCCTGGAAAATACTAGCTGCTATCTTGAACTGAGGGCAATCTAGTTCAGCATGTGCGTTGGTATTGTGCATTCTGCACCAATTTGTGAGTGTGGCTTCTTCTAAATTCACCCTAGTAGTCAGTTTCAGTTCATTAGGAGGCTGATTTTCCAATGGTAATGGCAATGAGCCATTGTTTGGCCTGGTATTCCAAGTTCTAGGTAGCCTAGGGGAGCATTGTTATTGCTATTGTTATTAAAATTCCTATCATTATTGTACCCCTTGTTAGGATATACAGATCTATCATTGTTATTTCATATCCCCTATCAGGATATCCTATGTTCGAATTTAACTGGGAATAAAAGTTTTGACTCCTCATGTGCATGATTTCAGTAGTTAATTTCCTTAGTTGTACAGATATTTCTTTAATGTAATCTTTCTCTTCTTGAGATTTAGCTACTAAATTATTCTATTGAGATTTAAAGAAAGAACTACCATTACTATTGTTTTCCACTGCATCCTGGGATACTTGTCCAATATGAGGTATCATCTATCCATTTCTGTTTGGAGGAGGCATGATACTAAGTGGAGGTACCTACAAGGGACTAGGAATGATGGCTGGGGGTATCATTACTCCATTACCTTGTGGCTATACAGGATATGCAGGATATCTAGAATTAGGTGTAAAGCCAGGTGTTAACTATTGATTAACTTTAATGGCTTCTTCAAAAGTACCTGCTATTGAAGTTATGGATGGATGTGTTCTTCTGATGAACATGGAGGTCAAGGGATCTAAGGCTGAATAGTATATGGATCTAGCTACCTCATCACCTAGGTTGTATGGATCAACTAACTTGGAATACATTTTATGAAACCTAGCATTGAAGTTAGAAATCATTACTCCCTCAACTATTTTGAGTGTAGCAATCATGTGATAAGTGATAGCTGGATCTACTGGCATTTTAAATCTTCCTAAGAATCCTTTCTCTAAAGCATCCTAGGTAGGGGTGGTAGACTGGGAAAGACTAATGTACCAGCTATAAGCCTCTTCTCCTAAAGAGTAAGGAAATAACCTACACAATACGTCTTCATGTTCTATTCCTACTCAAAAACAAGCTTCCTTGTAGGTTTTGATATGATCTTCTGCATCCTAGTAAGGATGATACTTTGGACAAATCTTGTCCGGATTCTTAGGTAAAGCATAATATGCTACAAACATAAGCAGTGATTGAGTTGTAAAGAAAGACATTGTAGCTGGTAGCTGAGGTATTTGAGGTACAATTGGAGACATTGGAGGTGTTACAATAGGTATGGATGAAGATGTTGATGTGCTAGGATTGGGACTATGATGAATATCAGTTGTATGAGGTCTAAGTCCATGAATTGGCAATTCTTCAAAAGGTTCAATGGATCTAGACCTAGTATTAGGCCTGTGAGCTAGAGCTTCACAACTTATGGCAGGACATGGATATTTTAACTGGATCTTTGTAAAGATAAAGGTATTTGCTCTTTGAAGGTGGATATTTATGATCAAAAGTGCAAAATAGCTAGATATTTGCACAATATTTGTAGGAGATGCAAATATGGACATGAATTTTGAAAGTCTGGACTTCTAACTGTAAATATTGGGTTAACTGACCATAAGGACAGGATATTGGCACAAAATTCGCAAGGATTGTAAATATTGACTCAAATTAAGGAATTTTGAACAATTGATTGTAAAGATCATGATATTTATGCACACAATTAGGATATTTATGATCAAATCCCTCAAATAACCCAGACAAGTAATAACTTTGCACAAACACTCAAAGTTTGAAAAATATCACCTTATGTAAATGAGGGAATGATAACTAGGCAATAGATTTGGGAACAAAAATGCTTTTTTAAGCCCTCCTTCTAGCACCAATTTATGTTGATCATGATGTTAGTCATAAACAAACATAGATAAAAAAATGCAAATCAAACCTTTATCATCTTGAAAGATATGATGAATTTAGGGAATTCATGATCCCAAGTCTCCGTGGATTAGTTCATAATCATCTAACGTTCAGAAAAATTCATGTCTAGATAATATTTATTTCACCTGCTTTCTATAAATTCTTAACAAACAAGGTTAAATCTTACTATAGTTAAGTAGATGATGCAGATATCATGTATGTTTGATCAATTCTTCTGCATATCAAGTCATATTAACTAGATTTTACCTCTGTATAGTAAATTTATTCAAATGATGTGCCTACAAGCATATATTTCCATGATTACTATCATTATTTATGTTCATTTGCATGATATTTTTCATTTCAACATGCTATTTTCTCAAATATGCTAAAGATATTCAGTTCCCTACGAGATATCCATTGTATCCTGCGATAAAGAACATATGTATGTCTTACCCTAACATGCATTATATGCATTCAGATTTAACAATTGCATGAATATCATGACGTTTTGACTTTTAGAAAGCATAATTCATACATCCTCATATTAATTTACTTTGGTAAAAAGTGACATTTACCTATTCATCTATCCATAATCAACAAAAGAGGGTTTCATCATTACATACCTGATATTCGTGCCCTTTTAAACTACTTGATCTATATCTAGATATGCATGTCCTCTTTGCAATTACCCTCCTCCATTTGTTGTTTGAAGATGCACTTTATTCCATCGCATTCGTAGGTTACTATAATGGTGCCATAATCACACAGGGGCTCTGCAATCTCTTCTTGAATACGTGATAAGCTTAAAATAAACTCAAATCCTCATTTTTAATTAGTAACACTGGAAAATTAGGGTGTAATTAATGTTAAGTTGTTCATATCCATGGATCTACATCACAAGCCTTTGAGATTTTAACATGTGGCGTGATATGATTTGAAATTTTGAATGTCAACCAACCATTAGAATAGCACCAAATACGAGGTCTGCACATTCGCAAATGTTAGGGATATTAAGTAATATGCATGCTCTTCCAGAATATGTCCATGACATAACCATGACGATGGTCAATCATCGACCAACAATCAAAGGATCAGGTTACCAGGTACTTTGTTTAACTATCATGATATTATGGTGTGCTGATATGGATCAGTTAGTGTGCCATGTGGTAGCATCCTATTGGTTCGCAGAAATCTATGTTATGTGTCCCAAGGGTGGATACGGGGATATTAAGAAATATCTAAATGTTCAATTATGCAGAATATCCTCCTCCTTTTTGAAGATGAGGGTGACGTCAGCATTTTTGCTAATATTCTGAAATGGTGAAGAGGTGACGTCAACGTCACATTGGCAAAAATCAAAGATCTAAGTTAATGTGCCAGATATTAAGATTTGCCTTCATATTGCATCAGATCAAGATATTAGAAAATATCTAGGATATTGAGAATGAGATGACCCTTTAATGTCGGGGATCATCATCACGTTATCATCATATCGGGTCTTCTTTGGAATGGATCAAGATGATGTCATCATCACATTAACAAATGTCTGGGATATTAAGTTAATGTGCGGGACATTGAAATTTATACCTATGTTCAATTTTGAGCATCCGGATGATGTTAGTATCATATTGGGACTTCTTTATGCTAATATCGAATGATGTCATCGAGATGTCCACTAATATGCATGATATTAAGAAATATGCCGATGTTTGGTATTTTTGTTACATTTGAGGTAAGTCTGCACATTAGCCAATATCAAGGATAATCAAGTAAAAGTGCACCCTTATGGAATGTACGTGGGTATTGACCGATGGTCACTTCCCGAATTGAAATTTGACGACTGCATATTAGCGAATATGTAGATATTGGGATTTTCTTTGTTAAACCCTGCATCTGGGATATTAACAAATATCAGGGTCCTTAGGGAATGTGATGAGCCTCTCATGAGTGACCAGTTTGACCAACTTTGACTAGACTTAACTTCTTATCCTTAAGGAATTTTGGGGTGATCTAAAAGGCAAACCTGCTTAAAATTTCGTAATCTTTCATCTGATGAAGTTTGTGATAGCAAAACCTAACTTTGGTACTTAACCCCCTTTTATGAGGTCCTTGCATGTACAGGGTGATATCCTATCACTACATCTGATACACAACTTTTACCATACCGCCCAAGGCAAGGGAGCAACAAACAAGCCAAAAAAAGGTTGGGTCCTTATTTTGCTGAGGCAAAATGGGGCGTGTTGTGTAACCACACAACAAGAACCCTCTGTTTAAATACAACATCATAGGTAAATCCTTGAGATATTTTAGGTGTTGTAAAGGGTACACCCACCTTGGTCTTTCAAAACCAAAAGTGCAGAGGATTTTTCAACTCTTAAGTGTTATAATCTTGTTCGTTGCCCACTGACCCAGAGCCCTTAAGCATAAGAAATTGGCTAAATCTTTAGAGGACTCTGACAATCATTTGGAGGAAGAAACACACCCAAACAATCCAATTGATTTTGCTCAATGCTTTAAAGAAGCAATGCATAAGTAATATTCAAGTTAGTCTACTTGAATCATCGAGTGTATAGTTTTTGTTAGTTTAGAAAATTTGTCTAGTTTATATTGTTTATAATTTATTTGGTTTTGTATAGTTTTGGGTCTCTGTTATAGATTGTTTTGCTTGGCTTCTTATCTCCTTTTTCCTTGTGTTGCTAGGCTACCTTATGGAACTTGATTGGGTTAGCATTGCCTAATGCTCTCAATCTTTCTTTCTAGTTCACAGAGAAGCTACAAGAAAAATGAACCCATTTCATAGGTTTTGTTAGGCCTATCTAAATCATCTTTTCTTGTCAAGTATGTATGCGTTTTCTTTTAGTCAAAATCACTGAAGTATGCATGTTACTTTCTAGTTTGTTAGAGTGATGCATTGTGGCTTAAGGGAATCAAGTTTTTAGTTTGATGATTGATCCTTTCACATGACAACTATGGTCCCCAACCTAGGTAGTGTACATGCTGATTGAACTAATAAAAAAATTAGAAAAGAAAGAAAATAAGAAAATAAAACAATTAAAGAAAAGAAATTAGAGAGAAGTGCTTTTGGATTTAATTGTGTGTAAAGAAAAGAAAATTAAAATTGAGTAGAAAAGAAATAATATCAAATATCTTAGTTTCTTTGGGTGATTATAGTATATTTATCAAGGCTATGGACATAGTTGGAAACAGAGTTATGCCATGAGTGGGACCAGAGGTAACTCTATCAAGGCTATGGATGATAGTAGTAGAGAAATGATTGGCATGCATGTAGGACCAATTATTTTTATTCACCTAGTCTCCTTTGTCATGATGTTGATCCTTGTATACTTAGGAAGGAGTAAATGAACTCACATGCAGATACATTTTGATAAAATGATGATATGCCCTTAATCCTATAGAGTGTATATGGTTGATGTAAGAGCATCCCTAGTTCAAGAGAAATCTTGCATCAACCAAAAACATTTGCATTTCAGTTTGTTTACATTTCAGTTCTTTCATTTTCCAGTTCAGTTCAGGCAGTTCAGTCAGTAGCAGTTTTCAGCTTGTGGTTTGATTTTTGAATTTCACATCTTGCAGATCTTGACTTAGCATCTACATCCATTCATCTACATCATATCAAGAATTTAGAGCATTTGGATCAGTTACTAGAAAAATATCACTATCAGAAGTTGACTATTTTCTCAGAGCAGAGCATTCTAATAGTTCCTGATAATCAGCTGAAGGAGAAGGCTTGTAGATCATTCCTTGACTTGCAGATATCATTGACACATAATTCAATGTTCCATGGTTCATGACTGACCTTCCCTGAGGGTCCGCATGTTGTTCCATTCATTTGAAGAAGTGTTCTATGCATTTAGGTTTGACCTATCTGTGAACACATTACAACTCTTTATTTGAGTTTGTCACCTTCCTTAGCCGACGCGGAGGAATCTATTGGTCCATAATTGATATATAAAGATGTAATAGATCCTTAGGAAAGTAGTTATCAAGTTTGTGATATAGTGATAGCTGATAATTTGGATTTTGTATGAAGGGAGCCTCAAAGCCTTATCTTGCGCATATATGTAATTAGGTCTGTGAGCCCTAATTATAAGCCCACATGTTGCCAACGGATCTCTATTTTGAATTCTATGATATACTGAATGACTGAATCTACATTTGTTCCATTTCTTTAAGTTGTTTCCATTGTGTTTACTCTTGCTACACGGTATAAATAGTTCATTTTGTGAACCCTCCTACCATGACTGCACCAAGTGGTATTAGAGTGAAAGTTCAAATCTTGGAGAGCAAAAGTTTGATTCTTTGGAGCAAATTGGCGAAGGGGATTCCATAAGATTTTGTTGTAACCAGATCGCTAATCTGAGACAGTTGTCTCTTGTAGCTGGATCACTCATGGAGAGGCAATTGTTGCTTGTAGCTCAATCGCCGAACCTGAGGCAGTTTGCACTTG
The DNA here is from genome assembly GCA_027924645.1 of Cunninghamia lanceolata. Classification (NCBI taxonomy): domain Eukaryota; kingdom Viridiplantae; phylum Streptophyta; class Pinopsida; order Cupressales; family Cupressaceae; genus Cunninghamia; species Cunninghamia lanceolata. The sequence continues at coordinate 6,415,863 of BSBN01000015.1, forward strand.
ATCCTAGGAAGATGTCACCGTGAAGAGTTCCTTCTGTTGGTACAATTGCTAATAGAATGGATGAGATGATGGAATTGATGAGAATAATGTGAATTCATTTGGATGTTGTTGATGAAGATAGGTGAAGAGGATTGATATCGAGACCTAATGTTGAAAGTGATGATGAGGAAGAATTTCAATCTGTTGAACACACTAGCGAAACCCTAGGAGGTGATGAAGAAGAATTAGATCAGATAAAGATGTTGCGAGCTATTTCAAAGATTGGAAAGAGACCTAGAGTTGATGTTCTGAACTGTAGTGGTAACTTGAACCCTAAAGAGTTGATTGATTAGATAAATGACATGGAAGAATACTTTGAATATGAGGAGATTGAAGATCTAGAGAAGGTGAAATTTGCAAAGACAAAGTTGAAAGGACATGCTACTATATGGTGGAAAGATGTTCAGTTGGAAAGAAATAGAAGAGGAAAAGAAAAGATTACAAAGTGGGACCGGATGGTGACAAAGTTGAAAAATTAGTTCATACTTACTAACTATGAGTTGGAATTGCTGAAAAGATTGTAAAACCTGAGACAAAAGGAGAAATTTGTGAAGGAATACACTAAAGAATTTCATAAGATGATCATAACGACAAGACAAAGTGAAGCAATCAAGGAGAAAGTGGCAAGATACATCAATGGACTGAGATTGAACATTCAAGAAGAACTAAGTTTGGTAAGGATGACATGTTTGGAAGAAGCATATCAGTTTGCCCTTAAAGTTGAAGAGAAGTTGAATAAGAAGCATGATCAGAGACAAAGAGGTAGATGAGGTAAATTTTAGAGACATAAAACATTTTCTAGATATGATAGATCATTTGTGGAGTAGAACAAGTTTGATAGCCCAGTTAGAAAGGATGACAGAGATAACAATGCTTACCAGAGAGATGATAGAAATTTTTACCAGAGAGGAAACCCTAGTGTATACCGGAATGAAGGATACAGAAGAGAAGGAAGAGGATTTGATAAGAGGACATTCAGAGGTACTTGTTTCGAGTGTGGAGGTGAAGGACATAGAGCATTTGAATGTAATCAGGGTAGTACAAGCAAGAAGACAGAGAATAGTGGGAGAGTAACCTATGTTGAAGAAGAACCTGTTGGATCACCTTGTTCAGTTGGCAATCTAGAGAAAGGAGAATCATTGGTGATGAGGAGAACACTATTTCAAGTCAAGACAAATGAGGAATTGTCACATAGGAAAAGTCTGTTCAAAACTAAATACAAATCAGGAGGTAAGTGTTGTAAAGTTGTAATTGATAGTGGTAGTTCAGATAACCTAGTTTTAGAGGAGATGGTGACTAAGCTAAAGTTGGAAAGACTGAAACACCCTAAGCCCTATTAGATAGCATGGATTCATGATGATCATAAAGTACTAGTGAGTGAACAATGTTTGGTGAAATTTCATATTGGATCTTATCATGATGAAGTCTTGTGTGATATTATGCCTATGGATGTTTGTCATATCTTGTTGGGTAGACCTTGGCAGTATGATAGAAAAGCTATGCATGATGGAAGAAAGAATACATATACTATAATAGAAAATGGGAAAATAATTACTTTGATTACTTTAGAAGATGATCCTAAAAATGTGGTATGTGGGAATGCTAGAATCTGTTTGGTAGATTGAACAAAATTTTTGGATGTTTTGAAACAGAAAAGTATGTGTTATGTCTTGATTCCTAAGAAGCCTGAAGTGGTGAAGAGAGAAACTGAACCGAATGAGATGAGAGAGTTGCTGACAGAGTATGAAGACTTCATATCAGATAATGTACCTGATGGATTACCACCTATAAGGAGTATCAGTCATCAAATGGATCTTATACTGGGAGCAAGTTTGCCTAACAAAGCAACACATAGAATGATACTGATAGAGAATAAAGAATTGAATAGACAGATACAAGAGTTGTTGAGGAAAGGTTTGAACAAAAAAAGTTTGAGCCCTTGTGCAGTACATGCAGTGCTAGCATCGAAGAAAGATGGAGAATGGAGGAAGCTTTACTAATTCCAAAGCAATAAACAAGATCACAATTAAGTATAGATTTCCTTTACCTAGGATGGATGATATTATGGATTGTTTGAGTGGAGCAAGATATTTCACAAAGATAGACTTGAAGAGTGGATACCATCAAATCGAAATTAGAGAAGGAGATGAATGGAAGACTACTTTTAAGACAAATGAAGGACTATATGAGTGGTTAGTGATGCCCTTTGGATTGACAAATGCACCGAGTACTTTCATGTGGTTGATGAATGAAGTCTTGAAAAAATTCTTGGGTAAGTTTGTGATTGTGTACTTGGATGATATTCTGATTTTCAGTAGGACAAAAGAGGAACATATGTTGCATAATAGACAAGTTTTGCAGAGGTTGAGAGAAGAGAAATTGTTGATAAACATCAAGAAGTGTAGTTTCATGAAGGAAGAATTTGTATATCTCAGATTTGTGATTTATGTGGAATGATTGAATATGGACCTTGAGAAAGTAAAAGTGATTAGTGAATGGCCTACACCAGAGAGCATTGGAGAAGTTAGATCATTTCATGGTTTGGCTAGTTTCTACCGGAAGTTCATCAGAAATTTTAGTTCATTTTGTAACCCTATGACAGAGACAATGAGAGGTGACAGAAAAGATTTCAAGTGGATATCTGGAGCAGATAGAAGTTTTGAGTTGTTGAAGCAGAAAGTAACAGAGCAACTTATTTTGGCATTACTGGATTTTAATAAGGTATTTCAAGTTGATTGTGATGCAAGTGGGAATGCAATTGGAATAGTGTTAAGTCAAGAAGGTAGACCTGTAGCATATTTTAGTGAGAAGTTGAATGATGCAAGGAGAAGATATTCAGTGTATGATCAAGAGTTCTACACCATAATTCAACCCTTGAAGAAGTGGAGACATTACTTGTTGGCTAAGGAGTTTGTCTTGTATACAGATCATCAAGCTTTGCAATATTTGAACAGTCAAGGTAAGTTGAATCAGAGACATATGAGATGGGTAGAGTTCATGCAGAGTTATACTTTTGTGTTGAAGCATAGGAGTGGAAAATCAAACAAAGTTGTTGATGCCTTGAGTAGAAGAAGAAACTTGCTGATAGAAATGAGAGTTGAAGTATTGGGTTTTGATGGATTAAAGAACATGTATGAGGGAGACATTGATTTTGCAGAACCTTGGAAAGCATGTAAGGAACCTATTGTGGCAGATAGGAGTAAGTGGTTAGACTATTTCATTCAAGAAGATATGTTGTTCAAAGGAAGTCAGTTATGCATACCTAGAAGTTCTATGAGAGACAATTTGATCAAGGAGAAGCATAGTAGTGGATTGGCAGAACATTTTGGCATTAACAAGACAGTGGCTTTGGTAAGTGAAAATTACTTTTAGCCTCAGATACATAAGGATGTTTGGAGATTTGTGCAAAGTTGTAGAGTTTGTCAAGTTGCAAAAGGGAGTAGTCAGAGCACTAGATTGTATAAACCTTTGACAATTCTGAAGATACCTTGGGAAGACATAACCATGGATTTTGTAATGGGATTACCTAAGACATAGAGAGGATATGATTCAATATTTGTAGTGGTTGACAGATTTTCAAAGATGGCTCATTTCATACCTTGTAAGAAGACAACTGATGTAGTGCATGTAGTTGACCTATTTTTCAAGGAGATTGTGAGATTGCATGGATTACCTAAGAGTATAGTTTTAGACAGAGACACAAAGTTTGTTGGTTACTTTTGGAAGACACTTTGGAAGAAAATGTAGACAAATTTGAAGTTCAGTTCTACTTTTCATCCACAGAGAGATGGACAGACAGAGGTAGTGAATAGGAGTTTGGGAAACTTGTTGAGATGTTTGGTTGGAGACAAAGCTAGAAGTTGGGACTTGATTCTTTCACAAGAAGAGTTTGCATACAATAATTCAGTGAATAGGAGTACCAGACAAACACCTTTTGAGATTGTTACCAGAGTGAATCTTAGAGGAGTTACAGAATTGAGAGATATCAGTATAGAAGACAAGAGGAGTACAGAAGCAGAAGACTTTGCAGACCATATGAAGACAGTGCATAACTAGGTGAAGAAGCATTTGGAGGACATGAACAGTACATACAAAGAGAAAGCAGATGAGAAGAGAAGACATATGGAATTTGAAGTTGGCAATGAAGTGATGGTGTACTTGAGAAAAGAAAGATTTCTAGTTTGGACATATAATAAGTTGAAGATGAAGAAGTTTGGACCTTGTAGGATACTTGGGAAATTTGATTTGGGAAATGCATATGAAGAGGAATTACCTGAAACATTGGGTATTTCACCTATTTTCAACATTGCAGATCTATATTAGTATCATGAAGCAGAGTTCAGTTACAGCGTGGAAGAAGACTTGAAGAAGTAGTTACCACAACAAGCAGTGGAGTAGATTGAAGACATTTTGGAGAGCAGAGTTGGATGCAGCACTAGAGGAAGACAATACAAGGAATACCCTATGAAGTGGAAAGGCAGACTGAAAGAAGATTCATCTTGGATTTCTCAGGCTAAGGTGGACCGTCTTAGTTCTCCCCTGGCCCCAACAAAGTGAGGGACTCACTTTTTCAATAACCCCAGATGTTTGATGTAGGAGCATCCCTGGTTCAAGAGAAATCTTGCATCAACCAAAAACATTTGCATTTCAGTTTGTTTACATTTCAGTTCTTTCATTTTCTAGTTTAGTTCAGGGAGTTCAGTCAGTAGCAACTTTTAGCTTATGGTCCAGTTTTTTCATTTCACATCTTACGGATCTAGACTTATCATCTACATTCATTCATCTACATCATATCAAGAATTTAGAGCATTTGGATTAGTTACCAGAAATATATCGCTATCAGAAGTTGACTATTTTCTCATAGCTAAGCATTCTAACAATTCCTGATAATCAGCTGAAGGAGAAGGCTTGCGGATCATTCCTTGACTTGTGGATCTCATTGACACATCATTCAATGTTCTATGGTTCATGGCTGACCTTCCCCAAGGGTTTGCACGTTGTTCCATTCATTTGAATAAGTGTTCTAGATACATTTAGGTTTGACCTATCCGTGAACACGTTACAGCTCTTCATTGGAGTTTGTGACCTTCCTTGGCTGACGCAGAGGAATCTATTGGTCCAAAATTGATATATAAAGATGTAATAGATCCTTAGGAAAGTAGTTATCGAGTTCGTGATATAGTGATAGCTGATAATTTGGATTTTGTGTGAAGGGAGCCTCAAAGTCTTATCTTGCGCATATATGTAATCAGGGATGTAAGCCTTAATTGTAAGCTCGCATGTTGCTGGAGGATCTCTATTTTGAATTTTATGATATACTGAATGACTGAATCTACATTTGTTCCATTTCTTTGAGTTGTTTCCGTTGTGTTTACTCTTGTTGCACGGTCCAGATAGTTCATTCTGTGAACCCTCCTACCGTGACTGCACCAATGGTTATGAGTAGTCAGCTTGTGACTACCAAGTAACTCCAAATTAAGTTATCTAATCATTATTATAGCCATATATAGGTATTTAGATCATCCTATGGGTTATAAATAAGTATTTATGTTGGCTTGGGTCACATCCATGTCATAATTAGGTATATTCAAGAGCTAGTGGTAAGTTATTATCATCATATTATGGCTTATGTTCTTCATTGGAGACTTTTGGAGGTTTCCCCCTTGAAGTGGCATATTATTATCAAGTATTTGTGGTATATTTACTATTATATTCTTCTATTGTGCAATTTGTTTCATTACAAGTGGTATCAAAGCATGATCTTGGCATTGTGAAGGCAAAAAATAAGGTTCGATTTTGGAGGTCATTTTGAGAAGCATATACCTCTATAATTTTCTTAAATATTTTCAAGAGTTTTAAAGGCTTTTTCAAGGTCATATTGAAGCTACTACAGTCTACATTTTAGAGCAATTAGAGTAGAATTGAGTGAGTTATTGAAGAATTAGGGTTTCCACCAATTTCTCTCCCAAGGTTGAAAATTAACAAATTTCTTGGAGATTTCTTTAGGAAGCGAGATCTAGGACTTGGTAAGTTACAATAAAAATTTTAGATTAATTGTATTTATTTTGTATGATCTATCCGAAAATTATATTTTCACATCATGGCGGCACCTGCAACAAGAAGCAAAAAGAATGTTGGTACACCTATGAAATCTTTAGGTAATGAGGTGGAAAATGAAGAGGGTGTTCATAAAGAAAATGAATATATATTTGAACACATTTAGAAAGAAACCAACAAGATGAAGGATGAAATCTTGTCAATTGTGTCAGAACAAATGAAAGGGTTGGCTAGGTCAAGTGATATCGAGAAAATCATGGATAAGCCAAGTGATATCAAGAAAATGATGGAAAAATTGGTGGGTGGCAAACATCCTAGAGATCCCAAACATAGGGGGTCATACCACCAAGATTGGGAGGAAGAGCAATCTCCTAAAGAGAAGGGTGCTCTTTGGTTTGAATCAGATTTCAAGATGGACTAGCACTCCAATCATTCTATGGCTAGGAACTTCATACAAAAGATGGATATGTGAATGTTTGATGGTGAAGATCCTACCAATTGGCTCTTCCAAATGGAGAAATTCTTTGATATTCACTGTGTTCCTTGTCAAAAAAGGTGGCCATGTATTTTTTATACTTGGAACATGACCAATTCATTTGGTATCATTGGCTTTGTGAAGAAAAGAGAAAGAAGGGATGTGTTGTCACTTGGTTTGTCTTCGAAGAGGAACTCACTACACATTACAGTGTCAATCTTATGGATAGCTACTTTAGCTAGATCACTAAGTTAAGGAAAATATGTTTAGTCAAGGATTATATTCATCCATTCTAAACTTTGTCTTTAAAAGTGGAAAATGTGGCAGAAGATAATTTGTTGGAATTATTCCTTGGAGGCTTAAAGGATCACATCAAATATGAGGTACACATGTTATGTCCTAATTATCTGTCCCAAGCATTGATTATGGAAAGACAAGTAGAGGGAAAAAATTGGCTAACATAAGGGAGGAATTCCCTAGTAACAAAGATGGAAGGGCTCCTACATCATTATCTCCTTGCCCTATTAGGTTGACACCTTAACAAATTGAAGAGAAAAGAGCCAAAGGGTTATGTTTTAACTGTGATGAAAAATCTGGTAGATGACATAAATGTAATGAGAAGAAGTTGTTCTACATTGAGACTACCTATGATGAAGTAAATGATGGCAAAGAGCTGATGGTGGTGGTAGAGGAATCTGAAGATGTCCAACCTATTGATAACTGAGAGGGGGGGTGAATCAGTTATCCTAATCTTGCTTTCAATTCAAACACTTAAAACCACTTTGTTATTTAATAGCATAGTGATTAATCATTCATGAAAGTATAAAGCATAAACACCAGAGCAGATACACATCAACACATTAGACACCAAGATTTTGATGTGGAAAACCCAGTCAAGGGAAAAACCACAAGGTGATTAACCCAAGGATTATTCTCTGTTAGAAGAATAAAGAAAATAGATGGCACATGCCAATTAGGGCTCACTGCCCGAGCACATTGCTCACAAGAGCCACACTGCCTACAAGAGACACACTGTCTACAAGGTAACAAGTATCACAAACTTGAACTGGAGATTGACATCTTTACCATGCTTGGATCAGTTCCATTTAAGCCCAAAAACTTCTACTCTGCCTTTCGCATTCCTCTTCGCTACCACACACTCATCACCCACAAACACACTTCAAAATGAATTCACAATCCATTACTTATACAAGGCATCAACTTAGGAACAATCATCTAAGTCGGCAAACACCTACAAGATCATCTGTAAGACATGTAATACATCTGGTCAACCAGTCTCAGGAAGAACACCAACAACCAGTAGTCTTTACATCAAATCCAAATTCTAACTTCAATGCGGACCGTTAATAAGAATTGTACACGATCCAAGGATCACCAAAACCTTTCTTGAGTCACCAAGAACATCTGCACTTTATCAGCTTACTAGAATTCTTTTCTTCTTCATCCAAAACTTCAAGAACACAGTCTGTCGCCACTGTCACAATGAAAAGGGTGCTTTCAGACCTCCAAATCATGAACAAATCTAGTTATCACTTCACACTAACTTCTTCAACACTCTCTCCAATCCGCAGAATGAGATAATGTAATTTTAGAGCTCACCGGACCAATCTGTGACACTCTGTCACCACTGAACATCTATCGGAACCGGTTCTACTAGAGCAACCATAACTTCTTCAGATCTTCGTGCAGACCTCTGAAATCTTGATTAGAGCATCTCAAGACTCATATCTAAAAACCCTTTAAACTGTATCCTCTGATCTTCATCTTATCTTAGACTTTTACCTTAATGTCATCACTGTTCTTCACTATTCTTGATTGAGGCTAATTTTCTCAATATCCTCATCACATAGCTCATCAAATCCTTCTCATTAATGCAATATGAGTATGTTGACATCAATGACAACACCAGTTATCCTCATACTTGCAACAATCTCCCCCTTTGTCATTGATGGCAACATATGATGTGAAAAACCATCAAGACAAGAACTTCTCCTTTCTGTCATAGCTCCCCCTATCAGCAACAACTCTTCACATGTCTTCTCTTTCTTTATTGCTCCCCCTTTGATCAACAACTACTCATTTTTCACATGTCTTCTCTCCCCCTTTGATATCAATGGCAAAGGGCTCATACTTGCAATTTTAACACATCAGAATCATACCAGCTGCTCCCCCTGAGTAGAAGCTCCCCATCACCAATCTAGATCACAAGATATGACTGTGATATCCACCGAACTGATGCACATTAGTGCACCCTAGTTCATCACTGAAGGGGCAATAACCCCTAACTTTTCCCTGAGAAACTCAAAAGAGTCCTTGAGAAGAGGTTTAGTAAAGATATCTGCAATCTGATCCTTAGAGGGCACAAACTCCAGTCTAACTTCACCTTTGTTCACTTGCTCTCTCAGAAAGTGAAACTTAATAGATATATCCTTAGTCTTAGAGTGCAACACCGGATTCTTAGAAATATTTATTGCACTTGAATTATCACAGAAAATTGTGATAGGCTCCTCATACTCTACTTTAATATCTCTTAGCATCTGCTTCATCCATAAAACTTGAGTGCAACTACCTGCTGCTACAATGTATTCTGCTTCACTTGTAGACAGAGATATTGCATCTTGTTTCTTGCTTAGCCAAGAAACCAATCTCTTTCCTAAAAAGAATGCTCCACCACTGGTACTCTTCCGGTCATCCACATCTCCTGCCCAATCTGCATTTGTATAAGCATGAAGAGAGAAATCATGATCTCTAGGATACCACAAACTAAACTCCACTGTCCCTTTTAGATATCTAAGAATTCTCTTGATTGCCATGACATGAGATTCTATGGGATCAGCCTGGAATCTAGCAACAAGACCAACAGCTTGCATAATATCCAGTCTAGTTTGAGTGAGATACAACAATCCACCAATCATTGATCTATACTTTGTCTAGTCTACCTTAAGAGAGTCATCATCTTTGCTCAACTTGCATCTGGTTGCCATGGGAGTATTCAGTGGATTTGAATCTTCCATCCCAAATTTCCTCAACAATTCTTTCACATATTTGGTCTGAGAAATGAAGATCCCTTTCTTTGTTTGAGTAATTTGCAGACCCAAGAAGAAATTCATTTCACCAAGCATAGACATCTCAAACTCACTTTTCATCTGATTTGTAAAAGTTTTACACATACTATCTCTTCCTCCAAAAATGATATCATCCACAAACACTTCAACAATCAAAATATTTTCATGATCAATTTTGAAATACAAATTACTGTCAGCAGTACCTTTGTTGAAACCAATCTTTAAAAGATGTTTATCCAGTCTTTCATACCAAGCTCTTGGGGCTTTCTTCAATCCATATAGTGCCTTTTTCAACTTGCAGACCATATCACCATGATCAGACAATTGAAATCCATCCGGTTGCTCAATGTATACTTCTTCTTCCAAATCACCATTTAGGAAGGTAGACTTAACATCCATCTGATATACCTTGAAGTCTTTGAAGGCAGCAAATGCAAGAAATAATTTGACAGCTTCAATTCTTGCCACTGGAGCAAAGGTTTCTTCAAAATCAATTTCTTCTATTTGAGAGGAGCCTTTGCAGACCAATCTGGCTTTATTTCTGATTACTTCACCAACTTCATTTAATTTGTTCCGGAAGACCCATTTGGTTCCAATCACATTCTTGTTTCTAAGTCTGGGAACAAGATCCCAAGTGTGATTTTTCTCAATTTGCATCAACTCTTCCTCCATTGCTTTGGTCCAGTTTTCATCATTGCAGGCTTCATTTATTGTCTTAGGTTCAATCTTTGAAATCAGACAATACTCATCTAAATTTTTAGCAATTCTCCTCCTTGTTTGCACTCCTTTGCTTTTGTCACCTATGATCTAATCTTCAGAGTGGTTTAGAGTTACATACCTTGGAACATTGGGAATTTCTTGCACCTCTAATTCTTGATCAATCTCATTGACACTTATCTCTTCTTCCTATCTTACCAGATCAACTTGACTTTGTTTCTCAGAAGGGGCTTGGATACTTTGAATCTGAACACCATTCTGATCATCTTCATCATATTCATAAAACCTTGAGGGCTTCTCAATTCCTTCATCAACTTTCACATTAGTACTTTCTATCATCTTTCTCAGTCTCTTGTTGTAACACCGGTATGCTTTGCTTTGAGTGGAGTAACCCAAGAAAATTCCTTCATCACTTCTAGCATCAAACTTTCCTAGATCTTCATCTCTTTTAATGTAACATTTGCTACCAAATACTTTGAAATATCTCATAGTAGGAGTGATGCCAAACCAAAGTTCATAAGGAGTCTTACCAGTATTGCTTCTGATTTGAACTCGATTTAGAGTGTAGAGTGTAGTGCTGACAGCTTCTCTCCAAAACATCTAGGGAACATTTGCTTCCATCATCATTGTCCTGGATGCTTCCTAGATAGTCTGATTCTTTCTCTCTACAACTCCATTCTGCTGTGGAGTCCTAGGGGCAAACAACTGTCTCTTTATACCATGCTTCTCACAAAAGTATATGAATTCATCGGATGTGAATTCACCACCTCTATCAGACCTCAGACATTTTAGTTTTAATCTAGTTTCATTCTCTACCATAGCCTTGAAGATCTTGAACTTCTCAAAAGCTTCTAATTTCTCTTTCAGAAAGGTAACCCACATCATCCGGGAATGATCATCAATTAGTAACATGAAGTATCTATCACCTTGCACACTCTTGACTCTTGTTGGACCACATAGATCAGTATGAACTAATTCCAATAATCTGGTAGAGGACTGATCCTTGTTTTTGAATGAGACTCTGTTCTATTTACCTAGCTGACATTCCTTGCACAAACTATTTGTAGGTTTTACCAATTTTGGAAGATCTCTTACAGCTTGAGTATTGCTTATCTTGATGATATTATCAAAACTTACATGACACATCCTTCTATGCCATAACCAACTATGATCAATTTGAACAAACAAACAACTTTTATTAGAACCAACTAGATGGAAGCTATTACTTTTTGTTTGAGTACCGGATGCAATCTTAGTTCTGGAAATTTCAAAGATCCTGCATCTTCCATTTTTGAACCAGAGATCATAACCTTTGTCTACCAACTATCCAACACTAAGAAGATTGTGCTTCTATCCTTCAACATATAGTACATTACCAGTATTGCTCTTTCCATCAAAAGAAATAGTTCCCCTACCTCTGATTCTACCAACATAATTATCACCAAACTTTACCATTCCTCCTTCATGCCTTTCCAAGTCTAGGAACTTGTTTTTGTCACCTGTCATATGGTGAGAGCATCCACTGTCAATAACCCAATCATCCTTTTCTTCAATTTGGGCAGCCAAAGCTCTTTCTACAACCTTATGATTGACAGGTTCAGAGGATATTGGATCTTCTTCCTTGATGGCAATAAACACCGATTAATTTCTGGATTTGTTTCCTATTTCTGATTCATCATCTATTACTCCTTCATTATCATCTTCTTCATGAACATAATAATAGTTCTTTTGGGACCTTTGTCTATTAGAATTTGACCTTCCAGATCTTTCCAGACATCTTGAAGCAAAATGACCAATCTTATTGGAGTTGAAGCACTTAAAGGGTAATTTTCCTTCATACTTACCGGATCCTCTTGGCAGTCTCTTTGCAATGAGGGCTTCAAGTTGAGCTGTTTCTACTTCTTCCTCTTCCATGTCTCTTCTTTCTTGATCATACCATGAACTTCCTTGAAGAGTTTTCTTTCAGATCAAATCTTTATTTACCTTTCACAGAGGTACTAGCTTTGAATGCAGATTCAGTCTTGGGGGGATCATCTCCAAACTTGGTCATTTCAAATGCAGCCAGTTTGCCAGCCAATTGGTCTCTTGTGACAGTTGTATGGGCTCTAAATTCATCAATGGCAGCAACCTTGATTTTGTACGTAGCAGGAAGGGATCTGAGAATTTTGCCAACAATCTCATTTTCATCCAAGACTCCACTAGCATTCCTGATTCCACACACCAGCTCATTTACTCTAGGCATAAAGGTACTAATGTTTTCATCATCTCTCATCTTCAGTCTTTCAAATTTCCCTTTTAGACTATGCAACCTTGCACACTTAACATACTCATCTCCTTCATGTAGAAGTTCCAGTTTAGTCCAGATCTCATAGGCAACTGGCAGGTCAATAACATTTGAGAGCTCTGAGTCAGTTAAAGCGCTTAGAAGAGCCTCTTTAGTCCGTAGATTGTTTTCAGCTAACGTATGCTTTTGTAACCATGGATAGGTACGCCTTTCCCATACACTCCAAGTGACATTTCATGCGACCTTTCCAAAGAGAGAAGTTGGTTCCATCAAACTTTAGACTATCCTTCTTGTATGACGACATCCTGGATCTCTTCAAGCGGTTAAGCTTCTTTTAGAGGAACTTTGCTCTGATACCAATTGTTGATAATTGAGAGTGGGGGTGAATCAGTCATCCTAATCTTGCTTTCAATTCACACACTTAAAACCACTTTGTCATTTAATAGCATAGCGATTAATCATTCATGAAAGTATAAAGCATAAACACCAGAGTAGATACACATCAACACATGAGACACTAAGATTTTGACGTGGAAAACCTGGTCAAGGGAAAAACCACAGGGTGATTAACCCAAGGATTATTCTCTGTTAGAAGAATAAAGAAAATAGATGGCACATGCCAGTTAGGGCTCACTGCCCGAGCACATTGCTCACAATAGGCACATTGCTTACAAGAGACACACTGTCTACAAGGTAACAAGTATCACAAACTTGAACTAGAGATTGACATCTTTACCATGCCTGGATCAGTTCCATTTAAGCCCAAAAACTTCTACTCTGCCTTTTGCGTTCCTCTTCGCTACCACACACTCATCACCCACAGACACACTTCAAAATTAATTCACAATCCATTATTTATACAAGACATCGACTTAGGAAAAATCATCTAAGTCGGCAAACACCTACAAGATCATCCGCAAGACGTGTAATACATCCGGTCAGCCAGTCTCAGGAAGAACACCAACAACCAGTGGTCTTTACATCAAATCCAAACTCTAACTTCAATGTAGACCGTCAATAAGAATTGTACACGATCCAAGGATCACCAAAACTTTTCCTAAGTCACCAAGAACATCCGTACTTTATTAGCTTACTGGAATTCTTTTCTTCTTCATCCAGAACTTCAAGAACATAGTCTGTCGCCACTGTCACAATGAAAAATGTGCTTCCGGACCTCCAAATCATGAACAAATCTAGTTATCACTTCACACTGACTTCTTCAACACTCTCTCCAATCTACAGAATGAGATAATGCAATTTCAGATCTCACCGGACCAATCTGTGACACTCTGTCACCACTAAACATCTGTCGGAACCGGTTCTACTAGAGCGACCATAACTTCTTCAGATCTTCATGCAAACCTCTGAAATCTTGACTGGAGCATCTCAAGACTCATATCTGAAAACCTTTTAAACTGCATCCTCCGATCTTCATCTTATCTTGGACTTTTACCTTAATGTCATCACTGTTCTTCACTATTCTTGATTGAGGCTAATTTTCTCAATATCCTTAGCACACAGCTCATCCAATCCTTCTCATTAATGTAATATGAGTATGTTGACATCAATGACAACACTGGTTATCCTCATACTTGCAACACAACCAACTATCTCTTATCATGCACTATCAGGTATGGGCAACCCACAAACACTCAAGGCAAGGAATTTCCTTAAACAACAAATGGTGACATTATTGATTGACTTGGGGAGTACGCATAACCTTATCAACAATAAATTAGCAGCACTATTGAATTGTTTTGTCTACCCTACCCCAAAATTCCAAGTTATGATTTTAGATTGTGGTATAGTCATTTATTTAGGGAATCCCATAGTATTAAACTCACCATGGGAGACTACATGATAGATAGCCCTATGTTTTCTACACCCATGGCTGGAGTAGACATTGTTTTGGGAGTTCCATGGCTCACTACCTTGGGAAGAATAGAGATGAATTTCTAGGAGCTATTCATGTGTTTCTACTCATCAAGTAGAAAATATGAGCTAAGGGGGTTGCATGCAAAGAGTCCACAATTGGTAAGTGCACACCAAATGAGGCCAAAAAAAGATGTGGATAAAGGTATGGCTTAATTATTATCATTGGAAGTGCAACAACCAAAGATTCCTACATCACCTATGTGGCAAGCAGTTGCAATTTTAGGGGATATGCTTAAAAGAGTATCTTCCAAGAGTGATCATGGTCAAATCCTTCTATTACCAAGAACCTTCCACCATCCATCACTTCCTCCTTATAGGCACACACTACGGTGAGAGTAGTTGATGACCATTTCCAACACTAGTGGGCATCATATAAGCCATTATCCTTGAAACACCAAATGTTGGATCACAAGTGGGCACCCAAATTGTATGGGCCACTTAAAGGGTCACAAAGGACTAACACCTGAGCTTACAAGTTGAGGTTACCCAAGTCAAAAAAGATATAACCATTCTTCCATGTCTCTAGCTTGGAGAAGGTTAACAAACACAAAGTTTGATCCTAGACAGTGTTACCGGAGCTTGATGAAGAAGGAAGAATCATTTTGGGACCTCAAACAATCTACCTCATCTAGTAGAAGAATGTTCCAATTGAAGATACCACATGAGATGATGTAGATTTTATATAGAAGCATCCACACTTGATCAGTGTTGAGGACAATGCTTCTTTGAAGAGGGGGAATTACTATGCCCTTAATCCTATATAGTGTATATGGTTATGAGTAGTTGACTTGTGGCTACCTTAACTCCTAATTAAGCTATATAATCATTATTATAGTCAAATATAGGTAGTTAGGTCATCCTAGGGGTTATAAATAAGTATCTATGTTGGCCTGGGTGGCATCCATGGCATAATTAGGTATATATAGGAGCTAGTTGTAAGTTATTATCATCATATTGCAAATTGTGTTATCCATTGGAGACTTTTGGAGGTTTCCCCTTGAAGTGGCATATTAATATCAAGTATTTTCAATATATTTACTATTATATTCATCTATTGTGCAAGTTGTTTCATTACAAATGAAACTAAAGCATGTTTGTCTAAGTCTGTGTCTAATTCAGATATGCATAACATGGCTTGCCTTATGATTTTGTCTTGTTTAATGTTTCTCTTAAACCAAAGATCTTGCATTCTAAGCATTTTTCAATGCTTTCCCCTGAGAGTTGCCATTTTTTATTGTGTGTGCAACACACCCAATGTTCTATTAGAATATTGGGGTCCTTTTTTAAACTCTAGGATTTGCTTTCACAATGCCTTGTATCCTCATGTGGCCCATGTCATATTTGTGATCTCAAGCACCTTGTTGTGAATCAATTTGCATGATCTTAATGGATCTTGATACCCTTGTGTTTTGCTTGATAGTTGCTTCAAGCATGTGAGTTTACATGATGGGCGTTAAGTCTCTATTTATATGTATATCTCCTTGCTAGAATCTTGCGAACATGTTGCACTCAATTTTATCTACATTACTCTTGACTACATTTCCCATATGTGTGGCTTATTATCCATGAATTGAGGATGCATATTCAAATCTCCTAAGCCTAGTACAAATTGAGAATGTATCATGAATGGAAATATGATTTTAAAACTCCATGCTTGTCAAATTGGATGGAATTGTTTGATGTGATACTCTAACACTGCTTTTGTGTTTGCAGGTGCTTGGTGCTTGTACTGATTGCACATGGAGGATGGTGACCCTAGTAATGTGCACATTGTTGAAGCAATAAAAAACCACACAAGAGTAGTATAGAAACTTAGTGGAGACATACTTGGTCTCATTTTGAAATTCCATATCCATGGAAGGTGTCACAACATTTGATCCACAATCCATCTAAATCCCATATCTGAGAGGCAAATTATGCAATTTAAAGAATTTATCTTGGCAATTTAATGTGTTGTGTCTTTTCCTGCACCTTTGGCAATGAAATCAAGATCAAGTAAACTCCTCATATATTTCGTTTTGCTCTGTAAAATTATAAAATGCAATAAAGGCCTTGATTTTGAAAGGCAAATTATATTTAAAAAGGAAGCCATTGTATTTTTAAAATAAATTTTAAAAGGGCACCAACATTATAAAAAAAAAAGAATATTTAAAACAAGAAAAGAAGACAAAAATGTCATTAGAAAAGATGACACAGGGGCCAATATAAGGAAGATGGTTACATGTTAAAAAGTGAAAAAAAAATCATGTAAAGGGACGTATAGGTTTAAGGGGACTCATTTAATTGAAAAAAAAAAAAACAAAGAAGAATGTAGGCGCCTATGAAAGATAACGGACATAAGAAATAAAAAATGGAGGTGTTAGTGGTCGAGAGAAGACTTGGCTGCAAATACGTACATGTCACACGGGCATACGTACATGTCACACGGGCATGGAGGAGGCGTGTGGGTAATGATTCACATGTGTTTTGGACATTTTAAAGTACACCTTAAAAAATGCATAAATAAACAATTTTAAAATGTACAAATTCATGTCACGAAGAGTAAAGGAGATTCAAAAGATTAAAGAGGATTTTGTATGAGGTAAGCAAATTTTTTTTTTTTTTTTTGTGTGAGGGGGGGCCGGGGGGGAGTGGGTGGTATTGAGATAGGGTATAGATTAAAAAGATTATAGCGGATTTTGTATGACGCAAGCAAATATTTTCATGGGGGGTGATGAGATAGGACATAGATTATGACATTATATGAAATGTTTTTTTTTAAAAGAGAGTGTGTAAATGGAAGCGTCTCTCCCTTCGTTGATTAATTCTATTTTTTTTGTGGTGCAGTCTAATTTTTGGGATTGACATGGTCTTGTACGCATCACATTGGCATTAAACAATTTTCTAGTCATGTATGTAAGGACGTGGAGAATTTAAATATTTTGTTTTTAACACTATATGATTTATCAGACCCATGGACGAGGTCAACAAGTAGAGACAATTTTTTTGGACAGTCTAAATATTTTGAGTTTAGCACTCTATGTATTATCTCGATATAACAATCCACATCTTGATTGAGTTATTTGTTGTCCCAGGAAGATAGAGATAGAGAGATAAAGAGAGGGATGAAGAGAGGGAGAGAGATCCTCTAACGATTGTCTTAGCATCATATGACCATATTCTTTGTTCCCAATCCTAATGACAATCTTATTAGATGATCCTAGATCTTGACATTGGTTAAGTGATCCTAACTAACCTTAGATAACAACTAGATAGGTTATAAAGTGAGATGAGCTAGTTGTTGTCCTAGGGTGACTTTGTTAGGGGTGGTTATGAAAGTCCACATCTTGATATGAGAGTCCACATCATGGTATCTGAGAGAGAGAGAGAGAGAGAGAGAGAGAGAGAGAGAGAGAGAGAGAGAGAGAGAGAGAGAGAGAGAGAGAGAGAGAGAGAGAGAGAGAGATCCTAACTAACCTTAGATAATAACCCTCTAGGTTGTCAAGTGACATGAGTTAGTTGTTATCCTAGAGAGAGATAACAACCCTCTAGGTTATCAATTGACATAAGTTAGTCACTATGGTAGGGTGAATTTGACATTCTTAGTGGCTATTATGATAGTCCAATTCTTCGTATGATAGTCCACATATTGATATGAGTTGGTGTCCTGAGAAGAAAGATAGACTCAGAGAGGGAGAGAATGAGATACGAGGGAGGTAGAGAGATCCTCTTATGATTGTTATAGCAGATTATGACCATCTTCTTTATTCCCCAACCAAATGTCAATCCTATTAGATGATCATGGATCTTGGAATTGGTTAATGATCCTAATTGATCTTAGCTAATAGCCCTCTAGGATATCAAGTGACATGAGTTACTTGTGCTAGGGAGACTTACATTCTTAGTGGTTGTCATGACAATCCACATCTTGATATATGATAGTCCACAACTTGATATGAGTTAGTTAATCTCCTAGGAAGATAGAGAAAGAGAGGGAGAGAGAGAGAGAGAGAGAGAGAGAGAGAGAGAGAGAGAGAGAGAGAGAGAGAGAGAGAGAGAGAGAGAGAGAGAGAGAGAGAGAGAGGTTAAGTGATAGTCCACATCTTTATATGAGTTATTTGCTATCTTAGGGAGAGAGAGGGGGAGTGAGAGAGACAAAGGAAGAGAGAAGAGAGAGAGAAGTTAAGTGATCCTAACTAAACTCATATAATAGCCTTTTAGGTTCTCAATTGACATGAGCTATTTATTGTCCTAGAGTGAGTTAGACATTCTAAGTGGTTGTTATGATAGTCTAAATATTGATATGATAGTCCACATCTTGATATGAGTTATTTGTTGTCATATACAAATCTACACCTACATGCCATGAAGGCATACAACAAAATATCTATACATCATAACTAGGGAGTGCCATCAAATAATCAACAATTATTGCTCCATTGAGAAGATGAACTCCTATCATAATTGATAGCTACCCTCCACTGATCGAATCTTCTATGTTCATAATTGGCTTGTATCTTCACCTATCAATAGAATTAGACAATATACACACTAGTCTAAAAATATGACATAAATTAACATAAGTAAATAATCACTTACCACGACCTCGTGATCCGTTTGAATCAACCTCTACTTCTCATCATCATTTCTACGAGCAAGTGCAGGAACTGGAGTTCTCGCCTCCTCATGTGACAAGCATGACGGAGTACTTTGGAGTAAAGATCAATGTCAGTACAAGAGGCGTACAAGATAAAATTGTTTGAGAAACGCCCATCTTTAATGAATTGTAGAGATGGAAAGGATTCTCTAATGAAGTCATTAAATGAAAGTAAAACAAGGCTATCTAACTAAAATAATGAAACTTAGACAAATGCAATACATAACATGATGATTAAAAATACTAAAACATACCTTAGTAAAACTAGAGAACTGACTATTACCACCAATGTCTCTAGATGTTGAAGGTCCAACATCCATCTATTCAACATGTCAAATTGTTGTTTTAAGATCAACATTACTATATTAAAAATAAATTAAAACCTAATATATTTACATAACATGATGATTAAAAATACTAAAACATACCTTAGTAAAACTAGAGAACTGACTATTACCACCAATGTCTCTAGATGTTGAAGGTCCAACATCCATCTATTCAACATGTCAAATTGTTGTTTTAAGATCAACATTACTATATTAAAAATAAATTAAAACCTAATATATTTAGTAATTTATTTCAAATAAACTTGAGGAGTTTCTAGGCCTTGTATGTGATGAATTGCTGTTGGATGAGATGGGGGATGAATTGATTGACCTTGAAATGTTATAATAAATACACAATTTGTTCATTAATTTTCATTCATAATGGACTAATATAGTTAATTGTAAAATTTAATGTAGAATTGCTAAACTTTATTTAAAAGTACTTGCGAGTCAATACCAAAGGTCTCCTTTAGTAAGGTGTATGTGATGACCATATTCTCCAACAAAATAACATGATTTGACTCATTATGTGTGGCATACTCAATGTGTGGAACATCCTCTCTCTATGAAACATCTTGGTCTACCTATCGAGCATGCTCATCAACATACATGCCCTATGCTCTATGAATCATCCTATAGTCATGTGACTCAAAACTATATAATGCCCTATAAGATTAACAATTGTGTGGTGACACCTCAACTCATCACCCTGGGATGTGTGCTATGTTCAACCAAGGTTTCTGTCAAAGAGATAATAGACTACACATCTAAACCTCTTCATTATCCATCACAATTGAAGGGACAATCACACGGTGAATAGAGAACCAACCAAAGGGTCTCACCAACTGGTTTTATATATGACATGCCCTCTCTTTGTCCTAATCAAAGCTTTTGTCCTTGCCCTAGAAGTCTTAATGATCAAAATAGTTGGGTATCTCATCAAGGAGAAAATCATAATATAACTTTTGCATGAAATATTGAGGTACCTCATAGTTATTGCATGGAAGTTGGTCAAACACCATCCACCACCTATCTGAAAACTTATTTTTAATTTTCTAGTGGGTGTACCAATATATTGGGAAATATTTGCAACTTGTTTCTAATGGTGCATTAGTTATCAAGTCAACAAATAATGCACAATTTGTTTCTTAGCATATTTTTTTCCTTCATCATATCATAGGATAATTTTGTTGCATAATACTCCTAACAACTTGCTCTATAGGTTTCCCATGTGTTAATCTAGCTAGTGAGAATCATTGTGAGTAATCAAGGATTCTAAGGATGCTACTAGAGCTTTCCTATGGGTGTTTGTGGCTTCAATATTTCTTAAGGTTTGTATCAACATATCAAGCTCATTTTTGTTGTAATCAATTTATCCTATGATATTTTCTTGTGTTTCTAGAGGATGGGTGGGAATTGTAGGAGGGTTTTGAGAGGGGTTTTTTCATCATGCTCTCTACTAGGTGAATGAGGGTTTTGAAGTGGAGGAGGAGGGTTTTGATTAATTGAAAACAAACATTTCACCAATCAAAACCAATTTAAGAAAAAATCATTTCACCTTAGCTAAATCTACAAAAAAATTTCTAAACAAATTACCTCTTCAATGTCAAGACATTGTTAGTGAGCATTGATTGAAAATGAAACTCATGCACATAATACCACACTCACATTCCACTCTATATATGTAGGTGAAAATGAAAATAAAGTTGGGGCATTGGAATTTTTTTTATCAAACCTATACGCACTCAAATAAATTTTATTTTTTATTTTATCACACCTAAATGTAGTCACATTATAATGCGAGCACGTATAGGCTCAAAATAACCAATCCTGTGCTTGTGCTCACAAGGCACCCAAATCCTATTGCATGTGTGTTATCCTCTATTTTAGCTCCTAAAGTTTTTTTGGCCTCTTTTTTGTCCCCATCTCTATGCGCATA
Organism: Cunninghamia lanceolata; assembly: GCA_027924645.1. Taxonomy (NCBI): domain Eukaryota; kingdom Viridiplantae; phylum Streptophyta; class Pinopsida; order Cupressales; family Cupressaceae; genus Cunninghamia; species Cunninghamia lanceolata. The sequence continues at coordinate 6,437,357 of BSBN01000015.1, forward strand.
CCCTATAGAACACAAAATGTAATTTCTTGGTCATAGAGGTTGATTTTGGCCCCAGAATAATGTCAAAATGATCCTTAACCAGAGCAAGTGAGTTACAATGATATGTGTTTCCGCTTGTGCAACATGCCCAATGTTCCATCTAAATATTGGGTCATTTTTTACCTCTATTCTTTGCTTTCATAATGCCTTGTATCATCCCATGGTCCAAGCCATTTTTTGTGCTCTCAAGTGTTATGAATCAATTTGCATGATCTTAATGGACCCTAGGACTCTTGTGTTTTTTCTTGATAGTTGCTCCAAACATGTGAGCTTTCATGAGTGGCATCCAGTCTCTATTTATATGTATATCTCCTTGCTAGAATCTTGCCCACATGTTGCACTCTATTTTATCAACATTACTCTTGACTACATTTCTCATATGTATGGCTCTTATCCATGAATTGAGGATGCATACTAAAATCCTTGAAGCCTAGTACAAATTGAGAATGTATCATGAATGGAAATGTGATTTTAAAATTCCATGGTTTTCAAAACTAGACTGAATTGTCTAATGTTATACTCTAACACTCTGTTTGTGTTTGCAAGTACTTAGTGCTTGTTTTGATTGCACATGGAGGATGGTAACCCTAGGAAATGTGCATATTGCAAAAGAAATCAAAATTTGGGGCAAGAGTAGTGGATAAACATAGTGGAGACATAGTTGGTCTCAATCTCAAATTCCATATCCATTGAAGGTGTTGTAGCATTTGATTGATGATCCATTTGAGAGGTGGATCGTGCAATCTTCAAGAATTCATCCTAGAAACTTAATGGTTTGTGTATTTCTATGCATATTTGGCAATCAAATCAAGATCATGTGAACTTCTTGTTAATCTTGATTTACTCTATAGAAATGGAATATGTAATAGAAAAGGCCAATTATATGTAAAAAGGAGGGCCCATTGTATTTTAATAGAAAAATTTAAAAGGGAACCAACATAAAAATGAATATTTAGAAACAAGAAAAGGAGACAAAAATGTCACTAGAAAATATGTCATAGGCACCCATATAAGGAAGATGGTTACATGTTTAAAAGTGAAATAAATAAAAATGACAAGACAAATGTAGGCGCAAATAACATACATGTCACATGGGCATGGAAGAGGCATGTGAATAAAGATTCACATGTGTTTTAGACATTCAAAAGTAGACCTTAAAAATGCATAAATAAACAATTTAACTATGTAAAAATTCATGTCATGAAGAGCAAAGGAGATTCAAAAGACTTACATGAGAATTTTGTATGAGGTAAGAAAAGATTTTCATGGAGGGTGATGAGATAGGATATAGCTTATGACATTATTTTTTAGGTAGAAACGAGAGACCAAGCCTTAAAGGTTAAACTAGTTCAAACCCTCTTCCATTAACATTGAGACACAAACCAAGCTTGGCTTCTAGCCATGAAGGAGAGCCAAACTACATGGTTTTGTCCCTTTGTTGTATAGAGGAAAATCAACCAAATCTAACCAATCAAGATAGACCAAAGTAGGAATCCTTTATAAGCAAGATCAGAGCATAACAGACTACTGGAAATAGATACAGAAAATCTGAAAGCACAACAGAGACCAGTGAATAGAGAAGAACCTAGATTTGAGTTTGGATCACATAAGAACTAGGGTGTTGGATGCCCTAAATGCAATTTAGGGTTTTATAGAAACTGAAAGCTTCTCTCGACCTATACCTACAAAACCTTCCTTCTTCTTAGATCTTGTCTCTTGAAACATGTTACTTCAACATGCACACACAAAGAAGGAAAGAGGCATGGTGCTATTTAGGAGTTTTCCTAAGTCAAGCTCTGTGAATGGTGTTTCCACCTCCAAAATAGAAATGATGAGAGATAAAGAGAGCATGCCCTAGGAGGGTAGAGGCAAATCTGAAGTAGAATGGAATTCTATAACAAATCATAAAGGAAAGGAGTCACCATGAGCATGGAAACCCTAGCTTGCTTGATGCGGCATCACAACTTGACTCAAGAAGTTGGTGTAGCCCAAAGAAGTAGAGTTATCTTCAAAAATCTTGCAAGAACTTAGTGCAAAATCAATAATCTACCATAGAGAGCTTTAGAGAAGAATAGATAGCATGAGAGGGAAGAAGAGAGAGTGCAAGTGTGCCTAGATTGCTTAAAGAGCTTAGAGATGTTCAAATGAATAACTTGCTTATATATTAATTCCACTCACCAACAATGAATAAAACCAAATGGTGCTGACATGTATAAGCCAAGGAGGTGTCCTAGGCCGACACCACAAAAATAGGGTCGGAGCTAACATCTTGGACTAGGGTGCTAGGCACCTTGGGCCCTTTACCCCACAAAATCTAGGGAGTGTCAATTAAAGTGGTCTTGGACTAGTCATAACTTTATTTTGTTAGTTTTTATTCATCAAGATCGAGATTTAATTGTTTTAGATCCACCCAGGTGCTAAACTAGGTGTAAAATGGCAAGGGTACACATTTTACTCCATAAAATTTAGCCCCCCACTTTAGTGTGGGTATGATCTTATGCTCATACTTGCACTAAAGTATGGAAAAGGACATATTTCAATTACAACAAACATAGAATCCATAGAATGTCACCAAAATTGAGGGGTGATCAAGCCCCCAAGTTTAGGATTCTATGAGTCTATGATGGATTACATAGACATAAGATACAAGGCATAATTTATACATACATGAAGCACTTAAAAAACATGATACAAGATAAGACATACATAAGGTCTACACTTGAGAAATCATAATGTATACAGACAATACAACAAAGTATACATGCTTGACATGAAAGATACACATAAGGCATAAAGTATACATAGAATACACATGAAACACACATGAAATACATGTAAATCACTCAAGGAGAATACATAAGGAAGACATAAAGAAAACACATGAGGCATGAAGAATACATAGAGGACAAGAATATATGAGGAGAATTCATGCATCATACAACAATCACAAGAAACACATAACAAAAGACCTTGAGTCAACATGACAAAAGAGACCTCAATCTAAAGGGTTGTCTCAATCATCGTGCATCGTTCCCAAAGATGCAATAAGAATAATGATAAGAAGAGGTTAGTTAGAAATGAGAAGAACAAGTGGATACAAACACATTATACACATAATCCACATCAAGAAAAGTGTTTCCACTCACGGGAATACACAAACTACCTCCTGCAAGAGTATTTACATGAAGCCTTGTAGAATAAGAAGGTGTTGCAACCATACCCAAAGGTACTCTAGCCAAACTCAAGTTGGTGGTTTCAACCCTTCTCCCAAAAGTACCACAGGCTTGAACCAGGAGATAAGATAGACTCAAGATCTTGCTTCCAAGATTGCCACAATTCTTTCCAAGAGAGTGTAGTAATGAAGATGATCAATAAGCATTTTGATAGCAAGATGAGAGTAAGTCTCATAGCATGATATATTGCCCTACCTTAAAGTGGTTGACTAACTCCATTAGGGAGCAATTGTCTTTAAGGTAGAATAAGTAAGAAGTGTAAAACAGGCACAAGAGTTTTCGAAAAGCACATGCCTAAATGGTCCACATGTTCTTAAAAGCTACATCACCACAAGGTGTTGCTCCCATGATGAGGAAATCAAGGTGATGCTTGTAGGTATGATACACAATGGCTTGTGTAGTCATGGTATGACTCTAAGAATTGCAATAAGGTGCCACAAGAATATGATGATGACAGAAGAAAGATCACATGAAAGTAGAGTACACATAAATTGAATCAACATGAAAGGATGCTAAATCATCCAAAATAAAAATAAGGAAATTGCAAATTACGACATATAGAAGAAAGAGGATACATATAGATGAATGAAACAACACATTCTTTCTCCTTGTACCTTTGTGTTAACAAGGGTTTCCAAGGGAGAACTAACCATCAATCTGATGCAGGAGCATCCAGTGGTGTAAGGGCAATCTGCATCACCCAAAAAGAAGTTAAATCAAAATAATAGTAGTTGTTTTCATTTCTTTTCCATAATTAGTGTTTCTGGTTCCATAATATCTAGAATAATGATGTAGGACTTTCAGTTTTTCCAAAACTGCTAAAAATAGCAACCCGCCTGTTTTGGAAAGTTTAACTGCCATTTTACAAAAGTTTGCATTTGGGCATGGATTGAAGCAAAAACTTACAAAAAGTTACATAATAGAAATATAAGACCTTTGGCGAAGGAATCATGCAAAGAACATTTGTGAGCTGAAAGATATTAAAGTTTTTGTTTTCTGAAAAGCCCCTAAAATTTTTTGAAACGAGATATAAGGCACTAAAACATCCCATAATGTCCCAAAAATTTGATGGAAATCCATTTATAGATTTCTGGCGTGATAGTTCACATCACAAACTTTTCAGCCTTTAAAACGGTTTGTCAATCGGACACTCGGATCAAAAGTTATGCTCCCTAGAAGTTGACCTACTTTTGGAGGGAGTTGCAAATTTTGAAATTTAGCTGGAGGCTACCAAAAAGTGTTATTTATGACTATTTTGGGAATCCTGGGCAGCAGTAGAGTTAAGGGGGCAAGTGTGGAGTCAAGAATAGGTAGGAAAACATAAACCCTAGCTGATTTGGGGTTTATGGAAGGCAGATGATTCCAGAGTCTAGAGATAGGAAGTTGTAATGTGATGCAGACTATAGAGGATTCATCCTCTGATTGTATTTGAGCTTCTGTAGTGCAATGTTTTTCCCATATCAATAAAAGATCATTCTATTTTTTGTGTGCAATTTTTGTTGTTGCATGTTTTATGATTTACCCCCTTCATCAAGTGGTATCAGAGCAAGGGTTCCTGAGTGTGTAGATAGATCACCGACCATGAGGCAGTTTGCCCACCAGGACCTGAGGTTGTGGGTTTGTTGCAGAGATCAAGATGCCTCCATGAAGAAATTGTATTGGGAGGAATGCTTTGATGGAAGAGGGTTTTAGAGCCCTGCAATGGCAAATCAATGCATTGCAAGAGGAGCTATGAAGAGGTTTGATCCGAGAACAAGAGAGGAAAGCAAAGATGAAGCTGAAGAAGAGGTATCTGAGGAAGAACAAGAAGCTACAAGAGATCTTGCAAAAATTAGGTTGTTGAGGGCCATTTCGAAGATCGAAAAGAGGCCCAGGATCAAAGTTTCTACACATTTTGGAGATTTAAATCCAGAATAGCTTATTGATTAGATCAATGACATGGAGGAGTATTTCAAGTATGAAAATGTGGAGGACCCAGATTAGGTCAAGTTTTCAAAAACAAAGTTGAAGGGCCACACCAGTATTTGGTGGAAGGAGGTCCAGTTAGAGAGGAATAGAAGAGGAAAAGGAAAGATTACCAGATGGGATTGGATGGTGGAGAAACTAAAGAAGCAGTTCATTCCTGTGGACTTTGAGATGGAGTTGTTGAAGAAGCTGCAAGGATTGAAGCAAGGGAACAAGTCTCTTAAGGAGTATACAGAAGAATTTTATAAGATTACTATTAGAACCGGTCATGTAGAGCCCAACAAGGAGAAGGTATCCCATTACATTAATGGGTTGAGGCCGAGTATTCAAGAGGAGCTAAGCCTAGTTAGAATGACCACCATAGAAGATGCATACCAATTTTCCCTGAAGGTGGAAGAGAAGCTGAATAAAAGATTCAATAGTAAGCAAAAGGGAAGAGGTCAAGGTAGAAGGACTAGTGGAAGACCCTATGGAGGCCATAATGAAGATCAAAAGAAAAATGAAGAAGCTGGCACCACTCAAAATTAGAGAGGGGATAATGCCTACTGCCCTCATGACTAGAATAATGGTGAGCAAAGAGGAAGAGGAAGAGGTAGACCTGGGCAAGGACCCGGAAGAGGAGGTTTCAGAGGAACCTGTTTCTAATGTTCAGAAGAAGGGCATCGAGCATATAAGTGTTCACAACATCAAAGAAGGAAAAATAGAAGACCTGAGGGTAATTCATGAGTTGCACATGTAGATGAAGATGTGCAGTCTGAGAATTCTGAAGATGCTGAAAGGGGAGAAACCCTAGTTGTCAGAAGAACTTTGCTGAATGAGGAGAAAGAACCCAATCAGAGGAAGAGTTTATTCTGCACCAAGTGAAATGTGAAGGTAAGTGTTGCTATATTATTATTGACAGTGGAAGTAATGACAATCTTGTTTCAGAGGAGATGGTTGACAAGTTGAAGTTGACAAGAAGAAAGCATCCACATCCATATCGGATTGCATGGTTGTAGAAGGACCACAGAGCTTTGTTCAATGAGCAGTGTTTAGTGAAGTTCAAGATTGGGGACTACCATGATGAGGTGTTGTGTGATATCATACCGATGGATGCATGTCATATGCTATTGGGGAGCCCGTGGCAGTATGATAGGAGTGTTGTCCATGATGGTCATGCAAACACATATTCCCTAACAAAGGATGGAGTTCGCCATAAGTTGAAGCCCTTGAAGGAGGTGGAAGAAAAGGTATGTAGTACTACCAACATTTTCTTGGTAGATGGTAGAAAAGTTTTGGAGGGTATGAAGCATGAGCGTCATTGCTTTGCATTGATCCTTAAGATTAGTCAAGAGAAATGTGAAGATGTACCAGTAGAAGTCTTAGTTAGGTTGGAAGAATTTCAGGATATTATCTCTGATAATGTACTAGAAGGTTTACCACTAGTAAAGAAGATAAGTCATCAAATGGATTTGATACCAAGAGCCAATTTTCCAAATAAGGCAACCCACAAAATGACTCCAGCAAAGAATGAAGAGTTGAATAGACAGGTCCATGAGTTGTTAAGGAAGGGACTGATAAGGGAGACCCTGAGTCCATGTACGATACCTGCAGTACTAGCACCAAATAAAGATGGAGAGTGGAGAATGTGTACAGATTCTTGAGCCATAAATAAGATCACGATCAAGTATAGTTTTCCATTGCCAAGAATGGATGACATAATGGATTGTTTGCGTGGAGCCAAGTACTTCATGAAGATTGACCTAAAGAGTGGGTATCACCAGATCCGAATTAGAGAAGGAGATGAATGGAAGACAACCTTCAAGACAAAGGAGGGTTTGTATGAGTGGTTAGTCATGCCATTTAGACTAACTAATGCATCGAGCACATTCATGCGGCTCATGAACGAGGTACTGAAAGAATTTTTGGGAAGTTTTGTTATTCTTTATTTAGATAATATTTTAATTTTTAGTAAGACTTAGGATGAGCATCTGATGCATATCAGAAGAGATTTAGAGAAGCTGAGGAAGGAGAAGTTGTTGATTAATATGAAGAAATGTAGTTTTGCAAAGAAGGAGTTGGTATACCTGGGATTTGTTGTCTCAGAGGAAGGTCTTAAGATGAACCTAGAGAAGATGATAGCTATCATTAAATGGCCTATGCCAAGGAGTGCTTCTGAGGTAAGATTTTTTTATGGTTTGGCAAGTTTTACAGAAAGTTTTTCAAGAATTTTAGTAGCATTTGTGCACCCCTAACTGAGACAATGAGAGGGGATAGAAAAGAGTTTAGATGGACTAAAGAAGCAGACAAAATCTTTGATACATTGAAACAAAAAGTTACAAAGCAACCTGTTTTGGCACTTCCAAATTTCAATAAGGTATTTCAGGTAGATTGTGATGCTAGTGATAGTGCTATAGGAGCTGTTTTGAGTCAAGAAGGTAAGCCCATTGTCTATTTTAGTGAGAATCTTAATGATGCCAAGAAAAAGTATTATGTTTATGACTAGGAATTTTATGCTATAGTTGAGGCTTTGAAGAAATGGAGACATTATTTGTTGCCAAAAGAGTTTGTTTATATACTAATCATCAGGCTTTGTAGTATCTTAATAGTTAAGGAAAGTTGAACCAAAGACATTTAAAATGGGTTGAGTTTTTGCAGAGTTATACTTTTGTTTTGAAGCACATGAGTGGGAAGTCCAACAGAGTTGTAGATGCCTTGAGTAGAAGGCAGAATTTGTTTGACAAAAATGAAGATAGAGGTTGTTGGGTTCAATGAGCTCAAAAGTTTGTATCTAGAAGATCTAGATTTTGCAGAGGCTTGGAAAGCTTGTTTGGAACTTGTTACTTTGGACAGGACAAAATGGTTGGATTTCATTATCCAAGATGGCATGTTGTTTAGAGGAAGCCAGTTGTGCATTCCAAGGAGTTCCATGAGAGAGAACTTGATTAAGGAGAAGCATAGTGGGGTATTGGTTGGACACTTTGGTTGAGATAAGACTATTGCTATTGTTAGTGAAAATTATTATTGGCCACAGTTGCAGAAAGATGTGAGGAAATTTGTGCAGAGTTGCAGAATGTGTCAGATGGAAAAAGGAACAAGTTAGAATACAGGTCTATATCAGCCATTACCTGTACTGGAGAAGCCATGGGATGATATTAGTATGGATTTTGTTCTTGGTTTACCAAGGACATAGAGAGGGCATGATTCCATTTTTGTGGTGGTGGATAGATTCTCGAAGATGGTACATTTAATTCATTGCAAGAAGACTAATTATGCTATTCATATTGATGAATTATTTTTCAGAGAGGTGGTGAGATTACACGGTCTACCAAAGAGCATAGTTTTAGATCAAGATACCAAGTTTGTTGGTTATTTCTAGAGGACATTGTGGAAGAAGTTGAAGACATATTTGAAGTTCAGTTCTGCACACTATCCATAGACTGATGCATAGATGGAAGTGGTGAATAGGAGTTTGGGTAACCTACTACGATGCTTAGTAGGAGATAAACCCAAGGGATGGGATTTGATTTTACCACAGGCATTATTTGCTTACAATTCTGTCAATAGGAGTATTGGTAAATCACCATTCTAGATTGTATATGGCAATAGCCCAAGAAATGCTTTTGAGTTAAGGAAGCTGGACAAAGGAGAAAAGACAAGTGCTAAGGTCAAAGACTTTGCAGAACATCTGAAGAATTTGCATGAAGAGGTGAGGAAGAACATTAGTAAGATGAATATTCACTGAAAGGCTAAGGCATATCCAAAGAGGAGATATAAGGAGTTCTAGGTAGGAGATGAAGTCATGGTTCACTTGAGAAAAGAAAGGTTCCCAATTGGAACATACAATAAGTTGAAAATGAAGAAATTTGAACCATGTAGAATCCTGAAGAAGCATGATTCAGGAAATGCATATGAGGTAGAGCTGCCGAGTGGGATCAATATTTCCCCTATTTCCAACATTGCTGATTTATCAGAATATCATGAAGGAGGAATAGAGGATGGACCACAGAAGTGAGTGCAGTATTCTGGCATCTACTTCAATGGAGGAGATAGAAGAGATCTTGGATAGCCGTGTGAGAAGAAGTACTCAGAACATGCAATATGAAGAATATCTGGTAAAAAGGAAAGGAAGGCCTGTTGAAGATTCTTCTTGGTTATCTAAGGTAGAGGTTGACCGTTTGTGTTTTCCTCACACAAACATCTGAGACGTGATAGGGTCACTTCTCAAATTACCCTGGGTGTTTGATGCAGGAGAATCTAGTGGTGTATGGGCAATCTTGCATCACCCAAAAAGAAGTTAATTCAAAATCATTGTAGTTATTTTCATTTCTTTCCATAATTAGTGTTTTTGGTTCCATAATATCTAGAATAATGATGTAGGACTTTCATTTTTTCCAAAACTGCTAAAAATAGCAACCTGCCTGTTTTGGAAAGTTTAACTGCCATTTTAGGAAAGTTTGCATTTGGGCACATATTGAAGTGAAAACTTACAGAAAGTTACATAATGGAAATATAATACCTTTAGCGAAGGAATTAGGGAAAGATCATTTGTGAGATGAAAGATATTAAAGTTTTTATTTTCTAAAAAGCTCCTAAAAATTTTTGAATCGAGATATGAGGCACTAAAACATCCCATAACATCTTAAAAGGTTGACAGAAATCTATTTACGAATTTCTAGCGTGATAGTTCACATCGCGAGCTTTCCGACGCTTAAAACGGTTCGTCAATCAAAAACCCAGATCAAAAGTTATGCTTCCTAGAAGTTGACCTACTTTTGGAGGGAGTTGTAAATTTTGAAATTTAGCTGGAGGCTGCCAAAAAGTGCTATTTATGACTATTTTGGGAACCCTGGGTAGAATTAGAGTTAAGGGGACAAGTGTGGAGTCAAGAATAGGTGGGAAATAGAAACCCTAGCTAATTTGGGGTTTACAGAAGGCAGATGATTCCAGAGTCTAGAGATAGGACGCTGTAATGTGATGTAGCCTATAGAGGATTTATCCTCTGATTATATTTGAGCTTTTGTAATGTAATGTTTTGCCCATATCAATAAAAGATCATTCTATTTTCTGTGTGCACTTTCTGTTGTTGTGTGTTTTATGATTTACCCCCTTCATCACAATCAAAACATCACAATATGGGGATAACAATACATACAATTATAACACAAAATTAGGAGAGACCACACTTGCGAGTTGGCCTATAAAAATTGTCCTCCCTCAACTTTCTTATTATAAAATGGATGGAGGACAAGCTTCTCTAGGGACTACATCAAATATGGTGACATGTTCTAGAGCCATATCGTGTTTGAAGTTGTTGAATTTTGTCACCCAAGACTTGGTATTCCTTAGTGGAATGGCCCAACGCTTGATGATATGCACAATAATGAGATGTTGAATGTTTATTGTGTTAAATTTTTTGTGTTGGAGGAGGAAGAGTGATTAAGCGGTCTTTGAGTAGACTTGGCAACATACACCCTTGTTGAGATAGAAGAGAAGATATAGTTGGAGTAGGAAGTAATCCTTTTTGTTGTGAACATGGTGGAGAGAATGTAGGAGAAGGCTAGAAACCTAAACCTACTTTAGACAAGTGTAGTGTTGGTTCCACAGGTTCCTTCATTCCTTATTCTTTGCATCCTAACCCATTTCCATTGTATCCAAGTTTAGAAAGAATTTTGAATTCATGCCCATAATGCATCTCCAAGTCCAAAGGAAGAGGAGAGGTCATATGACTATCTTTGTTGAAATGAGAATTGACATCATGTGTTGAAGAAGAAGGATCATTCTTTTTATCATGGTGAGAAGGGCCATTCTTTGTTTCAACAAGCCCATGGGGGTTGAAATCTAAAGGGACCTTATCATTACCAAGACATGCATTATAAGGAGATGATCCATTAGATTTGAGCTTTTTATATTGAGATGATATATCACAAATGGCTTCCATTCTTGTAGAAGAAAGATCGTCATTAGTGGTAAAATCAATATCAAAAGTTCCATCATTACTACTTTTGAGTTTAAGTTTATTATGAGTAGGAGATTGTGTTGAAGAAATTATTTTTACCTTCAAGGTTTTTGGGTGTGAGGGTGATATTTTATAGTCACCCACAAAGGAGGGTGTAAAATCTAACAAACCCCACTCATCACTGAAAAACACATTCAAAGGACTAACACTATCTTGACCAACATTGTTCTTAGCAACAGGGGGTAGTGGTTTGGATTTTGTTAAACAAGGGATCAAATTACTTAGATGAATTTGATGTCTCACTTCCATTTGCAAGCAACTTTCCAGAATCAAATCAACTTCAATTGTATGGAGCTTGTTTTCAAAAATAAACTTTACTCAATGCTAAAGGGTAGATGAGACTACTCCTGTGACATGAATCAACAAGCTACCAAGAAGAAGATTGTATGTGAGAGAATCAAGCATGAAATAGATAAGGGTAGGCAATTTCATAGATCCAACCTTAACATTTAAGGTGATTGTACCTAGTGATTGTTTACTAACATTATCAAAGCCACAAATGTTGAGTTTATCTGGTTTGATGAAAAGATGTATCAATATTGAGTTTATGTAACAACTCTATGACACAAACATTAAGACTTGATCCACCATCAATCATAGTGCATCTCACCCTCATTTTATTAATAATGATGAATATCATAAGAGGCCCATGTTGGTTTTGAACTTCTATGGGAGGTATATCATGTTGTTGAAATAAGATATATGATGTTGTCACATGCATACAACTAAACATAGATGCTACATCATTCGATCTAATAGAAGGTGGAACAACTACCTTTTTAGAGCATCTTGGAGAATTTTATGGTATGTAGGTGATGTTTCATTAAATCCCATAGTGAGATCTTAGCTAGAGTATAACAGAGCTGCTTGACAAGATCATACTCTCTACCAATATGTTGAGGAAGATGAGTCCTTGAGGAAGAATAGGTTGAGAAGGTGGAAGAAAAGTGGGCACACTTGGTGCTTGCTTACTTTTATTGTTATTGTGGGTGTTGTGTGTGTGAGCAACTACATGATAATGAGGTTGTTTCAAAATGTTTTGAACACCTTGATTCCTTTTAGTAATTTACTTTGCATAATTCAAGATGTAACTAGGAGGTCGAGATGGTTTTAGAGCACATCAAACCATAATCACGGGTTTACAGAAAGGAGGTGGATTAGGTGTATCCTATACCATGATTTTATTTTAAACTTTAATGTACTTATTCACTATCCCCTTAGTGGGTGGAATGAGTCTATTAATGATGATGGAGTTGACAATGTTATCTTTTTGAGAAGTACAAGATTTAGGATGATGAGGTGAATGCCCAGTATCTACCCATGGGGGATCCATTATAGGAGAAGGCTCTTCATTCACTAATTCTTCATCTTTTGAAGGGAGAGTGTTGGAATGAAGAGAGGGTAGAGTTATTTTAAGAAATGTATCCATGATTTCAACCTCTTGTGCCAAAATATCCTCATGAGGGGGAACCATTTTGGGAGAAGGATCCAAAACATAGGGTGACATAGACAAAGATAGGTCACCATCATATGCATTGGAGGAGAGATCCATGGGAATATACATGGAATTATAATGGCTTGTAGTAGAAGTAGAAGAAGAACTATCACCATCATCTTTCTCAATGCAATTCATGGAGATGAATTTAGTAATGTCTTATAATATCGAAAGATACACACCCATTAGAGTCATGAAGTTAGAAAAATAAAGTATGTGACAAAGGATATCATATATGGACCATATAGAAATATAAATTTATACATGGATTCTATGTGATCTAAAACATATGGATGCATATTAATGAATTTATAGAAATTTTCAAAATCTATGATATATGCATACAAAGATTCCAAAGAAGAAGAACAAGAAGGGTCCATAATGAAATGCCTTGTCTACCATATGAAAATATGATATGGAACATCAATGTATAATTCATTAATCAAGTACAACCAATATCAAAGTAAGATTGCAATCCAAGACGTACAAGTGCAAGAAAAGTGGGTTTTTTAAAAAATGTGATATTCTTGGTAACCACAACAACTAAGTCTTGCAAATGTAAGATGTGTAGTATGTGCAAAATGAGTGCCTAAATGATTTATATATTTAAATGTAACAAAGATTTAAAGTCAAAGGCTCCCCCCACATCTCAAGAGATAAGAGTTTGTCAAAGATGGAGCATTTATCATAATCTGAACGATATGGATTTCCAGAAAGATTATATAAGGAAACATACAAGATGGAAAACTCCAACTAATGGACAGGTAAAGCTCAACTTTGATTGGTTCTCTCAAGGAAACCCCGACCCTTCTATAGTTGGAGGTATAATTAGAAATCATAAAGGTTGTATGATAGAATTCTATTCTAAATCTATTGGTAGGGCAACTAATAATCTTGCAGTGGTGCATGCCTTATGGTGGGGGCTAAATAGAATTCATTATCACAACTTTCAAAATGTGGAGATAGAAGGGGATTCTAAGGTCATTTTAGATCTTAGTATGAGAACCTCTAATACCCCTTGGCAATTAAAATATTATGTGGAAGACACAAAAAATTCCCTAAGGAGATTAAATAACATAAAAATACAACATATTTATTGAGAGGGGAATCCTACAGTGGAAAAGATTGCTAATTTTGGCTTTCAGTTTCATGATTTGTGGCATTGCATTAAAGTTGATGACCTTCCTAGGGGAGTCTACAACATTATTAAAAATGAAGAAATCAATAAGGAATTTGCATGGCCTTAAGATGATGAGTTGTATGCTTAGTATTGATAGTCTAATTTTCAGGGAAAAGAACAAGGACTTAAAAGGGGTTAAGTTTCATAATTACTATCCTCTCACTTGTGTGGAAGGGAGAGTTAATCTATGTAGAATTAATGATTTCAATCTTGGTGAAAGTAAGGAGGATCACTTCATTATTTCTTGCTTCTAGATTCTTCATTCTACCATCTTGTATTTGAAATATCCTCTACAATTCTCCTAAACTTATGATAATGGGTGGTTAAATGCTCAAGTTTGGACCTACTTCTTATGTGTCTCTTAATAAAAATTCTCAAATGTGGTGGATTTTTTAGGAAGGGGGCATTCCCACTTACATTTAGTCTATCCACGAGCATGACTAGTCAGTGATTGAACAATTTGTGAATAGGATGAGAAACAATATGGTCTCTGTGAATGGGATTTCCTTCACGGTGACTGGAGACCTTATTATAGAAGCTACTAGGTTGAGCAATAGTGGGAGAAAGGTCAATAGGGTCAGTAATGGAGATTACAAGAGATTTATAGAAAGCTTCTTTGAAGGGATAGAGGCCCTAGTGCGACATTAGAATGGCTATTAGTGCATGGAGCTTCCTCCTCCTTGGGGCATCATCAGTTACTACCTGATGAATGGAAATTATATAATCTTTCCCTTCTTTAATTTTTCCTAGCTTCAAAATAGTATGAACAAAGGGGCTAATCATCCTCTTCACTAGGGCCTTATGCTTGTTTTATATCAATTCAATGTTTTTCTTAACCCTCATATACCTCAAAATTCTACTATTGCTGGACACCCTAGTATAACTAGGAAGGGTAAGGGTAATGTTGGTAACAAGAAGGGTGATGAAGGGGTTACAAGTCACATTACTAATAACTCCCAAGGTAAGCTTAGGATGTCTGATAGGCAAGTTGAAGGAAAGAAAATAGATCATGAGGTTAATCCTAAAAAATGTTCTCACAATTACAAAGGGAAAGATGTTAGGGTCTCTATTGATAAGGATTATTTGCCTCATGATAAAAACCCTTCTCCTCATACTCTGACCCTTAAGTCAGGAAAGTCTATGGCTAGTAGGGATCTTGACTCACTTGAGAATATTTTACTCTCCCTAAAAGATAAAGGTAAGGGCGGGGCCCCTTCTACTAAAGGCTTGAGTAAGAAAAATAAAAATGTGAAAGTTAAATTTGCCTCTGCTAAAGTTAACCTCAATGCTAGGTTTGAGGAAATTGAGCCATAGGAAACTATGGAGGATATCTACTCTCATGTTTCTACTATGGGTAGAAGATCAGCTAGGCTATCTAAAGATAGTCTTCAAAAGAATAAACAAACTAAGAATAACACTAAAGGTAACAAGAAGGGTGAGATCTCAATTGAGGAGATTGCCTCTGATACTATATGTGATGATATTCCTATGATGGTTGATGAACAAGGTGAGGAGTTAGAACCTATTGGGGAGTTCTAGGTAGAGATGGATGGGGCTGAAGAAGAGGAGAATGATAATATTGAAGAGAAACCACAACAAGAAGAGAATGAACTGATGGAGGAGGGTAACATGACTTTTCAATTTGAACAAGGGGATATAGGGGGTAACTCCTATGGTAAAAAAGATTATGAAGATGTGGGGGCTGATATTGGTACATTTGAAAATGAACTTCATAGGAGTGAGTTGGATGTTAATGCTGGTAGAGATAATTAGATTAATGAACTAGGTAAAAAAATGGAAGAGATGGAAAAGGTTTTTCATAGGAGAATGGATTGCAGTACTTACCAGAATAGCTAGGTTAATATGTTTGATATGATGTAGATGTATCAGCAAATGGTGGTTAAGTTGGATCAGGGTCTTAAGGACCTATCTTAGTTCTCCAATGATATTATGACAAAAAATAGCTTCTGATGTGAGGGATATTCGAGCTCAACTAGAAAAATGAAATGCTCATCATGACAAGGTGCATGATTCTAGTTAAAAATAGAGGAAGGAGCAACATATGGGAGCTTCTTCTTGAGAGAAGATGACGCTTCAAATGAGAAATGATTGGGATAAAACCAATATCTAATCTAGTTGTTTGTCTATTTTTTGGTTTTTTGGTTTTTTGTTGTGTCATGCTGGTTGTTGTCTTCTTGCTATGTCTTTACTAATTCCCTAACCTGATTAGGGTTATTATTATGGATTTATGGATGTAATATGTTACACTTGATGGACTGTTGGTTCTAAAACTTTTATTGTATGGGATTGGGACCACGTTCCCAGCTAAACTTAATCAAAAACAAAGATTTAGTGAACTTTTCTTTGGTGAAGATGCACAAGTGTCAAATGAAGCTAGATAGTTTTGTTTGTCCTATTGGTTTACATTTTTAAAGAGAAGATGAATGTATCAATGTTATTGCTTTCTAAATTAAACAAATATGAAAAATATGATGAGCTACAACAACCTAAAATCAGATTTATCAATCATTTGACATATCAAATCTGAAAATAAGATTTAAAATACAACCACTAAATGCAAGACTAGCTAGGGTTTATCATCAAACCTTGGATCTTAAATGCTTGTTTCCTAAACCAAAATTCTTTGATGCAATAATGTAATTTAAACACAAATGATAATTATGTTGTGCTACAACAATGCTAAATCAGATTTGAACAACTAATCAACATCATCAAGAAATTAAATAATATTGTACTTAATAAACCCTAGGTGCAAGACTAGCTGGGTTTTCTAAAAATGCAATAATTTTGAAAACCCTAATAATGAATAAGTGAGAATGAAAAATATACCACTATGAGAAGATTAAATGAGACAATATCAATTAGATCTGATGTTAAAATCAGAAATTTATATCATGCTATAATGATCTAAACTTATGAAATATAGACAAGGTGACAAATATGTTTTTTTCTAAATCTACATCAAATGCTTGATTTTCTAATTTCTAATGCAAAAGTGCAAGAATTTTCTTTTATTAAACACAAAGATGATATGCTACAGAAAATAAAATCAATTTAATCTACCAAGTAATGTCACACCACTCAAATCTAGAAACCCTAGACTCAAGACTAGCTAGGTTTTCTATGAATGTGCTAGGTCTCAAAAACGTAGATTGTTAACCTTAAGAGGTTGTCAAGCTCTCTTGATGCTTTTGGATAATGACATGGGGAAGATATGGTTAGAAACCCATTCACTTCAGGCTCTGCCAGACCTAGGTGGGTAGACCTTGACTATTAATGCAGACTTGTATGACCTTCACAATCGCATATGGGTGTGAAGTAGCTATAAAGTTGTGAATTGTTTCTACTACTAATATGTGAGCTTTAATGTGTGGATAAATTTGCAAAGTGCGAAAGATTGTAATATAATAGTTATGACCAATGCCTAATTCTATTGGGAAAATGGGATCAAGGCTTAAATAATTTGCAGAACTACTTGGCTTAACTCTAATTATCTGGCACCCTTTTGAATGTTCACACCTTATGTGAACATGTAAGACTAATTAGTTGTTAGACTCTTCTTTAAGATCGAATTGACTCTTTCAAGTTATTGTGGTTGCCCAAAAGGATTTAATTCTATTTTGAAGGAAACCAACCAATATGATTCACTTTAAAGGATTTAACTTAGGGTAGATACCAATAAATATAAATCACTCAGAAAGACTTAAATCAACTTCTAATAGAAAATAACCAAAAGCATCCACACAATGACAAAAAATGTGCCTTGATAAATCTAATGATTTAAATAACTAGAAATAACCAAGATGGAGATAGTCAAGCAACTTATAAACTTGAATATCAACAGAATATCATAACACCATAGATATATCCACAGATTGAACCATCCTTGCCCATTATAATATTAAAATATCATAGAAGTGTAATGTGTTAAAATTGAAATATGATTGGAGAGAATAGTATTGAAATATATAAATTGTCTTGTTGTAAAGATGATGATTTCAACTAGGCCTTGGTTTCCCTTATAAATATGGGAAGAAAACAAGCTTCAAGCCTGAATTGACATGACTATTCTTATATTGCATCTTTTCATAACTAAGCATAATTAAGAAATATAGACTATGGGCATAAGCAAATTTGATTAAGATCTGGATCCGTTAATCTTCGTAGAGGACCCATGATCATAGGCATGGCAAGGTACTCCTCTCCATGTTAAAATTTCTATCAAATGTGCTTTGCCTATTCTTATTGCTGAAAGCAATACATCATCTTATACATGGCCAAAATTATAAAAATTTCATTTTGTTTCCCATGCCCCTTTCATACTGTTATGTTAATGAATAGGTTTACCCTGGCAATGTGATCAATGTATTCCTAAGATATACAAGTATCTGTGGAAATTATGTCCTTCATGACATATTCTAGCTCAACAATTTTCTCCAAACGTTAATGCATATTCTCTATCACTCTTTCTTCATCGTTGATTTTTTCCAAACCTATGGGTAATAACTGAGCCAATTCATCTTTCCATAGACCTTTATCTTGTAGATTACCCTCATTATTGAAGAAATTAGGAAATTCCATATCCCCATGTAGATCAAAATCACCAATATCTTCTATCAATATTGTATTAAACCTTTCATGTTCAATGATTAGTCTACTGCATTCCTCGAGTGCTTGCTCATCAATGTTTGCTTTGGATTTTAGTTCTTCTTTCTTCTCAAGCATTCTAAGATACAATCTTTTATGTTCTTGATAAGTATTATGAGTCCTTTTATGTAAGTCCCATATTTGATCAATGCGTTTCATCATTTTTTCTTTATTAATTTAGAAGCCATTTGATATTTGACAACTTTTATGCCACTCTCCAATTTATCACTTCTCTTTTGAAATTTCTCAGCCTTTACTTTCCAATAATTTGCATTAGCTATGGCTTCCATCATTCTCTTATCTAGTTCTTGATAAGGTGGATGGTTACTAGATGATGATGGCAATTTATCACTATGAGTGGAAAGCTCTTGTCTTAACATAGCATTTTCTGCTACATATGCATTAGTGTTCCTGACTAACCTCTCAAGTTGGGCCTTGGTGAATCTGGCAACATTGATATTTAGATCAACTATCTCCATTGGATCTGTGTCCTTGACCCTCTATATCATAAGATGACTGAATGCTTTATCTTGATTATCAATGATTTGAGGTCTTTTGTTGGGAGGATATAATACCCATATCAGCAATGTTGTTTTGTCAGGATCATATCCTGATCTTGTCCTGATCTTATCCAATGCTTTTATGTTCAGTTGCAACTTTTTATCTTGACTTCTTTTGAAAATATCAAACACAATGGCTGAGGCCATATCCCATCCGGGAACTAGCATTACCCCTGGCTCTTGAAGCACTATTCTTCCCCTCTCTGGAGTCATAGTTTCCATTTATTTGTCAATCTCTGTTTGGAGCTCTTGTAATGCCTCATCCTAAATCTCAGAAGTGATGTCTTTCATTTTTTCCCTACCTTGCTTTCCCTTGTATTCATACAAAAAGGATTTAAATTTAGGTGTTTTAATAAAATCATTTTCTAAAATAAATTTCTTGCTAGCTAGATGTCTAATATCTTCTGACAATTCATTTGGGGCTTCCATTGTAACTACTTCCTTGTCCATAGGAGGTTCATATTCCTTAATGATAGGCTCAGAACTCTACACCCCTTCCTCTTAATTCTTAAACTCTTCTTCTTCTACAATATTTGTATCTATAGAGAAGCTTATGTCTGGTATGGGTTGAGGGGAAAGATGACCTAAGGGAACTTCACATTTAGCTTGTATTTCCTTGATATGTTTTCCTTTTATTTAAAAAACCCTAGGGGGAACAACCAGAGTTAATACAGATGCATGTGTAATTAACATCTCTAATTTCTCAATGGGATCATTGACCTCTATGAAGGATCGTTTATAACTAGGATTTTCTGTCATTCTCCAGGCCTCAGCTAGCATAATTTTGTGATATAGACATCTTCTTTCAGCCGCACTGATTTCATCAACATTTCTTATTAAATCATCATCTACAAACAATATATGGTGATATGTTTTCAAATTTTGATTTACTTTGACACTGGTTATGAAGTGCCCTCGGTCAAAGTTTCCTCTGGCATTTCCAAATGGTATTCTAAATTGTTCCAATTTTTTATCAATCAATTGGTATCCTTTTTCAGTGAGAACTATAAAATGTCGAAAGAATAAGATGCCAAGAATCAATAACTACTTATTGTGACTCTTCAAATGCATAAAGTTAGAATAGGCCAGTTGTCTCACAATCTCCAGGTAAGCAATTCTATTTGGACATGTTTTTGGCAATAGGAAAGGTGGTCCTTCATATCCAAAGACTCTTATTTTAGTATAGTCATTATATATATACCAGTCACCCCAATTGTGACTGATCTTTCCATTTTTGTCTTTGGGTCTCAGAAATCTTTGCACTTTTGTTGATAAACTGTAATCACATGGATGACCAAATAACTTATACAGTGGTTTCACGAAATATTCTTCAAAATATAAATAGTGGTACCTATCACATCTAATATCCCAGATAGCAATCCACATCTACATAGGTTTTATATTTCCATTTTTGTCCAGATCTCTCACCCTTAAACATTCATCCCATAAACTCATATTCTGTCCTTCATACAAAACAAGATGCATAAATAAAGAATAATTCCTGAATTTATTTCCTACATTTTTTTTATAGAAACTAGTTCATTATGAAGGTCATTGGTGAGATATTCAACATAGTCTAGGTATCATGCATCCTAGATTTGCACATCAGTAGTGAAGACCATCGGTGCAATTTCCATAAACATAGAGGCCTCTAAACTAAGTAATTGACATATAGAGTAATAAGTGTATTTGAAATAGTCCTCAAATAACTCTATAGAATTGGGTGGGTGCTCAACCTCTGAAAATACTCTGAGTCTATTACCTTCATCACGAGGCCTGTGTAGGGGTAACCTCCATCTTTTATAACTATTGCTCATATTATGGTACTCGTACAATAGGTCTCTGATTATGAATTTTACATCAAGGCTAGTGTCCAGTTGAAACACCATGGCTATGTAATCTCTAGTGATGGGGATGAAACCAGATCCATCATTTAATTCAATCAAGCAGGTTTGAGGGTTGTATTTTTTGGCTAAAAGTTTCAACAACTGCATGTTCACAAATACATTTGGCACTATTAATTTACCCAAGTTTAGCCACCATGGATTTGAGATGGGTTTATGCCTATGCATTTTCCTATAATGGTAAATGAAAAGATCATATCCTCTAATTAGAGTCCATGTATCCCTTATCTATTTGTATATATCATCCAATTTTTTGGTGTGAGGGTTTAACTAAACATTTCTCCTAGACTTCTACACTGATCCCAGGCATTGATTAGTATTTCTTGATTTAAATGCCTATCTCCTAATTTTTGTCTTTTACCTTTGGAGTTTTCAGTTATTTCTTCCATGTCTTGCTCTTATGTTAAAAATCTTAATTCTGTGAATATGAATCCGAAGTAGTATGTGTGAGCTGATTAGAGGTACTTACTTGATTATCTCCTCTAGCTCTAAATTACTATCTCCACTGTGCCCTGCTCCTGCTCCTTGTGATTGATTTTTGCAATATTCTTAAGATTTGCACTAAATATTCTTAGTTCTGATACATTAATGGCATCTCACAATAGTTTTCACATCATCAAAGGGACAATTAATTTTTTTGAATAGGGGTCATTTGATCGCCACCAACATGTCTTGTAACTATTATATTGGGATGGTGGACTTTACAATCTCATTTTCTATTTCCATATTTGTTTCATTTTTTATATCTTCTCAGGACTTTGGTATAACCCTAGATGGTGTCATACCAATAACATATGCTCCTCTCAAAATCTTGTTTATGAGAAGTCTCATTGACATTTATTTGTCTCCTCAATGTCTCTCTTTTTATTACTTTGCCTTTTCGAAGAGACTGAAATCCCTCTTGCTTCGATATTGCAAAGTTGCTTCAAAATCTTTTAATATTCTTTGTACATACTGTTGGCTTATCGGTGGAACTAGAAATTAGGTTACCCCGACATCCCAAATTCCCTTTTTCAAACTAATTTTGAATGTTTTTCACTTGATTAGCATGACACAGTTAGGTGTCACGCTGATATACCTTTGTGTGTTTGATATGCCTTTTCCATGTGTTTGGGATATCGAAGAGACCACTAAATGACTCACCCCGATACCTCTCTATCTCTTTGACCTATCAGTCCCTTCGATTATGTGATCTTAGCATGATATGATGTCAAGTCAAGATGTTTGTCCCTTTATACCTTCAGATTATCGAATAGACTCAATAATGAGTCTCCCCGTCATGGTATTGCCTCACTGATATTAGCTAGAACTTAGAGGACATAATGATTTTTAATATAATCTTCATTTTACGGTGAAGGTGAAAAAACTTAATGTTATTTGGGTTAACAATATGGATGAAATGGATGTGTTTTTTAAGTTAGATGAAAATTTTAAAATGGCTTATTGGGGATGATGGTGGGAAATAGCAAAATTTTAGGGTTTTCAAATTTTGATCCAATAGTGGCTCTGGCTGGGGAAGAATGGCTGTGAAGTCATTGCAAGAATCTAGAAAAATACTTTCTGAGACACAGAATAATGGTGGTGGGGAGGGGTGGGGAATGAAAATCCTAATCTACTATGCATGGAAAAAATTTCTTTGAAGAGAAGAAATATTTCAGGTACTGTCCATGCACTGGAAATTCTTGTTCTTCACCAATCATATTTTGTATGTAATAAGAATCTTCTCCACATTTACCAGTGATAATAAATGGGCCCAACCATAATACCTCAATCTTACCATGTTTTCCTTTATCCTGTCCTCTAGCATTCCACATTAGTACCATATCACGACCTTGAATTTTCTCTCGTTATCTCTTGTATCAAACAGGTATTTCATTTGTAACTACATTTTTTCATTTTGTTCCTAAGCTTGGGCCCTCATTTCATCTAGTTCAACCAACTGTTTCATTCTTTCTTTCATGGGCTTAGGAACATCTATGTCTTCTTGAAGAATAAATTTATAAACTGGCAAGAGATTATGTATAGGCAACCTAGCCTGTGCACCATATACTAGTTCAAATGGGTATTTTCCTATGGTCTTCTTTATGGTAACCCTATCTACCCACAAAGCTATTCTTAGTTTTGAGTCCCAAGCCTTCTTGTTATTTTCTAACATTCTTTTAATTATTTTTAGAATGCTTTTGTTGCTTGATTCCACCTGTCCATTAGCCTGAGGATGATATGGGGAAGCATATCAAATTGTTATGCCATATGACTCACATAATGTTTTAAACTCCTCTGATCTAAAACACATGCCATTATCTGTAATGAGTCTTACTGGAACTCCAAACCTAGTGATGATATTTTTTATTAGAAAATTAATCACCACCTTACTAGTGGCTTGTTTGGTAGGGATTGCTTCTTTCCACTTTGTAGAGTAATCTGTTTCTACCAAAATCCATTTATGTCCACCACTAGATTTTTCTATGATTTCACCTACAATGTCAATTCCCCATTGATGAAATGGAGCTTCAACCTGCATTGGCTTCAGTGGTAAAATTCCTCAATAGTTTAGTTTCCCAAAGAACCTTTGACAGGCTTCACACTTCCTCACATATTTGTAACCTACTCTCATTATCTTATGGGCAACAGTCCTTGATGAGAAGTGCTCTCCACACACACCTTCATGCATGTCTTGTAACATCTTCTCAACTTGTGTCTTATCCAGGCATAAAAGTAAAATACCATCTCTATTTTTCTAATATAAATCCCCATCCATGAAGACATATTTAGATGCAACAAACTTCAAAGTTCTTTGATTGTCATTCAGACCCTGAGGACATTTCATGTTTTTGAGATAATACATTACATTTGTGTACCAAGGTATATGCTCAATGCTTGCAATAATGTTTTCTTCTTATTGTATGTTGCAAACTTGTGCAGCCTCCAAGTTTGATTCAACCATCAATTTGGCCAAACCCTAACCTCTAACAAGCTTGGTGATTTGGATGTCAATGTTGAATTGTTGGATTCTATTGATCCATCTACATCTCCTTCTTGTGACTTTATTCTTGACAAAAACATCATTTACTACAACATTTGGTACATATGCTATTACATAGGCTCCAACCAAATATGGCCTGAATGATTTTACTACTTTTACTAGGGCATAGGCTTGTTTTTTAGTAATGTCATATTTCAATTCTGCCCCCTGAAGTGATTTACTGAAAAATGATATAGGTTGTTCATATCCTTCATTGTTTTTCTGCAACATTAAAGCTACCATTGTATGAAAAGATGCAAAAGAGAATACTTGGAATGGCTTACCAAAATTTGGGGATTTCAATATAGGAGCCTCTTTAATAGCTTTCTTGATGGATATAAATGCATCAATGGCCTCTTTAGTCCAATCCACCTTTACACCCTTCTTCAACATTTTAGAGACTAGTTTTGACAATTTCTGCAAAGTTTGATATGAATCTTCTGACAAAATTTATTTGTCCAAAGAAAGCTTGAATGGCTTTCACATTTCTAGGAATAGGAATCTTGTCAATAGCCTCTACCCTTTCAGGATCAATCCTTACACCATGCTTTGAGACTATGTGTCCTAAAAGTTTTCCTTCTGTCACAGCAAAAAGGCACTTCTTTTGATTTAAAGAAATACCATATTCCAATGCCTTGATAAATATTTTCTCCAAGTGTGAACAATGATCCCTAGCCCTTTTAGAATATGCTGTGAAGTCATCTTGGTAAACTACCATTATTGTGTTAATCAAATCAACAAAAGCTACATCCATGGCCCTTTGAAATGTAGCTCCAACATTGTAAGACCAAATGACATTCTTACATAAACATAGGTACTCCAAGGTGTTGTAAAAGTAGTTTTATATTGTTCTGATTCTTTAACCTTTACTTGGTTGGACCTAAAGAAACCATCCATCATGTACAGTAATTCACATCCTGTTACTTGTTCCAACATTGTCTCCATATTTGGAAGAGGATAATTGTCTTTTAGTGATGAGATGTTTAAATTTCTGAAGTCTACACACAATCTTATATCACCATTTTTTTTCTTACAAGCACCAAGTTGGATACCCAAGAGGAGTGCCTAATTGGTTTGATAATACCTCCTTCTTTGAGTTTCATGATTTCTTCTTGCATTTTGGGTGCCAATGTAGGATTTATAGGTCTTTGTCTTTGTCTGAATGGTCTGGCATCAAGTTTCAATGGTATTTCATGTTGAAATAGATCTTCTCTATATGCCTTTAGATCATGATAAGACTAGGAAAACACATGTTTATATTTTCTAAGTAAGATTATAAGCATTTCCCTAATCTTTGGGATGATATTTCTTCCAATATAAACCTTTTTAGGGGCTATCTCTGTTCCTAGGTTGATCTCTTCAACATCCTTAAGATCAATTGTTGCAAGATTGAGATTATATATATCTTGTCCATCAAACACTATTTCTAGGGCTACAAGGCCCTTTGGTATTTTATTCATTTTGAGTTGGACCACTTCTTTTCCAAAAAGGGTCTCTTTTCCATCTACCTCTTCCACAAATGCATTGAAGTCAATTTATCGAGATTCATATTGGTCTACACAATGGAGGAATTTAATGAGATCTTGGTCATCATTGAAAACTTGCTAGTTATAAATATTATCACAGATTGCTGGCCTAGTCTTGAATTCTACTTCTATTATTCCTGATAATGTAATATCACCTCTTTTTAGGGCCACATTTTCTAGGAAATCATCCATTATGTTTTTGGACATCTCTATCCAGTCTATAGAGAATGCATCGAATAGTTCAATGGTATCCCATACAATATTTCTATATTGCTTCAACCTCTTATTCTTTGATGAATATTTCACCCTGATTTGTGAAACAACTAACTCATAGTCACTATATACTGTTAGGAACATGATTCCATGTTTCAGGGTGATGTTCAATCCTAGCAATAATGCCTCATACTCAACAATATTATTGGTGAATTCAAAGGTCAGCAAGAATGAGTGTTTGAATGTTTTGCCTACAGGTGAAATGAATACAACTCCTGCCCCATTTCCTCCTTTGTTGTAGGCTCCATCAAAATACATTCTCCACACACCACGTTCATCTGTTTTAGATTCTCTTTTTATTGGCTCTATGTTTTGTAATTCAGGTTGTGATTTTTCAATCCTAAAACTCCCAAGATCTATATCACAGAAACAATTCATTTGGTTTGGATCCACTCATTCATTATGTTCTCATATCTTGGCTCTTTATATAACTTAACTTCCTTTACATTCACTAGTATTATTGCATATGATAGGTCTAATTGGACATACCCTCCTACTGCACCAATCCACTTTCTGGATAATAACATTCCATAGTATGGTGGAGTGTCTACTACAGTAATATCAGTTATATAAATGGATTTAGGGCATGAGGCTAATTTTAATTCCACATCCTTCATAACTCCAACAACAGAGATGGACCTATTATCCATTGCATAACATTTTCCATATGTTGTGTCCACCCACAAACCTAACTCTTTCATAACAGCTATTAGCATAATATTTATAGTAGCTGTTGAATCGATCATACAATTTCTTACCAGCTTATTATTGATCAGTAGTGTTATATAGAATGGGTCTACTTGGGAAGGATTTTTTTTTATAGCATCACCAAGATAAATTTCAGGAGTCCTCATAACCTCTTGTCCAAGATTGTTCACCTTATTTTCTGGCCCACCTTTTTTTTGTTGTGATTTTTCTGATTTGGTATATTAGATATCAACTTGAGGGCACTGTCCCTGTATTCATCTATTTTCATCATTTCTATCAATGGTACTGATATCTTGATTTGGGATAATGCCTGTGTTATGTCAAATGAAGGAGTAATAGTAATCTATTTCAACTTTTCTTTATTGGAACCTTTCTCATCAGATTGTTGCTTATTGCTATCCTTCATCTTATTCTGCTCAACCTTGGATGTTTCCTTATGTGAAATTTTTTGGTTTTCTCCTTTCTTATGGTTATCTAATGTTACCTTCTTATGTGACAAACAAACCTCTAGGTGTTCCTTAGTCTACATTCATAGTCCTATTTTGCAAGTTGTAATTGTTTCTAGCCTGAGCCACAACATCAATTATAAGAGATCTCCTTCCTT
Source organism: Cunninghamia lanceolata (assembly GCA_027924645.1). NCBI lineage: Eukaryota > Viridiplantae > Streptophyta > Pinopsida > Cupressales > Cupressaceae > Cunninghamia > Cunninghamia lanceolata. Next base: position 6,464,532 of record BSBN01000015.1, read on the forward strand.
CCTTAGTGGGCTTTCTTAATTTGACATGTGGGACCATATTGGATCATGTGGGACCATATTGGACATGTGGTCTTTCTTAATTATGAGTGGTTTCTTCATAATTATCTTCTTGATCAGAGAAAACTTCTTGTCTACCCATGTTAACATTATATCTCTGAATGCTTACATCACATTTGAATCCATCTTCTTTGAATGATGAGTATCCTTCATCAATTGAGTGAGGTCTTAATCCTAACATATTTACGGTATGATCATCCTTGTCTTGATCATAAGATGTTTCATTTTCTTGCACTAACTGGGCTACTACACAATATTTAGGTGAATGAGGTAGATTACATGATATACACCATGGGTTGCTGTCCACTACATGTGTCCCATGATTCTTTAAGGGATCAAGAGTATCCTTATAATTCTTCCTTTGTCTGTTATCTATTGGCTTCCCATCCTTCCAATTTGTGTTGTAAGGCATATCATGCAGTCTAGGCCTTTCATTTCTATAATAATTTGCTTTCCTAGCTTGCTAGTTATTAGGGCTTTGTGGAATTCTAAAATTTTCTCTTTTACCAAATTTTCTAGTACCTTTTCTATTGTTTTCAATACTCACAGCTACTTTTTGAGCTTCTGCAAGAGTCATGGGAGCTCTATTTCGTAGTTCATATATGGTTTTAGGATCAAAAGCCTTGAAGTATAAAACTATGACCATGCCATCAGGAGGTTTCATTTCAAGAGAAATCTTGTGATATATCTTTGAAAATCTTTGGTTAAAATCCACTACTATTTCCTTATAGTTCTTTTGAATTCTTGTTAATTCATGAATAGAAAAATTTGGATCAACATGACTCCCATACTATTCTTTAAATTGATCTTTGAAATCTTCAAAAGAACTGATTGAGGCATCATGTAAATTCTTACACCAATCCCTAGCATCTTCAATCAGAGATAGCATGAATAATTTCATCTAGATATCTTCATATTGCACTTCATAGTTATCCATGATTGTCTCAAAGTTTTTGATATGTTCTTCTGCTGAAATGACATTATTCCTAGCAAACTTTGGAAGTGTATTTCTCAAATCATTGTCAATGGGACCAGGACAAATTTCGTATCTAGATAAATCTACCTACCTATATCTATTTATATTTAAGGGTCCTTGCAAATTCTAATTTGGTTGATATTGTTGGTGGTAATGGTGAGGTGGATGTTGTTGTACATTATGGTGAGGATTCATATTTGTATTTTGTGTCAGGGTGGAATATGCTGATGACCAGGAGGTGGATAAATATTAGTCATATGTTGGGAAGGATTATGGGAAATATGTGTTCTTGGATTTTGTGGTGGAATATTTTGTTGCATAGAACCAATATTGCTTGGATTAAGTGTTTCTTTTGAATTATTTGAACCACTTGTATTGTTATGTGATCCTTGCAAACTACCTTTTGGAACATCCCCAATTTGCTTATGGGGAGGTACATACTTGGAGCTAGTTGCTATAGTTCTAGACCTTATTTGCTGCAATTCTTGTTTTATCCTTTCCTCTTCTTATTTTAATTTGGCTATCTCAAGTTCCTCCTATAACTTATGCAAATCTTGCTCTAGTTCACTCTTACTTCATACATCTTTTGGTGGAGTATCATGGGTTTCTATGGATGTTATTTGATTTATAGATTCATATTGAATCTCTCCACCCTATTGTAATGACATTTTATAATCATATTCTAGCTGTTTTTGCATTATTTCCCTTTCAATCTGAGCTTCATATTCAAGTTGCTTTTGAGGTTCAGGTCTGTATTGGTCTAGAATATCATCAAATCTATTATGATTAGATTGAGCATGATAACTCTTGGATTGAAATTCCTTTGATTCATGCAAGGGATTGAAACTATTATGTGTTAATAAGGGTTGTTCTAATGCATCTTCATGAGTATTTTGATTATTAAGGTGTTCAAACTGGTGTGGTATTCTAGTTTTCTTAGTGGGGGCCCTTAAAGGTGGGGATGATTGTAACTTTTTACCATCATCTTTGGATCTCCTACCATCCATATTGTATGAGACTATAATGCTTCAACACATAATATATCTAAAATTTAGAGTAGAGTCACCACCTCTTTTTTGAGCGGAGTAACTCCTATGGTGAAAATGATTATGAAGATGTGGGGGCTGATATTGGTACATTTGAAAATGAACTTCATAGGAGTGAGGTGGATGTTAATGCTAGTAGAGATAATTACATTAATGATCTAGTTAAAAGAATGGTACAGATGGAAAAGGTTTTTCATAGGAGAATGGATTGCACTACTTTCCAGGAGAGCTAGGTTAATATGTTTGATATGATGCAGATGTATCAACAAAGAGTGGTTAAGTTGGATCAAGGTCTTAAGGACCTAGCTTAGTTCTTCAATGGTATTATGAGAAAAACAACTTTTGATGTGAAGGATATTTGAGCTTAGCTAGACAAATGAAATGCTCAGTAGGACAAGGTGCATGATTCTAGTTAAAAGTAGAGGAAGGAGCAACAAATGGGAGCTTCTACTTGAGAGAAGATGATGCTTCAAATGAGAAAGGATTGGGATAAAACTAATGTTGCAAGTATCTGCCTAATAAGTGTTGTCATTGATATCAACATATCTGTGTTGTCATTGGTGTCAACTATGCTTACTTTGTTGAGGATATTGAGAAAATTAGCCCCTTCGGTAATAACACTGTGTTGCAGTAGAAATAGTGCATTACAGGCAAAAGAATAGTTTGAAAGAATGCTCTGCATTTCCTATAGAACAAATATCTTTACCTACAGATTGGAAGTTATTTAGAAATTTGTCTGAAGATGTTATATTGTGAGTTTAAGCCTCCGGTATGAAGAATTGAGAGAGTTATGTTCACCAGAGTGAAAACAACTTTTTCTGTGTGTTTGGTGGTGATAGGGAGAAAGTGTTTTGCTCTACATTCCTCCTCATTAAAGTATTTTGGTCAATGGTTATGGAAATAATTATGTGATGATGTTAAGTGCCTTCAATTACAATGATTCATGATTTGGTGGTCTACAAGCTATCTTTTACTTATGATAGTGGTTGACACTATTGTTCTTGTGCTCTGGTTTGGAGAATCTAATTGATAGAGTTGTTAGTGATCGTCCATTTGTTCCTAGTGATTACAATGTTCTTGTGGATGTCTCTTGATCATGCTCTTACATTTGGATTGGTTCACAAGGTGTAATTCAAATCGTGCATGAAGTGTGTTCTTGAGAATACTTGTGTTAACATCAGTCTTCGCTGACCTGGTTGAATTCATCACTTACAAAGATGCATCAAAGATTGTGATAGCATGTTATAGCATGGAAGATTATGTTGAGTCCTAGATAAGGCGTGGTGTGATCCACATGAATTCTTACATCTTTTTCTTAGCTAAATTTGTATTAGGTCCAGACCTATTTTATGTATGTTTGTTATGTCGACCTTGGAGATTGTTCCAACGGTTGATGATTGTAATGCTGACCTTGATGATCATTTCAAGGTTGATGTAGTATATAAATACTTGTAATTGAGTCATGAAAATGTATCCAAGTGTGAATATGCAAAAGAGAGAGTGAAGAAAAGTTGCACGACAGAGCAGAGGTGTTTGTGCTTCAATGGAATTAAACCTTGGCATGTAGCAGATGTTGTTATCTCAGTTCAATCTTTTGGTAGTAAACCACCCATAGGTAGTGAGCCTTTCTTTGCAGTGAGCAATTTGTGCAATGAGCCCTATAGGAAGTGAGCCTCTAATTTACGGTATTGATATAAATTATATATTTATGTGGGCTAACACCCACCATGGTTTTTCCCTTTCAAGGTTTTCCATGTAGTCTCCTATGTTATTTATACTTTTGTTTTGAGCTTCTCATTTGATGCTTTCATGGTTAAATCTGATTATAAGTAATTGATAAGTTGATGAACACATTTGGTTAAAATTTTTAGGACAACTAATTTACCCCCCTCTTAGTTGTCTGGTGTAGTTCAACAATTGGTATTAGAGCCAAGTTCCTCTGAAGGAAGCCTAACATCTTGAGGAATATCCAGGATGTCTTATAAAAAGGAAGCTCCACATTTTGATGGGACAAATTATGCTCTCTGGAAGGTACGAATGAAAAGCCATCTTCTTTGTCTTGGTTATAGAGTATGGAAAGCTATAGAATTAAAATATACCATGCCCCCAAATTGTTTGACAACTGAAGATGACATCAAAGAATATGAGGTAGATGTCAAAGAAAAGGATGCTCTGTTAAGTTCCTTGAATGACTCAGTGTCGACAAAAGTTGTGGATCTTGAAACTGCAAATGAAGTATGGGAGAAGCTAAAAAATTTGTATGAAGGAGATGATTCTGTAAAAGAAGCCAAGCTACAAAGCCTGAAAGTGAAGTATGAGGGTTTGAAGATGAATGAAGATGAAAACATAACAAATTTTATGCAAAGATTTAGTGAACTTGTCACTAGAATAAAGGGTATAGGAGGAATTCTCAGTGATAAGGAAGTGGTGATGAAATTTTTTAGATCACTACCAAAGTCTTATAGTCACAAGGTAGCTACAATTGAAGAATTCATGACTATGAAAACTATTGATAGAGATCAGTTACATGGAAATCTTATAGCCTTTGAGATGAGAGAATTTAGTGATACCCTACCCAAAGTTGAATCAACTTTTAGAGCCAGTACTTCAGTAGAGATCTCTAAAGCTGAGAAATACAAAGTGGATAATGACTTTGATGAAACTGAAGCTAACTTTGTTGATAGGCTACAAAGAAGATCTGGTAAGTTCAAAGGTAAATTACCCTTCAAATGCTTCTCTTGTGGTAAAGTAGGTCATTATGCTTCTAAATGTCCTGAAAGAATTAAAAGAAATAAGAAAAACATGAGAGCAGGCCTAGAGTTCCAAAGAAATGCTATTATGTTAGATAATTTGATGATGAAGGGGTAACTGATGATGAATCTGATTATGCTAATACTAGTGCAAATGAATGCATATTTATTACTATTAAAGAAGATCCTGTGTCTACTAATTCTACTAGCTATGTGAAGGATGAAAAACCAGTGGAAGGAAGTGCTTTGGCAGTTCAAGTTGAGAAAGATAAGGATGAATGGATTATTGATAGTGGATGTTCACATCACATGACCCGTGACAAAAGTAAGTTTGTAAGTTTGGAAAAGTATGATGTTGGACTAGTTAGGTTTGGAGATAATGCAGTTGGTAAGATTTGTGGAAAATGATCTATTTTATTTGATGGAAAGCATAATACTAACAATGTTCTATATGTGAAGGGATTGAAGCATAATATTTTGAGTGTTGGTTAGATATGTGATAAAGGATATGATATGAGGTTCAAAGATAATGGGTGCAAGATCATGGAAAGTTCTGCAACTGTGATTGCTACCAGTAAGGAGAAAAAAGGTAACATCTATCAATTGAGAGGAACTAATGATTATTGTTTATTGGCTTAGACAAATGAAAGTTGGTTGTGGCATAGAAGGATGTATCATATAAACTTTGATAGTCTGGTAAAGATAAGCTCAAGTTAGGCTATGAGAGATTTACCAAACCTTGTGATACACCCCAACTCAATTTGTAAGGAATGTCAATTGGGAAAGTAGATAAGGATAAGTTTCAAGAGTAAAGAACAAATTTCTACTGGTTTGTTGGATTTAGTGCATACAGATCTTTGTGGTCCTACAAAGGTGACAAGTCTACAAGGTGATAGGTACTTCATGTTTCTTATTGATGATTATTCTAGAATGACTTGGGTTACTTTTCTAAGAGATAATTCAGAAGCCCTAGAGAAGTTCAAACCTCTCAAGGCAATGGTTGAGAATGAAATGGATTTGAAGATCAAATGCTTGAGATCTAATAGAGGTGGTGAGTTCACATCAAATGAATTCAACATTTTCTATGAAGAGCATGGGATAAAGAGATAGTTGTCTGCACCTAGGACTCCTCAGTAGAATGAAATTGTGGAAAGGAAGAACATGACAGTTCAGGAGGCTACTAGAATAATGATGAAGGAAGAAGGTCTACCAAAAGTTTTTGGAAAGAAGCTATTCACACTGCTGTCTACATTCCAAATAGAGTTCAAGTGAAAGGTAATAGCACTAAAACTCCCTATGAATTGTAGTATGGAAAAATTCCCACTGTAAAATATTTCAAAGTCTTTGGAAGTAAATGTTATATCAGGAGAGATGAAGATCTAGGAAAGTTTGATGCAAGATGTGATGAAAGAATCTTTCTTGGATACTGTACCAAGAGTAAGGCTTACTGGTGCTACAATAAAAGGCTTTAAAAGATTGTTGAGAGTACAAATGTGAAGGTAGATGAAGGTAAAGAAAGAATATCAGACCTAAGTTGTTATGAACCAAATGGACTAGTGAATATAGAAATTGAAGAGAAAGATAAATGAGCAAATAGTCAAGATGAAGAAGAGGCTCTAGAAAGTGTTGTCAAGACTCCCAGGTATGTAAGGATCAATCATTCTGAAGATCAGATTATAGGTGACAAGAACAAAGGTGTGCTAACAAGAAGAAGAGTTGCAGAGGAACAAGTTAGTTACTGTTTGTTTTCAAAGATTGAACCAAAAAATATAAATGAAGCATGCAATGATGAAAATTGGGTAAAGGTAATAGAGGAAGAACTATTGCATCTAGAAGAGAATGAAACTTTAGAATTGGTTCCTAGACCTACTGACAAAAATGTTATTGGAACTAAATGGGTCTTCAGGAACAAGCTGAAAGAAAATTGAGAAGTTGTAAGGAATAAAGCAAGACTTGTATGCAAAGGATATTCTCAAATAGAAGGGATAGATTTTGAAGAAACTTTTGCTCCTCTAGCTCGGATTGAAGCAATTAGAATGTTCTTGGCATTTGCAGTCCACAAAAATTTTAAAGTGTATCATATGGATGTAAAGTCTGTATTCTTGAATGGTGAGTTGGAAGTGGAAGTCTACATTGAGCAACTAGAAGGATTTAAGTTATTAGACCAAAGTGATATGGTATGCAGGTTGAAGAAAGCCTTGTATGGACTCAAACAAGCTCCTAGAGCTTGGTATGAAAGGTTAGACATGTATTTATTGCATTTGGGATTCAGTAAAGGTACTATAGATAGCAATCTCTACTCCAAAATCAATGATGATCAGATCTTGATTGTTGTGGTCTTTGTTGATGACATTATCTTTGGAGGAAATGAAGGTATGTGGATAAGGTTTGCTGGTGAGATGAAAAGTGAATTTGAAATGTCCATGTTTGGTGAAATGAATTTTTTTTTGGGTCTGCAAATTAATCAATCAGATAAAAGAATCTTCATATCTTAGTCTAAACATGTGAAAGAGTTTTTGAAGAAGTTTGGGATGGAAGAATCTAAACCAGTATGTACTCCCATGGTGACTAGTTTCAAGTTGAGAAAAACTAATGAATCACCTAAGGTTGATTAGAGAAAATACAAATCCATGATTGGAGGATTACTTTATCTAACCCAAACCAGAAGTGATATTATGCATGCAGTTTGTCTTGTTGCAAGGTTCCAAGCTGAGCCAAGAAAATCACATGTGATGATAGTTAAGAGAATCCTAAGGTATTTGAAAGGTACTATGGATTATGGCTAATGGTATTCAAAGGATAATGATTTCACTCTCAGTGCTTATACAAATGTAGATGTGGCCAGAGATGTTGATGATAGAAAGAGTACAAGTGGGGGTGCCTTCTTCTCGGGTAATAGATTGGTCTCATGGTTGAGCAAGAAACAAGATTCAATATCTTTGTGAACTACAAAAGCAGAGTATATTGCAATAGCATGTTGCTGCACTCAAGTATTATGGATGAAGTAGACTTTGAAGGATATAAGAGTTGTGTATGAAGATCCAATTGCAATCTTTTGTGACAATACAAGTGCCATAAACATATCAAAGAATCTAGTGTTGCACTCAAGAACAAAGCACATATCAATAAGGTATCACTTTTTGAGAGAGAAGGTGACGAAGAATGAAGTAAAGCTGGAATATGTGTCCACAAAGGATCAAATTGCTGACATTTTCACTAAGTCTCTGCCTAAAGATAACTTTGAGTATCTCAGAGAGAAGTTAGGGGTCATTACCCCTCCTTTCCTGAACTAAGATGCATAGGAATGCATCAATCCAGTGGAGATTAAAGTGTCATTTCTTGATCTAGATTGATGTTTTGAAGGCTACCTCTTAGGGGAGTAGTGAAGTGTTTCTGGTAAAGTAAATGGATGAGAGAAGCAACGTGCAAGTATGTGCCCTTTTCCATTGATGTCAAAGGGGGAGAGAAATCATGTGAAAAACTTAGGAGGGGAAAGAATGTAGAGAATGCAATATAGATGTGTAAAGAGAAAGGGGGAAAATAATGCAATACAGTTGTGTAAAGAGAAAGGGGGATAATCTTGTCTTGATGGTCTTTTCAATTTTTCACATCATATGTTGCCATCAATGACAAAGGGGGAGATTGTTGCAAGTATGTGGGCCTAATCGGTGTTGTCATTGATGTCAACATATCTATGTTGTGATTGGTGTCAATTGTGCTCTTACATTTTTGAGGATATTGAGAAAATTAGCTCCTCTGGTGATAACATTGTGTTGCAGTAGAAGCAGTGCATTACATGCAACAGAACAGTCTAGAAGAATACTCCACATTTCCTATAGAACAAATATCTTTGCATGTAGATTGGAAGTTATTTAGAAACTTAGTTGAAGATGTTATATTCTAAGTTTGAGCCTCCGGTATGAAGAATTGAGAGAGTTATGTTCACCAGAGTGAAAACAACTTTTTATGTGTCTTTGGTGGTGACAGGGAGAAGGTGTTTTGCTTTGCATTCCTCTGCATTAAAGTATTTTAGTCATTGGTTCTGGAAATAAGTCTGTGATGATGTTAAGTGCCTTCAACTGCAATGGTTTTTGATTTGGTAGTCCGCAAGCTATCTTTTACTTATGACAATGGTTGACAGTGTTGTTCTTGTGCTCCAGTTTGAAGAATCTGATGGATAGAGTTGTTAGTGATCATGTAGTTGTTCATGGTGATTAAAATTTGCTTGTGGATGTCTCTTGATCATGCTCCTATATTTGGATTGGTCCACAAGGTGTAATTTAGACCGTGCATGAAGTGTGTTCTTGAGAATACTTGTGTTAACATTAGTCTTGGTCGACCTTGTTGAATTCATGACTTGTGAAGATGCATCAAAGATTGTGATAGCATGTTGTAGCATGGAAGATTGTGTTTGAGTCCTAGCTAAGGCATGGCATGATCCACATGCATCTTACATCTTTTCCTTACCTAAATTTGTATTAGGTCTAGACCTATTTTATGTATGTTTATTATGTCGACCTTGGAGATTGTTCCAATGGTTGATGATTGTAATGCCGATCTTGATGATCATTCCAAGGTTGATTTAGTGTATAAATACTTGCAATTGAGTCATGAAAATGTATCCATGTGTGAATATGTGAAGCTAGAGTGAAGAAAATTTATAGAGCAAAGCATAGGTGTTTGTGCTTCAATGGAGCTGAACATTGGCATGGAGTAGATGCTGTTATCTTAGTTCAACCTTTTGATAGTGAGCCTTCTCTTGGAAGTGAGCCTCCCTTTGGCAGTGAGCCACCCATAGGTAGTAAGCCTTTCTTTGCAGTGAGCAATTTGGGCAGTGAGCCCTGTAGGCAGTGAGCCTCTAATTTTTGGTATTGATATAACTTATATATTTCTATGGGCTAACACCCACCGTGGTTTTTCCCTTTTAGGGTTTTCCACATAAAAATCTGGTGTCTCCTATGTTATTTATGCTTTTGTGTTGAGCTTTTCATTTGATGCTTTGATGGTTAAATTTGATTATAAGTAATTGATAAGTTGATGAACAGATTTGATTAAAAGATTTAGAACAACCGATTCACCCCCCTCTTAGTTGTTCGATGCAGTTCAAGAACCAGTATCTAATCTAGTTGTTTGTCTATTTTTTGATTTTTTGTTTTTTTGTTGTGTCATGCTCTTTATTGTTTTCTTGCTATCTTTACTGATTCCCTGGCCCAATTAGAGTTATTATCAAGGATTTATGGATGTAATATGTTACACTTGATGGACTGTTGGTTCTAAAACTTTTACTATATGGGATTGGGACTAGGTTCCTAGCTAAACTTAATCAAAAACAAAGATTTAGTGAACTTTTCTTTGGTGAAGATGCACAAGTGTCAAATGAAGCTAGATAGTTTTGTTTGTCCTATTGCTTTACATTTTTAAAGAGACGACGAATGCATGAATGTTATTATTTTCTAAATTAAACAAATATGACAAATATGATGAGCTACAACAACCTAAAATCATATTTATCAATCATTCAACATATCAAAGATCTAAAAATAAGATTTAAAATACAACCACTAAATTCAAGACTAGCTAGGGTTTATCATCAAACCCAAGATCTTAAATGCTTGTTCCCTAAACCAAAATTCTTTGATGCAAGAATTTAATTTATACACAAATTATAATTATGATGTGCTCCAACAATGCTAAATCAGATTTGAACAACTAATCAACATCATCAAGAATTTAAATAATATTATACTCAATAAACCCAAGGTGCAAGACTAGATGGGTTTTCTAAAAATGCAATAATTTTGAAAACCCTAATAATGAATAAGGGAGAATGCAAAATATTCCACTATGAGATGATTAAATAACACAATATTAATTAGAACTGATGTTAAAATCAGAAATTTATATCATGCTATAATAATCTAAAATTATGAAATATAGACAAGGTGATAAATATGTTTTTTTCTAAATCTACATCAAATGCTTGATTTTCTAATTTCTAATGCAAAAAAGTAAGAATGTTCTTTTATTAAACACAAAGATGATATGCTACAGAAAATGAAATCAATTTAATCTACCAAGTAATGTCACAACACTCAAATCTAGAAATCCTCGGCTCAAGACTAGCTAGGTTTTCTATGAATGTGTTAGGTCTCAAAAATGTAGGTTGTTAACCTTAAGAGGTTGCTAAGCTCTCTTGACACTTTTGGCTAACGACATGGGGTTGATATGGTTAAAATCCCCTTCACTTCAGGCTTTTCCAGACCTAGGTGGGTATACCTTAACTATTAATGCAGACTTGTATGACCTTCACAATGGCATATGGGTGTGAAGTAGCTATAAGGTTGTGAATTGTTTCTACTACTAATATGTGAGACCTTTAATGTGTGGATAAAGTTATAGAGTGTGAAAGATTGTTATATAATAGTTATGACCAGTGCCTAATTCTATTGGGAAAATAGGGTCAAGGCTTAAATAATTTGTAGAACTACTTGTCTTAACTTTGATTATCTAGCACACTTTTGAATGTTCACACCTTATTTGAACGTGCAAGACTGATTAGTTGTTAGACTCTTCTTTAAGATCCACATGACTCTTTCAAGTTACTGTGGTTTCTTGAAAGGATTTAATTCTATTTTGAAGGAAACCAACCAATATGATTCACTTTAAAGGATTTAACTTAGGGCAGAGACTAATAAATATAAACCACTCAAAAGGAATTATATCAACTTCTAATAGAAACCAACCAAAAGCATCCACACAATGACAACAAATGTGCCTTGATAAATCTAATGATTTAAATAACTAGAAATAACCAAGATGGAGACAGTCAAGCAAATTATAAACTTGAATATCAATAGAATATCAGAACACCATAGATATATCCATAGATTAAACCATCCTTGTCGATTATAGTATTAAAATATCATAGAAGTGTAATGTCTTAAACCTGAAATATGACTGGAGAAAATAGTATTGAAATATATAAATTGTCTTGTTGTAAAGATGATGATTTTGACTAGGCCTTGGTTTCCCTTATAAATATGGGAAGAAAACAAGCTTCAGGCCTGAATCAACATGACTATTCATATATTGCACATCTTTTCATAACAAAGCATAATTAAGAAATAGAGACTATGGGCATAAGCAAATTTGATTAAGATCTAGATCCGTTAATCTTCATAGAGCACCCATGACCATAGGCCTGGCAAGGTACTCCTCTCCATGTTGCAGTTTCTATTGAATGTGCTTCACCTATTCTTATTTCTAAAAGCAATACATCATCTTATACATCACAAAATTATCAAAATTTCATTCTGTTTTCCATGCCCCTTTCATACTATTCTGGTAATGAATAGGTTTACCCTAACATTGTGATCAATATATTCCTGAGATATACAAGTATCTATGGAAATTATGTCCTTCATGATAGATTCTAGCTCAAAGATTTTCTCCAAATGTTTATACGTATTCTCTATCACTCTGTCTTCATTGTTGATTTTTTCCAAATCTATGGGTAATAAATAAGCCAATTCATCTCTCCATGGACCTTTATTCTTGTAGATTACCCTCATAATTGAAGAAATTAGGAAATGCCATATCCCCATGTAGATCAAAATCACCAATATCTTTTGTCAATATTGTATTAAACCTTTCATGTTTAATGATTAGTCTACTACATTCCTTGAGTTCTTACTCATCAATGTTTTCTTTGGCTTTTAGTTCTTCTTTCTTCTTAAGCATTCTGAGATGTAATCTTTTGTGTTCTTGATAAGTATTATGAGTCCTTTTATGTAAGTCCCATACTTGATCACTGTGTTTCATCATCTTTTCGAATCTTGTCTTTATCAATTCAGAAGCCATTTGATATTCAACAACTTTTATGTCACTCTCCAATTTCTAAGTTTTCTTTTAAAATTTCTCAACCTTTACTTTCCAGTAATTTGCATCCACTATGGCTTCCATCATTCTCTTATCAACTTCTTGATAAGGTGGATGGTTACTAGATGATGATGGAAATTTATCCTTATGAGTGGCAAGCTCTTGTTTTAACATAGCATTTTCTGCTACATATGGATTATTGTTCCTGACTAACATCTCAATTTGGGCCTTGGCGAATCTTGCAACATTGATATTCAGATCAACTGTCTCCATTGGATCTATGTCCTTGACACTCTGTATCAGAAGATGACCATATGCTTTATCTGGATTATCAATGATCTGAGGTCTTTTGTTGGGAGGATATAAAGCCCATATCAACAATGTTGTTTTGTCAGGATCATATCCTGATCCCATCCTGATCTTATCGAATGCTTCTATGCTCAGTTGCAACTTTTTATCTTGACTTCTTTTGACAATATCAAACACAATGGCTGAGGCCATATCTCATCTGGGAACTAGCATTACCCTTGCCTCTTGAAGTAGTATTCTTCCCCTATCTGGAATCATAGTTTCCATTTCTTTGTCAATCTCTGTTTGGATCTCTTGTAATGCCTATAAATCTTGAATCTCAAAAGTGATGTCTTTCATTTTTTCCCTAGCCTTCTTGCCCTTGTATTCATACATAAAGGCTTTAAATTCAGGTGTTTCAATAAAATCATTATCTGAAATAAATTTCTTACTCACCAGATGTCTAATATCTTTTGACAATTCATCTGTGGCTTCCATTGTAACACTTCCCTATCCATAGGAGGTTCATTTCCCTTAATGATAGGCTCAGAACTCTACATCCTTTCCTCTTCATTTTCAAACTCTTCTTCTGCAATATTTGTATCTACAGAGAAGCTTATGTTTGGTGTGGGTTGAGGGGAAAGATGACCTAAGGGAACTTCACATTCAACTTGTATTTCCTTGATATGTTTTCCTTTTTTGTAAAAAACCCTAGGGGGAACACCTAGAGTTAATTTAGATGCATGTGTAATTAACATCTCTAATTTCTCAATGGGATCACCGACCTCTATGATGGCTCCTTTATAACTAGGATTTTCTATCATTCTCCAGGCCTCAGCTAGCATAATTTTGTGATATAGACTTCTTTTTTCAACCGCACTGATTTCATCAACATTTCTTATTAAATCATTATCTAAAAACAATATATGGTGATATTTTTTCAACTTTTGATTTACTTTGACACTATTTATGAAGTGCCCTTGGTCAAAGTTTCCTCTGGCATTTCCAAACGACATGCTGAATTGTTCCAATTTTTTTATCAACTAATTGGTATCCCTTTTTAGTGAGAACTATAAAATCTCCAAAGCATAAGGTGCCAGGCATCAATGATTGCTTATTGTGACTCTTTAAATACATAAAGTCAGAATAAGCCAGTTGTCTCACAATCTCCAAGTAGGCAATTATATCTGGACATGTTTTTGGCAAACACCTAGAGTTAATTCAGATGCACGTGTAATTAAAATCTCTAATTTCTCAATGGGATCACCAACCTCTATGATGGCTCCTTTATAACTGGGATTTTCTATCATTCTCCAGGCCTCAGCTAGCATAATTTTGTGATATAGACTTCTTTTTTCAGCCGCACTGATTTCATCAACATTTCTTAATAAATCATTATCTAAAAACAATATATGGTGATATTTTTTCAACTTTTGATTTACTTTGACACTATTTATGAAGTGCCCTTGGTCAAAGTTTCCTCTGGCATTTCCAAATGACATGCTGAATTGTTCCAATTTTTTTATCAACTAATTGGTACCCCTTTTTAGTGAGAACTATAAAATCTTCAAAGCATGCATAAAGTCAGAATAAGCCGATTGTCTCACAATCTCCAAGTAGGCAATTCTATCTGGACATGTTTTTGGCAATAGGAAAGGTGGTCCTTCATATTCAAAGAATCTTATTTTAGTATAGTCATTATATGCATACCAGTTACCCCAATTGTGATTGATCTTTCCATTTTTATCTTTGGTCTCAGAAATCTTTGCACTTCTGTTGATTAACTGTAATCACATGGATGACTAAATAACTTATACAATGGTTTGACAAAATATTCTTCAAAATATAAATAGTGGGACTTATCACATCTACTATCCCAGATAGCAATCCACATCTCAATAGGTTTTATGTTTCCATTTTTATATAGATCTCTCACCCTTAAACATTTATCCCATAAACTCATATTCTATCTTTCATACAAAAAAAGATGCATAAATAAAGAATAATGCATGAATTTATTTCCTCCATTTTTTTATAGAAACCAATTCATTATGAAGTTCATTGGTGAGATATTCAGCATAGTCTAGATATCATGCATCCTGGCTTTGCACATCAGTAGTCAAGACCATCGGTGCAATTTCCATAAACATAGAGGCTTCTAAACCAAGTAATTGACATACATAGTAATAAGTGTATTTAAAATAGTCCTCAAATAACTCTATAGAATAGGGTGTGTCCTCAACCCCTGAAAACACTCCGAGTCTGTTACCTTCATCACAAGGTCTATGTAAGGGTAATCTCTATCTTTTATAACTATTTCTCATATTATGGTACTCGTACAATAGGTCTCTGATTCTAAATTTTACATCAGGGCTAGTGTCCATTTGAAACACCATGGCTATGTAATCTCTGGTGATAGGGATGAAGCCAGACTTATCATTTAATTCAATCAAATAGGTTTGAGGGTTGTATTTTTCAGCTAAAAGTTTCAACAACTGCACGTTCACAAATACATTTGGCACTATTAATTTAGCCAAGTTCAGCTGCCATGGATTTGAGATAGGTTTATGCCTATCCATCTTCCTATAATGGTAAAAGAAAAGATCATATCCTCTTATCAGAGTCCATGTATCCCCTATCTGTTTGTATATATCATCCAACTTTTCAGTGTGAGGGTTTAACTGAGCATTTCTCCTAGACTTCTTCCCTGACCCTAGGCATTGATCTAGTAAATCTTGATTTAAATGCCTATCTCCCAATTTTTGTCTTTTACCTTTAGGGTTCTCAGTTATTTCTTCCATGTCTTGGTCTTATGTAAAAAATCTTAATTCTATGAATATTAATCTGAACCAGTATGTTTGAGCCGATAAGAGGTACTTGATTATTTCCTCTAACTTTGAATTACTATCTTCATTGTGTCCTTCTCTTGCTCCTTGTGATTTATTTTTCCAATATTTGCAAGATTTGCACTCAATATGCTAAGTTCTAATACATTAATAGCATCTCACAATAGTTTTCACATCATCAAAGGGACATTTAATTTTTTTAAATATGGGTCATTTGATCGCCGCCAACATGTCTTGTCACTATTTTCTTGGGATGGTGGACTTTACAATCTCATTTTTTATTTCCATATTTGTTTCATTTTTTATATCTTCTCGAGACTTCGATGTAACCCTAAATGGTGTCATACCGATAACATAAGCTCCTCTTGAAATATTGTTTATGAGAAGTCTCATCGACATTTATTTGTCCCCTTGATGTCTCTCCTTTTATTACTTCACCTTTTCGAAGAGACTAAAAACCCCCTTACTTCAATATTACAAAGTCGCTTTGAAATATTTTAATATTATTTATACATACTATCGGCTTATTGATGGGACTAGAAATCAGGTTACCCTGACATCCCAAATTCCCTTTTTCAAACTATTTTTAAATTTTTTTGCTTGATCAATATTATATAATTAGGTGTCATGCTAATATACCTTGGTGTGTTCTATATGCCTTTTCCATGTGTTCGGGATATCGAAGAGACTACTAAATGACTCACCCTGATACCTCTCCATCTCTTCGACCTATCAGTCCCTTCGATTATGTGATCTTAGCTCGATATGCTGTCAAGTCAAGCCTTTTGTCCCTTTATACCTTTAGATTATCAAAGAGATTCAATAATGAGTCTCCCCATCATGGTATTGTCTCACCGATATTAGCTAGAACTTAGAGGAAATAACAATTTTTAATATAATCTTCATTTTATGGTGAAGGTGAAAAAACTTAAGGTTATTTGGGTTAACAATATGGATGAAATGGATGTGCTTTTCCAAGTTAGGTGAAAATTTTAAAATGTATTATTGGGGATGATGGCAGGAAATAGCAAAATTTTGGGGTTTTAAAATTTTGATCCAACATAATGCAAGGTTTTTGTAAACCCTAACAATGAAATAATGCAAAATTAAGCTATATAACTATGTAAAATGATGAATGAATTTAACCTAATCAGATCTAGGGTAGAAAATGACTCAGATATGAAGTAAGAAGGATGCCAAAGTGCAAGATACATTGGGTTCACCAAAATGCTTGATGGAAAAGAGAGACCTAGCCTTAAAGGTTCAACTAGGTCAAACGCTCTTTTATTAACATTGAGACTCAAATTGAGCTTGGATTATACCCATGAAGGAGAGCCAAACTAAAGGGGTTTTTTCCCTTTGTTGTATATAGGAGAATTAACCAAATCCAACCAATCTAGCTAGGGCAAAGTTGGAAACCCTAATTAAGCAAGACTAGAGCATAACAAACCGTCAGAAATAGATACAAAAAATATGAAAGAACAATAGAGACCAGTGAACAGAGAAGAACTTGGATTTGAGTTTAGGAGCATAGAAGGACCAGGGCACTGGGTGCCTTAGACCTAATTTAGGGTTTTACAGAAACTCAGAGCTTCACCCAATCTGTACGTACAAAACCTTCCTTCTCCCTAGATTTTGTCTCCTGAAACCTATTACTTCAACCTACACACACAAAACAAGGAAAGAGGGTTGGTGTTATTTAGGATCTTGCCTAATTCAAGCTTCATGAATAGTTTTTATACCTCCACAATAGCAATTATGTGAGATAAAGAGAGCATGCCCTAGGAGGGCAGAGGCAAATATGAAGTAGAATGGAATGCTATAACAAAGCATAAAGGAAAGGAGTCACCATGAGCATGGAAACCCTAACTTGCTTGATGCATCATCACAACTTGACTCAAGAAGTAGAGAGATCTTCACAATACCTACAAGAAGTTAGCGCAAAGGAAATAATCCACAATAGAGAGATTTAGAGAAGAGTAGAGAGAATGAGAGAGAAGAAGAGAGAGTGCAAGTGTGCCTAGATTGCTTCGAGAGCTCAAAGATGTTCAAATGAATAAACTAACTTACTTATTGGTGCAGAGGCACCTACCTGACAGCTGGTCTTGATAAGGCAGTTAGTAGTTTTAGGTCTTGTTTATGTTTCCAAGAAGGTCTGTTAAGACCAAATGCATGTAATAAGGTCATGCTGATCATGATAAGATCATGCTGACCATGCTTTTGCTATTTTTAGGAAGTTTGTTAGCACAGCTGTCATGATGTATGTTCGGTTGGAGCTCCCAGCCGCTTGGAGAGAGTTCCCAGCCGCTTGGAGTCGGGTCAGTAGTACTCGTAGGGAAATCTATTTAAGCATGAGATCGGTCGATATTGGATATACAGGATAGATATCATCGATCATAGCATTGTATCGCATTGAGAAGTCAGATTACAGAGAGAGACTGATCATTTGTAATTGCATCTTTGAAATCAATAAAGAGATCCTGTTTGTGTTCTTTCTCTGGTTGGATTCCATTGTCTAATCGATTTGCAGATCTGGTGGTTCCATGGACATGCTGATCCATTCCACCGGTTGATTCGTCTGATCGGTGGAATGGTCCTGTACAGTAGGTTAGGTTGTAGTTTGTTTGTTTGCATGCAGGTGTGCAGGATCGCGACTGAAAGGTGTTGAAGACCCTAGCATGGGCATGTGCTAGGTCAAGCTGACAAAGTATGAAGATCACCCTGAGAGTGGATCGGGTCGTCCCTGGAAGATCGGCGAAGTGAAATCCGCTAAGACTGGAAATTCGTCAAAACGGCATCATCAGGATATCTTGGTGAATATCCTGCAGTCAGTTTGAGTATCGTCATCCGGATAAGTGAAGATGAACATGATGCTTTCGAGTGCATGAAGTGCAAGTGCGTCGGGGTGATCATCATCAGGAGGGCCGAGGAGGAGCGTATCGGCATCAGGTTGAAGATCGGGTTGATCGCGGGCCGAAAACACTAAGTTTGGCCAACAGCAGGGTATGACGTCATCATCATCATGATATACGTCATCAGGACATTTCAGAACAGCAGGATATTGAGAAGCTGCGGGTGACGTCATCATTATCAGGATCTACGTCATCAGGATATCGGGTGACGTCAGCATCGAGTGAACGGTGCGAGAAGTTAAGGTTTGTCATCATCAGGATAAATGGGAAGAACTGGATGTTCGTTATCCTGTTGATTATCATGATGCTGTTGATTGTGTCGTCGGCTATCGGAGCATCGAAGGGAAGGTGCTGAAGTGGTCATCATCAGGATATTTGGAGCAACCGGATGTTGGATATCCTGCTGACGAAGGTGGTGTCGCATATCATGATGATGCCGCTAGTGTTTGGTGCCCGATGAACAGTGCAACCGGAGGATGTTTGCGCCCGTTGAACATCATGATGATGTTGAAGGTAGTGAAGATGGAAGTTGTCGCTGAAGTGAACAGTGGACGTCAGGAGGATGTTCGCGCTGGTCGAACATGATGATGCTGTCAATGATCAAGTAAGGTGATGCTGTTGACAGGAGAAAGTGCGAAGGCTTGTCTGCAGGAGGATATCGGTCGGCAGTGAAATATGATGATGATGCTGACAGTGAAGTCAAATATGATGATGATGAGGATGAATATGATGATGATGATGGGCTGCAGATGTCCATGCTGTATTGTAAGGTTATAGTGTGGATGCCTCTGCATCATAGTGGTATCAGAGCTCAGCAAAAGGTCTGGGCTGTTGTGTGTTGATTCTGTCACCGAAAGGGCAGAGATAGAGTTGATTGTGTGTTGTGTGTTGATTGAGAGGTTGACAAAATGCCTCCTAAAGGTAGTGGGACTGCAAGGGAATTGCATGAGATGAAGGAGAAACATGCCAGAGAGATGAGGAAGATGAAGGAGCTTGCTGAAGCACTTCAAGCCAGGCTTACAGCCCTGGAAAAGAACAAAAAGAGGGAAGTGGCAGACAGTGAGTCTGAAGAAGATGAAGATACTGTTGAAGAGTATGAAGAGGTAGCTGAAGATCTGGAGGCTGAAGACCAGAAATTTGTCAAACTGTTAAAGGCAGTGCAGGGTGATAAACCTAAGGTAAAGGTTGATGTTTCTAAGTATACTGGAAGCTTGAATGAAGATGAGTTGCTGGATTGGATTGCTGCACTGGATAATCACTTTGAATGTGAAGATGTTGCTGAGGATCAGAAGGTGAAGATTGCAAAGACCAAGTTAGGAGGTCATGCTTTAGTTTGGTGGGATTATGTACAGTCTGAGCGAAGGAAACAAGGGAAGTCAAAGATCACTTCATGGGATAAGATGGTAGCAAGGATAAAAGGTAAATTCTTACCAAGGGATTATGAAATCCAGATGTTTAAGAAGCTGCAATTTTTAAAGCAGAAGGAAAGGGATGTGAAAGCATATACTGAGGAGTTTTATAAGTTAAGTATGAGATCTGGTCATCATGAGAATGAGGTAGAAAAGGTGGCTAGATACTTGGCTGGTTTGAGATTTAACATACAGGATGAGTTAGTTTTAGCTAACCCTAAGAATGTGGAGGATTGTTATCAAATGGCAATCAGGATTGAAGAAAAGATGAATAGAGGACATGATAAGTCCATGAGAGGAAGAGGAAACCAGAGGGGAAGAGGATCAGCCCCTGCACAAAAGCAAACCAATGAGGGTCAAGAAGACACTGGTAAAGGACAGGGACAGTCTGATTTCAGAGGTGGATGGAAAGGTAATAGAGGAAGATTTGGAGGTGGTAGAGGTTCTACTTCATTTTCAGGAAAATGTTACACCTGTGGAGAGTTTGGTCATCCATCCTTTAAATGTCCAGAAAACAAAGGTTCATCATCTAGAAATGATAGGACTAGTGACAAGAGAGTACAACTTGTGCAAGAAGAGACAGTAGAGCAAAGTGGCCAAAACCCTTGTGAAGATGCATATCCTGAAAGTGGAGAATCATTGATGCTAAGGAGAATTAGTTTGCAGGCATCAAAGGATCTGATGCAAAGAAGAGCTCTTTTCAGGACCACATGCAAGAGCAAAGGTAAGGTATGTAAGGTTGTCATTGATACTGGTTCCACAGACAACATGGTATCTCAGGAAATGGTGACTAAACTAAATTTGGAAAGGATTCCACATCCACACCCTTACAAGGCATCTTGGGTGAGTGATAGTCAATCACTTTTTGTCTCTGAACAGGCATATGTGGATTTCCAGATTGGAGCATATCATGATAGAATTTTGTGTGATATTTTGCCCATGGAATGTTGTCACCTACTGTTGGGTAGACCATGGCAATTTGATAGGAGGGTACTGTATGATGGGTATGCTAATACCTATACCATCAAGAAGGATGGGAAGATTATTAAGTTGATGCCATTGCAGGTGAATGCTGCAGTACAGAAGGCAGCCCAAGTCATTTTAATGGGAAAGAAGGAGTTTGTGCAGATGCCTGGAGGAGCAGGCATAAAGGCAGTTCAGGACACTAGAGGAAAAGAAGTTGTTCAAGACAACAAGCTGAAGAAAGTTTCAGTTGTGACTGACAGAGGTCAGCAGTAGGTGCAGAAACAGGGGTGCAAATAGCAACCAGTTCAGAAGAATGACAAGGATGTTGTCATAGTTGGGACTATTGCTTGTCCTATAACAGTTGACAGGAAGCTAGAGTTAAACATGTCAGAAGTGAAAGAGGCAGTTCAGACAGAGGTTCTGGTCAGACCACCTGGCAAACACAGGGTATGTGAGAGAAAGGCCTACATCAACAGGCATGAGGATTTCCTTGCCAGACAGCAAGTTACAGTTCAGAAGTCTTGGAGCAGCCAAGAGACAGCAGCAGACAAAGCTGGAACAGGTCAGAAGACTGACAAGGCAAGGTGTAAAGGTGGAAGTCTTCCACATACTAAACTCATGGGACATGAGTTCTTTTCTGTTGGGGAGTATGGTGCAGAGGCACCTACCTGACAGCTGGTCTTGATAAGGCAGTTAGTAGTTTTAGGTCTTGTTTATGTTTCCAAGAAGGTCTGTTAAGACCAAATGCATGTAATAAGGTCATGCTGATCATGATAAGATCATGCTGACCATGCTTTTGCTATTTTTAGGAAGTTTGTTAGCACAGCTGTCATGATGTATGTTCGGTTGGACCTCCCAGCCGCTTGGAGAGAGTTCCCAGCCGCTTGGAGTCGGGTCAGTAGTACTCGTAGGGAAATCTATTTAAGCATGAGATCGGTCGATATTGGATATACAGGATAGATATCATCGATCATAGCATTGTATCACATTGAGAAGTCAGATTGCAGAGAGAGACTGATCATTTGTAATTGCATCTTTGAAATCAATAAAGAGATCCTGTTTGTGTTCTTTCTCTGGTTGGATTCCATTGTCTAATCGATTTGCAGATCTGGTGGTTCCATGGACATGCTGATCCATTCCACCGGTTGATTCGTCTGATCGGTGGAATGGTCCTGTACAGTAGGTTAGGTTGTAGTTTGTTTGTTTGCATGCAGGTGTGTAGGATCGCGACTGAAAGGTGTTGAAGACCCTAGCATGGGCATGTGCTAGGTCAAGCTGACAAAGTGTGAAGATCACCCTGAGAGTGGATCGGGTCGTCCCTAGAAGATCGGCGAAGTGAAATCTGCTAAGACTGGAAATTCGTCAAAACGGCATCATCAGGATATCTTGGTGAATATCCTGCAGTCAGTTTGAGTATCATCATCCGGATAAGTGAAGATGAACATGATGCTTTCGAGTGCATGAAGTGCAAGTGCGTCGGGGTGATCATCATCAGGAGGGCCGAGGAGGAGCGTATCGGCATCAGGTTGAAGATCGGGTTGATCGCGGGCCGAAAACACTAAGTTTGGCCAACAGCAGGGTATGACGTCATCATCATCATGATATACGTCATCAGGACATTTCGGAACAGCAGGATATTGAGAAGCTGCGGGTGACGTCATCGTCATCAGGATCTACGTCATCAGGATATCGGGTGACGTCAGCATCGAGTGAATGGTGCGAGAAGTTAAGGTTTGTCATCATCAGGATAAATGGGAAGAACTGGATGTTCGTTATCCTGTTGGTTATCATGATGTTGAATATCATGATGCTGTTGATTGTGTCGTCGGCTATCGGAGCATCGAAGGGAAGGTGCTGAAGTGGTCGTCATCAGGATATTTGGAGCAACCGGATGTTGGATATCCTGCTGATGAAGGTGGTGTCGCATATCATGATGATGCCGCTAGTGTTTGGCGCCCGATGAACAGTGCAACCGGAGGATGTTTGCGCCCGTTGAACATCATGATGATGTTGAAGGTAGTGAAGATGGAAGTTGTCGCTGAAGTGAACAGTGGATGTCAGGAGGATGTTCGCGCTGGTCGAACATGATGATGCTGTCGATGATCGAGTAAGGTGATGCTGTTGACAGGCGAAAGTGCGAAGGCTTGTCTGCAGGAGGATATCGGTCGGCAGTGAAATATGATGATGATGCTGACAGTGAAGTCAAATATGATGATGATGAGGATGAATATGATGATGATGATGGGCTGCAGACGTCCATGCTGTATTGTAAGGTTATAGTGTGGATGCCTCTACATCACTTATATATGCATTCCCATTCACTAAAAATGAATAAAACCAAATGGGACCAACATGTATAAGCCAAGGAGGTGTTCTAAGCCGACACCACAAAATAGGGTTGGGGATGACATCTGGGACCAGGGCGCTACGTTGCTAGGTGCCCTGATCCTTTAGCCCCACAAACTCTAAGGAGTGTCAATTAAAGTGGGCTTAGACTAGTTCTAACTTTATTTTGTTGGGTTTATTCATCAGGATCAAGATTTAATCATTTTAGGTGCACCATGGTGCTAAACTAGGTGTAAAATGGAAAGGATACACATTTTACTCCATAACAATTATATGAAATGTTTTATTTATTTTTGGTTAAGGGAGACTATAAATGGAAGTGGACACCTAGGAGTAGTCTCTCTCTCTCTATTCTCTATTCATTCAATTCTCCTTTCTAGTAGTACTTTATCTTGTAAAAAAACTTTTATATATATATATCAATAACAAAATTTGTAATTCGGTCTATATTTTCTAGAAATTTGCTTGTAATTGTGGGGTGTGGTAAATTGAATTTTTATGGAATACTAGTTAAATATTATGTTAATAGATAAGATTTATGGCCTCATTTTGTGCATGAATATGGTAGATGATGGTTTGAAATTTTGATGATTGGCCAATCCTTTAGGGATAGCACCTTCTTGTAAATTAATTATGCAACCATAAATTGATGCAATGATCAATTTATAACTTATTTGCTTCATCATACAACTCAAGTTCACCTTCTGGGATCATAGGCCTTCCTTTCTATTGGTGCTCAAAGTTGATGCTTCTCCAATCCCTAAAGCTAATTATTTCTTGAGTGCTAGGGATGTCAAACTCAAGACCATGATTACAAACTCATAGTAAGGATGAGAAAACTAAGGACGACAATGATAAGGTGGGTAAGACCTTCTTCTTCTTTCTGGATCTACTAGACCAAGGGGGTATTCCCTAACGTGTATGAGAGAAAATATTTACAATAATATAACTATAACCCCAAGTCAAACCATACCCAATGCACATGAACTCTAATTTTTTGTCACTAAGTAGCCTGTTTGCTGATTTGAAAAATTCAAGGATGTTACACCTTTATGGAACATACACACAACCATATAGAGAGTTCAACATAATGCTTTGATAGCCCCTAATATAGTATCATACATCTATACATGGATGTTGGTAGGATAAATAACATAATTAAAATGAGATTTTGAGATTTTGTTGTGTTTGAGTGCGTTTGAAGGAAAAGAGAGGTTGGGAAGGAAGAAGATGGGTGCATGTATCTAGTTAGGGTAACAGAGTCTAGATATTCAAACAAAGGGGGAACTACGATAATAAGATTTTGTTACCTAATCAAGGTAGCAAAAAAGACAACAACTGGTAGTTTATTGCATAAGCTAGGCTCTACACATCAAACGAACATCTAGAAGATTGTAGAACTAAATTCACAAGAATTATTCAATAATCCATAAATATACCACAAGTTTCACACATTGATATGAAAGGACACCTTAGAAAAGAATTATAAAGGAATTTTACAATCTAGAAAGATTAACCAGTCATAAACAACATTCGAATCATCAAGTGGGATTAGGTTATATAGCCAAAATACTAAAAAAATCAAAATACATTCATGGAGACACTTGAAATAGAGTTCAATCTACACATTCAATTCATTCTTTGAATATTACAATGATCTTTCATAGCCTTTGAAAGGTAATCTAACAAAACATTACAATAAAGTTGTTCTAAGACCATTAACTAGAAGAAAAACTAGGTTTCATACAAATTTTTCTATTTTTTTCAGGTCAGCTTTGCCACCAAAATATTTTTTCATCCCTTCAAAATGAATGCTACCTTGCATTATGAAGCTATTGACTCTTATTAGGATCCTTGGAAGAAAATAATTCATGCTTAGAAAAGGACATGGGCGACCACAATGACTTACAACATGCCCATGTGAGTTTATACTTGAACCACATCCCTCAGGAGTGTGTGCCCATGTTAAAGTACAATAAATTTATTATAGGACCTACAAGATTCTTGGGGCACTAGGAATTTAAATACCATCATGTACATCATCTTTATTTAATTCCATCTCCCACCAACCTACTCATATTGGGCATTAATGGATCCTTTGGTAGGTAGGGACACATTTTTGTAGTCACTAGGAGGGAAAACATGTTTAAATAGCTTTTACAACACTTCAAATTTTAAATTTTGCATTTTTGACACTTTTTGACCAATCAGGAACCTTTTTAGCAAGTTCTTGGTCACTAGGAACTCACTGAAACTCATTTTCTTGCCTCATTTCTTTGTCTTTTCTCTTGGCCACTTACTTTTCTCCTTGCTAACATTCCTTCATGCTTTAGCCTTTTTCTACCTTTATTTCACCTTAGGAACCATTTCCATACACTTTCTAGAGTTTTGGAGGGGACCAGGAACACACGAACTGTATCAGTAGTTTCCTTGGTTCCAAGAACCAAGTGAAATGTCAAATCTTTTATCTTTCCTCCACTTCATTTATCTTGTTGACGAGTTCCACATCACCTAGAACTCACTGAAGTCTACCCCTTCCTTTTCTTTCTTCCTTTTCTTCTTCTTACCTATTCACACTTTACTTTTCATGGCTTAGTCAAACTTCCTTTTTGACACTTAGGGAGCCACTAGGAACAATTTTGGGCTTTTCTTTACTTCCAAGAACTAGACAAAACCATGAAATAACTTTTATTGCTTTATTTGCTTCTTTGTCGATGAGTTCCAATTGATTCAAAACTCACTGAGCATCACTTCACTTAGCCTTGTTCTCTTTTCCATGACTTGGAAAATTTTCCATTCGTCACGATTTTAGTGATCGGGACCTGACCAAGAACTTTTTCAAGACTTTCCTTGGTTCCAAGAACCAAGTGAAACCTAGAAAACATCTTCATTTCTTTGTTGCTTCTTCCATTAGCGATTAGGGATTTGGTAGGAACTAGGAAATCATCAGCATGTTCCTATGTTCTAGGAACCAATCAAATCTCTAAACTCTTCTTTAAGTATGTTAAGTCATGTTAGTGAATAGGGTTTTGCAAGGAACATGGAACCCATCAGGGTTTTCCATGGTTCCAAGAACCATGGAAAACTTTGAAATGGTTTCTAGAGAGCCTTGAAAGGATAACAAAGAAAAAAAACATAGAAATTTTAGAATTTTTCATAATTTCATAGGCCAAAAATAGGGTAAAGACACAAAGGCACACCTAAAGGGCACTTTGATGGATTTTGGACAAAAATAATGCAAGTTTAGGGGTCGACATAATCGGGTACCAATAATGGTTCTAGTTGGGGATGTAAGCCTGTTGCAGACATAGTGAGGATCTAGTTGTCTTTAGGTTGTAGACCAAAAGAAAACACATGGGCATGACCAAAAAAAAAAGGGAGAGGAGAATGATGACAAAGAAATTGAACAACAAAACACAAATAGGTATATACATATGTACAAAGGGTTACATACAATCAAGAGAATTAATGATTGAGACTTTGGCCATGAATTGACAACTCCAATAATTCTCCATCCAAACCCTTGAGGTAAAAAATGCCTTGATTGCACTTGTTTGTGATCTGATAAGGGCCAACCCATATGGCTTCAAATTTTCCATGCTTACTCTTATCTTTAGACCTAGAATTCCACATGAGGACTAGGTCACCTATTTGGAAATTCATTTTGTCAAACAAATGCTTGACTTTCTACTATTGTAACAAATTCCTTTCATATACAATCCTCCTAGCTTCATCAAGCTTAGTCAACTCATGTATTCTCAAGGAAATGGCATCATCCTCACTTTATTCAACTTCTCATAACAACCTATACAGAGGTAGTTCAAGATTGATTGGCAACTTAGCTTCTACTCCATAAACCATCTCAAAGGTTCTCCTACCTATAGCCTTTTTTAAAGTTACCCTATCATCCTAAACAACGAACCTGAGATTATCACCCCACCTCTTCTCATTCGATTTAAGTGTCTTTTGATAATTTTCATGATGCTCTTGTTACTAGAATAAATCTAACCATTTCCTTGTGGGTGATAGGGGAAGAATGTGTTAAAGTTATCCCATACCTAGAGCATGTATCAAGGAGATCATGCGATCTAAAACACATTAAATTGTCAGCAATAGTCCTTGCTAGCACACTAAACCTAGTAATGATATTATTTATTAAAAAATTAATAACTACATTAGATGTTACATTTTTGGTAGGCACGACATCCACCCATTTAATGGAGTAATAAGTGGCAACAAGGATCCATTTATATCCATTGCTCGATCTTTCTACAAATTCACCAATAAAATTGAGACTCCATTGCTGAAACAAAGCCACAACTGAAATAGGCATGAGGGGAAGTGCACCTGCAAACTTCATTTTATTTGCAAACCTCTAGTAGGAATCACACCTTCTAACAAACTGGGCCACATCCTTGAATAATGTGGGCCACCAATACCATGCCCTAATTACAAGTTGTATGCATTTGTTTTTGACATGAAATGCTCACCATAAAGTCCATGATGACACTCAATCATGACCTTTGTTAGAATGCATAGGAAAACTGAGAGAGGGGGGTGAATCAGTTGTATGTTAAAACCTTAAACCGTCAAAGAAATTTCAAACATCATCCACTTATAATGCATTAGAAAAATGTAAACATATGAAGAATCAATGTAAACACATCCAAACACATAAGAACTCTAGATTTACATGGAAAACCCAATAAGGGAAAAACCACGGTGAGGATTAGCTCACATATATATATAAATAACAACACTAAAAATCAATAGGCTCACTGCCCAGAAGAAAGGCTCACTACCAAAGAAAGGTTCACTACCCAAAAGAGAGAAGAAAGAAGAAGACTATTATAGAGAGATTCACTATCTCAAAACAATAGGAGAAATCCACCACTGCCACTCCTTACCATCCGCAAACTTTGGCTCACTACCTCTAGAAACTTATGGCACACTGAAATGTAGACACCTTCTTCTCATTGCATTCCAGAGTCATAAGAATTTAAGTTTGCACACAACTCACTGTCCTTGATTCACATTTGCATATTCTTCTATACTTTTCTCAATTCAACTTCATATTACATTAATACCATCTATAGCCAAGGCCTATCTCAATTAGGTCAGTCCTAATGAAGCATGTGCACCTCAAACATACAACACCAATTAGGTTGGCACTAAACACTTTAATGGTGGAAAGAAGTGAAATTGGACCACATCAAGGGTTAACTAGGACTCAAATCTATATCACCAAGCTGCTCATCATATCCACAATCCATGAGGTACCTCTGCAAATGGCACTATTAAGCCAGGTCAGCCAAACCTGAGCTACTGACCATATCCATGCTTCTCCAAGTCCAATAACATCATGATGAATAGAGAGAGACACTCCAAAGCATTCACACACCTTCCCAAAATACTCATCATCATCACAAACTTCTAGAATACTACCACAACCATCTGAATTTAAGAATGTCTTCATTATGCACATTAGGACACATTGTTACTGATCACCAACACAAGAACTAAACTTACGGAGCATCCCAATACTAGAAAATCCAAAGAAAGGTGGATACAAATAATACAAGCACTCTCCTAGATCTACAAGACAAGAAACCTCAATGTAGAGAAATGTGAAGCATTCTTATGTTTCTCCCAGACACCCTCTTTCACAGTCAAATATTCTAGCAAACACATCTTCTACTTCCACAGAATCCAGAACCTGAAACTCTAGATATAACACCTTTGATCAACACTCCCAAACCGCACAAGTATATCTTCAAATAGGAAGAAATACAGATCAAAATACTGAGTACCTCTATTACACTGCAAATTTTTTTATCAAAATTTCTCAAAAGCACTTGGAAACCAAGTGAACCATCTGCTCAAAGTTGAAATCAATGACAACACTAGTAAGTTTCTAACAACCTTGACATATTTCTCATGATCTAGACATTTTAGAAGCAAGCCATCAAGGTTTCACAGTTGTGCCACACTTTTATAAAGGAAACGATTGACACTGATCTAACTTTTTAACTTGGATCACTACAAAGTGATGTATATGTTTTGAATTTTAAATTATAGTGTTAATTTTATATAGTAAATTTCATTTATTTTCCTTCTATATTTTTTTTTTTGTGTATTCATTATTGAAGGCACAATGCAACTGAGAGGGGGGTGAATCGGTTGTATCAAAACATTAACTTCTTTAAACAAGATCACATTCACATTAACTTACTTTAACTCCTTATTCTGTTATGAAGATTAAACATGAACAACAGAATAAAAAAATAAGCACATCAACACCATACACACTTGAACACCAGATTTTTATGTTGAAAACCCTAAAAGGGAAAAACCACGGTGAGTGTTAGCTCACAATATAATGTAGTAACAATACCAAATAACAAAGAGGCTCACTACCTTAGGGCTCACTGCCAAAAGGCTCATTGCCAAAGGGTGGCTCACTGCCATGAGCTAATATATTAGCATCTACACCATGCCTAAGTTCAGTTCCACTGAAGCAAAATATATCTCTTCTACTCTTCTTTTTACAATACACACACTTTATCTTTGCATCTTCGCACTAACTCACTTTACCCATGGATTCATTACATATATTTATACTAATCATCAACATTGGAACATTCATCAAGGTCGGCAATACAACTTACAACCATTGGAACTATCTCCAAGGTCAGCATACATACATAAATAAAATTAGGTCTAGACCAAAACAAATTTGTGAATCAAATGAATTAAGGAAGAACACTTGAGGGCTTAGCTCAGACCCAAATACATCTTCACTTTCTTAAACATGCTTCTACAATCCATGAGTCTCCTTCACAACAAGTGTAAATAACCAATTTAGATAGAACTAGTGCAAACATCAAGAATACGTAAATAAATGATTCCAAGAACTTCATTATAGCTTGTAGATCAAGCACATGCCTTCAATACATTCTGGAGGTATCCACGAACAACATAGAATCACCTAGGAGTTGACAAATCCAACTACAATAGATCTTACTTGAGGACAACAAATATCACTTGAAGACATATCACAGACTACTTCACAACAAACATTGTCAAACTCTGTTAATCAATATCTTTCTTTTTGGAGCAGTAAATCACAATTCCTTTAGAGTGAAAATAGCTAAGGACCTTATAAAATTAATTCGAAACCCACAAGAGCAAAATCCAAACTGCGGAGAAATGTGAAGCAAAATACTTTCTCCCTGTCACTCTGCAAATGTATCGGGCACAATCTCCAAACTGGTGAATAGAACTTTTTTTGTACAATGATCCAAACCACCAAATTCTAGATTTCACATCTTCAAAAATTTCTCTAAATCATATCCAAATCTCATACTCTGGTCTTCAATATAGAGGAAATGCAAAGAAAAAACTCATACACTGTCCTTTGTTGAACTGCACCAGACAACTGAGAGGGGGATGAATCAGTTGTCCAAAAAATTTTAACCAAATATGATCATCAACTTATCAATTACTTATATTCAGATAAAACAATGAAAGCATCAAACGAGAAGCTCAATATAAAAACATAAACAATGTAATATCCCGCTAAGATAACCTTAGAAAACAACACATTTGTGCTATGCAAGAGAGGAATATTTTTTTTGTATAAAATAACAGGGTAAAGTTGAACAAATCTATGCACATCATTAACTAACAGCTTGTCTTCCAAGGTCTCATTGTTGTATTACTTGACAATTTAATCAACATATTTCACATGCATTACTATCTAACATCGGTAGAACAATTCTAAAACTATTACACTGATGATTATACATATACATCTCCATTTCATGACATCAGTTAGATAATCAACTTGATCAAGATTACACGTACATATTTAGGTCCATACATAAGAGTACATCAATACATTGATACATTATCACCTTCTGAATACATCTGAATACATACATTATAAATCAACTGATACACAGGATTCTACATGAGCATAATGACTGTCTTCATAACCAGGTACAAGATTTGATGTCTGATACACAAGGTATATCCTCCTCACTCTCAAACAATGGCAAGAAAGAGAAAAAACCAATGGATAAAGCTCTTCCACCTAACCATGTGGAACCTTGAGGTCCACCCCCTGAGCTTAGGAGTTAACATAAGGTTCCCACTACAACATACAGACAGGTGGATAGTGGCTATAAGACAACACATGACTCCAACATCACAAGTCAATATCGCAACAACACAACAGTACTTCTAGAGACAAACACATAACAAATGGGGAGAGTACAACTAGGGAATGCTAGGCTGTAGTAGGGAGAGTGTCATCGCATGGTCCTAGCATGGGTTACCCAGGCTATCTCTCACTAGAAACCGGCCCCCATCTATGGTTACCCTGGCAGCCTCTCTCTAGGCACTGGCCCCATAGGGTGACACATGCGGAATCAACCTTCCTTTCATGAGGACAAGGAAGTTGATTTTGCCAACCACGGCCTTCTCATCTCATCCTTAGCCTGAACAAGCACTATAAGCATGAGTGAAGCATCCAATTATCTTGATTAGTGTGAAAACTATCCAACCCCTAGATTTATTATTAGGTTATCACTTGATAACCAACTGCCAATGGGTTACCCTGGTAGCCACTTTGGGCACCGGCCCCACATTGGAAGCCACTCCCCTACCTACAACTAGTAGACCCTGCTCAACAAGCATAGGAAACAACATCATGACAACGAGGATACATGAACCATGCAAGGCATTAACCATCTTGCATAACAATTATCCTTATATCAACATGTATATATATAACAATGCAAGGTGATGACCCTTCAAACATAATCATAATGGCAGAACTCCTAAACCATTGCCCATAACAACACACATTCATTACATCCCTATTCCATAACCCACCACAAAACTAGATATACGACAAATACAACTGAATGGACAACATTATATACACAGAGCAATACATTTATCATTCACAACTTGGATTATGCATCACTCACAAGATCTTATACTTCAACACAACTAGAGACAACATGTTTCTTATAATGTCGTAAATCAAAAACAGAAAACAACTCTACACTTGAAATTAAACCATTTTATCCTATGCCTCTGGAACAACTACCCAAACCAGTAGATGAAAAATTGAAAGGCTATATGAACTAGTTCATGACCCACATATTGAATTTCCTAAGCCTATTACTAGCAATTTCCATTTTCCCAAAATCAACACACTGATAATTAAATTAGGCCTACTTTATAGCTAGTTAATCCACTGTAGTTGATCACAATTGACTAAGTTATTACTAGTATATTAACATTAAAACATAGCCTATCATTTGATTATATTCTTATTAAGGAATAAGTCTGTAATTACAATAAAAGTTAACTACATGTAAATATTTATAAAAACAATTATTTAATTAATTTTAAGAGACATAAATTTATTTATATATATATTAACATAACTAAAGTAAGCCACTATTAATTATTTGCATAAAGCAAGTCAATTAAATAATTACAATATAATTTAAATTCAGCTCTTGAGGATAAATTTGAGGGTTCCTATTTATTTTAAAAACATATTTAACTTAAAACTAAAAAAAGAAACAACTTTAATTACTCTACATAAACATCATTTCTTCTAGTAAAACAACCAATAACAATTTACATCTTATTTACAGCAAAAGTGTTAATATTTACTCTTAAGAAAAAAACATATTTTTCCATCTTAACCTAAGGCATGTAATTCATCATTCCTGACACTTCATTTACCCTCAAGTAATAATATTAACATTCTTTTAATACAGCTAATCAACACGAGAGGCATCCTTACTATAAGTCACAAAATTCTTAATTAACACAATAGCAAGTAAATGATGCCAATAATGGTTGCTAAATTAAATTTAAATCCTAGAAATATCAATTATATATATTTCTTTATTTACCAGCAATTCTACTCAAGTAAGAAAGGTAATTTTTATATTACAATATGGATTATGTTTCTTAATGTACATATTTAGTTGGTTGAGGATTAATAATAATAATAATAATAATAATAATAATAACCTTGAATCACTCAATAGCAATATTTTCATCCCATGAGAAGTAATTATATTAATCCCTTGCCTCCATTTAATTTCTTTTTATATAACAATTATCTATTCAATAGTGGATTCAAAACACTTTGACCTACTTTAATATAAGTAATTCACATAAAAACCTAATATGCATATCATTATAACTATGAAAATTTGACAAATTGTTTAAATCTCTCCGTTCATATAATACACTCATTTATTTTAACTTTCAGTCGTGATTTATAGCTAAAATGACTAATTACAACTATAAGGTATACGCTGATATTTAATTAGCTGACAAATCTAATTTTTGAGCATTTATATGAGACTATACAATTTTATTTTAATTGACTAATTTTTAGATTTTAATGTCCACTAAGCACAGCAAATATATATATATATATATATATATATATATATATATATATATATATATATATATATATATTTAAGGTATTAATGTGCTTTAACTTCCTGAAATAAAACACAGAAAATAGAATACAATCCTCATTACAACCACTAGAAATCTTGGGAATAAAACTTATGACAGACGTCTGTATGATTAAGGATTAGTTTAAAAGCTGTACATACCATAGCATATGTCATTGTTGTCAATGATAGCAAATTATACTGAAGGCGGTTTAATATGTTCTCAAATAAAATTATTAAAACAGCTTATAATTTTCAACCATAAGCATTTCTCCTACAACTATAACCATCAATGCCCTAAATATGAGATGGCT
Organism: Cunninghamia lanceolata; assembly: GCA_027924645.1. Lineage (NCBI taxonomy): Eukaryota > Viridiplantae > Streptophyta > Pinopsida > Cupressales > Cupressaceae > Cunninghamia > Cunninghamia lanceolata. The sequence continues at coordinate 6,498,822 of BSBN01000015.1, forward strand.
GGAAACAAAACAAAAATTAGATTAAAAAAATCACAGAGAAGAGAGGAACAACATTTACAACAGGTTGAGTAACTGATTGAGTAGCACAAATTTAATATGATCTCAGTGGTAGTGGTGGTAGCCACATTTTAAAAGAAATAGATGTTCGTTTCTCTCTGATATTCAGTTCTATATAAGCAAGTATAACATAAAAGAAAATACAGATTAAATGTGAAACAATGGCAAATATACATAAAATAAAATCCAGATTTTAATGCCAGAAATGGCAAGTATAAAATGAAGGAAAAATACAGATTTTAATGTCAATAGAGGCAAGTACAATCACAAAATAAAATTCAGATTTTAACGCCAATAATGTGAAGTATATAATAAAAGAAAACTACATATTTTAATGTGAAATAATAGCAAATATAACATAAAATAAAATTTAGATTTTAACACCAAAAATGGCAAGTATAAAATGAAAGAAAAATACAGATTTTAATGCCAATATGTTGAAGGCTCAAACAAGGGGAAAAAACACATAGCACAGAAGAAGCAACATTTATCTATCAAAACCCATTTACATGTACAAGCAGAAAGAGACGGATCGAAGGACAATGGAACCTGGACTACTGATGGATTACTGTTTCTTTCGAACCCCCGCTTGCAACTTCAACCTCCTCCAAAACTCCTCAGCCCCTTCTGAGTTCTTGCCACTAATTTTTCTCTGTTCTTCCAGCTCTCCCCACAGGACTCAACTCCCTCCCATAAAAGCAAGAGACATCCTCTCTTCTTGACACCCACTTTCTTAGAATACGGGTTGGACTCCTCGAGTGAATGCAGAGACATTCCTCTCTTTTTCCACAACCCACCATCTTGAAATGTTTAAAAGTTTACCCTATCAAAAAATTCTGAACCTCCAATTTGTAATTGCTGACACACGGCATTAAGTTTGCTCATCCCAAAATAATGAATATGTGGTGCTAAGCGACAACCCTAGACAAAATTCTTAACCTTGATATAATATCATTGTTATTATAAATTTACTTTATCAACAATGTAGTTGTTTATTCACTTTTACATATGCATTTTTGTTTACTGTTTAATTTAATCTGCTTACAATTTGCAATTTAATATTTCATTTAATTATTTATCTAATTTAATTTATTTATTTAGTAATTTCAGTTAATTTTACCAATTACCACACAATTAAATCATTTTTACATAATCACAACACATAATTCCCATAGCACCTATTTATATCACGTTAGCTTAATTATAACCTTATTTTAATGAAACACTAACCATGCATAAATTGACACTTAAATTAGATATACCCTAACTTACAAGATGATACCTGACCCCAAGTGAAGCCATAGGACATGATGACAAAATGATGACATCAGTCCCATTGACGGTGACGATAGGGTACAACACTAGAAACTCATCCTCCTTTAGGATGTTGGCTAACTAGGGAACCTCATGTTAACTCCAATCCACAATTCCATTGCCTAGGGCATGCTCAGACTTGGTAATTCAGGTGGAGTCGATGCCTGGTACCTGCATCCTACAACAAACAACAAGGTTGTGCATATATCCATATATAATCATGTAATCACCGACACATTGAATGGAAGTCACAGCATGGCAGGGTACTCGGACATGAGTAATGCAACACTATTCCGTTCATGTAAACACATCATTAGATAACTACATTCATTACCAGTTATACATCATAATCATGATCGAATAACACATTAAACCTAAAATAACATTAATCTATAATCATGTCCATCGAACTGTGAAAGCACAAAGTAATGAAGTATCATCCTAACATAGATCCATAATCAGTTTGCATAATAAAAAAGTGTCCATGAAGATCAAGGAGAGCATAAACCATCACATAGAAGTCAAAATATCTCGAAACTGTAAACATGTACTATAAGACTATCCTCTCTACCAGAATTGTCATAGGAAACATTAAAATAACATCTATCACAAGCAAAAGCAAGGGGCATTACATCCTCCCCCCCTTAGAACTAGGCTTACTCCTAGAAGCCTACAAATAAGCAAGGATATAACTCCCTCATTTTGGTAGCATCCTCCCAGGTAGCAGAGGTCTCATCATTAGGATCCCACTGGATCCTGACCAGCTCCATGTCTTTGCCCCTAAGAGCGAGTCTCCTGTGCTGAAGAATGCCTATGGGCTCCAAATCCAGCTGCCTATCCTCTACCTGTAGAGCAGTCCAATCAAGAACATGAGCAATATCCGGATAGTAAGGTCTAAGTACAGAAACATGAAACACATCATGGATGTGTGAAAGGCTGGGTGGCAAAGCAAGATGATAAGCAACTAGACCAATCCTCTCCAACACCTCAAAAGGTCCAACAAAGTGTGTTGCTAGCTTGGAGCCCTTCCCATAGCGGATTAGACTCTTTTGTGGTTGCACACGCAAGAACACCCGATCTCCAATAGAAAACTGATGATTGATCCTATGAGCATCTGCATACTTTTTCTGCCTATCCTAAGCTACCACCAAATGCTCTCTAATCCTCTCAACCTACTGCTCCATATCTCTAAGCATATCCAAACCCAAAAGAACTCTATCCTCCAAACGATCCCAACTCAAAGGGGTTCTACAAGGATGACCATATAGGGCTTGAAAGGGAGACATGCCAATAGTACTATGATAACCATTATTATAGGCAAACTCCACTAGGTAGAGGTAATCCTCCCAACGGCTCTGTTGATCCATAACATACATCCTCAACATATCCTTAAGAACCTAATTAACCCTCTCAGTCTGACCATCAGTCTCAGGATGATAAGCCAAACTAAAGTTTAGTTGTGTTCCCAAGGCATGCTGCAAGGAGGTCCAAAGGGTGGAAGTGAACACTGGATCCCTATTAGAGATGATCCTATGAGGAATCCCATGAAGTCTGACGATGTCCTCCATGAACACTCTAGCCACCGTAGAGGCATTGTAGGATGCACAGACAGGGGAAAAGTGAGCTACCTTCGTCACCCTATCCACAGTGACCATAATAGCATCGTGTCGTCGAGAGGACATTGGCAAACCAAGAATGAAGTCTATCAAAATGATATCCCACTTCCACTCAGGAATCAAATGAGGTTGTAGAAGACCTGCAAGGTGCTGGTGCTCTGCCTTCACTCTTTGACACTCAAGACATCTCGACACAAAATCAGCAATATCCCACTTCATACCACTCCAAAAGTATAGTTGACACAGATTTGCATGCATCTTCTTGACACCTGGATGAGCAGAATAGGGTGCCCGATGTGCCTCAGACAAAACTAGGGTGTGAAGACCCTCAGAATTAGGAATATAGATATGTCCCAAGTGTCGCAAAAGACCTTCTAACTCAAAGGAATAACTAAAGAACCTACCCTCTAAAGGTCTACCAGACTTAATCTCAGATCTCACCTCCTAGCACCAATTGTCAGTAGGAAGAGCGGCGAGGATCAGACCTCTCAAATCGACTGTAAGAGAAACTACTAAGATCTCATGCCTCCGACAACTAAGAGCATCTGCTACCACATTCTCCTTACCCTGAATATATCTGACCTCAAAGTCATATTCACACAAGAATTCCATCCAATGCCTTTGCCTTGTATTCAAGTTTGGCTGCGTGAAAATATACTGCAAACTACGATGATCACTGTGCAGCTCAAACTAATGCCCTAAAAGAAAATGCCTCCATCTCAGTAAGGCATGTACAACCACTGCTAACTCCAGGTCATGAGTGGGATAGTTCAATTCATGATCCTTGAGTTTGCGAGACTCATAGGCAATCATGCGACCATCCTGCATCAGAATTGCTCCCAAACCCTCCAAGGAAGCATCGGTACAAACAACAAAGTCCCTATCAGGATCTGGAACTGTTAATATAGGTGCACTGGTCAGTTGTTCCTTAAGAGTCTGAAAGGCTTCCTGACACCACTTTGACCAAACAAACTTCTTCCCTTTCCTCTGAAGAGAAGTAATGGGGTGAGCAATTCTTGAAGACCCCATGACGAAGTTACGATAGTAACCTGCCAACCCCATAAACTATGGACCTCAGAAACATTAGTGGGTGCAGGCTAGTCCATAATAGCTTGGATCTTTGAGGGATCCACCGCAATACCCTCTCTACAGATGACATGACCCAAATACTTAACCTTTGTCTGGAAGAACTCACATTTTGACAAATTAGCATAAAGCTGATTTTCTCTCAGACACTGCAACACCTGACGTAATTGCTCCTCATGTTCCTCCATAGTCCTCGAATAGATCAATATATCATCAAGAAATACGAGGACAAATTAGTCGAGATAAGTGCGAAACACACCATTCATTAAGCTCATGAAAACTGACAGTGCATTCGTCAACCCAAATGGTACCACTGTGAACTCATAATGTCCATAACAGGTGTAAAATGTCGTTTTGTGAATATCTACCTCAAAAATCTACAACTGGTGATATCCCAACTTAAGGTCAATTTTTGAGAATACCTTAGCTCCTTTGATCTGATCAAACAAATCATCGATCTGAGGCAAGGGATACCTATTTCTCACTGTCACCTTATTGAGCTGCCTATAGTCGATACATAGCCGTAGAGATCCATCCTTCTTCACAAAGATCACAGGTGCTCCCCAAGGAGAAACACTAGGTCGTATGAACCCTTTGGCTAATAGATCCTCCAACTGCAGTCGAAGCTCCTTGAGCTCCAGAGTGGTCATCCTGTATGGAGCTTGTGAGATAGGCTCTGCACTGGGAATTAGATCAATCCTGAAATCGATGTCATGCTTAGGTGGCATCCCTAGAATGTCAGAAGGAAAAACATCCGCATACTCCCTCAAGAGTGGGTGATCATCAAGAGATGCCTCTCGACTCCTCCATCTTCAAATCACTAGAAAGTCACTACAAAAAGCTAACATCCCTGATGCATGCATCTCTTGACTTGCATAGTAGAGATCATATGTAGGGAAATAGGTCTCTAAACTCCTACGACCTCAACCACAGCACCCAAATCATCTACACATCTAATAGACTTATGCCGACAATCTATCACTGCCTGATGGGCCTCCAACTAGTCCATCCCCAAAACTATGTCATATGAACCCAGGGGTAAAATGCGAAGGGCCACAGAAGTAGATAGAGAGCCAATCATCCAATTACACTCTGAAACTAGAGACTCAACTACTATCTTAGCCCCGGAAGCTAACTCAACCTGCCACCTATCATCTTGCTTTGTTTCCACTAAGCCACAACACTCCACAAGAGAAGGAGATATAAATGAATCAGACGCACCGGAATCAAATAAAATAGTAAAATCAATACCTCGCATGTGACCAGAAGTCTCCACCACGGTGCCCTGATGCTCTGTCTGCTAGTCATCCACTGCTGTAAAGACTCAGTGTGACCTACCTGCATCACCCACCATTGGCTCAGATGCCACTGGTCAATGTCTAAATCTTGATGCACCCTTCTGTGGGCACTATCTAGCAATATGGCCCTGTTGGCCACAAGAGAAACACCCGGTGCCTCTACCAAAACCACTGTTCCCCCAGAAAGTACTAGACTGTTGGAAACTGCCCCTGCTCACTGAAGACTGCGTACTCTGGGCTGGCTGATCAAAATGATTGTGCTTATTGTGTTGCCAAGTCTAGTCTTTCTTATTTTGAAACCTACTACCTTGCTGATGCTGAGATTTCTTTGATTTGGTCTGCGAATACTGCTGCTGCTGACCACCCTTTGAGGGTACATGAGAACCTGATGCCTGAGTGTGGCCACCTCGAGAACCATATCTTGACAAAGGTGTACTGCTAATGTGCACACCTGTATGCCCACTGAGGGCCATAGCCAAATTCTCCTCCACTAGGCGGGCTTTCTCCATGACAACCTCCATAGTCTTAGGTTCGAATACATGAACCCCTCCACTAATCTGGGGATTCAAGCCCCTAATAAAATGCTGTACCAACATAGACTCATCATCCCTGATGCTTGCATACTGTTTGAGCTCATAAAATCTGCCCTCATACTGCTCAACTCTCATGGCCATCTGCCTCAGCTCATGAAACTCATCTGCTCGACGCTACCTCCAATGGTCAAAAAGAAATAGGGCTCTGAATTTCTCTACAAACAACTCCCAAGACATAGTGCTAATGTCCAAATGCAGCTTCTGCTCCTCTAGCCCGTACCAAGTCGAAGCAAACCATCAGAGATGCAAAATAGCACACCTAGCCTTTGTATTGCTGCCACACAGATGCATGGCAAAACACCTGCCTAAGTCCAATAACCAGGTCTCTACCTCAAGTCCTCTACCAGCTCCATCAAAGGTTGGAGGGCGTGCTCTCAATAAATCCCTCATATGGCTGGCTAATGTGGCCTCCTACTCAACTGTCAACTCCCTACGCCTGGGAGACCTCTCTCTCTCTCTAGGACCTGACTGGTCTACCTCCTGTCCACCTTTGAGCTGCTCACCCTCCTGTCTAGGGCCTAAATGGGCAAGGGCCTCCTCAAGAATCTATCTCAATTGGGCTCCATCAAGCTGACCCTGACCCTCCATGTTCTGACCCCCACCTTCATGGCCACTCCCATGAGGAGAACTGGGAGGAGGAATTCTGCCTCCACCTCTTCTATGACTCCTACCTCTACCCCGACATTGGCCCCTACGTCTAGGCATCTATCCTGATTACAAAACGACAAATTATTAAATTACGAAAAAGGCTCACAATAGGAGTTAAATCATTCTATAGAGTTTAAGCACTAGGTTACATAATGGGCTCAAGTATAACCAAGGTACCCAGTGTTTAAACCATGGTCTGATACTAGATGTAATACCCTACTAAGATAACCTTAGAAAACAACACATTTGTGCTATGCAAGACATAAATATTTTTTTTGTATAAAATAACAGGGTAAAGTTGAACAAATCTATGAACATCATTAACTAACAACTTGTCTTCCAAGGTCTCATGGTTGTATTACTTGACAATTTAATCAACATATTTCACATGCATTACTAACTAACATCGGTAGAAAATTTTTGAAACTATTACACTGATGATTATACATATACATCTCCATTTCATGACATCAGTTAGATAATCAACTTGATCAAGATTACATGTACATATTTAGGTCCATACATAAAAGTACATCAATACATTGATACATTATCACCTTCTGAATACATCTGAATACATACATTATAAATCAACTGATACATAGGCTAGTACATGAGCATAATGACTATCTTCATAACCAGGCACAAGATTTGATGTCTGATACACAAGGTATATCCTCCTCACTCTCGAACAATGGCAAGAAAGAGAAAAAACCAATGGATAAAGATTTTCCACCCAACCATGTGGAACCCTGAGGTCCACTCCTCGAGCTTAAGAGTTAACATAAGGTTCCCACTACAACATACAGATAGGTGGACAGTGGCTATAAGACAACACATGACTCCAACATCACAAATCAATATCACAACAACACAACAGTACTTCTAGAGGAAAACACATAACGAATGGGGAGAGTACAACTAGGGAATGCTAGGCTATAGTAGGGAGAGTGTCATCGCATGGTCCTAGCATGGGTACCCAGGCTATCTCTCACTAGAAATTGGCCCCCATCTATGGTTACCCTGGTAGCCTCTCTCTAGGCACCGGCCCCATAGGGTGACACATGCGGAATCAACCTTCCTTTCGTGAGGACAAGGGAGTTGATTTTGCCAACCACGGCCTTCTCATCTCATCCTTAGCCTGAACAAGCACTATAGGCATGAGTGAGGCATCCAATTATCTTGATTAGTGTGAAAACTACCCAACCCCTAGATTTATTATTATGTTATCACTTGATTACCAACTGCTAATGGGTTACCCTGGTAGCCACTTTGGGCACCGGCCCCACATTGGAAGCCACTCCCCTACCTACAACTAGTAGACCCTGCTCAACAAGCATAGGAAATGACATCATGACAACGAGGATACATGAACCATGCAAAGCATTAACCATCTTGCATAACATTTATCCTTATATCAACATGTATATATATAACAATGCAAGGCGATGACCCTTCAAACATAATCATAAGGGTAGAACTCCTAAACCATTGCCCATAACAACACACATTCATTACATCCCTATTCCATAATTCACCACAAAATTGGATATACGACAATTACAACTGAATGGACAACATTATATACACAGAGCAATACATTTATCATTCACAACTTGTATTATGCATCACTCACAAGATCTTATACCTCAACACAACTAGAGACAACATGTTTCTTATAATGTCGTAAATTGAAAACAGATAACAAATCTACACTTGAAATTAAACCATTTTATCCTATGCCTCTGGAACAACTATCTAAACCATTAGATGCAAAATTGAAAGGCTATATGAACTAGTTCATGACCCACATATTGAATTTCCTAAGCCTATTACTAGCAATTTCCATTTTCCCAAAATCAACACACTGATAATTAAATTAGGCCTACTTTACAGCTAGTTAATCCACTATAGTTGATCACAATTGACCAAGTTATTACTAGTATATTAACATTAAAACATAGCCTATCATTTGATTATATTCTTATTAAGGAATAAATCTGCAACTACAATAAAAGTTAACTACATGTAAATATTTATAAAAACAATTATTTAATTAATTTTAAGAGACATAAATTTATTTATATATATATATATATTAACATAACTAAAATAAGCTACTATTAATTATTTGCATAAAGCAAGTTAATTAAATAATTACAATATAATTTAAATTCAGCTCCTGAGGATAAATTTGAGGGTTCCTATTTATTTTATAAACATATTTAACTTGAAAGTAAAAAAAGAAACAACTATAATTACTCTACATAAACATCATTTCTTCTGTGGTAAAACAACCAATAACAATTTACATCTTATTTATAGCAAAAGTGTTAATATTTACTCTTAAGAAAAAAACATATTTTTCCATCTTAACCTAAGGCATATAATTCAACATTCCTAACACTTCATGTACCCTCAAGTAATAATATTAACATTCTTTTAATACAGCTAATCAACATGAGAGGCATCCTTACTATAAGTCACAAAATTCTTAATTAAAACAATAGCAAGTAAATGATGCCAATAATGGTTGCTAAATTAAATTTAAATCCTAGAAATATCAATTATATATATTTCTTTATTTACCAGCAATTCTACTCAAGTAAGAAAGGTAATTTTTATATTACAATATGGATTATGTTTCTTAATGTACATATTTAGTTGGTTGAGGATTAATAATAATAATAATAATAATAATAATAATAATAATAATAATAATAATAATAATAATAATAATAATAACCTTGAATCATTCAATAGCAATATTTTCATCCCATGAGAAGTAACTATATTAATCCCTTGCCTCCATTTAATTTCTTTTTATATAACAATTATCTATTCAATAGTGCCTTCAAAACACTTTGACCTACTTTAATATAAGTAATTCACATAAAAACCTAATATGCATATCATTATAACTATGAAAATTTGACAAATTGTTTAAATCTCTCCGTTCATATAATACACTCATTTATTTTAACTTTCAATTGTGATTTATAGCTAAAATGACTAATTACAACTACAAGGTATACGCTGATATTTAATTAGCTGACAAATCTAATTTTTGAGCATTTATATGAGACTATACAATTTTATTTTAATTGACTAATTTTTAGATTTTAATGTCCACTAAGCACAGCAAATAAATATATATATATATATTTTTAAGGTATTAATGTGCTTTAACTTCCTGAAATAAAACACAGAAAATAGAATACAATCCTCATTAAAGCCACTAGAAATCTTGGGAATAAAAGTTATGACTGACTTTGTATGATTAAGGATTAGTTTAAAAGCTGTACATACCATAGCATATGTCATTGTTGTCAATGATAGCAAATTATACTGAAGGCGGTTTAATATGTTCTCAAATAAAATTATTAAAACAACTTATAATTTTCAACCATAAGCATTTCTTCTACAACTATAACCATCAACGCCCTAAATATGAGATGGCTGGAAACAAAACAAAAATCAGATAAAAAAATCACGGAGAAGAGAGCAACAACATTTACAACAGGTTGAGTAACTGATTGAGTAGCACAAATTTAATATGATCTCAGTGGTAGTGGTGGTAGCCACATTTTAAAAGAAATAGATGTTCATTTCTCTCTGACATTCAGTTCTATATAAGCAAGTATAACATACAAGAAAATATAGATTAAATGTGAAATAATGGCAAATATACATAAAATAAAATCTAGATTTTAACGCCGGAAATGGCAAGTATAAAATGAAGGAAAAATGTAGATTTTAATGTCAATAGAGGAAAGTACAATCACAAAACAAAATTTAGATTTTAACACCAATAATGTGAAGTATATCAGAAAAGAAAACTACATATTTTAATGTGAAATAATAGCAAATATAACATAAAATAAAATTCAGATTTTAACGCCAAAAATGGCAAGTATAAAATGAAAGAAAAATACAGATTTTAATGCCAATATGTTGAAGGCTCAAACAAGGGGAAAAAACACACGGCATAGAAGAAGCAACATTTATCTATCTAAAACCATTTACATGTACAAGCAGAAAGAGAGGGATTGAAGGACAATGGAACGTGGACTGCTGATGGATTACTATTTCTTTCGAACCCCTGCTTGCAACTTCAGCCTCCTCCAAAACTCGTCAGCCCCTTCCGAGTTCTTGCCACTAATTTTTCTCTGTTCTTCCAGCTCTCCCCACAGGACTCAACTCCCTCCCATAAAAGCAAGAGACATCCTCTCTTCCCGACACCCACTTTCTCAGAATATGGGTTGGACTCCTCAAGTGAATGTAGAGACATTCCTCTCTTTTTCCACAACCCACCATCCTGAAATGTTCAAAAGTTTACCCTATCAAAAAATTTTGAACCTCCAATTTGTAATTGCTGGCACACGGCATTAAGTTTGCTCATCCCAAAATAATGAATATGTGGTGTTAAGTGACAACCCTAGACAAAATTTTTAACCTTTAGATAATATCATTGTTATTATAAATCTTCTTTATCAACAATGTAGTTGTTTATTCACTTTTACATATGCATTTTTGTTTTCTGTTTAATTTAATCAGCTTACAATTTGCAATTTAATATTTAATTTAAGTATTTATGTAATTTAATTTATTTATTTACTAATTCTGGTTAATTTTACCAATTACCACATAATTAAATTGTTTTTACATAATCACAACACATAATTCCCATAGCACCTATTTATTTCACGTTAGCTTAATTATAACCTTATTTTAATGAAATACTAACCATGCATAAATTGACACTTAAATTGGATATACCCTAACTTACAAGATAATACCTGACCCCAAGTGAAGCCACAAGACATGACGACAAAATGACGACATTAGTCCCACTGATGGTGACGACAGGGTACAACACTGGAAACTCATCCTCCTTGAGGATGTTGTCTAAATAGGGAACCTCATGTCAACTCCAATCCACAATTCCATTGGCTAGGGCATGCTCAGACCTGGTAATTCAGGTGGAGTCGATGCCCAGTACCTGCATCCTGCAACAAACAACAAGGTTGTGCATATATCCATATATAATCATGTAATCACCAACACATTGAACGGAAGTCACAGCGTGGCAAGGTACTCAGACACGAGTAATGCAACACTGCTCTGTTCATGTAAACACATCATTAGATAACTACATTCATTACTAGTTATACATCATAATCATGATCGAATAACACATTAAACCTAAAATAACATTAATCTATAATCATGTCCATCAAACTGTGAAAGCACAAAGTAATGAAGTATCATCCTAACATAGATCCATAATCAGTTCGCATAATAACAAAGTGTCCATCAAGATCAATGAGAGCATAAACCATCACATAGAAGTCAAAATATCTTGAAACTTTAAACATGCACTATAAGACTATCCTCTCTACTAGAACTATCATAGGAAACGTGAAAATAACATCTATCACAAGCAAAAGCGAGGGGCATTACAAACAACACATGTGAGACACCAAATTTTTACGTGGAAAACCCTAAAAGGGAAAAACCGTGGTGGGTGTTAGCCCACAGAAATATATAAGTTATATCAATACTAAAAAAAGAGGCTCACTACCTATAAGGCTTACTGCCTATGGATCGCTCACTGCCAAAATGTTGAACGAAGATAACATCTACTCCATGCCAAGGTTTAGTTCCATTGAAGCACAAAAAAACCTTTGCTCTACTCTACTACCTTACTTCACTTTATCTTCACATCTTCACACTTGGATACCTATTCACAACTCAATTACAAGTATTTATACACTAAATCAACCTTGGAATGATCATCAAGGTTGGCATCACAATCATCAACTGTTGGAACAATCTCCAAGGTTTGCTTTACATACATACATAAAATAGGTCTAGATCTAATAGCAATTTAGCTAAGAAAAAGACATAAGAATATATGTGGATCATGCCACTCCTTAGCTAGGACTCAAACACAATCTTTGATGCATCTTCATAGATCAAGAATTCCACTAGGTTGGCCAAGACTGATGTTAACACAAGTATCCTCAAGAACATGCTTCATGCACGATCTGATTTACACCGTGCAGACCAATCTAAATGTAGGAGCATGATCAAGAGACATCCACAAGCATATTGTAATCACCAGGAACAACCACACAATCTCTAACCACTTTATCAATGAGATTCTTCAAACCAGAGCACAAGAATAATACTGTCAACCACTGTCATAAGAAAAAGATAGCTTGCAGACCATCAAATCATGAACCATTATAGTTGAAGGTACTTAACAACATCATAGACTTATTTCTAGAACTGTAGACTAAAATACTTTAATGGGGAGGAATGCAGAGCAAAACACTATCTCCCTATCACCACCAAACACAGAAAAAGTTGTTTTCATTTTGGTGAACATAACTCACTCAATTCTTCATATAGGAGGCTCAAAATCAAAAAATAACATCTTTAGATAGGCTTCTAAATAAATTCCAATCCACAGGTAAAGATATTTATTCTACAAGAAATACAGAGCATTCTTTTGGACTGTTATTCTGCATTTAATGCACTATTTCTACTGCAACACATTGTTATTACCGGAGGGGCTAATTTTCTCAATATCCTCAACAAAGTAAGAGCACAATTGACACTAATGACAACACAGATATGTTGACATCAATGACAACACCGATCAGGCACATACTTGCAACAATCTCCCTCTTTGTCATTGATGACAACATATGATGTGAAAAACTGAAAAGACCAACAAGACAAAATTCTCCCCTTTTCTCTTTACACGTCTGCATTTTTTCTCCTCCTGAGTTTTTCACATGATTTCTCTCCCCCTTTGACATAATGGAAAAGGGCACATATTTACATGTTGTTTCTCTAATCCACTTACTTTATCAGAAACATATAGCTACTCCCCTAAGAGGTAGCTTTTATTGGTCAAGGTAAAACAATGACTTCTTCAGTCACTTTATCACTTTCCCTTCTTGGTTTTAAATACATTCTTACCTGCAAATATAGGAATATTTTCCCAAGTTTGATTCTTCTTAGTGTGTTCTTTTGCAACCCTTATTCTTGTCATTCACCAATGATTTAATCTTCAATGTGATGCTCTTGCACAAATCCTAGGGGTCTTAGAAATATTTTCTAAAACTTCTTCATCCTGCACTTTCTTTCCTTTTTCTTCATTGCTTCATGAAGACACAACTGGTTCATATCCATTCTCCTTAGAGTTCATTAAGTACTATCAATCATCTTGAAGAATGCTCTATGCAGGGAATAATGAACTTGAACCTTTTGCACAATTCTTCTTTTATCCTTCTCAAATACAGTCTCAGTCCTGACTTAGACTTTTGCTGCTGACCCTTGACCTTGTCTCTTTATGCTTAGCATCAATCTTTTGGTCAGGGAGGAAAGATTTTCAATAAGACTCCCCCTAAACTAGAGCTCCTAATTTACTTCATGGAGGAAATATCTACACCAGAAGATAGTGTAGATCCATCCTTGAATTCAATCACATCTTTCTTGATCCAGATCTTGCCCATTTCTTTCTTGGTTTCAACCCAATCAACTTTTTCTTTTCCCTTATCATTTTTTTACTCTATTTTCCTTTCTTCAGGATAGTGTTGAGATAAGGTGCCATTAACCTTGTAAATCCCAATATTGTATTTATTCCATTTATTATATGTGATTTGTAATTATCCATGAGGAGATGTACTAGTTTCACTAGCAAGGGTAATTTTGGAGTAACCAGAGGTAATTACAGAGAGAATTTTACTATTGGAAAATGTAAAAACTCAAAGTAAATGAGGGTAGGCATGCTACCTTGAGGAATCTACTATTTTTGGCATGTATGAAAACTGTCATAATGTTCGGTAAGTGAATCTATGATAGCTGTAAGTTGTCATAACATTCTAAGATTCTATGACGCATATCATGGATATGTTAGTTGTATATTTTCTATATTTAGCCCAAGGTTTCTAGCTTGGAAATATACTCTTTTGTGGAATCTATGACAGTTATGATGTGTCATAAGATGTTGTAAGAGGCTAGATTTAGTCTTGGGTAGCCAACCTTTTCATGGCTATTTTTTGGACAAGTAAGATGCTTGTAAGATGGTATTTAATATTTACAAGTTGGAGAATCTTAAGAGAGAGAAGGTGAATGCCTAGGATGAGTTGGAAAATGTTTCTATAAGTATTTTCCATGTGTTTTTTGCTGCAATATAGATTTTAGGTACTCAAGTGCTGTCGAAATGTTGTCGGATTAAATACTTGTGGAGAGAGTTGTGTGGTTGATCTATTGTACAATCTTGTTGAGATTAATACAAACTTGTGTCTATTTCCTAGTGGAGTTTTTTTACCCACAAGGGTTTTCTCCACATAAATACCATGTTATTGTGTTGAGTTCTTCATGTTTGACATCTTTTCTATAGTGGGTTTTATGTTTTGTTACAATCTCCATTGTTAAAGCACCCTTAAAGATTTCTAAAATTTCTCTTCAATTAGATTTCCATTAAAGTAGTGTTGCTTTCATTTCTAAAATTTGGTATAAGAGCCTAGTCAACTTTGACTCTTGGGTGGTAGTGTAGAAGCTATAGTTGAAGTGGGAGATTTGGTTGTGTTTGTTTTACAGATCTTGTGTTGTTATTATGGTTGGATCCACCATTGCATCAACCTCTCGACTGGACATTGAGAAGTTCAATGGAATGAGGTATGAGTTGTGGAAGCTGAAAATGGAAGATTTCTTGGAAGAAAGAAACCAATGGTTGGCTATTCAAAAAGAGAAGAAACCTGATGATGTCTCTCAAGATGAGTGGGATAGACTAGATAAGAAGGCACAGGGAACCATCCAGTTGTCTTTCAGACTCTGTCCTATTGAATGTCACAAAGGAGGAGACTGGACACAAGTTGTGGAATCGGTTGGGTGAGTCAGTTGCAGAGCATTTAAATTCTTTTAATTTATTGATGAGTTAGCTTGCTTCAATAGACGTTGAAATTGATGAGGAAGATAAATGTATCTTGCTTCTTAGTTCTTTACTTGAATCATGGGAAAATGTCATTTTGGCTATCACTGCTAACTTCATAGATCCTAAGTTGGATGCTCTTTTTTCAGTGCTACTATCATAGAAATTGAGGAAGAAGAGTTTAGATAGTTTAGGGGATGCTCTCAGTGTCAAGGGAAGGTCTAAGGAAAGGGACCTAAGGGAGATCAGAAAGGGGCTAAGGACAAGTCTAAGGGCCATTCTAAGACTCCTAGGAAGAAGAACAAAGTTAAGTCTTGGAACTGCGGTAAAAGGGGACATGTGAAAAAGGAGTGCAGAAACCCAAAGAAATAATGGGAGAGTGCTTCAAATAAGTCCTTGAATGTAGGTGAAGATGTTTTAATTTTTGTATGTAATAATATTTCAAATGATCACTGGTTTGTTGACTCAGGATGCTCATTTCATATGACCCTGCATAAGGAATGGTTCTCCTCATATGAAGAATGAGATGGAGGTAATATCTACCTTGGTGACAACTCTTCATATTTGATTGTCAGGAAAGGAAAGGTATTGTTGTACTTCAGTGATGGGAGGATTAAAACCCTCCTTTGGTTTTTTGCATGTTCCTGGATTAGCTAGAAATCTAATTTTAGTTTCGAAGTTGAATGATTTGGGAATGCATGTTACATTTGACAAGCATGGCTACAGATTGGTGAGAGGGAACTTGGTGGTAGCGAAAGGGAAGAGATTTGGGAACTTTTTAAAGCTTGAATCTATTACAGTTTGTAATGCCTCCTATGTATTTGAGGCCACTACTAAAAATACATGTATGTTGTGGCACCGTAGATTGAGCCACACAAGTAATAATGTATTAAAAACTATTAAGAATAAAAATTTGTTGGATGGTTTCTCCTATTCTGATGAGCACTTTGATTTCTATGAGCATTGTGTGTTTGGTAAACAAAATAGAAAATCATTTTCTTTAGGAAGCAATAGAGCAAAAGAGAAATTAGAAATTATTCATATGGATGTGTTTGGACTTGTGGCTAATGAATCTATTGGAAAATGTTGTTATTTTGTCACCTTCAGTGATGATTTATCTAGATATACATGGATTTATTTTATGAAACATAAATATAAAGTTTTTACTAAGTTTAAGGAATTCAAAGTCTTAGTAGAGAACCAATCAAGTTTAAAGATAAAAATATTAAGATCTGATAATGGAGGATAATATTTTTCTAAGGAATTTGATAAGTTTTGCAAGCATGTGGGTATTATCAGACAAAAGACAACTTTGTATACACCACAATAGAATGGTGTTGCAAAAAGGATGAATCGAACAATTATGGAAAGAGCTAGAAGTATGCTTAGTTGCATAAATGTTTTTGGGTAGAGGCTGTGTACTACTTGCTACTTGATAAATAGATCTCCTTGTAAGGCTCTTGATTTGACACCCTATGAAGTGTGGACATGTAAGAAACCTTCTATTTCACATTTAAGGGTTTTTGGTTGTGACGATTTTGTTCATGTGCCTAAGGAAAAGAGATCTAAGTTGGATCCAAAGGCTAAAAAGAGTACATTCATTGAATATGATGATACTGTCAAAGGTTATAAGCTTTGGAATCTACTAACCTGCAAGATTATCTTTTCTAGAGATGTTATTTTCAGGGAACTTGGAACTATTTTTCAACCTGAGTAGCCAAAAGAGAAAGAAGAAAAGGTAAAGAAGGTGCACTTTGATTTAGAGTAGCAAGATGCACTTCAAGAAGAACATAATGATGGATTGGGGGTGAAGAAGAAGAAGAAGATTTAAGTAGTTATGATAAAGATGAATCTATTGTTACAGAAGAAGTTGGTGCAGATGATCATGTAGAAGAACGAGTAGAGTCTCTTACTCCACCCTTGAGGAGATCCACAAGACAATGAAATCTAGTTGACAGGTATAGGCCACCAGATTTCCATTGTGTATATGCTTTATTGAGTACTAACGATGAACCTGGATCCTACAGGGAAGCTATTTCTACAGATGATAGTGAGTCTTGGCAATTAGCCATGCATGAGGAGATGATGGCTTTAGACTATTGTAATACTTGGGATCTTGTTCATTTTCCCAAAGGAAGAAAGGCCATAGGTTGTAAGTGGGTCTTCAAGAAGTTTGGAGTAGATGAATCATTAGATAAGTACAAGGCTAGATTGGTAGCCAAGGGCTACTCCCAGAGAGAGGGAGTTGATTTTGGTGAGATATTCTCTCCTATTGCTAAATTGACTTCTATTAGATTTCTTTTATCCATTGTTACAGCTTATGATTGGGAGATTGAGCAAATGGATGTTAAGACTGTGTTCTTGCATGGAGATCTTGAGGAAGAAATTTATATGCAACAACCTATAGGTTTTGAGGTAAAAGGAAAAGAACATTGGGTTTCTAGGTTAAAGAGGTCTCTCTATGGTTTGAAATAGTCCCCTAGAATTTGGTATCAAAAGTTTGATTCATTTGTTTTGAAATTAGGTTTTGTTAGAAGCAAGGAGGATCATTGTGTTTACATTCATTGTATTGATGATTCTATACTAGTTATTGCTTTATATGTTGATGACATGTTTTTCAGCAATACTAAGGGTATGATTAGTGAGCTTAAAGCCCAACTTTTAGGTGCATTTGAGATGAATGATCTTGGTGTTGCAAGGTATATTTTGGGAATGGAGATCAGGAGGGATAGAGTTAATAGAAAGCTTTGGTTGTCACAAAGTAAGTATGTGAATACTATTTTACAGAGGTTTCATTTGTAGGACTGTAACCTAGTTAGAGTTCCTTTACCCATTGGTACTAAGATTTCATTAGATATGTGTCCAAAGACTAACGATGATCTTGAGGATATGTCTAATGTGCCATATTCTAGTGTTGTAGTGAGTTTGATGCATGCAATGGTTTGCACTAGACAAGATATTGCCCAAGCAGTGGGAGTTTTGAGTAGATTTATGTCTAACCCCGGTAGATAACATTGGAACTATGCAAAGAGGGTGTTTAAATATCTTGTAGGTACTCTTGATTATTGTTTGGTTTATTTTGGTACTGATAGTGTTGATAAATCTTTGGACATACATGGTTTTCTTGATGTAGATTGGGCAGGTGACTTAGATAGTCGAAGGTCCACTAGTGGCTATGTGTTTACTCTGTTTGGAGGAGCAGTGAGTTGGATGAGTAAGAGGCAGCCCACAATTGCTTTGTCCACCACATAAGCAGAGTATGTGGCTACTACTCATGTCTATAAGGAGGTAGTTTGGTTGAGGAGACTATACATGTATTGGTTTTGATTGTAGGATCATTCAGATTAGTTGTGATAGCTAGAGTGCTATCTGTTTGGCCAAGAATCCCATGTATCATGCTCAGACTAAGCATGTTGATGTTCAGTATCAATTTGTTTGAAAGTTGGTTGCAAATGGAGAGGTTGAGCTGAAGAAGATGGACACTTAGGAGAATGTTGTAGATTCATTGACCAAACCTGTGAGCATAGAGAAGCTCGTGTGGTGTAGAAAGGCCATGGGCCTTGTTTCTAGTGCGTGAATAATTTTCATTTGATTTCCTATGGGTTGATTTAAAATGTATAATGTCAAGTCAGAGAATGTTGGGATAAGGTGCCATTAACCTTGTAAATCCCAATATTGTATTTATTCCATTTATTATATGTAATTTGTAATTATCCATGAGGAGATGTACTAGTTTCACTGACAGGGACAATTTCAGGGTAACTGGAGATAATTATGGAGTGACTTTTACTATTGGTAAATGTAAAAACTCAAATTAAATGAGGGTAGGCATGCTCCCTTGAGTAATCTACTACTTTTTGCATGTATGACAACTATCATAATGTTTGGTAAGTGAATCTAGGACAGCTGCAAGTTGTCATAAGATTTTGAGATTCTATGACGCATATGATGGATATGTTAGTTATATATTTTCTATATTTAGCCCAAGGTTTCTATCTTGGAAAGATACTCTTTTGTGGAATCTATGACAGTTATGATGCATCATAAGTTTCTATAAGAGGCCAGATTTAGTCTAGGGCACCCAACCTTTGCATGGCTATTTTTTGGACAAGTGTAAGATGCTTGTAATATGGTAATTAATGTTTATAGATTGGAGAATCTTAGGAGAGAGAAGGTGAATGCCTATGATGAGTTGTAAAATATTTCTATAAGTATTTTCCATGTATTTGTTGTTGCAATATAGATTTTAGGTACTCAGGTGCTACCAGAATGTTGTCAGATTGAAGACTTGTGGAGAGAGTTGTGTGGTTGATGTATAGTACAATCTTGTTGAGAGTAATACAAAATTGTGCCTCTTTCATGTTGGAGTTTTTTACCCACAAGGGTTTTCTCCATGCAAACACTATGTCATTGTGTTGATTTCTTCATGTTTGACATCTTTTCTGTAGTGGGTTTTATGTTTTGTTACAATCTCCATTGTTAAAGCACACTTAAAGATTGTTGAAATTTACCTTGAATCAGATTTCCATTGAAGTAGTGTTGCTTTCATTTCTAACAGATAGTAGTTTCTTTTCACATCCTTTCTTCTACAAAACTTTACCATATGTCTAGGTTTGTTACAATCATAGCACACAATAATTCCTTGTCCTTGACTTCTCCCTCTGAATGAATTTATTCTAGATCTACATTGATTAGACATGTGCCCAAGTCTATTGCAAGAAAAGCACATTCCATTGAAAAATTTAGTTCTCCTTGCATTGTTGAAGCCATTTCTTGTCATACCCCTATATTCACTTGCTATGTGACCATTTTTTTTGTAGTTAAAACATTGACCAGAGAAAGATGGAACATCTTGATTCATTTTACTTCTACATTGAGTAGCCCTATGACCAAATTTACTACATGAGTAATAGTAACCATTGAAAGATGGATACCTTTGTGCATTTGGTTGCCTGACCAAAGATCTTCTTGATTTGTTCCTTTGGTCCTGAGTCAGTTTGCCTTTGTCCTTCCTAACTTCAAACTTCTTTTCTTGATCTATTCTTGAACTTTTATCTTTCACAGGTCTCATATTGTTTATGTCATTAGGATTTTTCTGACTTGCTTCACCCATTAGTTTATCAAGTTTGGCTGCACTTATACTGAGCTTGTCTTGTTGAGCCCATGCATGTTTCTGACCAGCTTTCAGATCCACAACTTCTTCTTCAAGCTTCAGGCAATCATTTGTTTTGTTTTTCAAGCAATCTTAATTTTTTGCTTTTCCTTCATTTGCTAACTTCAAGTCTTTACTACTATCCTCAAGTTTTTGCATAAGCTCTTTGATTTGCCTTTTTAACTCTTTGATGCATTCACTTGCTTCTATTGTACTTACTTTCAAGTTTATGTTTTCTTCTTCAGATTTCTCAAGATTTTCAAGAGTAATTTTGGATTCTTCAGTGGACAGACGTTCATCTTGAGAGGGATTATTGCAGGCTTTAGTATTGGCAATCAAACACCAATTCATTTGACCTTTCTTTATTTTCTTTTCTTCAGTATTATCTTCTTTTTTGGTGAATACCTTTTCCCTTTGATTAATGATTTCTGAATACTTCTGTATGTCTTCATCAAACTTGACATTTGCACTATCAATGATCTTTTTTAATCTTTTATTGTAACACTGGTAGGCATTATTCTCAGTAGAGTAACCAAAGAAGATTCCTTCATCATACTTAGCATCAAACTTTTATCTCCTTCTCTTTTAATATAACATTTGCTTCCAAAAACTTTGAAATATTTTACTGAGAGTATTCTTCCATACCACAATTCATAAGGAGTTTTATTATCATTACCTTTGACTTGAACTTTATTTTGAATATAGATAGTAGTATGTATAGTTTCTTTCCAATATGCTTCTAGTATGTCAGCTTTCTCTAACATTATCTTTGTAGCTTCTTGAACAAACTTGCTCATTATTTCCATTACCCTATTTTCTCTGAATAGCTATCTTTTTATTCCATGGGTCTCACACCACATATTGAATATATCAGAGGTAAATTCTTCACTTCTGTCAGACTTTAGACATCTAATTTTCACATTTAATTCATCTTCAACCATTGTTTTGAAGAATTTAAATACATCTAGAGCTTCTGATCTTTCTTTGAGAAAACTAACCCAAGGCATTCTAGAATAATCATCAACAAAGAACATAAAGTACCGGTCATCTTGGAGACTTTTCACTCTTATAGGTCCACAAAGGTTTGTATGAACTAATTCCATCAGTCAAGTTGAGGATCTTTCTTCATCCTGTGGACTTCCTCTTGCTTGCTTCTCAACTTGACACTTATTGCATGTGATGTTGCTAAAATGTATCCTCTCTAGCAGATCTTTCACAACTTGTGCCAAGTTTATCCTTGCTAGATCATTAGGGTTGATGTGACACAATTTCCTATGCCAAAGCCAACTTTCATGATTTTGAATAATGTTTCCTTCTCTAAGATGATAAAGATTTCCCTCTGTCCTTTTTCCACCAACTATTATAGCTCCAAATTTGTCTCTAATTTCAAAGGTATCATTTTGAAATATGAAACTGTATCCTTCTTTGCACAATTGTCCAATGCTCAGGAGATTTTATTTTAGACTTTTGACATAGAGAACATTATCTGTATGTTGTCTTCCATCAAAACTGATTGAGCCTTTTCTACATATTTTAGCAGTATGGTCATCTCCAAATCTAACTAATCCTTCTTCATTCTTCACAAGATTCATAAACTTGCCTTTGTCACCAATCATATGATTTGAGCAGCTACTGTCAATAAACCAATAATTTTTTATATCTTCATTTTCAATACTTACCTCTGGATCAAAATTTTCATCTTCTTTGCAATTATCATTCTTTGAATTGAAACAACAGTCATCATCTTCATTGTCTTCAACATGATAATTTTTTTTTTGAATTTTCTACTTTTGCCTTCGTCATCAAAAAATTTTCAATTTCTTTTTGGACATCTGGATGCATAGTGTCTAGCTTCACCACACTTGAAATAATTGAAAAATAATTCATCCTATTGTGACATCCAGATCAACCTCAAGTTGTTAGGCTTACCTCTAAGGAACCTGGCTCTGATACCAATTGTTGAACTGCACCAGACAACAAAGACGGGGGGTGAATTAGTTGTCCTAAAACTTTTAACCAAATATGATCATCAACTTATCAATTACTTATATTCAGATACAACCATGAAAAAATTAAATGAGAAGCTCAACACAAAAACATAACAACACAGGAGACACTAGATTTTTATGTGGAAAACCCTAAAAGTGAAAAACTATGGTGGGTGTTAACCCATAGAAATATATAAGTTATATCAATACCAAAAAATAGAGGCTCACTGCCTACAGGGATCACTACTCTAATTTTTCATTGCAAAGAAAGGCTCACTGCCTATGGATGGCTCACTGCCAAAAGAAGGCTCACTACCAAAAGGTTGAACTGAGATAATAACATCTACTCCATGCCAAGGCTCAGTTCCATTAGAGCACAAAAACACCTCTGCTCTGCTCTGCTACCTTACTTCACCTTATTTTCACATCTTCGCACCTGGATACATTTTCATCACTCAATTACAAGTATTTATACACTACATAAACCTTGGAATGATCATCAAGGTTGACATCACAATCATCAACTGTTGGAACAATCTCCAAGGTCAGCATTATAGACATACATAAAATAGGTCTAGACCTAATACAAATTCAGCTAAGAAAAAGATATATGAATGTATGTAGATCATGCCACTCCTTAGGTGGGACTCAAACACAATCTTCCATGCTCCAAAATGCTATCACAATCTTCAATGCATCTTCATAGATGATGAATTCCACTAGGTTGGCCAAGACTGATGTTAACACAAGTATCCACAAGAACACGTTTCATGCAAGATCTAATTTACACCTTGCAGACCAATCTGAATGTAGGAGCATGATCAAGATACAACCACAAGCACATTGTAATCACCAAGAACAACCGCACGATCTCTAACCACTCTATCAATGAGATTCTTCAAACTGGAGCACAAGAATAACACTGTCAACCACTGTTATAAGCAAAAGATAGCTTGCGGACCACCAAATCACAAACCATTGTAGTTGAAGGTACTTAATAACATCACAGGATTATTTTTAGAATGACAGACAAAAATACTTTAATGTGGAGGAATGCGGAGCAAAACACTTTCTCCCTATCACCACCAAACACACAGAAAAAAGCCGTTTTCACTCTGGTGAACATAACTCACTCAATTCTTCATATCGGAGGCTCAAAATCATATTATAACATCTTTAGATAGGCTTCTAAATAACTTCCAATCTATAGGTAAAGATATTTGTTCTATAGGAAATGTGGAGCATTCTTCTAGACTGTTCTTCTACATGTAATGCATTATTTCTACTGCAACACATTGTTATCACTGGAGGGGCTAATTTTCTCAATATCCTCAACAAAGTAAGAGCATAATTGACACTAATTACAACATAGATATGTTGACATCAATGACAACACCAATTAGGCACATACTTGCAACATCCTTAACATTACAACTCAATCACTCAATAAACAACAATCTTAGAAGACACAATTGACACCAATGATAACACAAACATGTTGACATCAATGACAACACCAGTGGCACATACTTGCAACAATCTATCCCTTTATCATTGATGGAAACATATGATGTGAAAAACTGAATAACATGTTCCTCCATCAAGACACAACTTTGTATCAAGAGTGTTGTTTTCTTTTTAGACTTCTGAACTCTTTCTACCCCTGAGTTTTTCACATGATCTCTCTCCCCCTTTGACATCAATGGAAAAGGGCATCACATTTCTTCTACTACACATACTTGCCCACTACTAGTGTGATTAACTTCTGAAATTATTCTTTTACTCCCTATGACTGCAACAATCATCTCAAACCACTACCTACTCCCCCTGAGAGGTAGCATCCAACATTAGTTCAAGGAAGGAGGGGAAAGAACCCCTAACTTCTCCTGGAGATACTCAAATGTATCCTTTAGAAGGGCCTTAGTGAATATATCAATAGCTTGATCTTGTGTAGGCACATACTCAAGCTTCACTTCATTCACTACAACTTTCTCCCTCAAAAAGTGATACTTAATTGAAATGTGCTTTGTCTTTGAATGCATCAATGGATTCTTTGAAATATTTATGGCACTTGTGTTATCACAAAGAATAGGGATTGGGTCATCATAGTCAACTTTAATATCCTTCAAGGTATGTTTCATCCATAGCACTTGAGTACACCATGATGCTGCAGCAATATATTCTACCTCTATAGTAGACAAGGAAACTAATTCTTGTTTCTTACTATGCCAAGACATCACCCTTTCTCCAAGGAAGAGTGCACCTCCACTTGTGCTTTTCCTATCATCAACACATCCAACCCAATATGCATCTATATAGACACTCAAAGAAAGTCATTGTTCTTAGGATACCCATGATCCAGAGTGCTCTTTAAGTACATAAATATCCTCTTCATAGGCATAACATGTGATTCTATGGGATCTGATTGAAATCTAGCCACAAGGCAGACTACATGCATGATATCGAGTCTAATAGTAGTCAGATAAAGTAGTCCTCCAATCATTGATCTATATTTGATCTGATCAGTCTTAGGAGATTCATCATTCTGGCTTAACTTACAACCAATAATCAAAGGAGTACAGACCAGTTTAGAGTCCTCCATTCCAAACTTCTACAACAATTCTTTATCATACTTGGATTGAGAAATGAAAATACCTTTATTAGTCTGATTGATTTGCAGTCTAAGGAAGAAGTTCATTTTACCACACATAGACATCTCAACCTCTTTTTACATCTCATCTACAAACTTCTTACACATATCTTCATTTCCACCAAATATAATGTCATCAGGATAGACTTCAACAATCAGGATTTGATCTCCACTTATCTTGGTGTATAAATTACTATCTATAGACCCTTTACTGAATCCTTGTTGGAACAAGTACTTATCCACTCTTGCATACCAAGCTCTGGGAGCTTGATTCAATCCATACAAAGCCTTCTTTACCTTACATAAAATGTCTAGTTTGTCTGATAGCTGGAACCCATCCGGTTGATCTATGTATACTTCTTCTTCTAATTCACAATTCAAGAAAGTAGACTTCACATCCATCTGGTATACCTTAAAAATTTTATGTGCTGTAAAAGCCAAAAATAGTCTGATAGCTTCCAATCTTGCCATTGGGGCAAAGGTCTCTTAATAGGCTATTCCTTCCACTTTTGAGTAGCCTTTGCACACAAGTCTTGCCTTGTTTCTCATAATTTTTCCACCTTCATTCAGTTTGTTCTAGACTACCCATTTTATTCCAATCACTATCTTGTCTGTGGGCCTAGGAACAAGTTCCCAAGTCTTGTTCTTTTCAATCTGCATTAGTTCTTTTCCATTGCTTTGACCCAATGTTCATCATTTCATGCTTCATATACTATTTTAGGTTCCACCTTTGAGAGTAAACAAAGGCTTACCTATTCTTTTGCAACTCTGCTTCTTGTCAACACACCTTTCCTTTTGTCACCAATAATCTGATCTTTAGAGTGATCTCTTTGCACATACTTGGGGGTTTTAGGAATTCTTTCTAGAGCTTCATCTTGAAGTTCTTCTTCTTCAGGAGCAACTTGCACATCAATCTGAACTTCATTTTCTTTATCTTTTTCAACCTTTTCTATATTAGCAGATCCATTTGATTGAATATCTTCATCTACTTTAACATTTACACTTTTAATCATTTTTCTCAGTCTTTTGTTATAGCACTGATAAGCCTTGCTCCTAATAGAGTACCCAAGGAATATGCCTTCATCACATCTAGCATCAAACTTTCTTGATTCTTCATCTCTTTTGATGTAACATTTTCTTCCAAACTTTTGAAATATTTGATTGTGGGAGTTCTTCCATACCACAACTCATAAGGTGTCTTTGTTTCTTTTGCTCTGACTAGCACTCTATTATGAATGTAGACAGTAGGGTATATTGCTTCTTTCCAATACTTTTGGTAGGTCTTCTTTCTTGATCATTGTTCTAGAAGCTTCTTGTATAGTTCTATTCTTTCTTTCAGCCACTCCATTTTATTGAGGAGTCTAGGGAGCAGACAGGTGTCTCTTTATTCTATGCTCTTCATGGAAAATATTAAACTCATTTGAAGTAAACTCACCACTTCTGTCAAATCTCAAACACTTGATTCTCAAATCCATCTCGTTTTCAACCATAGCTTTAAATGCCTTAAACTTGTCTAGGGCTTTTGATTTTTCTCTAAGAAAGGTAACCCAAGCCATTCTTGAATAATCATTAATAAAAAGCATGAAATACCTGTCACCTTGTAGACTTCTTGTTCTTGTAGGGCCACATAAGTCTATATGCACCAACTCCAGCAAATTGGTACAGAATTGTTCTTTGCTCATGAAAGTAGTCTTTGTCATCTTCACAACTTGACATTCTTTGCACATAGCATTGGCAGGCTTCACAATCTTAGGCAGGTCTCTCACTGCTTGTACCATGCTTATTCTCACCAAATTATCAAATTTAATGTGGCACATTCTCCTATGCCATAACTAAATTTCATTTGTCTGAGCCAACAAATAACAATTATTAGTACCCTTCAAATGATAAACATTACCATGAGTCTTCTTACTAGCTACAATTAAGGTTCTAGAGCTTTTTGTTATCTTACACCCATTGTCCTTAAACATCAGATTATACCCTTTGTCACACATTTGTCCAATGCTTAGAAGACATATAGAACATCATCTATATTATGCTTTCCATGAAAAGTAATTGATCCTGTTGATCTATGTAAAGTACATAAGCAACATGAGATAAATTCACAATGAACTCAGTCTCTCTTAAAAAGTATGGATAATTATACAAAGATAATTCTCAACTCCAAGGCTCCAGTAGTTAGTTCTTGACCATATTGGATAGTTTAGTGGTTCATTGTGAGTTGTAATATTTAAGGGACCTTAAATAAACTAAAGTAATTTGTGACTTACTGGACTTGCTCTATTTATACAAATAACTACAAATTACACTAGAATTAGTGATCATTTGCATGTATTTACCATTTTACCACAAAGCTTTGCATAAATTTTGATTAAAAAAACTTTGCATCTTAGATTTATATGAAAAATGTCAAAGATATTTACAATTACTCATTATTTATTCAAATATATGACAATTTGCTTTAGATTTCTATGTGCATGCTAGTTATTTATGATTTTTAGGAAAAAATAGAGAATATAGGGTTAGAAAACTCAATTCTGGAGGAATCATTTCTCTCCTACTCATGTATACAAGATTAAACAATTGTAACACTTCAAAGGAGTAAATTCCATATATGCTTATCCTAAGAAGTATCACGAATTAACATATAGAAATGAGATCATCAAAGGAAATACACTAAAGAATACCTCAATCTAATTCACTCTGGAATAGATGCAACAATTAGATGTTTGTATTCATTAATATATGAAAAGTTTTTTAAATTTACAATGTATTCAGACTTCAAATTCTTTGAAAACATAAAAAATTAATCAAAACTCACAGACACGTTATAGATATAGAGAGAAATTGGACATTCCACATTATCTTCACTGTAGACATAGGCACATTCCATTTCACACAAATTCTACTCAAAGTATTTTATTTCTCTTTCCTAAATGTAACATATGTCTTTCTCAAACTCTGTGTGAAATTCTCTGCAATTTTACTCTCAAATGCAATTGTGAAAATAAACATCATCGAATTTCACCTTTTAACTTGTTCAAATTCTACATTTCAATGTTAGACTTGTGTTACATGAGCATTGAATGTTGCAATTAATACATACAATTCCCTTTAAGTTCAACTTTCTGTTAAAGTTTGTATTTTGAACTTTGTATTCATTACTTCCCGTTCCTTTTCCTTGTATCTCATTTTTGTATATCAATCTTTGTATGTTCCTACGTATATTTCATGCAATCACATAAACATACAAACTTAGACCTGTGCAGGTTTATAAAACATATTTCATTTAATTTCATGCCTGGCCTTGTATATCTATCATTTGTATCACTTATATATTTTGCATCTTGATACTATCACTGTGGACCCCACCCAATGCATACAATTCTAAACATTAAATAGTTTCAAGTTTTATATCTACCCTTTTGTATATCGGAATGAACATACAACACATACATTCCAACATACAAGCGTGGACCTACTGGATATATCAACTAACTTTAACCCTTTTCCCAACTCTGACATTGTATCTTTGTATCTTCATTCTTTGTATATCGGGTTTGCATATAACCTGACATACATACAAAAGCACAGAGCCCAGTCTATTATACATCATATTTAAATCACCTTCAAGTCCACTTTTGCAATCTCAACGTATAACTTTTGTATATTGGAAACTTTTGTATATTAGAAAACTTTATGATAATAACCCGTAGGTCCCACCAACTTGAATCACTTTTAACTTCCTTTTGAAATCCACTATTGTATTTGTATTTTAGATGTAAACACTTATACATACAGATATATTACAATGCTTATTCACATTTCAACTTTTATAAACTGGGTTACATACTCTTTCTGGGTTCAGGCATGTATGTTCACCTAATTTGTATATTGAATGCATGCTTTTGAACATATAATACAATACCCAAATACAAACACGGATTCCAATTTTTATTTACTTAACCTCCGAACTTAATCGGGTCCATCTTTGCATATTAATGTTTGAACGTTCAAGATGTACGTGCAAAAGACAAGATACACAAAACATGACTACCCCATAATACAACAATATTAGCATCTCACATGCAAATAAATTTGTACATGACATACAAATTTAACTAAACACTGTATTTTACCAAAACCTTCATATTTTATGAAATACCAGGAATTTCAAGTTAGTTCAAAAAGCAACCCTAAATCATTTTTCACACAGAATTCACTAGTACCCCATGTTTCTCTCTAAGATTGGGTATTTTAGTTTTTCAAACATTTCTTACACTACATACCCTTTTTCCTTTACCACCAAGTAGGACCAAACCCAACGAAAATAAAAGCAAACAGGGTCCTCATTTTGCTAGAGGATAAAATGGGGCATGTTGTGAACATCACAACAACTAGCAACCAAATAAAACAACCAAATTCAATCAATTAAAGAAACAAAATGAAATAAATTCATAAATTCCAACTTCCTCTTATGTAATCACATTATTCATCATGGACTAAAAATATTCAACAAAATACATGAATGTTTCAAAAGAATTAAGGTGTGTGCAATTAATTCATTCCCTCTTTTGACAAAGTAAGAAAATAATAAACATTTGCATTAACCTGCATAGTTGGGTTTAACCTTCTAAGCCAATCTTGGATAGAGCCTTATTTCCAGCAAGCATCCATAGCCCCAACAAGGTTATCACCTATAATTCCCCTAGATAGAGCCCCACTACCAGCAAGCATCTATAGTCCCAATAGAGTTATCTAGATGACCTTAAGAGAATAAATTCTCTATTTTATTAATTTTTCACTATCCACTGATGTATAAATAATATCATATTAGCTCATTATTTGTACAGTAATGGGATCCATTGCATAAGGCTAGGAATTACAGTGGTAGCAAAGGCCAACCTTTAGATTTTTCACTTAATGTAAATGTCTACCACCTCCCACTAATTCAAAAGAATCTTTAAGGTTTGTATTTATATGATTCTTTGAATACTTCATGTCACAGATACTGAATACAATCTTTCACAAAATGAATAAAGAAACCACATTCATGAAAGTTCACAAGTTATGCTTAAATTTCAAATGATTTACTTAAATTTCCCAAATTTCACTATTTTTTGTAGTTGCCAGTCTACTCCTTTATACCCTAAATCAAAATAAAGACCTTAGCCAAATGAAAAAATAGCAAACCAATAGAAAAAACACAAACCAAACAAAAAAACAAACAAATGAAGAAAAACCAAAACAAAACAAATAAAACAAACAAAAGCAACTAGACTATACAACAATTATAGTACGATACACAACAGGATATCACTCACCTTCTAGGCTTGAAAATAGTATTTAAGATGTTGACCATTAATAGGTAATGGTACATCTTCACCAGTTAAAGTTTTTAGCCTAAATGTATTGTCTCTGATTATTTCTGAAACATGTAGTGGACCTAACCACAATTTATCAAACTTACCATGGTTTCCTTTCTTTTCATGAGTCTTATCCCAACATAAAACCAGATCTGGTATCTTAAATGTCTTAACCTTCTCTCTTTTGTCAAACCATCTTTTAACTACATCCTTATGTTTTGCAAACTTGTCAATGGCCTGATCCCTTTTCTCATCTAATTATAACAACTGGACAATCCTAGCCTCTTTATGGTCATCAAAACCCAAATACTCATTTGAAAATTTCCAGGTAGGAATTTTCAAGTTAACTAGAAGTATGGGATCAGTCCCATATACTAAATGGTAAGGTGCATTGCCTAAGGCTGCCTTGACTTTCATCCTATCTACCCATAATGCATACTTCAACAAGGCATTCCATTCTTTGGGATTCTTAGCAATCAATTTTTTAATGATATCTAACAAAATCTTATTTGTTGATTTGGCTAACCCATTACTTTGAGGATAATAATTGGAGGAAAATTTAAGAACTATTCCATATTCAAGTGCCCATTTAGAAAACTTTAAAGATGAAAATGTAGGGCCATTGTCACATACTAGAGCATAAGGTGTTCCGAACCTAGTGATGATGTTCTCTTCTAGAAACTTGATGAAGACCTCAGTAGTGGAAAACTTACAACATGTCACTTCTGTCCATCTAGTATAATAATTTGTCACCATCAATATGAATGTGTGTCCAGTAGATGATGGAGGATTAATAACCCCAATAAAATCTAGTCCCCATTGAGCAAACGGTCTTGACTTTATAATAGGTTGCAATGGAGGTGTTTGATTTCTCCCTCTATCCACTGTAGTTTGGCACATGTGGCAACTTATGATATGATTCTCTGTATCCTTGAATATCATAGGCCAATAGTACCCCAACCTTAAGATTTTGTGTGTAGTTGCCAGATGGGAACCATGTATTGTCCCATATTTATCATGTAGTTCCAACAACATTTTATCTGCTTCATCTCTATTTAAACATCGTAAGTAAATCCCTTCATGATTTTTATTGAATAACAAACCTCCTTGCATCATATACCTCTAATCTTTAATTTTTAAGGCTCTCATTTGAGAAGATTTCATCTAATTGGGATACTTTCCAGATATGAGGAATGTATTTAGGTCATCATACCATCCAGGTGTATCATTACTGTTCAACACATACTGCTATTTTACCAAGTTAGGATTAGTATTGGATATGGTTTGTACCAAGGCTTGGCCTCAGACTAACTTCATTGGAATGATCTCCATATCAAACTCTTGTAGAACTATGATCCACTTTTCTCTTTTATCTCTAGGTTTACTTTGCATCTATAGCATTTTCATGGCTGCATTAGGCACTATGGCATTTATCTGACCCCTCAGAATGTAATGCCTAAACTTTTTTACTGCTCTTACCAATGCAAAATCTTGCCTCTCTGTATCCAAATACTTTAACTGAGTATCCTTCAATGGAGAACTCATGAAGGCAATAGGTTTTTCTTCGTTCTCTTCTCCTTTTTGTGTTAAAGCAGTTGCACAAGAATGTTCAGATGCAAAAGAGTAAATGTAAAAAGGTTTAGCATAATCTGGACTAGCTAACATAGGTGCATTAGAAATAGCCTCTTTAATGTCCTCAAATGCTGCTTTAGCCACTATTGTCCATTCTATTTTAGCATCCTTTTTCAATATTACATTTATTTGTTGCACAATTTCTGCATGAACTTTCTAACAAAGTTAATTTTACCGAACAAAGATTTCAGTTCCTTTTTACTGCTAGGCAATTGTAACTTCTTAATTCCCTCTACTCTATCTGGATCAATGGAAATTCTATTTTCAAAGATAATATGACCTAAAAACTTCCCCTTAGTTACACCAAATAAACACTTCTTTTGATTTAAAGAAATTCCATACCTTTTGCATCGTTTCAACACTTTCCTCAGGTCATCTGCATGAGTAGATATGTCCTTAGAAAACACAGTCAAGTCATCCATGTTATAATAATACATTTACTTGATAACCCATGAAATACGATGTCCATGGCCCTTTGCAAAGTGGCACCTGCATTAAGTAGGCCAAATGGCATTCTTCTGTATGCTTAGTTTCCCCACTTGCATGTGAATGTAGTTTTAAGCCTATCTTCTTTATCTACTAAAACTTGATTGTAACTAGAGAAACCATCAAGAAAAGGTATCATTTTAGCTCCATTAACTACCTATAACACTTCATCTAATGGGGGTAAAGGATAATTATCCTTTTTAGAAGCCTTATTCAGATTTCTAAACTCAACACAGTCTAATATCCCAACTTTTCTTTCTTACGGGCACTAAGTTAACAACCCAGGTTGAATGCCTCACTGGAAAAATTATTCTTGTAGATAATAATTTCCTTCTTCAAATATCAAGGGTTCTAAAATAGCATTCACAAGCCTTTTTTTTTGCCTAAATGGTTTTACTCCTAGTCTTAATGGTATTACATGTGTTATGATAGAAGTATCATAAGTTTTTAGATCTTCATAAGTCCACGCGATCACATGTTTATACTCCTTTAATACTTCTACAATTTCTTTTCTCAACTCATCAGAACATGATTTCCTAATTAAAACATTCTGTGGATTTTATTATGTTCCTAAGTTGAAGGGGTCACACTTACCTCCCTCTATTTTGGGAAGATCTTTTTGTCTTACTACTCCATCAAAGTCAAAGATTTTTTCTAATTCTATTACCCCTTTAGGTAAGAAATTACTCTTCAAGACTATTATGTCTTCCTCATCCCTTGATACATCAGGGATTTCCTAGTTATCAATGATTTGCATTTTAAACACCCCATGACAAGTGAGAAAATCCACAATCTGTTGATCTCCTTCAAATACCTAGAAATGTGTTACATTATAAGGTATACTTGGTACATTTACTAACTCTATGGCAAATCTTTTAAGACATGACAATGTTAAGTGTTGTAATGTGCTAGTAGCAACTGCTAGTGCATTTGGCCTCTGATTCAACTCTCTAGGGATATGTTCAATGTTAAAAGCATCAAAAGATTCAATTAAATCCCACACCCTATGTTTGTAACTGACCATTTTCCTGAAGTTACATGCATATAATTTCCTGACCTGTCTAATCACTAATTCAGAGTCAAAAAATACCTTGATCAATTTTACCTTTTTCTTTATAGCCATAACTAATCCATAGATCAGAGCCTCGTACTCTGCTACATTGTTAGTACATGGAAATTGAAGTCTATATGCTTCTAGAAAGGATTTACCATTTAGATCAACGAGTTCAACCCATGCCCTTGCCCCTTGTTTGGATTTCGATCCATCACATTTCAGAGTCCACATGTCAGTTTTGCTTTTATGAATTAGACCTTTTGTTTTAACAAGAACTATTTTATCTATCTCATGTATCATGGGAACATGCATATTCTCATGTATTTTTTTCCTAATTTGTATACATCCCTATGCTCTCTATTTGTTTAAGAAATTCAGACTGATTAGTACCTTTTGCCTTTACATCTTCACTAGGATTCTTTATCAACTTGTTAGCATCTTCATGGAAATGCAACCTAGGCTCAGTAAGGACACCTTTTCCCTTTTGTTTTCCTTGTAATTCTACACACTTCCTAAGCTAATATTCAATTATATCTCTACACATGCCATAGTTTTCTTCAGAGTGAGCAGTTTTATGTACCCTATACCAATTCTTATGCAAACTACATTGGATAGGGATAGGGACTCCATGTTGGATACATTTCTCTATTTCTTGTCTTATGATCTGACCAAAATGACTCACGACATTATCTTCTTCATCAGAAGAACCATGATCAGAGTCAACAAACACATTTGTTCCATTGTTAGTAGGTTTTGTTTCAAATTCAAAGGCTAAAATTTCTTCTATTTGTACTCCTCTACTTAAAACTCTATAAACTCTTGGTTCAACAGAAGCATACAATACCTCATTCATCTTGTTATACTTTGTAATCATGTGCTTCATTCTAGGTTCAGCATCAATTTTGATTTGATTTGGGATGCCTCTCCATGGCAACCACATGTGCAAAAAATAAGTGGCCATGTATCCGTTTAAAGTTTTAGACCAGTCCTTGCTCAATAGCATACCATAATTAACTGGGATGTCTACCACCTGAATATCAATGTATTGACTTACCCTAGGATCATAAGCTAATTGCATTTGAATATGCATAAGCTCTCCCACTACATCGACCTCGAAATTATCCAATTGTGTAACAACCTTAGCAAACTTTGTAGGGGTAAGCCCTAAAGTTTTACATATCCCCAATGTCATAACATTAGCCGAAGCTCCTGAGTCTACCATAAAGTTATGTAAATTTTTTCCAAACATTCTCAAGGTTAACAAAAAAGGAGGGGAATCCTTCTCTGTGTATACTACTACATTTGTACTTGTAGGTTGTTCAACAGATTTACTTTTATCTTTGGACAATACATCTTTACCATGCATGTCTATAACTGGATTGTCTTCTGGCCCTGACTCATCTAAGGATTTTATGAACGCATTCCTTACTCTAAGGCTTTTCAATAACTCATATAAAGGTACATTAACCTTTATCTTCTTTATCTCCTTAGACAAGTAATTCATTAATTTTGAGGTTTCATTTGCATCTACCTTTCCTACCTAAACCTTAGGCATTACTATTGCACCAGTACCATGATAGTTAGCTTTGGGAGGCATCGGGTTATTACTTGCATATTGGTTAGGCAGGGTATTGAGATTGTTTGGAGGTGTGGAGGTGGTGAAAGGACCTCCTACTTTACTAGTATTTCTTAGATTGTAAGTGTGATTCCTATTAGATTTTTGAAAGGCTTATATTTCTTCTGGTTCAAATAACACCTCATTTTCAGTTTCAAAAGGAAACTAAAAATCCTCTAATACTAAAGCTTATTTAGGATAAAAGCTATCACAGTAGTATGGTTCATCCTTTGCTATTTGATTCTCTTCCTCCTTAGTTGCGAAGGTAAAACTTTCTAAGACCATAGCAGACTCAAATCCTGAAGGTACTATCTCATTCCCCTTAGGGATTAAAAACTTAGATGTAGGAGCTTGTACTTCCACATTAAAAATACTAGCTACTAAATGGAATTGCAGACAATTAATTTCAACATCTAGATTAGTATTGTGAATCTTGCACCAATTCTTCAAAGCTACATTAGCCATTTGTATCCTAGCAGGTTGTTTAGGTTCCTAGTTATCTAGATTCTCAAATGGAGAAGCTAGAGTGCCATTGTTTGGTCGGTATTCCATATTCTAGGAGGTTTAGGCTGATTTAGATTTCTGTTATCATTTCCCCAAGCCTTGTTATCTCCATTATTTCCTCTATTTTGTGATCCCTATCCCTAGTTATGATTTTGGTTTTGATTGTGGCCTTGATTTTGATTATGATTTTTATTCTGATTGTGACCTTGAGAATTTCTACCATAGAAATTTTTATTTCTCATCTGAGTCATCTCTGAATGTGAGTACTTCTGGATTTGACTGTGTTACTTATTTTTACTCAACATTTTGAATCACACTCAGTGATCCATCATCAGGGGAATGAGAGCAAGAGAGGAGAAGAAAATGATAAATTGCAGACCATAGAAACATAAAAAGAGGGAGGGAGAAGGGGACACAGATGCCAAGAGATATCTCGGGGAAGGGGAGAACACCAACTAATTCAAAGATATGAAGAAAAGAAAAGTCTCCAGAGAAAGAAACAAAATAGAAAGGCCACAAGGAACCCCAAGAAAATAATAACATAAAAGAATATAGCTAAAAGACAAGAATTAAAAAGTTCAACCAATACAACAACCTACTAAGGAGATAAAGAACTAATAATGAGTAAAAATTAAATTAAATATATATCAAAACCTTAATATATAAAAATCAATAATAAATATAAATGGTTTATATATACAACCTAAAAAGTATAAACTATAAAGAGAAGAATATATATATAATGTTTAAAAAGGTGGGTAAAAATATATAAAACAACGAAATAAAACTAATAAAGAAAAGTACGTTGAAAACTAAAATAAAAATAGAAAATGAACAAAGACATAAAAAATTACAATACAGATTAAAAAATAGAGAAAAATTAAGTAGAGGGATATATATATATGACCAAAAACCTAAGAAAAGTGAGGAGAAAGAAAATAACCTAAAAAGAGTGTAAACATGAAACCAAGAGCATAAGGAATATATATTCTCAATTGTTAATCTCCTCAAATGTGTAGTAATTTCTTTCATCTCCTCTTTATCGTCTTGTGTTTTAGCCATATATGTATCTTGAGGAGGCTAAAAGAAAGACTGTCCACTAGCCTGATTGTTATTAGTACCATTACTTGTGTATGGAACTATGGCCTAAGTAGGGACGGGGTTATATACTAGTGCATATGTAGGCACTGGATTCAACAATGGAGTATGATGCATTGGAACACCATTCCATGGTTGCGTTAGTCTGGAGCTCTAGGACTTACCACACTTAGAAAAGGATTATATGTTGTTTGTCTCATTTCTTGGTTAACCTTTACTATCTCTTTATAAGCTTCTGACAAACTATCTATATTAGCCTATCTCTTAACAAACGTTGAGGTCAAAGGATTTAAAGCAGCATAGTACATTGCTAAGATCGCCTCGGTGGTCACATTGTAAGGATCAACCATTTTAGAATATGCCTTTTGGAACCTATCATTAAAGTTGCCTAGGAGTTCCCCTTCACCTTTTTTGATTGCTGCTAATTTATGATTCAACAATGATGGTTCAACAGGCCCTCTAACTGGGATAAGAATGCTTTTTCCATGAGTTCCTAGGTGGTGATATAACCATTTGGCAAGTTCATATACGAATTAGAAGCCTATTCATTGAATGTGAATGGGAATAATCTGCAAACTACATCCTGATGTTCTAACCTTGCCTTGAAGCAAGCTTCTTTGAAGATTCTGATATGATCTTTAGGATCCTGATGTAGTTGATACTTAGGGCAGATTTTCTAAGGATTTTTAGGCATCTCGTGATAATCAGCAAAGAGTATAGGTGAATTGACATTAAAGTATGCCATGACTAGACCTCTAGGCGGACTAGGTCTTCTAGGAGGGCTAGGAATTTTATAAACAAGATGACTTATGGGAGGACTAGGACCTCCACGGGGACCTAAACCAAGATTTAACGATCTAAATGTAGAACCGCCAAGACTTACTATATTTGGTATAATCAAAGGTGACCCTGGGGGAGTCCTCAATGAACTTCCTACCTATAATATTCTAGGATTCCAAATCAAAGGACTCTTATTCTGTTGTCTATCAGGTAGTTGTGTGAAGATATTACCTGAATTGGACCTATACCTGGTCACTCAACCAATATTATGAGCCAACTTTGTACAAATCTTACCTTAATTCCAAACAAGCCCTCCTTCTAGTGCTAAAAACTATTGATGTATCTAAATTACATAAGAAACATGAGATAAATTCATAATGAACTCAGTCTCTCTTGAAAAGTATGGAGAATTATACAAAGATAATTCTCAACTCTAAGGCTTCGGTAGTTAGTTCTTGAGGATATTGGATAGTTTAGTGGTTCGTTGTGAGCTATAATGTTCAAGCAGCCTTACATAAACTAAAGTAATCTATGACTTACTGGACTTGCTCCATTTATGTAAATAACTACAAATTACACTAGAATTAGTGATCCTTTGCATGTATTTACCATTTTACCACAAATCTTTGCATAAATTTTGATAAAACAAACTTTGCATCCTAGATTTATATGAAAATTGTCAAAGATCTTTACAATTCCTCATTCTTTATTCAAATATATAACAATTTCCTTTATATTTATACGTGCATGCTAGTTATTTATGATGTTTGGGAAAAGTTAGAGAAGATAGGGTTAGAAAACTCAATTTTGGAGGAATTATTTCTCTGCTACTCATGTATACAAGATTAATCAATTGCAACTCTTCAAAGGAGTAAATTCCATGTATGCTTGTCCTGAGTAGTATCATGAATTAACATACATAAATGTGATCATCAAAGGAAATACACTAAAGAATACCTGAATCTAATGCACTCTGGAATAGACATAAGAATTAGATGTTTGCATTCATTATTATATGAAAAATCTTTCAAATTTACAATGTATTTAGACTTTAAATTCTTTGAAAACATTAGCAATTAATCAAAACTCACAGACACTTTACAGATACAGGGAGAAACTAGATATTCCACATTATCTCTACTGTATATGTTTAGTGGAAAATTAGATTCGTTAATCTTTTGTTGTGTAGGTATTTAAATCCGCCTCTCCACTATACATTAAAGGATCTAGCTCCACTATACATTAAAGGATCTAGGGTCGAGTGGTGAGCTATCATACCCTAGAGTCACTTTAAGATGTAGGGAAACTATGATTAAGGAATTAATTATCAATTTTTCCTTCTCCTATGCTCAATTGACCATAAAACCTTAATTATGCAAATACGACAACAAATTAATGAATTATGGAAAAAGCTCTTGCAGACGAGAGTAAAATACTAAATTATAGAATACCTATTTTCAGGGTTCCAAAGAGAAATAGTTAGAGACACTGGAGCGGGTACCCAAGTCTAAGGTACCTACTTTTTCGGGGAATCTAGACCTCCTTCAGACACTGATCAACACTGTAACTTCTATTTTCTGAAACCTATCTGCGGAGGACACTGGAGTGAGCACCCTAGTCCTAGAAGTGATTCTTTGTCAAACTTTCCTTTAAATCTTGAATCTCTGATGTCTGCCCAACCTTCCTGCAACTCCACTTTTTCTAGATGCTACACCTATAACCTACAACTAGAAAACTTGGTTTGGGGGATGTGATGTTGGGAGGTTTGCCTCAATCAAACCCTGGAGGACAGTTAAGTCTCTGAACACTATTGTCAGATAAAGAGGGCATGCCCTTGTGAGACAGAGGCCAAAAACCAAAGGAATCGATGATAAAAACACAATGATATGTCACCTTGTAGTGAAGCTTTCATGGAGGAAGATGCTCTTCATGCCATGAAGGAATTGATGCTCAAATCTACAAATATCAACACACAAAACATACAAGTTTGCTCTTGTAACATAATGGAAATCCTTCAGCCACCTTCAAAACACAAGAGCTTGCCAATTGGAATCTAGTTCACAAATGAATGCCTACAAATGATTATATATGCATCTATAAGCACTCCCGCCAAGATATTTGAGATTCAAACTTACTGTGTCGGCAAAGGGACCTAATAGCAGTCACTAACTAACACTCAGAAATTGGGGCTGTCCCAAAATAGGGTAGGACTAGGCCACGGGAGCCCAAGTCCTTCACCCCTATTTTGGGTAGGGTACAGCTCAAGGGGTCCACCTAGGCCCTATTTTCCAAGGAACCTAGGTCTCATTCCATCAGGGTGTTAAAATATGAAATAAAATGTCCTAAATGCATGCTAAAGACCTGGGAGCTAAACCTTATGAGGGAAAAGCTCCCAAGGGGACATTTTCTGACGTTACATTTAGCCCCCAATTTAATGTATGTATAAATGCAAGGCCAATACATGTATTAAAATAAGGTCATAAACACAACAAACACACCAAGTATGGAGAAGACATGCCAATCACATAGAAAATAGTAACAGGTACGTCAAACACAGAGAAGACAGACATAGTCACACAGAACACAGAGTAGACAGTTAATGCATAAAAGACACATTAATGCCTGGAAGACAAAAAAGATATCTTTTCTTTTCTTTTTCTCATATATATGAAATGCAAATGCAAGTACTAGAAAGTAAACAAACCTCCCAAAATGCAGGAAGCACTAATCGAAGGTGTTGGTCTCTGCATAATGGGCAACACACACGCAATACATGTAAAACCTCCCAAAATGCATGAAGCACTACTCAAAGGCACTGGTCTATGCATATGGAGAAACAAACATGCCATACAAAACAAGCACACAAAAACACACACACTTGAAGACATGGAGAAAACATGACAGACAAGCGATAGTGTTTCCTTATTTCTAGGCTCAACACCATCTCAGGCACATTACAGGGACATAACGATGATTGGGATTAACCACAACAATCACCAAAGACATGCTTAAGGGTTGAGTTAGTCACAGAAACACTCCCCGCCTCCGTAGAGGACTTTTGAAAATGACAGGATGATGCAATCTGCTCTAAGATATACACCATCCCTACTTCCATATAGGGCTTAAGAAAAAGGATATGCTCAATATCCCACCTCCACAGAGGGCTTACATGATTGATTGATTGATTGTAAACAAACTTAGGATGCACAATGCACTACTCTGGGGCACAAGTCTATGCATCTGAGGTCAAACTTATTGCTAACATCTATAACAGACAGCTTACCTTATATGCCCCCACCTTAAGGTGGTTGATTCAGTTATTGATATCAATCACGTTAAGGTAGGAAGTAAACACACAAGGGAACACCAACTTTTGCAAAGCCCATGCCCCCCGGAGGTGACATGTACTTTACAATCGCCAAATGTTCCCACAAACACATCCTTGCAAGAAACATGTTAGTTTCTACAACATTATGATAAACAACAACATCAATGCATATGATTAACCACACAAAGAGCCAAGGTTATACAATGAATTTAGAGTTTGAGGATAACCGTAGGGCTATATCATAAATCTCTCTAAATCAAGTACTACCAAGGCTAGATTCAAAGGAAAACAAAGGTGCATAGGGTAGTAGTATCGTTAAGGTTTGTAAATACAATAGAAACATCATAAAATTCACTACACAAAAAGCACGAGTGCTTCCACTAGCCAAACATCAGATAAAATATACAACCCATTCGTCATATTAGGAACTAAGTCCATTTTTTGATTGCTATCAAAAGGATCACTAGGTCCACATCAGTATAAATGTTTGTCGTCATCCGCCTACTAGATGGAAACAGTAGAGGAAGGGAAACAATAAATAAGAGAGAAGAAAACAAGTGTCTTAGGGATAGTCATGTAGGAGGGTGCCCCCAAGTCATCAACCATGACACTATGTCCGTAAGACACAACACACAACAATGAAATCAAAGAGAGACAATATAAAAGAATGATGATACAAATAGAAGAAGGTCACAACGGAGGTGGTCTCCTGGTATCCTAAACCTTATGGGAGAATCTGAGGT
The DNA here is from genome assembly GCA_027924645.1 of Cunninghamia lanceolata. Taxonomy (NCBI): domain Eukaryota; kingdom Viridiplantae; phylum Streptophyta; class Pinopsida; order Cupressales; family Cupressaceae; genus Cunninghamia; species Cunninghamia lanceolata. The sequence goes on from BSBN01000015.1 coordinate 6,540,780, forward strand.
CATCCCAGGAGGCCTAAACAACACATAACACATCACGAGGGAAGCACATCATGAGAGAGATAAAAGGTTAGAAATACTTACCTGGTAGCACCATCATTAAGAACCTGCATATCTAGGATATCTATCATGTTGTTTTGATCTTGTTGAATTAACATTAAGTTAGGATGACAAGAAACTTTCGTTTCTTTAAAAGGATTATATCCAATGCGCCTTGAATCGGATTCTATAGGTACTCGAATCCCTTGTTGATTTACACTACATCCCTTACCTACATAGTTGTTATGCTTGTACAAAATTTGAAATCCACAACCATATAGAGAATCTAGTTCCTTAGAAGAAGGTGAAGCCTCATAGGTATCATAATTTGTAGTATAAGTTAGAGTATTGTCCTTATTTTCAACCAAGGAGACTTTGTTATTCTTAAATGTCCAAAAGGTTGCTTAGATAAGATCAATGCGACTTTTGATGTGTCAGGTTTATTAAATTTATATTCCCCTATACTACAAGGGTTAAAATCTAATGAACCCTAATCATCACCAACAAGTGTATTCGATGGTTGAGAGTTTTGCACAACATTAGTCATTTATGGATCGCTTCACAAATTGTTTAATCTCATATGATTGTAAACTTGTTTTTGCATTTCAATGTGTAAACAGTTATCTGGTTCAGGATTAGCATGAATAGTATGAAGTTTGCCTTTGAATATAAATTTGATTGAATGATGTAGAGTGGAAGGGACTGCCCCCAATGCATGAATCCAGGGTCTACCAAGAATCATGTTGTAAGATAAATAACTAGGAATGACATGAATTAGGGTAGGCACCATCATAGGTCCCACTTTTATAGGTAAAGTTATAGTACCTATGGATTGTCATCGAACATTTTCAAAACCATAGATACTTAATAGTTCTAGCTTGATGGAAGATGTATCAACTTTAATCTTATGTAATAAGTCAATGCCATGAACATTAAGAGCTGATCCATTATCAATCATAATTCTCTTAACCAATGTTTTGTTTATTGTAACAAATATTACAAGAGGATCATATTGATTTTGAACTTCAATTGACGGTAATTCCTATGGTTGAAAGACAATATCTATTTTTGTCACATGCATACTATCCAATATGGCTACTACATCATTAGGCTTAGTAGTAGGTGGGACAATCACATTTTGCAAAGCTTCTTGGAGCATTCCATGGTATGTAGGCGATGTTTGTACTAAATCCCAAAGAGAGATCTTAGCCAAAGTAGCGCGAAGCTCGTTGACAAGATCATACTCTTGACCACTTGTATGAGTAAGACAAGGTGGTTGAGGGAGCATAGGTTGAGAACTTGGAAGAGAGATAAGCACTTGTGGTGCTTGCTTACTTTGCTTGTTATTATGGGTGTTATATGTATGAGCAACCACATTTTGCACACTCTAATTTCTTGGAACAATTTGCTTTGCATATTCATAGATGTGATCTAGGGATCTACCTTGAACAGTAATCACTAGTTTTAAGCAAGTGGGTGCAATAGGTACCCCTCAGACAATCATCTTAGGAATATTGCTACAAAATTTATTGATCCATATTGAATTAACACTATTTCCATCTTGGTTGCATCCAACATCCATCCCTAAAGGATTTAATGTGACAGACCTTTTCTCATCCACTAATGCTACATCTTGGCTAGGGAGAGCAATGGGATGAGAGGAAGGTACTGTCTCACTAGTCAAACTAGAGCTATCCATAGTCCTCTCATTGGAGGTTCTTGAATTTTTAATCAAAGGTGAAAGGTCCAATGGATTATCCGTAGAGGTCTCATGCACCAAATAATCGTTAGGTGAATAGTCTTTCTCTACCCATGAAGAATCCTTCTTGAGGGGGAGCCCTTTATCCACTAATGTTTCATTTTCCAAAGAGGGTATGATAATGTTTAGAAATGTGTCAATAATTTCATCCTCTTGTGCCAGTATATCCTCATAGGAGGAATCATTTTCTATGCCATCCTCATACATTTTAGCTATTAAATCCAAAGCATTAAGAGAACTTTCACTCTCATCATTCTTAATGTGTTTCATCAAATATGCTACTACCCAAGGGTATGTATTCATGAGAGAGGTGAAGTTATCAAAATCAGATACATAGTCAAGGATTTCAAATGAAGAGCATTTAAATATATCCTCGTGATACATAGCTTGTAAATAAGTGAGCACATGAGGACTCTTATTAAGAAATTTGTAGAAACTCTCAAAGTTCTTGATATATGCATGTAAAGATACCAAAATGCAATGAGGTAAATATGCCATAGTGAAATTTATTGTAACATCAATGCATAATCAGTTTTTAAAAGATTTTGAAAAGTATGCAAAGACCAATGCAGAACTATACGCAAGAATGACCTAAAATGCTTGATTTTTTGTACTTTTTCAATGCAAATGAATGAAACAAAGGGTGCTGTCAGGATTTTAGTCAAGGGAAGCAAATTATATGTCTGATATTAGTCCCAAAATAGAAAATTATCCTTCTCAACACAATCTTGATGTGATTTCAAGATCATGCCAAGTCCAAATACAGTGAAAATGTCAAAATAATCACTTTTTTTCACCGGAATTCAATGCAAAATAGCATAACAAAGGGTGTTGTGAGGAAAATTATGATGGAAATAAAATAATATCAGAAATAACAGCCACTTGATGTAAAAATATCCAACACAACACGCTTTTAGTGCAAACTAGGTAAAACCCTAGTGAAATTATAGCAAAAATAAGCTATTTTCGTGGTTTTCTAACTCCAAGACCTAGAAAAGGAGGTGTTGTAAGGAATTTTAGGAGGGAAAGAAAATAATATCAATAATATATATCACCTCAATCCATAAAACTGATCACAACACACTTGGAGTGCGAACTAGGTCAAACCCTAGGGCAAAAATTGTCAAAAAGTGTAGTTTTTCACCAAATTTTCACTACAAGAGCCTGTTAAAAGGGTGTTGTGAGGATTTTTATAAGGGAAAGAAAATTATTACCCTGATAACAGCAAATTAGTGCAAAAATATCTTCCACAACACACATATGGTGCAAGTTTATGAAGTCGATAAGGCCAAAATTAGTGAAAATCGTTGTTTTCGAAGCCCTAGGTTTGAGATTTTGGAACAAAATGCTATGAGAATGGTTTGAAGTCTAATTTTTGATGTAAATTACATAATCTCAGATCTGAAAATGATTTTCAAGCTTAATCATGCAAAATTCCTATGCAAATTTAATGAAAATGCACCAAAATTGCTAGTTTTTGTTGAAATTTTTAATGCAAAAATGCAAATAATTTAAATTTAAATGCAAATTCAAACTAAAATGAAAGACTAAAGCCAAATGAAAATTCTAATGAGCCTCTAAAATTAGTAGAAAAATCTGATAAAAGATTTTTCCTACAAACCCTAGATTTTGGAATTATTAGGTTATATAAAATTGACAAAATTTCCACAAAACCCTAGCAATTAAATGATGAAAATGCAAAGAAAGATTTTGAATATTTTTATTTCTCTATATTTTATATTAGATCTGATGTAAAAATCATGAATTAGGAAAATTTAGGAAGAATTGACACAATTTAGTAAGCCGAACAATGCAAATTTTTTTGTATTTTTCCAAATTTTTCATTTTTTTTTAAAATTTTCCCAATGTAATAAAGTAAATGCCAATATGAATGAATTAAATCACACCAAATCTGTAGAAAAACACTCAACAAGTTGTAATTTAATTTCAAAAACATGGGTTCACTAGAATGCTTAGAGGAAAATTGGATTCGTTAATCTTTTGTTGTTTAGGTATTTAAATCCGCCTCTCCACTATACATTGAATGATCTTGGGTCGAGTGGTGAGCACTATCATACCCTAGAGTCACTTTTAGATGTAGGGAAACTTGGATTAGGGAATTAATTATCAATTTTTCCTTCTCCTATGCTCAATTCTAATTATGTAAATATGACAACAAATTAATGAATTATAGAAAAAGCTCTTGCAAACAGGAGTAAAATACCAAATTACAGAATACCTATTTTTAGGGTTCCAAAGTAGAACATTTGGAGACACTGGAGCGGGTGCCCAAGTCCAAGTTACTTGCTTTTTTGGGGAATCTGGACATCCTTCAGACACTGATCAGCCCTGTAACTTCTATTTTTTGAAACCTGTCTGCGCAGGACACTGGAGCGAGTGCCCTAGTCCTAGAAGTGCTCCTTTGTCTGACTTTCTTTCAGATCCTGAATTCCTGATTTCTACCCAACCTTCTTGCAACTCCACTTTTTCTAGATATGACACCTGTAACCTGCAACCACAAGACTTGGTTTGGGCATTGTGGTGTTTAGAGGTTTGCCTTAGTCAAACCCTGGAGAACACTTAAGTCTCCGAACACCGTTGTCAAATAAAGAGGGTGTGCCCTTGTGAAACAGAGGCCAAAAACTAAAGGAATCAATGATAAAACACAATGATATGTTACCTTGTAGTGAAGATTTCATGGAGGAAGATTCTCTTCATGCCATGAAGGAATTGATGCTCAAATTTGCAAATATCAACACACAAAACATACAAGTTTTCTCTTGCAACACAATGGAAAGCCTTCAATCACCTTGAGAACACAATAGCTTGCTAATTGGAATCTTGTTTACAAATGAATACCTACACATGCTTATATATGCATCTACAAGTACTCCCACCAAGATATTTGAAATTCAAACTTACCGTGTCGGCAAAGGGACCTAATAACGGTCACTAACCGACACCCAAAAATTGGGGCTGCCCAAAAATAGGGCAAGACTAGGGCATGGGCACCCAAGTCCTCCCCCTATTTTATGTAGGGTACAACTCAAAGGATCCACCTAGGCCCTAGTTGCCAAGGAACCTAGGTCTCATTCCATCAGGGTGTTAAAATATGAACTAAAATGTCCTATATGCATGCTAAAGATCCGGGAGCTAAACCTTATGAGGGAAAAGCCCCCAAGGGGACATTTTCCAATGTTACAGTAGACACAGGCACATTCCACTTCACACAAATTTAGCTTAAAGTATTTTACTTCTCTTGCCTAAATGTAACATATGTCTTTCTCAAACTCTGTGTGAAATTCTCTGTAATTTTACTCTCAAATGCAATTGTGAAAATAAACATCATCAAATTTCACCTTTTAACTTGTTCAAATTCTACATTTCAATGTTAGACTAGTCTTAGATGAGCATTAAATGCTTCAATTAATATATATAGTTCTGTTTACATTCAACTTTTCGTTAAAGTTTGTATTTTGAACTTTGTAGTCATTATTTCCCATTTCATTTCCTTGTATCTCATTTTTTGTATATCAATCTTTGTATGTTCCTATGTATATTTCATGCAATCACCAAAATATAAAAACTCAGACTTGCGCAGGTTTACAAAACATATTTCATTTAATTTCATGCTCAGCCTTGTATATCTGTCATTTGTATCACTTATATATTTTGCATCTTGATCCTATCACTGTGGACCCCACCCAATTCATACAATTATCAACTTTAAACAGTTTCAGGTTTTGTATCTAGCCTTTTGTATATCGCAATGTACATGCAACACATACATTCCAACGTACAAGTGTGGACCTACCAGATATATCAACTAACTTTAACCCTTTTGCCAACTCTGGCTTTTAATCTTTGTATCTTCATTCTTTGTATATCGAGTTTGCATATAACTTGACATACATACAAAAGCACGGAGCCTACTCTATTATACATCATATTTAAATCACCTTCAGATCCACTTTTACAATCAAATGTATAACTTTTGTATATCAGAAACCTTTATGATAATAACCCGTGGGTCCCACCAACTTGAATCGCTTTTAATTTAGCTTTGAAATCCTCTATTGTATTTGTATTTTAGATGCAAACACTTATACATAAAGATATATTACAACATTTATTCGGATTTCAACTTTTATAAACTGGGTTACATACTCTTTTCAGGTTTGGGCATGTATGTTCACCTAATTTGTATATTGAATGCATGCTTTTGAACATACAATACAATACCCAAATACAAATGTGGATTCCAATTTTTATTTACTTAACCTCCGAATCTAATCATGTCCATATGTGCATATTAAGATTTGAATGTTCACGATGTACATGCAAAAGATAAGATACACAAAACCTGACTACCCCATAATACAACAATATTAGCATCTCACATGCAAATAAATTTGTACATGACATACAAATTTAACTGAACACTATATTTTACCAAAACCTTCATATTTCATGAAATACAAGGAATTTCAAGTTAGTTCAAAAAGCAACCCTAAATCATTTATCACATAAAATTCACTAGTACCCCCTATTTCTCTCTAAGACTAGATATTTTGATTTTACAAACATTTTTTACACTACATACCCTTTTCGCTTTACCACCAAGCAGGACCAAACCCAGTGAAAATAAAAGCAAACAGAGTCCTCATTTTGCTAGAGGGTAAAATGGGGATGTTGTGAACATCACAATAGATCCTTTTCCACAAATCTTACCATCTGTATCATCACCAAACCTAACTAGTCCTCCATCATATTTTTAAAATTTAAAAAACTTACTCTTATCTCCTATCATGTGATTTGAACATCCGATGTCAATGATCCATTCATCTTCTTTTTTAGTATGAAATGATGACAACACTCCTGGACTTCCTTCCTTCACATAGCTTGCAAGATTAGCAGAAATAGGTTCTTCCCTAAGTGCAATAAACAAGCATTCACTACTATTACCATCATCATAATTAGGTTCATCATTAGTTACACCATCATCATCTCTAACATAATAACTCTTTCTTACCATTTTTCCTTTACTTTCATTGTATTTGAACTTCAAAGATCTATCAGGACATCTTGAAGCATAGTGACCAATTTTACCACAATTGAAACATTTGAAAGGTAAGATACCTTTAAATTTTCCTATGCTGGCTCTTTTCATTCTGCTTGCAAATTTTGCCTCAAGTTCTTCAAAATTTTCTTCATCTGATTCCACAACATATTTATCTGATCTAGCAATCTTTTCTTCCTTGGCCTTAAAGGTAGTCTTATTTTTCATAGGGCTATTAGTAGTACCAAATTCTCTCATCTCAAAAGCAGTTAGTTTACCAAGCAATTGATCTTTTGTAAGCTTGCCATATCAAACAATTCTTCAATGGTAGATTCCTTCTGACTATAAGGTTTGGGAAGAGTTCTGAGTATTATATCTACAACATCCCCATCATGTATATTTCCACCAAGAGCCTTGATGCTACTGACAAATTCATCAATCTTCTGTATGTAACTTTTTATGTTCTCATCCTCATCCATTCACATGGTTTCATATGTGGTCTTCAAGTTCTACAACTGTAGTTTCCAGATCCACAACTTTTGCCATTTCAGTGTTAAACAAGGCATTTAATAGAGAATATTTAGTTTTGTGATTAGTCTCATAATCCTTATCTCTTTATCAGTCTTCGGACCATTTTAAGGTGTATTTATCTTTGACCATTGTCTAAACATTGTAAGCAATAGAAATAAGCTAACTTTGCAGTTGTACCCTCTAGTAGGCATAGTCAGATCCATCAAACTGAGGAATGTCTTTCTTGTGTGCCATCCTGGATCTACCTTAAGTTGTTAGGCTTTCTTCTAAGGAACCTTTCTCTAATAACAATTGTTGAAGGCACAAGACAACTAAGAGGGGCATGAATCAGTTGTATCAAAACTTTAACTTATTTAAACAAGATCACATTCACATTAAGTTACTTCAACTCCTTATTCTGTTATGAAGATTAAACATGAACAACATAATCAAAACATAAGCACATCAACACCATACACACATGAACACCATATTTGTACATGGAAAACCCTAAAAGAGAAAAACCACAGTGAGTGTTAGCTCACAATATAATGTAGTAACAATATCAAATAATGAAGAGGCTCACTGCCCAAAATACTCACTGCAAAAAGGCTCATTGCCATAGGGTGGCTCACTACTAAGGGGTGGCTCACTACCAAGGAGTGGCTCACTACTAGGATTGGTGGCTTAGTGCCATGAACTAATATAGTATCATCTAAAACATGCCTAAGTTTAGTTTCATTGAAGCGCAATATATCTCTTCTCAACTGCTTTTTACAATACACACACTTTATCTTCATATCTTAAAAAAAACTCAATTCACCCTTGGAGTCATTACATATATTTATACCGATCATCAACCTTGGAACATTTATCAAGGTCGGCAATATAACTTACAACCATTAGAACTATCTCCAAGGTTAGCATACATACATAAATCAAATTAGGTCTGGACCAAAACAAACTTGTGAATCAAATGAATGAAAGAAGAACACTTTAGGGTTTATCTCAGACACAAATACATCTTCACACACTTGAACATGCTTATACACTCCACGAATCTCCTCCGCAACAAGTGTAAATAACCAATTCATCCAGAACTAGTGCAAACATCAAGAATACTTAAATACACGCTTCCATGAACTTCATTATAGCTTATAGATCAAGCACATGCCTTTAATACATTCTAGAGGTATCTAGAAACAACATAGAATCACCTAGGAGCCAACAAATCCATCTGCAATAGATCTTACTTTAGGACAACAAATATCACTTGAAGACATATCACAGATTGCTTCACAACAAACACTATCAAACTCTTCTAATCAATAACTTGCTTTTCAGAGAACCAATCACAAATCCTTTGGAGTGAAGATAGCTAAGGACCTTATAAACTTAAGTCCAAAATTGCAAGACCAAAATCCAAATTGTGGAGAAATGCAGAGAAAAATACTTTCTCCTTATCACTCTACAAATGCTTTCAGGCATAGTCTTCAAACTGGTGAATAGAAATTTTGCTGCACAATGATTCGGACCACCAAATTATGGATTTAGCATCTGCAAATACTTATCTAAATCATATCCAAATCTTATACTCTGGTCTTCAATATAGAGTTAATGCAGAGCAAAAACTCATGGATAGTGTCCTTAACATGACAACTCAATCAGTCAACAAACAACAATCTGAGAAGACACAGTTGACACCAATGACAACACAAACATCTTGACATCAATGAAAACACCAGTTAGCACATACTTGTAACATTCATAACTCAAAACTTTAGTGCATGGATTAACTTTTTCCCCAATTTGATAATATATTTTTTAAATAAATCTTTGAAGTTGCGTGAAATGAAAATGCAACTATTTTTATGGGACATCAACTTTTGCCTTGAGATGACACTCAACACCATATTTTGGTGCTGATGACCTACTTTTAGTATAAATAAAAAATAAACTATAAACACTAATTGAAATATTTAAAAAATATATATATTTACAAATTACACTTTTAGATCTACAAAAGGGTATTTTTAGATTCCTTTAAAATGATTAGTTGCATGAATACGAGTTGTTAGAACATCAAGTTTTTCAAATAATTTCATTTTTTTGGTAGATGATCCCAAATTGATGCTACATATGTTTTTAGTGGATGGTTCCAATTGGAAAAGTTGTGGCCTAGATCTAATTTATCTAGAATGAATCTGGATAGAACATAAGTTTCACCAAAATTGACATTTAGTTGGAATACTTAAATACATTTATGTTGATAACTTGGCCCAAAGTGTGACACAACTTTGAACTTTTACCCACCAAAACATACTTATAGGCTGCCAACTTTAATGTTCCCTTTTGATTATCATTATACCTAGAGGGTAGCTTAAGTTTTCCAGATAGAAAACTACATCCTTATACCAAGGATCATCTTTCAAATGACAAGGAGGGAGCACTAAACTAGAGGTTACTTGATACACTTCTATTTCCTCCAAGTTTGTATCTACCATTATCTTTGAAAGGCTTTGACCTCTAACTGTATTTGTGTTTGCACCTCCATATCATATTCTTGGATCTTATTAATCCATCTACATCTCTTTCCAGAAACTTCTTGCTAAGTAAAAATGCCCCTCTTAGCTATATGTGGCACATATGCATTGATTTTGGCTCCTATGAGATAAGGCCTGAAGTTGATCAACTTTTACAAGAGCATATGCATGTTTTTCCATGATGGAGTAATTGAACTTAGCATTTTGCAATGATTTTCTAAAGAATGTTATAGACTGCTCATATCCATGAATATTATTCTAAAGCAATAGAACAACAATGGTGTAGAATGAAGTGAAATAAAACAATTAGAATGGCCTCAAATAATATGGGCTAGTTAAAAATGTAGTTGTCTTGAGTGTATCCTTAATGCTTATGAATGATTTAGTTGACTCCTTATCCCAACCAGTTAACTGTACCTTTTTAAGAACATTGGAAATTTCTTTTGTCTTCTTAGCAAAGTTAGGAACGAACCTCCTAACAAAATTTATTTGTCCAAAGAAGGATTTTACTGCTTTGATTTTTTTGGAATAATGAATAAGTTCAATTTCTGTGACTCTTTCTAGATCAATCTTCACACCATCCTTGGACATAATTTACCCTAGAAGTTTACCTTCCTCAACACTGAATATGTACTTCTTAGGATTTAATAAAATCCCATATTCTAAGCATTGTTTGAAAATTAATTCCAAGTGTTTGTAATGGTCATCTCTATTTTGGAATAAGCTATCAAATCATCTTGATAAACCACCATGATTTCATTTATGAGTCTAGAAAATGCAACATCCACTACCCTCTAAAAGGTAGCTCCTGCATTCTTGTGTTTGAAAGGCATCCTTACATACAAAAACATACCCCATGGGATGGTGAAGGTAGTTTTGTATTGCTCAAACTCTTTAACCATTACCTAATTATATCCTAAGAAATCATCCATCATTGACATTAGCTTAGACCCTATCACTTTTTATAGTAAATGATCTATACTGGGCCATATGTAGTTATCCTTGAGCAATTTAATATTCAAATTCCTAAAATCTACACAAATCCTAATGTCCCTATTCTTTTTTCTTACCAGGATGAAGTTTGAGACCCATTCTAAATGCTTAATTACCTTGATTATGCTACTTTCCTTCAGCTTCATTAACTCCTTTTACATTTGAGGGGCTAATGTAGGATTATAGGCCTTTGCTTTTGGCTAAATGGTTTTTCAATTGGTTCTAGAGGAATAGTATGTTGGAACATGTCTTCCCTTTAAGATTTCAAATCATCATATGACCATGGAAAACATTTCTTGAACTTCTTTAGTAGGATGATCAACAATTGTTTATCTATTGACTTAAACTTCTTCACAATGTACATCTTTGGATCTAATTCAGTCCCTAGATTTACTAGTACATAATTTTTGTTGATTGGTTTGCTTCTTGTCTTGTATCTAAGTCATTAATATCAAACATACTTTCAAGAGCCACAAGGCCTCTTGGAATGGTATTGGTCTTGAGCTGAATGATCTCATTTTCGAATAGTCTTCTTTCCATCTTCTACCTAAATCATTGGCTACCAATCAATCTACTGGTTATCAAAATCACCTACACTATTCAAGAAATTATAGATATTCCTATCATCATTGAAAACTTTCTATCTATATATATTGTTAGGGATACTAAGACTAGTGAGGACTTCAACACTATAAGTGTGATGAGGTGATGATGGAGAAGTATCAAATTTTTAAGCCTTAATATCAAGTGCATCAATTGTAACATTTTCACTTCTATCCATCCACTTGATAAGAAAAACATAAAAAATTTCAATGGTATGCCACACAACATTCTTGTACATTTTCAATCTTATCTCTTTTACTATATATGAACATCTAACCTAAGATACAATTAATTCTGAATCACTTAACAAACTAAGAAATTTAATTCTATAATTCATAGAAATGTTCATCCCAAGTAGCAGAGCTTCATATTTACCATGTTATTGGTGCACCCAAAATTCAACCTAAAAGTGAACTTGTAATGAGCACCATCTAGAGAGATTAAAACAATACCTGCTCCATCTCCTTCCTATGAATAAGCACTCTCGAAATACATTTTCCACACATCATTACCTTCATAGCAAGAAGTCATTGAGCATGTGGTTAGATCTATGAAATTATTAACACTATCATTAAAGTTCCCAACAAAGTTGTCAGGCTTGACATCTTCATAGTGTATCTCATCCTTTGTCATTTCTGGATCCCCCACAATGCATCTCATCTTTTTTTCTCTATGCAACTACACCTCTTTTCCATTGAATGATATGGCGGCATAAGATAAATCCATTTGTATGCTACCACCTATTGAAGCTACTCATTTCCTTGACAACAACATATCCCATTTGGTTGGGATCTACAACGATTATGTTCATCAAGAAACATTTACAAGGATATGCAACAAGTTGAACCTCTACATCATTGACAACCCTAGTAACATTTACCTCCCTAGAATCCATTGCATAAAATTTACCATAATACTTAGAAAATTTCAGGCCTAACAAGTTCATAACTTATAAAGGCATCACATTACTTGATGCAATAGAATTTAACATGTAGTTGTGCATAAATCATCCCTTTATCAGCAATGAGGTATAAAAAAATCAATCCAAGTTGGATTACTTATAGATACTATCCCAAGGTAAACCTCAGGTATTTCTTAAGTGATTACCTTAGTAATATTTTCTTTTGAGGGGCCATCTAGAGGATTTGTTTGGTTCTCAAATTCTATTCAAGCACTAATATATTGTAGAGCCCTATCCTTATGTTATAGAATTCTGAGAACCCCTGAGAGTGGAAACATACTATTGTTTGACTTAGATTAAATACCATGTCAATTGGGACACAATCAGGTAAAGGAGTAGACAAAGGCATACATTATGACATGAGTATCAGGAATACAAGGCATTAATTAACCACTTTTACTATTTCTAGTTTCCTTATTTGCATATTTTCACTCTTGAGGATTCTTCTTTGCTTGATTCTGCTTGTTATCAACATCTGTCCCCGTTAGATATTAAACCTTGACTACTAGTAATTTATATTTTTGTTCTTTGGAACATATTTCATTTGCACAAGGACATCATGCATAGGTGATATTTTCTTTTGTGTTGGTATCTCTATATCCTTTTTCACATTCTTCTCTATAGTGTCACTTTTCTGAGCATCAGTGACCATCTTTTGTTTTCCTTTAACATCAGATGTATTGGACACTTTTGGTGATGCTACATTCTGACTATCACTTCTAGGATTCACTTTCTTATGTATGAGATGGTAATAACTTTGAACTTACATGACAATGGCATCAGTAAGAGACTTGATGTCTTCATTTGAGGGTCTCACCTTTTTGTATCTTTGTTGCATGAGTTCTTTGAGATGTTAAAAATCTTGGCTGGCAACTCATACTACCATTGATGGTTGTTAAAGTCACAATAGAAGAATTCATATTCTTCATACTCATCAAATTGATTTACATCACTATTTTCATAGTATTCAGGGGTCCCTTCATCATTTGGGAACTCCTTGTCCTTCAAGATCCCAACTACAACAACCCAATATTCTAGATCATGGGGTAAGAAGCATGTCTCACACCATAGTGTATCATCCTACATATTCATATGATCTTTCCTCAAAGGGTCAAGTGTATACTTGTCTGAAGCCCTTTGATTTCCTTGCCTTGGAACAACCTCTTCATAATTTTGTCTTGGTCCCTTGGACCAACCATGGTTATAAGGCCTATTATGTAATATCTACCCCTCATTGAAGTGAGTAGAAACATTCTTAAAAGGAAAACCCTTCTCATTTCTTGCAACTTAGTAAGATAAGTCTTTCATTACCCCCATCATCTTATCTAATTTGTCTTCAGTAGTAAGAGGCTTACTTGTGGTTACATTTGGTTTAAAAATTCACATAAGCTCTTTTAACATGTTTTCTAGATGTCCAAATGTTTCTCTCTATATTAATTGCCATGGAGTAAGCCTCTCTCAAAGTTTTAGGATTCTTATCATGAAGACAATATCCCAACTTTACATCAAATGCTCCGCAATAAAGAACTAAACACATGGATTCATTTGGCCTAAGATTGGGAGTCACTTTTCACATTGTCATGACAAACCTGCTATTGAACTCAACGACTATCTTATTTATACCCTTTTTGAGTATCGTTAACTCATGGATTGCAAATATAGGATAAATCCTATCTCCATACTACAACCTAAAAAATCTCATGAATTCATCTCATGAGTCAATAGTGTTTTCTGGAATACTTTTGTACCATTATTTTGCACATTTTTCTAATGAATGCACAATCAAATTCATCATAGCATCCTCATCTCAAATTTCATACTCATCACTGACATTGATGAATCTCTTGAAGTGTTCCTCACTAGTGAAAACATTATTTCCTTGAAACTTAGGCACCTTACCCCCAATTTCATTTCATTTTAGATTAGGGTATTAGTGAATCCCATAAAAAATCTAGCTATCTATATCTTTGCACTCCCATGGGATGCCTTGGAAGTGGGAATCTTTGAGCATGCCTTTGTTACACATATGGTTCCTAGGGTTGTTATTAATGTCAACATTATCATGGTGGTGTGATGGTGATCATTGTTGGATGTCATGTCCCATCCAAAAAGAGAAGAAGATATAGTTCGTGGTTGGATGTCAGTTCCCATCCAACAGGAGAAGAAGATATAGCTCATGGTTGGATGTCATGTCCCATCCCACAAGAGAAGATACAATTCATGGTTGAATGCCATATCACATACAACAAGTGAAGGGAGAAGATATACTTCATATTAATATGGGAATTAGAAGGATGAAGATGATTAGAATGTATGGATGATAATACTGATGACCTAAAGCATGTGAATTTTAAGTTCCATGATGATTGCATTACCAGAAGAGTGTTTTGTTTTTGATTGATTGAAGGCAGTGTTGGCTCTATGAAGATGTTTTGTGTAGGACAATGGAATGCTCTGTATTCCTTTACATTTGTAGATATGGCCATGCAGTTCTAGAATTGTGTTTAGGATGTAGTGAAGGTGATAAATCCAAGATTTCAATTCATTTGTCCTTCCTCTATGAAAGTTATGCATGATAGAGTACTGACATGTGTTCTAGTAGAGTATGCTACTATCGAAGGCCTATTGGAATGATTTGCATTCCTCTAGAAATGAATGATTTCCCTTACAGTCTTGAGGACATGTTTATGGATGTGTATTACATGCTTCCTTGCAGTTTCAAGGTTCTTGGTGGTCTATAGCTTAGTTTTTCAAATGACAACATGTTGCAGTATGTTCTAGATGATAGATTGTTCTCAAAGTTAATGATTGAAGTTGTACAACACTATTCTTTGATGTGTGGTAGAAAAGGAGTGTTTGGAGATGTTGTATGAGTCACACATCTAGAAGAGTTTTCATGAAGATTTTTTTTTGTTTCTAATACCACACAAAGTTTTCAATTTGATGTGTCCATTATACTTCAAGTCTTCATGTGTTTTTCTTAAAGTTATCCTATTTCCAAATGAATGGCATGTGCGGATGTAATTCCTTGATGTTTGAAGCTATGAAGGATGTTTCAGACCTGGTTAAGCAAGTGCTAGTGTCCACAAGGCATTGATCTTCTGCTGGTGTATCGCCTGGTTTCACTTAGGACCTATCTACTACATGTTTCATATTGTGTGTTGTCTAGCCGACTTGTAATTGTATTTTTCATGTTATATCTAGCTGACAAACAATGTAATCAATGTAATATCATGTATAAATACTGAATCAAATTGAGTGAGGAGACGTGTGATTGCAAGATGATTGAAAAGTTTGCAAGTAGATAAAAAGTAGAATGAATGCATTTTTTATGTGTAATTGAAGGAAAAAGAACAGAAGTTGTTGATGCTATTTGGATTCATCTTGAAGACTTAGATGTGATAGTGGTCAAGTATAAAGTGTTCCTAACTAGTTAGTTCATTAGAAGAAAGTGTGAAGAGGTAGGAGTGCAATCATCAAAAGTGTGAGTTTCAATGTCAGTTGTTAGACAATAGGACTGTCATACTATAATCTTTTGTTAGTGTGTTCTCAATTTAGGGAGTAGTAGCTTCCTTAGGAGTGACCCTAAAATAAAGTATTCATGGAGTAGTAGTTTCCTAGGGAGTGACCCTAAATCAAAGTTCTTTAGGGAGTAGAAGCTTCCCTGGGTTGCATCCCTAAAACAAAATTGTTGTTTGAGGTTCATATATTGTGAGTTAATCCTTACCGTGGTTTTTCTCTTCTAGGGGTTTCCACGTTTATATAGTGTTATGTATTAATGTGCATTGTGTTAATCTTTCATTTTCATGTTAATGATGTGATTATCAAGTTTTAATCTTCTCTGGATAAGTTGAAGTTGTTAGAATTGAAGATTGTTAGATATTGATTCACCCCCCCTCTTAGTATCTTGGTGTGTTCAACAATTGGTATCAGAGCCAGGGTCCTTTGAGGGAAGCTTAATTGCTTGAGGAAGGTCTGGGATGGAACAAAATAGATCCAACAAGATGCCTAGGTTTGATAGGACAAATTATGCTTTTTAGAAGCTAAGGATGGAAGCTTATATCAATTCTCTAGGGTGTGGTGTTTGGGAATTGATCGAGTCTAGTTACATAATGCCAGATGAAGTTAGGAAGTATGATAACAATTCCAAGGGAAAGTTTGCTAGCATGAGTGGGTTAGCTGATTTAGAGCTTTTAAAGGTAATGAGTTGTAGTTCTGCTCAAGAAGTTTGGGATAAACTTAAAACCATTTATGAAGGAGATAAGAAAGTAAAGAAATCCAAGATGCAAATCTTCAAGAGAAAATTTGAGAAACTAAAAAATGTCAGAGTGAAGGCATTGTTGGATACATGCTCCAGGTGAATGAAGTGGTCAATGGTATTAAAGGTCCTGGTGGAGAAGTGAAAGAAGATGAGGTTGTTAAAAAGGTTCTGAGATCTCTTCCCAAATCTTACAGTCATAAGGTAGCTGCCATTGAGGAGAATTTAGACTTGGATACATATACTCTAGAAAATTTATTTGGTTCCCTTACTACCTTTGAAATGAGAGAGTTTGGCAGTGATGCTCCAAAGAAAGAAGTTGCTTTCAAAGCCAATGTGAAGACAAAGGAAGAAGTTTCTGTTGAAGATGAAATCTTTGATGAAGCAAATTTTGTGAGAAGACTAAAGAAAGGTATTGGTAGATACAAAGGTAAGTTACCCTTCAAATGTTTCAATTATGGAAAGGTTGGTCATTTTACATCTAAATGTCCTTTCAAAGAATCAAGGGGTAGTAATAGAATAGAAAAGTTCAAGAGAAGTCTATATTCCATAGAAAGAAATTATTCTTTAGAAGATGAGGATTATGATGATTCAAATGATGAAACAGTTTTCATGGCCTTGAGTATTGGTGACAAAAAGGATGATGTTGGAAAATGTGAAAAGAGTGATGCCTTGCAAGAAGAACAGAACAATGAAAGATCAATGGTTGTATGGACTTCCTTTCATGCAAGAGAAGAAGCCAAGGATTGGGCAATTAACATTGGATTTTCAAATCATATGATTGGTGACAAGGAGAAGTTTATCAACCTTGAAAAGTGGGATAGTAGTGCTGTTAAGTTTGGTGGTGATGAGTTAGTACATATCTATGCAAAAGGTGCTAGAACTATTGATGGGAAAAACATGACTAAGGATGTCCTCTATGTCAAAGGGATAGAACACAATCTTCTTAGTGTTAGTCAGATGTGTAGGAAGGGGTATAATCTCACCTTTCATGCCAATGGTTGTGAAATCAGGAAGGTAGGATCCAAAAAACTAGTTGCAGAAGGTATCAAGACATAAGGTGACATCTATCATCTAAAGGAGGTAAATGGAAGAACATGTTTGTTGGTTATATCCAGTGAGTTTTGGTTTTGGCACAAGAGAATGGGACACAATAATTTTGACAATATGGTAAAGATCAGTTCTACTCATGTAGTGAGAGATATGCCCAAGATAATCAAACCTACAAATGTAGTATGCTTTACAAAGACAAACTTCAAAAGGAAGGAGTATTATTCTTCAAAACCATTAGAGCTGATTTACATTGATCTATGTGGCCCTACAAGAGTAAAGATTCAACAAGGTGAGAGGTATTTCATGTTGCTTATTGATGATTATTCTAGAATGACTTGGGTTAATTTCTTAAGAGAAAAATTAGATGCCCTTGACAAATTTAAAGTGTTCAAAGCTATGGTTGAAAATGAAGTTGATACCAAGATCAAATTTTTGAGGTTTGATAGAGGAGGTGAGTTTACTTCAAATTAATTTGAAAAGTTTTGTGAAGATAATGGTATTAGGAGACTTCTGTCAGCTCCTAGGACCCCTCAACAAAATGGGGTTGTGGAAAGAAAGTATAGGCCTGTGCAAGAGATGTCTAGGGCAATGTCTAAAGATACAGATCTGCTTGATATGTATTAGAATGCTGTAGTTCATTCTTCTATCTATCTTATTAACAAAGTACAACTAAGATTCAACAACACTAAGAACCTTTATGATCGATGGTATGGAAGACCTCTCATAGTCAGATACTTCAGGATCTTTGGTAGAAAATGAAGAAGACCTAGGAAAGTTTGATTCAAGAAGTGATGAAGGAATCTTTCTTGGCTACTCAACTAGAAGCAAGGATTATAGATGCTAAAACAAAAGGTTGGGAAAGATGATTGAAAGCATAAATGTCATGGTAGATGAAGAAGAAGAAGTGAAAGAAGAAAAGGAACAAGAACTAGAATAGATGCCTAAGACTCTATCAAAGCATGTTCAGAAGAACCACTCAATAGATCAAATCATTAGAGATAAGGGTGAAGGTGTGCAAACAAGGAAAAGGCTTGCTAAGACACATGAGCTAGTAAACTTGTGTTTGTTATCAAATGTGGAACTCAAAAACTTTGCTAATGCTAGCAAAGATGATGGATGGATAAAATCCATGGAAGAAGAATTGGATTAGATTAACAAGAATTACACATGGGAATTGGTTCCCAGACCAACAAATAAGAATGTTATAGGAAAAAAATGGGTGTTTCAAAACAAATTGAATGAAGAAGGTGAAGTTGTAAGGAACAAGACAAGATTGGTATGCTGGTGCAGTCATGGTTAGGAGGGTCCACAAAGTGAATAGTCTAGGTTGTGCAGTAAGAGGAAACATAATGGAATCAACTCAATTATAGAATTTGAATGTAGTTTCATTCATTTAGCATATCATAGAGTCAAAATACAAATATGTTGGCAACATGCAGGCTTATAGATTAGGGCTCATAGGCCTAATTCTCTAGTTACACTATATGTGCAAGATATAGCTTTGAAGCACCTAATACCAAAATAATTCAAACTATCTAACTTGTGAATTATGCTAACTATCACTAACTGACTTCCTATGCATCTATTACATGATTATATATCATCTCTGAATCACAAGAATTCTTCGTGTCGGCCAAATAGATTACAAACTCCAATGAAAGAGATGTAATGTGTGTACACAGATAGGTCAGCCTAAAATGTATAGTAATCCTCTGCAGGTGAATGGAACAATGTGTAGATCTTAGGGAAGGTTGGCTAAGACCCAAACTATTCTGAATGATGTGTCTTTTAGCTTTACAAGTCATGGATGTGCTCTATAAGTCTTCTCCTTTAGCTGTTTGTCTGAGACCCTCTGAATGCTCTATTCTAAGAAAATAATCGATCTTCTGATAGAGATATCTTTCTAGTAACTGATCCAAATTATCTAAATTTTGGATATGATGTGCATGATGATGTCTAGATGTTAAGTCCATCTTTGTAAGGTTTGAAATGAAACTATGGAAAAATGTAGACCAAAATTAAAAAACTCCTACTGACTAAACTGATTGTACTAAAATGGGAAAATGAAAGAAACAAAATGAAATGCAAATATTTTTTGTTGATGAAAGATTGCTCTTGAGCCAGGATTGCTCCTGCATCTGACAGCCAGGGTTATTAAAAAATTGAGTCCCTCACTTTGTTGGGGCTAGAGGAAACCTAAGATGGTCCACCTCAGCCTGAGAAATCCAAGATGAATCTTCTTCTGGTCTTCCTTTCCATTTCACAAGATATTCTTTGTATTACTTGCCTCTAATGCTGTGTCTAATTCTACTATCGAAGATGTCTTCAATCTACTCCAGTGCTTGTTATAGTAACTGCTTCTTCAAATGATTTTTAATGCTGCCACTGAACTTTGCTTCATGATACTAATATAGGTTTGCAATGTTGAAAATAGGTGATATACCCAATGTCTCCAGTAGCTCCACTTCATATGCATTTCTTGAATCAAAATTTCTGAGTATCCTATATGGTCCAAACTTTTTCATCTTCAACTTGTTATATGTCCCAACTGGAAATCTTTCTTTTCTACATTATACCATCAGCTCATCTCCCACTAAAAATTCTTTGTGTTTCCTCTTCTCATCTACATGATCCTTATACTTAGGGTGCTACCATAATAATGGGTTACACTTTTTGGGACATCCTGATTTTTGTTGAAATCACATATTTTTAATAAATATAATGATTTAAGCCTTGAAAGGTTCCATTTAAAGGATTTTAATTGAAGAGGGTTTGATCAAACCCCTTAGATTCAAACCCCCTTGGATAGAACTCTGCTAGTTTTAAACCATACATATAATGGAGTCTCCTCTACACCTATCAAAATGCTAATAAAAAACCACTTTTGATTTACCTTTTGAAGGATCAAACAAATTCATTTAAAATTTATGTTTTGTAAGTATGAAGTCCTTATTATAAGCTTCCCAAAAGTATAATTTTAAATATATTTAATTTGATTATTATATTTATTTTTTATTTCTTGTGAATGTAGGTTTTTCACCAAACATCAAGTTCTTTGTTCTACACACATGGAAAATTAGTAAATTAGAGAAAAAAAATTCTAAAAAATATCTATGCCTTAGGTATTGATGTCCTTGTTTCAAAAAAAAAAAATTGAAGTTTGATACATACAAAAAGGTTATGTTTTATGGAATATGCCTATGTCTAAATTATAATTGGTTTGACTTCAAAACTTAATTAAAAAATATATTCAACAAAACATTATGAAACCAAATGCATGCCCTATATATAGGTGTTACCAATCTAAATTCAAAAGAATCAGAATTTTGTCCTTCGTAAAAAAAAAGTTATGTGATACAGAATACACATCACTTTAAAAAAATATTGTTTACTATTAAAAACTAGTTATCAAAGGAGACCCAAAAAAAATTACAATTTAACTCCAATTTTCTTTTTAAATATATTTAGAATCTATAAACAAAATCTCACAAATCACTAGTTCACATCATCTTCAAATTCCTAATGATTTAGTAGCTATAGGTGTCAGAAATTGAAGATTTAGTTCAAAATGTTGATTTCAATGTCAAGTTTGGCCAAAAAGTGTAACCCATTATTGTGGGATGACCCC
Organism: Cunninghamia lanceolata; assembly: GCA_027924645.1. Lineage (NCBI taxonomy): Eukaryota > Viridiplantae > Streptophyta > Pinopsida > Cupressales > Cupressaceae > Cunninghamia > Cunninghamia lanceolata. The sequence goes on from BSBN01000015.1 coordinate 6,562,183, forward strand.
TTACTATTCATCTCTTCCAAATGCTTCTTAACCTAGCTATGCACTGTCTCCATGTGTCCTACAAATTATTCTACTTCTGTACTCCTCTTGTCCTCCATGTTGATATCCCTCAACTCTGCTACTCCTCTAGGGTTAGTTCCTATCACAATCTCAAATGGTGTCTTTCTTGTACTCTAGTTGACTACATTATTATATGAAAACTCTTCTTGTGATAGAATCAAATCCCAATTTCATGTCTTCTCTCTAACCAAACATCTCAACAAGTTACCTAAAATCTTATCTCCTACCTCTGTTTGTCCATTAGTCTATGGAAGAAATGCTAAACTGAAATTCAAATCTGTCTTCATCTTGTTTCAAAGTGTCTTCCAAAAGTATCCAAGAAATCTTTTATATATGTCTAAAATTATACTCTTATGTAATACATGCAACCTCACAATTTCCTTGAAAAATAAGTCAACCACATGAATTGCATTAGTTGTTTTCTTACAAGGTATGAAATGTGCCATCTTTGAAAATTTGTCCACTACTACAAATATAGAATCATGTCCTCCCTATGTCTTCGACAATCTCATTATAAAATCCGTGCTTATATCTTCCCAAGGTCTCTCCGATACTATCAAAGATTTGTACATTCCAGTATTCTGACTACTTCCTTTTGCAACTTGACATACTCTACAACTTTGAACAAACTTCCTAACATCCTTATATATCTAAGACCAAAAGTAATTTTCACTTACCAACGCCACTATCTTATCAATGCCAAAATGTCCTACCAATCCACCACTGCATGTTTCTCTTTGATCAAATTGTCTCTCATTGAACTCCTAGGGATGCACAACTGATTTCCTTTGAACATATCTTCTTGAATGAAATTTTCCAGCCACTTAGTCCTATCTGTCAGAATAGGTTCCTTACATGTTTTCCAAGGTTCTGTAAAATCAAGGTCTTCTTCATACATGTTCTTCAATTCCTTAAATCCTAACACTTCAACTCTCATCTCTATTAGTAAATTCCTTCTTCTACTCAGTGCATCTACAACTTTGTTTAATTTTCTACTTCTATGCTTCAATACAAAAGTGTAAATCTGCATGAACTCTACCCGTCTCATATGTCTTTGATTCAACTTCCCTTTACTATTCAAATATTGTAAAGCTTGATGATCTATATACAACACAAATTCCTTAGGAAACAAATACTGTCTCCACTTCTTCAAATCTTGAATTATGGCATAGAACTCCTGATCATAAACTAAATATCTTCTCCTTGCATCATTCAACTTCTCACTAAAATATGCTACAACTCTACCTTCTTGACTTAACATTGCTCCTATTGCATTTCCACTTGCAACACAATCTACTTGAAATACCTTATTGAAATCTGGTAATGCCAACACTAGTTGCTCAGTCACTTTCTACTTCAACAATTCAAAACTTTTGTCTATTTCTATTGTCCACTTAAAGTCCTTTCTATCACCTCTCATTGTCTCTGTCATAGGGTTACATACTAAACTAAAATGTCTGATGAACTTCCAATAGAAACTAGCTAATCCATGAAATGATCCAACTTCTCCAATGCTCTTAGGTGTAGGCCATTCAACAATTGCTCTAACTTTCTCAGGGTCCATCTTCAATCCTTCCACAAAAATCACCAATCCCAAGTATACCAATTCTTCCTTCGTGAAACTATAGTTCTTGATGTTTATCAACAATTTCTCTTCTCTCAGTCTCTACAATACTTGTCTCAGGTGCCACAAATGTTCTTTTGTCTTGCTGAAAATCAGAATATCATCCAAATATATAATAACAAACTTACCCAAGAATTTATTCAAAACTTCATTCATCAATCTCATGAAAGTACTTGGTACATTTGTCAATCCAAAAGGCATCACTAACCATTCATACAATCCTTCATTTACTTTAAAAGAAGTCTTCCATTCATCTCCTTCTTTGATTCTAATCTGATGGTATCAAATCTTCAAGGCTATCTTTGTAAAATATTTTACTCCACTCAAACAATCCATAATATCATCCATCCTAGGTAATGGAAATCTATACTTAATTGTGATCTTGTTGATTTCTCTAGAGTTTATACACATTCTCCATTCTCCATCATTCTTTGATGTTAGCACTGCAGGTACTACATAAGGACTCGATAGCTTTCTCTGATCAAACCTTTCCTCAACAATACTTGTATCTGTCTATTCAATTCTTCATTCTTTGTTGGTATCATTCTGTGCACTACTTTGTTAGGCAAACTAGCTCTAGGTATAAGATCCATGTGATGACTGATACTCCTGATTGGTGATAATCCTTCAAGTACATTATTTGATATGATGTCTTCATACTCTGTTAGGAATTCAATTATCTCCTCCGGTTGTGATTCTTCAGTTTCTATCTTTAGGTTTTCAGGCTTTTTAGGAATCAAAACATAGCACTTATTCTCATGTCTCAAACCATCCATAAATTTTCTTCCATCTACCAAATAGATTCTAGCATTCCCACATACTTCACTCTTAGGTTCATCTTCAAAAGGAATCAAAGTAATTCTCTTCCCTTTTTATGTTATAGTGTATGTATTCTTTATCCCATCATGTATAGATTTTCTATCATACTTCCATGGTCTACACAATAAAATATGACATACATCCATAGGCATAATATCACACAATACTTCATCATGATAAGATCCAATATGAAATTTCACCAAAAATTACTCACTCACCAGTACCTTATGATCATTCAAATCCCATGCTATCTAATATGGCTTAGGGTGTTTTAATCTTTCCAACATCAGATTAGTCACCATCTCTTTTGAAACCAAATTATCAGAACTACCACTATCAGATACAACCTTACAACATTTACCTCCTGATTTGTATTTGGTCTAGAACAAACTTTTCATCTGCAGTGGTTCCTCATTTGTCTCTGCTTGAAATAGTGCTCTCCTCATGACAAGTGATTCTCCTTTCTCAGGTTTACTAATTGAACTTGGTGATCCAATAGGTTCTTCTTCTACATATGTTGTTCTTCCACTGTTCTTTGTCTTCTTGCTTGTACCTCCTTGATGACATTCAAATGCTCGGTGTCCTTCACCTCCACACTTAAAATAGGTTCCTTTAAATGTTATCCTATCAAATCCTCTTCCATCTCTTCTATATCCTTCACTTTGGTATGAATTAGGGTTTCCTCTATGGTAGAAAGTTCTATCATCTCTCTGGTATGCATTACTATCTCTGTCTTCCTTCTTGAATGTGAAATCTTGTTTGCTCTACTCCACAAATGGTCTTTCTCCTCCAGAAAATGTTTTGCGTCTCAGAATTTTACCTCCTTTACCTCTATGTCTCTATTCATGCTTCTTGTTCAACTTTTCTTCAACTTTTAGGGAAAACTGATATGCTTCTTCCAATGTTGTCATCCTTACAAACTCAGTTCTTCTTGAATGTTCAATCTCAGTCCATTGATGTATCTTGCCACTTTCTCCTTCCTTGCTTCACTATGTCATGTCCTTATGATCATCTTATGAAATTTTTTAGTGTACTCCTTCACAGATTTCTCTTTTTGTCTTAGGTTTTGTAATCTTTTCAACAATTCCAACTCATAGTCAGTAGGTATAAACTGATTCTTCAATTTTGTCACCATCATATCCTACTTTATGATCTTCTCTTTTCCTCTTCTATTTCTATCCAGCTATACTTCTTTCCACCAAATAGCAACATGTCCTTTCAACTCAGTCTTTGCAAATTTCACCTTCTCCGGATCTTCAATTTCTTCATATTTAAAGTATTCTTCTACGTCATTTATCCAATCAATCAACTCCTCAAGATTCAAATTGCCAGTGTAATTTGGTACATCAACTCTAGGTCTTTTCCCAATCTTTGAAATAACTTGTAACATCTTTACTTGATCTGATTCTTCTTCTTCTTCTAGGGTTTCTCTATTTTGATTAGTGGATTGAAATTGTTCATCATCATCACTTTCAACATTAGGTCAAGGTGTCAATCCTCTTCTTCGATCTTCTTCAATAGCATCCAAGTGAACTTGCATTGTTTTCATCACTTCCATCATCTCATTCATTCTTCCATATATAGTACCAACAATAGGTATTCTCCTTGGTGGCATTTCTTCCTAGGATCAAGTGTAAGTACCTGAAATTAGATGATTGGGCTATAAGGTGACAACTACCTCACAATCAACAATCTTTTGCCAACATAGGTAGTCTACCTCAGATTCAGTTATCTATTCACAACAAGATCTTATGGAATGCCTTCGTAAACTTCACTCACTTTTATCCCAATGGATTCAAAACTTTGCTCTGATTCCCTCCCATAGGATTCTAACTTCACTTTGATACCACTTGGTCCAGTAACGGTTAGGAGGGTCCACAAAGTGGACAGTCCAGGCCATGCAACAAGAGTAAACACAATCAAAGCAAATCAATTATAGAATGTGAATGTAGATTCAATCATTTAGTATATCATAGATTCAAAATACAAACATGCTGGCAACATGCGGGCTTACAGATTAGGGCTCACAGGGTTGATTCTCCAGTTACACTATATGCATAAGATATAGCTTTGAAGTGCCTGATACCAAAAGAATTCAAACTATCTAACTTTTGGATTATGCTAACTATCAATAACTGACTTCCTATGCATCTATTACATGATTATATATCATCTCCGGATCACAAGATTTCTCCACGTCGGCCAACTTGATTACAAACTCCAGTGAAATATATGTAACGTGTGTACATGGACAGGTTGGCCTAAAACATATGGTAATCCTCTGCAAGTGAATGAAACAATGTGTCGATCTTAGGGAAGGTCGGACAAGACCCAAACTATCTTGAATGATGTGTATTTTAGCTCCACAAGTCATGGAAGAGCTCTGCAAGTATTCTCCTTTAGCTATCTATCTAAGACCATTTAAATGCTCTGTTCTGAGAAAACAGTCGATCTTCTGATAGAGATCTTTCTAGTAACTAATCTAAATGATCTGAATTTTGGATATGATGTGCATGATGATGTCTAGATGTTAAGTCTAGCTCTACAAGGTCTAAAATGAAACTGTAGCAAAATGTAGACCAAAATACAAAAACTGCTACTGACTGAACTGATTGTACTAAACTAGGAAAATGAAAGAAACAGAATGAAATGCAAATATTTTTGGTTGATGCAAGATTACTCTTGAACTAGGGATGCTCCTACATCATATGTAAAGGATACACACAAGTTGAAGAGATTGATTTTGAGGAGACTTTTGCTCTGGTAGCAAGGATGGAGGCAATCAAGATGTTCCTTGCTCTTGCTAATCACAAGATCTTCAAGGTATATTAGATGGATGTTAAATCAACATTTTCGAATGGTGATCTAGAGGAAGAGGTATATATTGAACAACTAGATGGTTTCTAGATATCAGAAGATCTAAACATGGTGTATAGACTCAAGAAGGCTTTGTATGGTCTTCAGAAAGCACCTAGAGCTTGGTATGCTAGGTTGGACAAGTACTTACTTTGATAGGGCTTCAAGAAAGGTACTACAGATAGAAATCTTCACATCAAGGAAGAAGGAGATATGATATTGATAATTGCAATATATGTTGATGACATTATCTTTGGTGGAGATGATGATATGTGTAAGAGGTTTGCAGAGGAGATGCAAAACGAGTTTGAGATGTCCATGATTGGTGAAATATCTTTCTTTCTTGGACTTCAAATTTCTCAGCTAGATGGTGGTATCTTTATTTCTCAAGCTAAGTATGTCAAAGAGATGTTGAAGAAGTTTGGTGTGGAGGATTCAAAACCAGTGAGTACTCCCATGGTCATTAGATGTCACTTGAGAAAATATGATGAGTCTCTAGAGGTGGATCAGACTGTCTATCGATCTATAATTGGAGCACTGCTATACTTGACTACTTCTAGACCTGATATTATGCATGTTGTATGTGTGGTTGCTAGATATCAAGCCAGTCCAAAGAAAACACATGAGAATGTAGTGAAAATGATATTTAGATACTTGAAAGGAACTCTAGATTATGGCCTATGGTATCCAAGAGGTGATGACTTTGATTTGAGTGCTTACACTAATGTTGACTAGACTATTTGTGTTGATGATAGAAGTACAAGTGGTGGTGTTTTCTTTTTAGGAAGTGGATTAGTTTCATAGCAGAGCAAGAAGAAAGATTCATTGTCCTTATCTACTACAGAGGTAAAGTACATTCTAACATCATCTTGTTGTACATAAGTGTTGTGGATGAAGCAAATCTTAAAGGATATAAAGGTATTGTATGATAAGCCTCTTCCTATATTGTGTGACAATACAAGTGCTATCAATATTTCCAAGAATCTAGTGATGCATTCTAGAACCAAGCATATAGCAATCAAGTATCACTTTTTGAGAGAGAAGGTTGTAGATAAGGAAGCGATGTTGGAATATATTCCAACAAAGGATCAAATAACAGATATTTTCACAAAGGTACTTGCAAAGGATAATTTTGAGGATCTCTGATAGAGGCTAGCAGTAATTGCCCCTCCTTCTGCTGGTTAGATGCATAGTGGTCCATTTTTCCATGCAGAGTTCGTGCTATATCTTATTCCTAGACTGATAGTGGCTACCTCTGAGGGGGAATTTGTTTGTTGCAAGAAGAAGTCAAGCCCTAAGAAAGAATATACAAGTATGTGATCTCTGATGAGCAGATAGTGAGTCCTTTGTCCTTGATGTCAAAGGGGGAGAGAAGCTGAAATGTGTTGTCATCAATGCCAAAGGGGGAGATTGTTACATATATGGTTCCTAGGGTTGTCATTGATGTCAACACTACCACTAGGCTGTCATTGCTATAACCACTATCATGGTGGTGTGATGTTGTTCATGGTTGGATATCATGTCCCACCCAACAAGAGAAGAGGATACAGTTCATGGATGGATGTCATGTCCCATGCAACAAGAGAAGAAGATATAGTACATGGTTGGATGTCATGTCCCATCCAACAAGAGAAGATGATATAGTTCATGGTTGAATGTCATGTCTTGGTTGCAAATATGTGCCTGATGTGCTGTCATTGATGTCAACATATCTTTTTGTCAGAAACAGTTAAGACGGTGTAGAGGACTAATCAATATTTCCAGTAAGGTGAAGATCAAAGTATACAGATAAAAGGGTTTGTATAGGGTTGTCTATTGTTGCTCCAATTGAGATTTGAGAGGTCCACATGAAGATTTGGTGAAGTTATGGCCCTCTGAGTAGAATAAGTTTCTATAGTTGTTCTATAATGACAGAGTGGCAAGAAGTTGGTCCAGATTGGTCTGGTATGAGCATATTGTGATCTATGGATCTAGAGGCATGTCTAGGATGTTGGTGTGTTCCCTCAATTCAAATGGTTTGTGGTTTCGAGGTCCAGAAGTAATCTTTTTAGTATGACAATCATGGCAGTGTGTGTTCTTGAGGTTCAGTGTGAAGATGCAAGTGATTCTAGTGATGCAAAGTGGTGTGACTGCTCCTGTTGACTTAATTGTGCTTGTGGTGGTCTCTAGATCATGTGGCTATTGTGTTGGTGGTCCACATTGACAAAAGATCTTGTGATTGAAGTTTTCCTCTTGGTTTTTATTGTTCTTCCTAGTCTTGGCTGATCGGATGTTCCTAGCATGTTGCGGATGATCTAAAGATCACTTTATGAAGCATGGCGTGTTAGTAGAGGAAGATTCAAGTCTTAGCTATGATTGGCCAACAGTGTAAAGATCCGCATCAAGTTTATCCAACCTTGTTGATCATTCCAAGGTTGATGAAGCATATAAATACTTGTTGAAGAGTTATTGAAAAGCGTCCTTGTGTAACTTAGATAAAATCTAAATAAAGGATAAGGAGTAGAGCAGAGAAGAAAAAGAGCATGAGGAGTATAGAGTGTGAAGAAGAATTTGGGGCAAAGAAAAAGTTCTTGAGCATTCATTGAAACTGAATCAAGCATGAAGTAAATGCTATTTCTCAATTAATTCTTTCTGTTTTAAATAAATTCTGTATGTAGTGAGCCTCTTTTTGAGCAGTGAGCTCTGGTCAGTGCACCTAAAGGCAAGTGCCTTCTATTTTTCTAAAGTACTTTTAACAGGGTACAAATCTTATGGGTTAACCCCCACCATGGTTTTTCCCTTAACCGGGTTTCCACGTCAAAATCTTGGTGTCAAATGTGTTGATTATGTTTCTGATCTTATGTTGTTAATCTATGCTTTAATTTTTACATCATTAATCTGGTAGTAAGCTACTAAAGAAGGTTAAAAGAAGAAAAAAATTTGAATTACGGGACAACTGATTCACCCCCCTTCTCAGTTGTCTGGTCTAATTCCAACAATTGTTATCAGAGCCAGATCCTCTTATAAAGGCCTGACCGCTTGAGGATATCGTAAGATGTCAACCTACAAGAAGGATAGTCTAAGATTTGATGGAACAAATTATTCTATTTGGAAGAATCACATGGAGTGCCATTTGTAATGCATGGGTGATGCCTATTGGGTGATAACCAGTGTTGAGTAAACCTCTAGAAAAAGGACCTTCAACTCTATATCAAATCAAAGATGTCGAAAATAACCTTCATGATAAAGAAGCCTTGTTGAGTGCCCTGAATGATTTAGAAATGACTAGTGTCTTTGGTCTAAAAACTGCTTATGAAATCTAGAAAAAGTTGGAGTATCTTTATGAAGGTGATAAATATGTCAAATGTGCCAAGCTGCAAAGTCTGAGTGGAAAATTTGAAACTATGAGGATGAGCGAAGATGAAAGCATCACAATTTACATGCAAAAGATAAATGAGCTTGTGTGTGGTATCAGGTGTGCTGGTGGAACCTTGGAAGAATCAGAAATTGTATCAAAAAGTGTTCAGATCTTTACCATATTCATACAAACATAAGGTTATAGCTATAGACGAGATTAGGACTATCACAAAGGTTACAAGAGATCATCTAGTTGGAAAAATTTTAGCTTTTGAATTAAGTGAGTTTGGTGATTCTCTTCCCAAGTCTGAATCTACATTTAAGGCCAGTGTATATGGAAAAGAAAGATATGATCCAGGTGAAATCTCTTCTACAAGATCAAACAAATACCTAAAGACAAGGAAGGATCTTGAAGATGTTGAAATTGAAACTGTAGATCTTGAAGCCCTTCTTGCCAAAAGATTGCCAAGAGGATCCGGTAAGTATGAAGGAACATTGCCATTCAAATGTTTTGCTCATAATAAGATTGGTCATTTTGCCTCAAGATGTCCAAAGAGGTTTTCAAAACCAAACCCTAATAGGTAGAGAAATTAGAACAAATGCTACTATGCCCAAGAAACTAGAGAAGGAGTCACAAATGATGAATCTAATGATGGAGGTTCCCCTGAAAATGATTGGGTGTTGATTTCCATCAAAGAAGAAGATCTGGTGTCTAATGAATCTACTAGCTATGCAAATATGGAAAGTGCCTTGGCTACTTAGGTCATTGAGAAAGATGAATGGGTGATTGATAGTGGATGTTCTGATCATATGATAGGAGACAAGAGTAAGTTTGTGAATTTTGAAAATTATGAAGGTGTGCTTGTGAAATTTGGAGAAAACTTAGCTAGTAGAATTTGTGGCAAAGGATCCATCTCTTTTGATGGTAAGAATTATACCAATGATATTCTATATGTGGAAGGACTGAAACATAATCTTCTCAGTGTTGGACAGTTGGTTGATAAAGGTTATGATCTTTGATTCAAGGATGGAAAGTGCAAAATCTTGGAAAGTTCTGGAACTAAAATTGCATTCGGTACTCAAACTAGAGGTAACATTTTTCATTTAAGTAGCTCTGGAAAAAGTTGTTTGATTTCTCAGATAGATCGAAGTTGGTAATGGCATAGAAGGATGTGTCATGTGAATTTTGATAACATTGTCAAAATAAGTACCACTCAAGTTGTAAGAGATCTTCCAAAACTTGTGAAACCTAATACCATGTGTAGAGAATGTCAATTGGAGAAACATAGAAAAATTTCATTCAAAAGCAAGGAACAATTTTCAAATGGATGATTGGAACTAGTACATATTGATCTCTGTGGTCCTGCTAGAATTAGGAGTGTGCAAGGAGATAGATATTTCATGCTGCTAATTGATGACTACTCTAGGATGATGTGGGTAACCTTCCTAAAAGAAAAATCAGAAGCTCTTGATAAATTTAAGGTGTTCAAAGTGATGGTGGAAAATGAAATTGGTGAAAAATTGAAATGTCTAAGGTCTGACAGAGGTGGAGAATTTACTTCTCATGAGTTTGATGCTTTCTGTGAAAAGCATGGCAGAAAAAGATAGTTATCTACTCCTAGGACTCCCCAACAAAATGGAGTTGTGGAAAGCAAGAACCAGACCATTCAAGAAGCTACCAGGCCCATGATGATGGAAACAAATGTTCCTCAAGTTTATTGGAGAGAAGCTATAAGTATTGCTATCTACACTCTTAATTGGGTGCAGATCAAAGGCAATTATGGTAAGACCCCTTATGAATTATGGTTTGGTCATCCTCCTACTTTGAGATATTTTAGAGATTTTGGTAGTAAATGCTATATGAAAAGAGATGAGGATTTAGGCAAGTTTGATACAAGAAGTGATGAGGGAATATTTTTGGGATACTCTACTCAAAGTAAGGCTTACCAGTGCTTTAACAAGAGGCTGAAAAAGATTTTTGAAAGTGCTAATGTTAGAGTTGATGAGAGCAAGGAAGGACACTCTAGGTTCTACGGATATGATTTAGATGATCAAAATGAAAATCAAAGTCAAGGAAGGTTGGTTCAAACTATGACTTAGATGCAGATTGATCTGGAAACTCTAGAGACCCAAGGAATTAGTATAGATGTTAAGGAATGAGCTCAAGAAATAGAAGCCCAAGAAAGTCCCAAAACTCCCAGGTATGTAAGAATGAATCATCCTGAAGATCAAACCATAGGAGATAAAAATAGAGGTCTTTAAACTAGGAGAAGAGTTGCTGAAGATCAAGAAGAGATTTGTTTGATTTCAAAGATTGAGCCTAAATCAGTAAGTGAAGCCTGCAATGATGAAAAATGGGTTAAGGCAATGGAAGAAGAATTGATGCAAATTGAAAAGAATCACACTTGGGATCTTGTTCCCAGACCCGAGGACAAAAATGTGATTAGAACCAAATGGGTCTTCCAGAATAAACTAAATGAAGATGATGAGGTTGTAAGAAACAAGGCAAGGTTGGTATGTAGAGGTTATTCTCAAGTAGAAGGAATTGATTTTGAAGAAAATTTTACTCTCGTGGCAAGGATAGAGGTAGTCAGATTATTTATTGCTTTTGTTGCTTTCAAATATTTTAGAGTTTGTTAGATGGATGTCAAATCAACATTTCTAAATGGAGATTTGGAGAAGGTATACATTGAATAGCCTGAAGGATTTCAGCTGTCTGATCAGGGAGACATGGTTTGTAGACTAAGAAAAGCTTTGTATGGAGTCAAGCAAGCTCCAAGAGCCTAGTATGCCAGATTGGATAAGCATCTTCTTAAGCTAGGATTTAACAAAGGTACTGCTAAAAGTAATCTGTACTTCAAGATAAATCATGAAGACATTCTAATTGTTGAGGTCTTTGTTGATGATATCATTTTTGGTGGGAATGAATGTATGTGTAAAGCATTTTCTAATTAGATGAAAAGTGAGTTTGAGATGTCAATGTTTGGTGAGATGAATTTCTTCCTATGTCTACAAATTATTCAGTCAGAGAAAGGTATCTTCATATCTCAGTCCAAGTATGTGAAAGAATTGTTGAAGAAGTTTGGAATGGAAGATTCAAAGCAAGTAGGTCCTACTATGGTAACTGGATGCAAGCTAAGTAATTGGTATAGATGTTGAGGAACAAGCTCAAGAAACAAAAGCCCAAGCAATTCCTAAAACTCCCAGGTATGTAAGAATGAATCAACCCAAAGATCAAATCATAGGAGATAAAAATAGAGGTGTTCAAACTAGGAGAAGTGTTGCTGAAGATCAAGAAGAGATTTGTTTGATTTCAAAGATTGAACCTAAATCAGTAAGTGAAGCCTGCAATGATGAAAACTGGGTTAAGGCAATGCAAGAATAATTGATGCAAATTGAAAAGAATCACACTTGGGATCTTGTTCGTAGACTTGAGGACAAAAATGTGATTGGAACCAAATGGGTCTTCCAGAATAAATTGAATGAAGATGGTGAGGTTGTAAGAAACAAGGCAAAGTTGGTATGTAAAGGTTATTCTCAAGTAGAAGGAATTGATTTTGAAGAAACTTTTGCTCTGGTGGCAAGGATAGAGGCAGTCAGATTATTTCTTGCTTTTGTTGCTTTCAAAGATTTTAAAGTTTATTAGATGGATGTCAAATCAACATTTCTAAATGGAGATTTGGAGGAGAAGGTATACATTGAACAACCGGAAGGATTTCAGTTGTCTGATCAGGGAGACATGGTTTATAGACTAAGAAAAGCCTTGTATGGACTCAAGCAAGCTCCAAGAGCCTGGTATGCCAGAATGGATAAGCATCTACTTAAGCTAGGATTTAGCAAAGGTACTATTGATAGTAATCTATACTTCAAGATAAATCATGAGGACATTCTAATTGTTGAGGTCTTTGTTGATGATATCATTTTTGGTGGAAATGAATGCATGTGCAAAGCATTGGCTGATTAGATGAAAAGTGAGTTTGAGATGTCAATGTTTGGTGAGATAAATTTTTTCCTATGTCTGCAAATTATTCAGTTAGAAAAAGGTATCTTCATGTCTCAGTCCAAGTATGTGAAAGAATTGTTGAAAAAGTTTGGAATGGAAGATTCAAAACTAGTAGGTACTAGTATGGTAACCAAATGCAAGCTAAGCAAAGATGATGATTCCCTAAAGGCAAATCAGAAAAGGTATAGATCAATGATTGCAGGATTTCTCTATCTGACTCAGACCAAACCTGACATCATGAATGCAGTTGGAGTTGTTGCTAGATTTCAAGCTGATCCAAAAGAATCCCATGTTGTGGCAGTCAAAAAAATTTTAGATATCTCAAGGGGACAATTGATTATGGACTGTGGTATCCAAAGGACAATGATTTCACTCTTCATGCATATACATATGTTGATTGGGCAGGAGATGTGGATGACCAAAAAAGTACTATTGGTGGTACATTTTTCTTGGGAAGAAGATTAGTCTCTTGGATGAGCAAGCAAGAAGCAATTTCTCTGTCTATTGCAAAAGCAGAGCATATAGAAGCAACGAATAATTGCTCTCAAGTTTTATTGATGAAGCAAATATTGAAGGACATTAGTGCTGTGTTTGAGGAGCCAGTTGCAATCTTCTGTGATAATTCAAGTGCTATAATCATTTCTAAGAATCTGGTATTGCATTCAAAGACAAAGCATATATCTATCAAGTTTCACTTCTTGAGAGAGAAAGTTAATGAGAATGAAGTCAAGTTGGAGTTTGTGTCTTCCAAAGATCAGATTGCGAACATCTTCACTAAGCCTCTTCCCAAGGATACCTTTGAATATCTCAGAGAGAAGTTAGGGGTTATTACCCATCCAAATCAGAACTAAGATGCACTAAGGTGCATCAGTTCAGTGGAATTCTCAGTCATATCTTGAGATCTGGATTGATGTTGAGAAATTACTCTAAGGAGTAGTCAGTATGCAAATGTTGGAGATCAGTTTGAAATAAAAAGGGGAAGAGATGATTGCAAATATGTGCCCTTTGCCATTGATGTCAAAGGGGGAGAGAAGTCTATGAAAAACTTGGAAGTAAGCAGTTGCTGGTGAAAGGGGAGTAGTGAAGAAAGTGGTTGCAGGTGTGACAAGAGAAAGTGGGAGAAGTTCTTGTCTTGATGGTTGAATCAATTTTTCACATCATATGTTGCCATCAATGACAAAGGGGGAGATTGTTGCAAATATGTGCCTGATGTGTTGTCATTGATGTCAACATATCTTTCTGTCAGAAATAGTGAAGAAAGTATAGAGGAGTGATTAGTATTTCCAGTAAGGTGAAGATCAGAGTATGTGGATAAAAGGGTTTGTATAAGGTTGTCTATTGTTGCTCCAAGTGAGATTTGAGAGGTCCGCATGAAGATTTGGTGAAGTTATGGCTCTCTGAGTAGAACAGGTTTCTGTAGTTGTTTTGTAATGATAGAGTGGCAAGAAGTTTGTCCAGATTGGTCCAGTATGAGCATATTGTGATCTGCAGATCTAGAGGCATGTCTGAGATATTGGTGTGTTCCCTCAACTTGAATGGTTTATGGTTTGGAGGTTCTAGAAGCAATCTTTTTAGTATGATAGTCATAGCAGTGTGTGTTCTGTAGGTTCAGTGTGAAGATACAAGTGATTCTAGTGATGTGAAGTTGTGTGGCTGTTCCTGTTGACTTACTTGTGCTTGTGGTGGTCTTTGGATCATGTGGCTGTTGTGTTGGTGGTCCGCATTGACAAAAGAGCTTGTGATTGAAGTTTTCCTCTTGGTTTCTCCTGTTCTTCCTAGTCTTGGCCAACTGGATGTTCCTAGCATTTTGTAGGTGATCTAAAGATCACTTTATGAAGCATGGCATGTTAGTAGAGAAAGATTCAAGTCTTCGCTATGATTGGATGATAGTGTAAAGATTTGCGTCAAGTTTAGCCAACCTTGTTGATCACTCCAAGGTTGATGAAGCATATAAATACTTGTTGAAGAGTTATTGAAAAGCATCCTTGTGCAACTTAGATAAAATCTGAATAAAGGATTAGGAGTAGAGCAGAGAAGAAAAGGAGTGAGAGAAGTATAGAGTGTCAAAAAGAATTTGGGGCAAAATAGAAGTTCTTGAACATTCATTGAAACTGAATCAAGCATGAAGTAGATGCTATTTCCCAATTTATTCTTTCTGTTCTAAATAAATTCTATAGGTAGTGAGCCTCTTTTTAAGCAGTGAGCTCTGGGCAGTGCACCCAAAGGCAAGTGCCTTCTATTTTTCTAAAGTAATTTTAAAAAGATACATATCTTGTGGGTTAACCCCCACCGTGGTTTTTCCCTTAACTAGGTTTCCACATCAAAATCATGGTGTCAAATGTGTTGATTATGTTTATTCTTTTATGTTGTTGATCTATGTTTTAATGTTTACATCATTAATCTGGTAGTAAGATAATAAAGAAGTTTAAAAGTAGAAAACATTTTGAATTACGGGACAACTAATTCAACTGCCCCTCTCAGTTGTCTGGTCTAATTCCAATAGTCTCATCAAACAAGAGAAGGGAGAAGATAAAGTTTATATTAATATGGGAATTAGAATCATGAATATGATTACATGTATTTTTGATATTACTGATGACCTAAAGCATGTATGTTCCAAGTTCCATGATGATTGCATTACTGATAGAGTATTTTTCTATTGACTGATTGAAGGTAGTGTTGTCTCTATGAAGATGTTATATGTAGGACAATGGAATGCTCCACATTCCTCCACATTTACAGATATGAACATGTGGTTCTAGACTTATGTTTATGATGTAGCGAAGGTGATAAATCCAAGTTTTTAGTTCATTTGTCCTTTTGTTGTGAAAGTTATGCATGATAGAGTACCAACATGTGTTATGACAAAGTATGCTAGTGTTGAAGGCTTGTTGGAATGCTCTACATTCCTTCAGAAATGAATGATTGCCCTTGCAGTTTTGAGGACATGTTTATGGATGTGTATTACATGCTTCCTTGCAGTTTCAAGGTTCTTGGTGTTCCATAACTTAGTTTTTGAAATGACATGTTGCAGTATGTTCTTGAGGTCAGATTGTTCTCAGAGTTAATGATTGAAGTTGTGTAACACTATTCTTTAATGTGTGGTGGCAAAGGAGTGTTTGGAGATGTTGTATGAGTCATGTGCACTCATCTAGATGAGTTTTCATGAAGATCTTTCTTGTTTCCAGTACCGCATAAAGTTTTCAAGTTGATGTGGCAATTATACTTCAAGTATTCATGTGTTTTTCTTAAGGCCATTCTATTTCCAAATGAGCGGAGTGTGTAGATGTAATTCATAGATGTTTGAAGCTGTGAAGGATGTTTTAGATCTGGTTAATCAATTGTTGATGTGTACAAGACATGGATCTTCTATTGGTGTAATGTGTGGTTTCACTTATGACCTATCTTCTACACGTTTCATATTATGTTTTGTCTATCCAGCTTGTAAATGTATTTTTCATGTTGTATCTAGCCAACAAGTAATGTAATCAATGTAATTGTTATCACCCAGATTTGTACCCTTTGCTGCAGTTGTAAAACTTTAGCAATCTAGAGAAACATGGGAATGATCTCAAAGTGTTGAACCTTATGAATTGAGATCAGACCTCCAGAGAAGGCTAGCTTCCTCTTTCTAAGACTAATGCTTAGAGAAATGCATCTAAACCTAGTGCTAATGCTTGCTAGGAAGAGGGCTAGAAGGAAACTGAAATGAAATAAGTGATACACCAGATTTAAATGTGTTTAGCTCCAACTGAATTGACACAATAATAATCTCACAGCTAGAAAGACTTACATAGACTCATATTAATTCTAACAGAGGTCGAGATAGAATAATGGAGGAATGAAAGGGACCGTTTTGTCTACAATACACAACCTACATTAATCCAAAGAATAGGCACAATGCTAAAATCATAAAAGAGAGGCAAAATACCAATTTTTATTGATTATAGAGGCCAAGTAGCCATTACAAAATAGCCCAGAAGAACAACCAACCCAATACATTTGTTTTCCATGTATATATATCATTTGCATTTTTTGACCTCAGCCGGTTACAATCAATTTGCCTATGGGCTTTGTCAGAAAATGTCTTCGTTTGAAGGGACATCCACCTACAAGAATTTATGGCATAAAAATATCTGGAACAGGGGAAGATGGAAGCTATTTTGAATCTTCAATGTGATCTATTGAATCATCAACCTGCACTCATAAATGCCACCAAATATCTGCAACTGCATATGTCAAATTGGTCGTTAAAACATCCAGTCGACAAAGCATGCAAATCCAAATCCAAATTTTGAAAGTGAAAATATTTCCCTCAAAAGCCTACCAAATGAAAGAGTAGGCAAAAATACACACTTTTGCCTTTTTCAGCATGTTGAAATTTGCCAAGATGTGGAATATATTCACGGTCAAAGCTACGGTCAACTGTGTCTTATATCTACTTATCGTTCTGCATCTGCATATCTAGATACAAATGCTCCTGCACTTTTGTATCTGTGAATGTATGTGCTTAGATACAATTACAAACATACAATTGCAGTATTTTACTTTGTATCCCTCTTTGCATATATACCCCTGCCACATGTCACCACCTGATTGGTCACTGAGTTGAGCTTTGAGACCCATCACTGAGAAACTACATCTTCCATCGGCCATCAGAAAGACCTTAAAATTGAGCCGTCGATTGTCATTGTTATGCTGAAAATATTTTGCATGTGACCCTTTGTATATCTGACTGTATATGCAAAAATACAATCACAAATATACATATAAAGCGGAACTCAGAAGATTATCAGTGATATTGGAATTTTGCAAGAGGTATGACTTGTATCTCTTCTTCTTGTATTTCGGCATATACAAAGCACTTAACATGCAAACCGCGGACCCCACTGCTGAATTTACCAAATTTGACTTCCCAGTTGGGTCCAGCTTATATGTTTTCCCTTTGTATATCGGCCTTGTATATTGCATATACAATGTGAATATACAAGCAGAACTATATACAATCACTTGTACATTGCAAACATGCATCTGACCTTTGTATGTTACCATTGTATATTTCCTTGTATCTACCCTTTGTATGTCTTAACATACAATGCAAATATACAAGCAAAAGATGCAAACAAACACTTGTGTCTATCTCAACTAAACTGCATACCTTTTTGGGTCTGGGCCTTGTATCTTAGGAATGTATATCACATTATATATGCGATTGTATGTGCAAAGATACAATCGCATGTACATACAATTGGTGGGCCCCACCTTTTGTATCTCCTCCTTTGCATCTTGTCTTTGTATGTGCCCTATGTATATCTTATATACATTCACCCTTGCATCCGCCTTTGTATATTTATTTCATATACAAGGTCGACCCAATGTACATTCTCCTTTGGATATTCCCCTTGTATCTGGTCTTTTGCATATTTTATTTGCATTTGTGACTTGTATCTTTTCCTTTGTATGTACGATTGTATATACGAACATACAATGTGAACATACATACAAAGAAACATACAATTGCAAATGTATATGCAAATATACATTAGAAAATGCATACACAAATACTAAGCATGAAACTGAGAAATCCCTGCGATGGAAAATCTTGAAGCTAAAAGATTTTTGGGTATTTTTGGGTTTTTGGCAAATAATCCTCAGGGATGATTTTGGGATTTTTGGCAAGGCATACCATGAGTATTTGAAGAATTTAAGCCTTGTAGGGTCACTTCTAAAGGATATTTAAGGAATATACAAGGTGAACTATTTGACTCTAGACAGAGGAAAATAGGTCAACAGTAATATCATGTATAAATCATGGATCAAATTAAGTGAGGAGAGGTGTGATTGCAAGTAGATAAAAAGTAGAATGAATGCATTGTTAATGTGCGACTAAAGGAGAAAGAGAAGAAGTTGTTTGTCACATCTTGTTTTTGGACCTTATTTAGTTGGACATTTTTACTATGACTAATTTACTATGAGTAATTCCACGTGTGTGAAAATAAGTATCATGAAAGAATGTATAAATTTTAAAGTCGGTTTAATAGTTGAATATTATTGGTATGATTATGGATGTACATTTTGTTTTGCTTCATCTATGATTTTGGGTAACTAACCTATTAATGAAAATCTAAGTCCAACTGAGTATAGGGAAATGTCGAAGATGAGAACATGGTTGAGGTAGAGGTGTTCTAGCCACTTGACAAGAACTATTTGGGATGGATAACCCTGATGCATTTACACACTCACATAGTCTCATATTGCATTTTGAATGGCTTTAATATGCATTATTGTATGGATAATAAAATGTGATTGATGGTTAGATTCTTAGAAAAATATTATGTTTTAATTGCTACAATATGTTTATTTTGAATGCATAATGTTGTCATAAATATTAATGTTTTTTGAGTTATATTTAAAGTGGTGTATTATTTAATAATAAATAATAAATGTTTTCCTATTTATATAAATATTATTGTTTGGAAGACAATATCTAAATTAGACTTTAAAAAATAATTTAAATTGCAATATATATATATATATATATATATATATATATATATATATATATATATATATATATATATATATATATATATATATAATTTTATTTTATTCTTATTTTTTTTATAGGTAAGGATGTAGAGTATCATAAATTTTATTAAAGAAAAGGGAAACAAATACAAAGAGAGATGCCAGGAAAAAACATATGGTAGCAAAGAGACAAGAAGTGCCAAAAGCCTACATTTTGAAACCCTTTCTTGGAGGAGGGGGGAACAAAGGAGTATTTGGTGATGGCGAGGAAGAGCTTTCTTCCGATTTTTAACAAGAGTCCATAAACCTTCCTCAAAATCTGCCTTAATTGATAAAGGATGAGAAGACTTATTGGTTTGAAGAGCCATTATCTCTTGATCCTTAGACTTGTTCAAGGCCAAGGAGGATTCAACCTTCTCTTGAAGAGATGCAAAAATTTTCTCTTGATATACCTTTTCTAGTTGATCCTCTAACTTATTTTGAGAAATAACCAAGGAGGGATCCTCCTTCTCCTGGCAAGAGGTAGTCTTCTTATGCAAAGACTTAAAAGAAGGTCTAGAAGGAGAATTTGTAGCTTTAACTTAATCTTGATCCAAAATAGCAACTTTCCACCAAGAGGCTTGGCTTACCAATTTTGTCCTTGTAGGGCATGCAACAACAATATGACTAGTATTGTAACATTGTCTACAATGAAAAGAGAGTCCTTCATAATCTAGAGGTTGGATCCAAGTGCGGCCTGTTACTTTAAGTAAAATTTATGTAGATAGATCTTTAGAGATATCCAAGTCCACTAAGATTCAAGCATACATTGTGTGAGAAATTTTTGTAGTTGCCTTGTCAACAGTCAAAAATTCTCCCAAAGAATCACCTATGGCACGAAGACAATGCTCAATCCAAAATTCGAGACGGAGATTTAGTCGACGAACCTAAATGGGCAAAATACTAAAAGATTCAGAAGAGGGGTTAAAAGTGGGGTGCCAAGGTTTCAGCATCAAAAAACTCTTCCCCAAAACCTAGAAGTGGTCAAGAATAGCATCTCGGTCTTTAGTAGATACAAAAACTGTAATAAAAAACCCTTGTGCACATGGAAAAATTTCCATTGAATCCTTGAGATGAGAATGGCATTTTTTTGAAATCCATCATTTTAAATCTGTTAATCTTGGCCAGAAGCAATTGAAATGGACTATCAACCCATGTGCAGCGAAAAATATCTATTCTTCAATCACTTCCTCCCCAAACTCAAGCATAGGGGGTTGCTTTGCAGAGGTGAGTGAATAGGTTTCAAATCGGCTCACACAAATAGGGGCTTGCAAAGTTGTTGCATAAGAAACCCTAGTACTTGAAAAAGATGTTGTTAACTGAGAGGGGGGGTGAATCAGTTAACCTAATTATTTCTTCTTTTGAACTTTCTTATTAATCAATGCAGCATTGAATCAAACAAACAAACATTACCATGAAATGAGAAACACATGACACAGTATTTTTGACGTGGAAACCCTGTTAAGGGAGAAAACCACGGGGTGATTAACCCAAAGATTATTCTCTGTTAGAAGAATAAGGAATTACAAAATGGCACTTGCCAATTAGGGGCTCACTGCCCAAGCACACTGCTCACAAAGAGGCACACTGCCTACAAGGAGACACACTGTCTACAAAAGAATGTTATATAATACTTGAACTGATTGGAAGCATCCACATATGCTAGAGTTTAGTTCCGGTTAGGCTCAGTACACTGATCTGCTGCACTTCATCTTTCCTCTTCTCTTTATTCTGCTTTCCTTTCACATACCGGATCTCTCTAGCTGTTTCTGCTCTGCTCTACACTTATTCACACATGAACAACACACAACAACTAAATCCATCGTGCATATATATCCGCACAAGTAATTTCATCACCTTTCTAGTCGGCATCCGGAATAGTCTATTTTCTCACAAACTCTATTCTGTCGGCTGAATCCTTGCTCATCAAGTAATGTGGATCAAGTATATACTTGTAGATATCATTAATCATGTCGGCTAGACATAATCCATGTCTTCATAACCTTTACCACTGTCAGAAACACATCCAGAAATCAATCTAATCTTCTGTCAGTCAGTTCTTCCTCTGTTCACACTGTTACTCAGGAATCCAGTATTCAACTGTTCATATCTTTTTCCTTGTCCATCATCAGAGGCTAAATCCTTGGAATCTATTACTCAAGGTAGTCCTCTTGACTTCCCCAAATCTGCACTACACCAAGATACTTCTTCTGAGAGATCCGGACCAGTCTGTCGGACCTTGCCACATGCTCTGTTCTTGTTCACCGGACCACAATAATCTTCATTCTAACTTCTGGTAGAGGCACACTATGACTTGCGGATATGTGGGATGACCTTTGTTGCCATCAATGACAACAACCATGAATCCATATAGTGTCTCTTGCCAACAATCTCCCCCTTTGGCATTGATGGCAACACTTAGTGAAAAATGACTAAGTGTTTACACTATGCTCCCCCTTGGCTGATGCCCTATATTTATATACAATTTCTGGAACTCCCCCTTAGTTGGATTCCTTATTTTTCATTGCTCCTCACTCCCCCTTTGACATCAATGGCAAAGGGTAGGGTCCGCACACCAAAATTTTCAAAAATTTACTATACTTAGCCGCATATTACATACTCACATAAACTAAAGAATGTCTACAAAGGATGTCTTCAATTGGACCAGTTCTGTAGCCCAACTTTGCTTCATTCTATCCAAAATTGAAATGTGACCACTCAACAAAAATGCAAAAGCTTCTGCCCTCTTGAGATCTGTCGGATCATTGGTTTGGGCGATAGTCTGAGCATCACTTATGGCCTCATGCATAGTTTCTAACTTAGGGATTATAATCCTTCTAAGTTCTCCCATCCAGTTAGTTATATTCTTCCTTTCCTTCTCAAAGTTCTTTATTGCATTTGTGATTGCAATAGTTTGACATTCTTGATTTACTATGGAGGAAGAGAGAGGATCAAAACTTTGAGACAAACTTTGTATTTTGTCCTGTTCCTCTTTTATTTTCTTATCAATTTCTACTGTTTCCTTTGACCAGGAGATACAAAATTTGTAAATGTCACCACCATCCTTAAGAGCATTTTCTAAGCTCTTTATTCCAATACTCATATTTCTCCTATCATTAGAGATTAATCCTAGTACTTCTGAAAATCTCTTATCCCAAAACTCCTTCCGGACCTTTTCTTCAGCTGATTTTTCTAGAGAATCAAAATGTGTATCAACACTGCTGACTAAGGTTTTGAGATTACCAAAAGAGGAGGCTGTCGGATCTATCTGGACTGATGGCATAATCTTCTCAAGCACTCCGGAAGTAGCCTCTATCAACTCACAGTCTTCCATATGAGACTTTAGGATTTTTCATTTGCCTTAGCATTTGCAAATGAAGCTATCTTCATTGTCTGTACTGGAGAGAGGGAGTCAAAGTTGAATGGACCTTTTAGAAGCTTTGGTCCATCAATCTCTATTATTTCTTGGCTCAGAAATTTTTGAACAGTTTGTGTAGTGTCTCTTGCTAGAGACAGATGTTTCTTCTCTTCTGCAGTCTTTTCCTTTGGAATTTTCTCTCCTTCCACATTCTTACCACTTTTAGTTGTGGTTTTCTTCGTTGGAATCTTCTCTTTGTTTGCATCCTTGGTACTATCAACTTCCTTTTCTTTTATCGCTGCTTCTTTCTCCTATAATTTCTCTTCTTCTTTGGATCTGGAGACTGTAGGGGAAACTGGAGGAGAAATGTTGGTTTGTTCAGGGCCCATCTCTTCTGTTGCTTTCTCAGAAGTTTCTTCTGTAGCACTTGTGGATGAGGGATCAGTACCCAAGTCCTCTACAACAGGAAGATTAAACCTTTTGAAGGCCTTCTAGAAGATCTCTTCTATCTCTATGGTCACCTTGTCAGTCTCACCAAGCATGAGTTGATTCATCCTTGCTTTACTCCTAAACTCATCTTTGCAGTCTTTGAATATTATGTTCATTGTCTTGGGATCAATTTGAGGATATAGCTGAATAGCTATCTGCTCCCAGATCTCAAGATATTTTGCCTGGGCATTGTTCTTTCTTATTTCTAATTCCTTTTCTAGGCTTTTAGGAATTAGAGATATAATCTCAATGAAAGCCTTATTGTATATGTTCAGATACTTGATTGTGGCTTCCTGCAAAATCTTTTGGTTAGCCTCATTGTAGTCATCATAGAATTCAGTTATTGGTTGAAGGTTTCCATCCACCATGACTGACTTGATTACACTCTCTAGAGACAGGGTGGGCTTTTCAACAAATACCTCTGCCATTTCTTCCTTATCTTGGCCTATGGAGGGTTTACCGGATCCTTTCTTCTTCTGCTTCTTTATTTCTTTTATCCCCTCATCTGATTCTATTTACTCTTCATCTTTCTGACTTGTATAAGCCCTTGTGGCTTTTATTTTAGACCTTTTCTCTCCTTTACCAGATGTCTAACCTTCCGGTTTAGATATTTTTGAGCTTTTGGTTCTGACAGGTGTAGATCCTTTTGATGATCTGGTCCGGGTTGAGGTTTCCACCAGAGCACTTTTCTTGCTTTTCTTTTCTACCTCTTTCTTTTCTTCCTCAGCCTTTCTCTTCTTTTCCCGATTGGCATCAAGTGCCTCCTTTGGGATGCCTAGGCCTTGAGCAATATGTTCAACTTCTTTTCTTACTTTCCTTTTTATCTCAGGTTCTCTGAGTTCCACATGGATCTTCACACTCAGCTCCTCAAAGGTTCCAAACCTTTCTGCTTTTGGATCTTTAGGTTGACTAAGCATGTGTTGAACATGCAGTTCCACAATCTGTTCATCAACCTCATACCCCATGGGCATGATCCAGACTGTTCTTGGCTCAACTGCCTCCATTAGGCACTTATTAGTATCAACCATAAAGCAGACTGAGTCTTTGTATTTTTCAACAAGAGACTAGGGGATTCTTTCTCTTGCTTGCATCATACTCTGGAAGTTTTTGAAGTATCCCCACAGAGCTGTATTTCTTGCTTTGGCATCCCCAAGTCCATGTAAGTAATCTTTGATCTGGATTGCTACAGGTTTGTCATTCTGCCATACCCATCCACTTGATCCGGGTAGCTCATTCATGAAATAGAAAAATAGACATAATATAAGAGTACCATACTTAAAAGAATTCTTTTTGTCCTTTTTGATCTTCTATATATTTTCCATTAATTGGCTTAAAAGAAGTTTACAGAGATCATAATCTACATTCTTCCTCAGCATCTCATAGGTAGTGTATACTGCAGTTTCGGATACAGAATTTTCGCTACTGGAGTGATAAATTTTGTATCCTATTATCATAGATGCATACTTGATATCCGGATCTGAAATATCTTCAATGGTCATTGCCCTCTTATCAAATTTTGATTTGGTGGCCTCAATTACAATGTTATTTTTGATAGATTTGAGGGTAGGTATCCCTCCAGAAGAGTATAGACCAGTCACTACCCTAATTGCCTCTTTTGTGATCTTGCAGGGTCTATCCAGCCATAGGAAGTTGTCATGCATCCTACTCAATACATACCAGACCCATTCATCTTCTTCAAAGCAGGGGGAATGAATGAATTGATCAAACTGTTTCTTCTGGATACCCTTATACTCTGGTTTAAGCTCAAAAGCATTGTCTATCAGTTGTTTGTGATAGAAATCTCTCAATTTGAATTCCCCGAATTCCTCAATGGTTGCATG
This sequence comes from Cunninghamia lanceolata, assembly GCA_027924645.1. NCBI lineage: Eukaryota > Viridiplantae > Streptophyta > Pinopsida > Cupressales > Cupressaceae > Cunninghamia > Cunninghamia lanceolata. Next base: position 6,587,136 of record BSBN01000015.1, read on the forward strand.
TATGTAAACCCTAATGTCTTCTATGTAAAACACCATGAGGAACACTAGAGAATGCTTCTAAGGGATCTACCTCCAATGACTTGTATGGGTGTTTCTTAAATTCAGGTTGGGGCCTATCTGAGATCTTTACTATATTCGGAGTAGCCATTTCTCAAAAGATTTGTAGTAAGATATCGAAAACGGAAAATACCTTATGCGCTTTCGTTTACATGGAGTGGTTGGATTGATTTCTGTATGTAATGACTTCGGTAGGAGATCTTTGGTGAGCTTGATGAATCTTGTTGCAGAGCTCCACTTTTCACTTCTTCTTGAGTGCAGAATGAGCAAGTGATTTATGAGAAATCCCTTATATCACTCCGTAAACCCTAATATCTGATGGCAATAAATGCTCGACCTACATTATTCCAGTTTGCCTTATTCGGATAACTTAAAGAACCGGGTCAGTCCTATTCTATGAACATCATGAGGATCTTCCAACCATGAAAAAATCAAGATGACACATCACAAGGACATCCCAAACACTCTGTCTAATCCGCAGAATATGACAATGCACTTCCGAATCTCTCCGAACCCTTTCGGTAATCCTCTGTCATTCCAGAGCATCTCCCGGAACAGGTCTTACTTGATCGATCACAACTTCTTCACATCTTCATGCGGACCTTTGAAATCTTATCTGGATCATCTCAAGACTTATATCTACAAACCCTTTACTCCACATCTTGTGCCACATCCGACACTACTTGATTGGCTGGGGGAACAGGATTTTATTTGAGTCTCCCCCTAAGCCAGAGCTCACCTTTTAATTTCTGGAAGGAATATCAGCACCAGAGTCTGGTGCAGATCCAACCTCTACATTCTCTGAACTTTTCTTCACCCAAATCTTGTTCATCTGATTCCTAACTTCATCCGCATTCATCTTTTGTTTACCCTTATCTTGATTCTGATTATACACTAGACCTCTTTTGTCCTGATTCTTGCTTTTGCAGACTTTTGCATTATGACCGGACCTGTTACAGATTTGGTAAATAACATTTCCTTGCATATTTGACTGATAGCCTCTTGATCTGCATTGATTAGCCATATGACCTATTCTATTGCATGCAAAGCATCTACCATTGAATGATTTGTTTATTTGCATATTTCTGCATTCATGAGACTTGTGTCCATACCTTTTGCAGTTAAAGCACTGTCCGGAGAAGGATGAATTAGTTTGATTCATTCTCTTTCTGCACTGATTAGCTTTGTGACCAAAGTGATTGTAGCTGTGGCAGTATCCATTGAAGGATGGATATCTTTGAGCATTGGGCTATCTTACTGGAGGTCTTCTAGGCCTATTCCTTGGATTTTCTGATCCAAAATTCTTTTGACCAGATCCGGAGCTTTCTCCTTTCTCATATCCCAAACCATACTTGTCATCTGCCCTCTTTTGACTTCCAAGAAGAACTTCAAGTTGAGCAGAACTTATCTTGAATTTCTCTTTATATTCATTTGTTGTTTGAAGATCTCTTTTGAGAGAGACAATTTGATCCTCAAGTTTTTCTTCATTATCTTTGGCATCTTCAAGAACAGATTCAAGATGTCTGATAATCCTGTCCATCTGGAGGCAATCTTCTGATTTCTCTTTAAGAGATTGTCTTAGATTGTCTTCAGCTTTTCTTTTCTCTTCAATCTCTTGAGTAAACTTTATAACTCCTGATTCCATTTCATGTCTTACCATAATGACTTCTTTTGATAACTTTTCACATAACTTGGTTTTCTCAGTCAATTCTTCATTTGTATTACTTTCTTCACTTTGTCTTGTCAATTGTTGGAGCAGCTCCTTTCTCTTTTTCATAGAGAGACTTAATTTGTCCTTTAGTTCATGAATTCATTAGCCTGTTTGAGTCTTTCCTTTAATTCATTGACTTCAGAGTTTGACTGTTCAAGATCCTCAAGAGCAGTCTTGAGTTGCTCCCTTAAACCATATGCATCCATTTGAACTCCCAGATCTTCCTCAAGCTGTTAGGCTCTATTAGGAGGAACTTAGCTCTGATACCAATTGTTGTTAACTAAGAGGGGGGGTGAATCAGTTAACCTAATTATTTCTTCTTTTGAACTTTCTTATTAATCAATGTAGCATTGAATCAAACAAACAAACATTACCATGAAATGAGAAACACATGACACAGTATTTTTGACGTGGAAACCATGTTAAGGGAGAAAACCACGGGGTGATTAACCCAAAGATTATTCTCTGTTAGAAGAATAAGGAATTACAAAATGGCACTTGCCAATTAGGGCTCACTGCCTGAGCACACTGCTCACAAAGAGGCACACTGCCTACAAGGAGAAACACTATCTACAAAAGAATGTTATATAATACTTGAACTGATTGGAAGCATCCACATATGCTAGAGTTCAGTTCCGGTTAGGCTCAGTACACTGATCTGCTGCACTTCATCTTTCCTCTTCTCTTTATTCTTCTTTCCTTTCACATACTGGATCTCTCTAGCTGTTTTTGCTCTGCTCTACACTTATTCATACATGAACAACACACAACAACTAAATCCATCGTGCATATATATCCGCACAAGTAATTTCATCACCTTTCTAGTCGGCATCTGGAACAGTCTATTTTCTCACAAACTCTGTTCTGTCGGCTGAATCCTTGCTCATCAAGTAATGCGGATCAAGCATATACTTGTAGATATCATTAATCATGTCGGCTAGACATAATCCATGTCTTCATAACCTTTACCACTGTCAGAAACAGATCCGAAAAGCAATCTAATCTTCTGTCAGTCAGTTCTTCCTCTGTTCACACTGTTACTCAGGAATCTGGTATTCAACTGTTCATATCTTTTTCCTTGTCCATCACCAGAGGCTAAATCCTTGGAATCTATTACTCAAGGTAGTCCTCTTGACTTCCCCAAATCCACACTGCACCAAGATACTTCTTCTGAGAGATCCGGACCAGTCTGTTGGACCTTGCCACATGCTCTGTTCTTGTTCACCGAACCACAATAATCTTCATTCTGACTTCCGGTAGAGGCACACTATGACTTGCGGATATGTGGGATGACCTTTGTTGCCATCAATGACAACAACCATGAATCCATATAGTGTCTCTTGCCAACAAAAGATTTATTACTAACCTTTGGGTTATGGGCTGTTGATGTAGATCTATCAGTGATCTTTGTGTTGACACAAGAGGAATCTATATTTTCCTCACCTACAACAAGAGAGAGTGGGGTTAGAATCAGTTTAGAAGTCCCAAAGGTGTAGCCAGCTAAACCCTCTTTCTTTTTAATACCCAAAACTCCATCAGGTTCATTGGATTTGTGAGAATGTTGGGGCAAGAGAGGACGATTTTCAAGTCCATTTGTGGAAATAGAAGTTATATTTCCTACGCCCAAATCATTAGAAATAGTAGGAAATGATTGATTCAACTCAATTTGAGAAGATCCTTTGAGCAAGACCTTAGGATGGGACTGAGGAAGCATTGCTGGAGCCAATGGATCTGATGGAGCGCCATCTTTGAGTAGGGCTGAGGAAGAGTAGCTAGAATTAATGGAGCCTTTGGTGCGCCAGGCTGGGAGCCAACTCTTGTCCACACCAATACTAGATGAAATAGTGCCATTATCAGATGAAACGTCTGCATGATGTCCATGGGAGGCAGAGGAAGAGAGGCGACATTCATGGGATCCGTTGGGGAGTTTATTATTATTATAAATACTTCTTGTTTTGATTTAAGTGATTATGTTATTTTGAAAAATAAATAAATTATATTAATAATACTTATTATATTTAGAAATCTAAATAAAAGAATTAAAAGAATAATATTTTTGTCATGCAGCGAGATGAATAAATAAGTTTATTCTATTTTATTTTTGGAGGCTTTTTGAAAAGCCAAATCTCATGCAAACTTAAACGAACTTCAGTTACCCAAAGAAGCCAAAACCTAAATTTTAAAAATGCCAAAAATAAGAGGGGATTTTTGATAAAAGAAAAGGGAGTCATGACAAAAAGGGACCACGATTTTGGTAGCAGCAAAAAGAGGGACACCATTTATTTTTGAAGCAATGACAGGAAGTAGAGAGGACCAGTATTAGGAGAGAAGAATAGGCACATTTGTAGGAGTAGGAATTGCTCTTTAATAGTAGAGTAAACATGTATTTCTCTTGTGTTTTATTTGGATAGAATTATTTTGAAATCTTTTAAGCCTCAAGTCTGCTATGGATTTTTGTTTGTCTCATCCTTGTCACCATTTTTTCAACCTCTATTTTAAGATTTTGGAATCGATCTTTTGTTTCTGTTGGTGTCGACCTATTCTTGCTGATTGATGGCCTGGGTTCTCTTGGTTGGCCTATTTTTTACCACCTCTAGATCTCTTTTTCTGATTACTGTCACCAACTTTTAATTTCTCCTACCTACTATTTATTGGTCTATGTTTTTCTTGTGATCAGCCTACTAAAAAAGGTTAGTCTGTAATATCAGATTTATGAACTATTAAATATAACCTTTGGTTGTTGTTAGTTGTCAGCTCATGAATACATATTAATATGTTTAATTGGTCTGCTTATCCAGCTTAATGGCATGTAGCATATCATATAAACAACCAAAGATCTAGTTTTACCTTCTCATTTGGTTTGGATTGCTTTTCAATGATCTTCATAAACTTTTGTTGACAATGTTAGGTTCCTATTGCAGCTTCTCTTTTTTCCCTTGTTTTCCATTTGGTTAAAACTCAATCACTGCCCTGAAGTGTTTTAGATTAGTTTTTTGGTAGAGGGAATGTTAATCCTATAGCTTTTGTTTTATCATAGTCACATAATTCTTTTTCCACTATCATAGTTTTATTTGCAAACCTGTCATAGTTTGTTGATTTTTGCATCAATCCTCTTAAAAAGGTTCCTATAGCTTGATTGTTATGCTTCTATAGGTATGTGTTAATTAGCCTGTCGCAAACTCTTGTTTCTATAGTAGACTTAGTATAAGTTCTTGTAGCCTAATCTATAAATACCTATGGCTTGTTTATAAGGTTTCAATAGCTTCATTTTAAAACCCTCTAAAATAGTTATATAATTACTTAGAATTAAGACAGTGTGTTAATCTGATTGTTACCTATGCTTATTTGATGATGAAACCATTTATATACTCTTATTAAGTATTTACATCAATGAAATGTTTGAAATTCTTGATTATCGTGAATGATTGAAAATATAAACCAACTTTGAGTAGAAAAGTTATAAACTCTAGTTTCTTATTGGATATTGAAAAGAAAGAAATATGGGTTAGGGAATATAACTAGTTATTGATTCTATAATTGTGTTTAAATGAATAAATATTGTTCCTTGTTAAATTATTGCTTGAAAGTGCACTCTCGTTGGTTGAGCAAAGTAAAAGAATTAACAAACTAGATTAGACAAAAGTATGTGTTATTAACTTGGATATGAAATCATAGATAAAACCTTTGGAATCATTCAGCATAACTACTATTTGAATATCTATGTAAATGCCATCTTAAATATTATTGGAAACTATTCCATTTAAATTGAATTTTCTCTGTTGCTTGAATAATGGAATAGATAGAAAAACTGAGGAAAGATAATATGATGTTCTTCTCTATTTTTTGTTCAAAAAGTGTGTTTTCTTGATTGATGCTTTGGAAAGGGATTAGAGGTGGTTATATGTGATTTTGGGTTATTTATTTATTTATTTATTTATTGTGAAAGAATGTTGATTTTTATCTATTATGTGTGTTTGGGGTGGCTTTTGGGCTAGGATGCTGAATGTAGATTATTAGAGATGGCTTTTCCTCTTTTCAAGAATTAAACCTGTAACTATTTTTCTAAGGCTTAAATCTAAGTGAGCAGTTATTGAAAAAGATGAATATTTGTCTAGCAAAACTTTATTGATATATAACCACATCATGTTGTGAGATAATCTGCATTTCATTATTTAGAATTGCACATTAGACATCAGGTTGGATCGGGTGTTCCCTCCTGATAGTTATTTCCAAGTAGCTAGATATTTCGTGTAGGGTTGGGTTTCCTTCATGTCATGAAGGGATCCGAGGAAGCGTAATTGCATCATGGTTGGGTGGAAAAGCACCTGATCCATGTTCCTGTCTCCCGGCTCACAGGAAAACCATGTGGGTTCGTGGTGACTAGAGAGTGTGTTTGATTTAATATAATTGTTGTACATATTATTTGTCACTTGTGATTGGATGAATTATGGAATGAAAGCCATTCAACTTTGTATATTATTTTATAGTGCTATCACCTAGATTAAACACATGATAATAAACTATATTAGACAAAAGTATGTGTTATTGACTTGGATATTGTTGTGATGCTCACAACACACCCCATTTTACCTCTTAGCAAAATGAGGACCCCTGTTGTGGCGGTTGTTTTTTGCTTGTGTGTGTTCTTGCTTGGTGGTAAAAGGAAAAGAGGTAAAGGTTACAAACCATGTTGAAAATTGAAAAGATTTATCATTAAGTACCAAAAGGGAATAGAGGTGAATTCTTTGTCAAAACTAAATAAGGGTTGCTTTTGGAACCAGTAAAAAAATCCCAATATTCTGTAAGATATACATCTTTTTGGTAAAATACATTATAGAAAGGTTTGTATGTTGCATATACAAAGTCGTTTGTATGTGAAGTCATTGTATAAGTCACATAGAGTATAGTTGGGTTTGTGTATCATGGTAGTTTGTATACATATGCTTAGTGTTTTATAATTTGTGTACAAGTCAGACCTGATAGGTTTTTAGAAATAGAGTGAATAAATTGTTAAGTTCACATTGTATCTTGATTTGTATGTTTGTTTAAAAGGAGATATAGAAAGCAATATATGAGTTGATATACATTCATGGACCCGAGGAGGACATAAAATATAGTTTATTAAAATGAGAAAAAGGTACATCCCATGGTTTGTATGTTTTGGGCTTGCACCTTTAACAGACATACAAGTGCAGATTTCAAAAGTTAGTTAAATCGGATGTAAGCAATGCATTGTATCTTAACGTTTTCAAAAAATATTCATTCACTTAATTATACATGTATGGATCTGAAAAGATTATGCAATGAGGTTAAGAATCATGAAAAATCCAAGATGGTTGTATAAGAGTTTTGCATGTATGGAAGAGTGTATTTAAATGTAGATGCAAATATTGTTGTTTCAGGAAGATATAAGTGGGTAAGTAAAGAGGGTCCCATAGTTGTATCTCGCGGTTGTATGTTGCATAGATAGATGGATATATAGGAGCATATACAAGTGGAGATGCAAAGAAGTGGAAAGGTAAGGGTGGATTTCAGAAGAAGTAAAATAAGGTTATTCCTTTGTATGTTTGTGCGATTGTATGTTAACGACATACAATCCTGATGTACAAAGAAATCAAAGACACCGTCAGGAATCAAAAGGTAAAGAGGGTGTGTATGGGTCACACTTGTATAACTATTTGTATCTATCTTACATACATTACAACATACAAATAAAAGATACAAAGTTGGACATAATGAAAAAGGGTAACATTGTTTATAATCCATTGCATGTAGGCTTCTATATTGAAAACATACAAAGTGACATACAAGAAATGATATACAAGGAGACATACAAGGAAGCGCGATGTATGCAAAGAATAGACTAACAGATAGAATGTTTAAAATAAAATGTTGAAGTAGAAAACCAAAGTCGTATGTGCATTGATTGCTGCAATTAATGTTGAACTAACACTGGAACGAAAAAATTTAACATGTTAGGGTAAATAAAAGGTTGTTTTTCTTTCCGATTTACATTGTTAAAACTAAAATTGTAGAAAGAAGAACTATTGCATAAATTGAATGGAAAATTCATCGCGAGATAGAATTTCAGAAGTGGGAACAGATCAAAAAAATGGTAAAGTGAGTCAATGGTGGTAAGGTTGAGTTGTCAAGAAAACATGTATTTATCTTGAACATCGTTATAGTTTAGTTAATTGACAATGCAAAATGATTATCAGTAATTTCATTTTAAAATGCAAGCAAATGTTAAATTATTGTTTCTGATAGTGAATTAGCTGATTTGGGTTAAATAATACAAAATTCAAAAATGAAAAAGATAAAAGGAGATTAAGGTAAATGTAAAAATAGAAAATTTATGGTAAAACCCTAGGTAAATGGAGTAAAAATGACAAGTTAAAAAATGCATTTTTTCCAGGATGGCACCAAAATAGAAGAAGGTGGATACAAGGGGTGAGGAAAAGGTAAAAAAGGAAAGAAAGTCCCACAAAGAAAAAGAGAAACAAGAGCTACCAATACACAGAGGGTACCCTTCACTAATCAGTACAAGTGGAGTAGGAACACACACCAACATAGGAAATTATGATGCTGAGGATGTTTTGTAAAAGATTACCACGATAGATGCTATACTTGACATGACGTGTATCTGGGAAAGAGGATTATATAGAGCTATAGGTTTCCCACTAGCTATGGAGGCTAACAACCTATGTCTGGACTGTATACATAAATATGACTTAGCTACTAGGAGGGTAATACATGAGGATAGGGTCATTACAGACTTATCTACGAAGGGGATCGCAAGAACATTTGGCCTAGAAATACAAGAAAAAATGGTAGACATTGATATAGATCAATACAATGAAGACTTCAATAATAATGAAAGGGATTGTAGAAGCATGATCTTCTACAGTTGGGATAATGCAGAAAACAAACCCAAGGCTATAGCAAGAGTACATAAAAACCTACAAAGAATAGATTTCAAAGAAGAGATACATTTGTTGATAACAATGTTTAGTAGATTGGTAGGTTTAAGGGATGCCACTAAATGTGAACCTTGAATGTTCACTATTATTCAATTCATGAGGTAGGTGAAAAAGGAATGAGGACAAATTCACTAGGCTAAGGCTATTAGCACAGCCATATGGAAATAGGTAATGTTAAGAAAACAAAAGATGTTGCCATTCTATTTGTCCTTGTATGTATTATACTCATGTGCAACAATGGTTCAGCGATATACATATGGGATTGATAGAGTTGGAACCCTAGGGAATGGCCCAGATCAAAAGCTAGTATATGACCATTATCTAGATCTACAGGAGGATAATGCACTAAGAAAGTATGCTTTAGTGAATGATGTATTTTATACATACATGGTAAGGGTTTTGATAGAAGAGCAGGATAAGAGATTATCTACAGATGTAGAGGATACAATTGGTTGGCATAGTTCATGGTACATATAATTATAGAATTTCACATATATTAGAACTAAAGGTTTTGAAGGAAAACCTTTTATGCTGCCTAGGTACCCTTCCAACACGTTAATCGTATTGGAATTCTCAAGGCAAAACTTGAATGCTTTTAAAATGTATAAAATGAAGTATGGAAGAGGGAATCTTAAGCTTCCTTGGGCAATTGGTAGGTATTCATGTTATAGTGAAGAAGTGGCTAGCTAGTTAGAAATAGAGTTAAGGTATTATGGATTTGAAGAGTTTGAGTTAGCAAGGAGGTTTGATCCTTTTCATAGGATCCAAAGTACTATTGATCCTAAGTTTAAACATCAAATACACATTAAGGACTATTGGTCAGACTACAAGAATGACAGAGAATTGAGAAAGAGAGCTCATCAAAGGATGATGATAGAGCAAATGAAGTCCATGGAGGAAATTTATGTGCCTCGTAAAATCAAAGATGATGATGAATTATTGCATTATAGTTATAAGAATGTTGGGCTTACTCCTATTAGTGAGCCTAATTGGTCACAACAACAGAATACATCCTTGGATGTATTGTCCAAGCCTGTCATTTTGTTTTCAAAGACATGGTTAAAAAATAAAATAGAAGAGCTTAAGGCTAAAGGGATTGAGCCTACATATCCAAAGAAGGGTAAGAAGAGAGTGAGGGAGCGTTAAAATGAGCTCCAGTGTTTCTATGAGAAGAACTGAAAGATTATAGAAGCAAAGATTATTGAAAAAGACAAAAATGCCACTTTGATGGATCCATATGCATTAGGGGTGATAGTGGCAGTATCATCAAGTACATTTGTAGAAGCAAAATCATTTGGTCATGATACCAGTGTAGAATAGGTACAGGCTACTAAGGGGTTGACAGGACATAAAATAATGAAAGCCATAGCAATAGAAACATCTAAAGGAGAAACATCAAAACAATGTGATGTTATAAGTGCACCAGAAATATGAACTAAATTAAGTGGCATCACTTGTGAGACCACATCAGAAGAAAAGAGACAAACATATGCAAAAGTTAAAATAGAATTAGCTGAAGAAAAGCTACATGGGTCAAAAGTACATGAAGCCAAAAAAGTAATAGAGACTGTTAATGTTGAGGATGATAGCAGTGATAGTGGGATTAGAGAGGTGAATCCCAAGGTAAGAAAAGAAATTGGTAGGGATGAGGAGCAATCTAGTGAATATTCAGGCATGAAGAAGAGGGACAAGATACTCTATCCTACATAGAAGTTGAACAAAGTCCAATTTGTAAAGAGGAGAATGTACAAGAAGGATTGGAAATAATGGATGCATTTGGTACACTGGTACCTCCAAAAATCATAAAGGATGTGCATGATGTAGCACATCAAATAGAATAATCTAAAAAGGATGATACACCTGAAAAACTAGTGAAGGAAACACATGCCCAGGGTGAGGAAGAAATAGGAACTAGTACTTCTGGTGTAAATGTGTTGAATATTTTGAACATGTATGGAGAACACAGTGAAGAGGAAAAAAAATAGAAAACAAGGATGAATAAGAAAAAGATGCAAGTGAACCTGATAAGACTACAGGTTCACCTTCACTGGGCTTCCAACTGGTCCCTGTCCATCTTTCATTCCACAAAAATACCAAAAGAGGTTCCATCAAGAGATAGGGATTGCAGCATCCCAACATCATTCCGCAACATCCTTGAACAATTTCTTAGACCCCTTGTCAACTGAATTTAGCAAGATGTCCAACAATGATTGTTGAAGTGATCATTTCTTGGGAGTAGAGGGTCAGTGTTCTTACTCACAGACTCATATTTTTTAGGTGCCATATTTTAGTGCCTCTATGAACTAGGGTTTTGATATTTTACTTCCTTTACCAGACTAGTTGAAAATAGAGCACAAACTAAACACCAAATTTTATACAAAGAGTGATAGGATAAACTTACCCAGTCAGAAAATGCCTGAGGAGAGCATACAAAGCTTGAATTTGCCTTCTACAATCAACACTAAGTTTGCTGGGATGAAGAAATACAAAGAAATCCCAAGTTTATCGTGCCATGAAGCTGGTCATTTTACCATTAACCTGGTTCATGCCACAAAATCAACAAATCTAAGCATTCAATTATTTTCAAACACAGATTGTTGATTTGATCTAATCCAATGGCTAGGCAAGTATTTTAAGACTTGCAGTCCTTTCCTCAAAAATTGGAATCCCATAGGCATCAATGATAACCATTGCATGCCAGCACTAAAGTCATTTTGACATTTAATTCCTTAGCACATCAACACAAGACCAACTTTGAGAAATCATGGGATTGCGAGACCTCTTGGATAGTTACGTTCATCTTCACCACTTACTGCCAACCCACAAGCCTTATTGCACACCACCATAGGATGGCGGGATACATGTTATCCCATTCGTTGTTTGCTACATTACCACAAGTTGAAGTTATCAGCAACATGGGGCTGTCATATGTAGATTACTAGTTACATGAACTCCTTATATTGCAACACAATAGGCTGAAATTGAAACCGTCGTTGGGCACGGTGAACACTTAATCATGACTCCTTCCTACCGCATTTCCACTGGTCATCTCCTTACCTACCATGTGGGCATGGTAACATATTATGTGCCACTTGAGTTTATATCGCAACACTACAACTAAATTTTTTGCATGCTCTGGGGAAGCGGTAACTATGTATTCACATCCTCTAATTCTTGTACACCCACCAAGGCTATTTCCATGTACTGCGGGGCTGTGGTAAGAGATAAAAACACATCAATGGTGAAAAATATAAATTTATTTTATATAGACTTGATATGAAATGCTCATAAATGACTAGGAACAATTCTAAAAGGAATATGAATCCCTAATTACAGATTTATGGAAGGAAAATGTATGAAACAGAGTGGGACTATGTGAAATTTTGAATGGTTTTAACACACCTCATGATGAACTAGACTATGTTTTTCCTTCATCCTTCTTGTGTTATGTTTTTATTATTTCTTTTGTTGTGAATATATCCCTAAGGAAAATTTGTCTGATACCTATAATTTTAAACATCTTCTTGGTTTTTGACTGCAAATTCTTTTTAATCTTTAAAGTAAATTCTATTTTAAGTTTTCATTTATAGTTATTAGCAGATTGGAAAGTCAAAAATTATCAACTTATGAACTCAATAAAGTTTTACTAATTCAAGTTGTTGATTTATACATTATTGTTTATTTGGACTTTAGGAAATGAAGAGAAGGGATGTAAGGCACAAATTAGATGATAGTGATCATAATTCTAAAACTTCACTAACAGATTATGAGTGCCTTCATAGAGAAAAAGTGGCCAAGAATAATGAATATTTATTAAGACTTGGTTTGACAAACATGCAAGTTATAAATCCACTAAGTAGTATATTATTTGTTTAATTATAGTGTTTAATGAAATTTTATAGGCAAGAGCTTTATGTATATAAGACATAATATGTTATTATTTTCTATTTTATAGGCAACAAAAAGACTGCAAAGAAAATGAGGAGAAAAAATACAACAAAAGAAAAGATACAGTGTCACCATCTCGTAGAAGCCACTACTTTTGTGACTGAACAAATGTTGTAACATCACTTTCCAAAAAACTCAAGATTTAACTTGAGTATGCAACTTAATCAAGTCATAATAAAGAATGGATTACAATAATCAAAGTTTGAACATAAAGAAACATATTCCTTTAACATATTCCTTTCCATCATTTAAGTATGTTTATATAATCAAGATATAACATAACTTACAATCTTTAGTGAAGTCCATCACTAAACAAATACACTATATCCTCTTGGCAACTTTATCAAATATTTTCATTACAATAGACCAACTGGTCAAAATGCAAACACTGTATCTAGAACCAATGACATCTATCTTCATAAGCCTCAGCTTGTCTCATGCTTGGGAAGGAGAGCATCATCCTAGTACTTTTCCTCCAACCATGGACTTGTGGTCCCCTTCTCATCTTCCTAACTAGAAGAGGCCCTACCCTTCACATAAAGGTTAGACATTGGAACCAATCGGTTAGCCATCTAAGTAATTGGTATTGTGTCCTTCCTAATGTCTCATGGTCACACACTATAGATCCATTCTAACTAGTATGACACTACAGAAGACACTAGGCCATCTGGATCACTATAGACCAACAATGCATGCAGATATAGATGCATTACTTTGGCCAAAGTTTTCATAGTTGACATTACGTAATTAACATTGTTGTATGTCCACCACCCTAACTCAACTTATAAGATATCATGTCCTACAGTTAGATCTTATCAACCTTGTCCTTTAGGTCTAGTATGAGAATGGGATCAATTCAAATCACAGTCCAAACTTGGATGTTTGACTCCCAATCAAGGTTATTTATAACAAAATATCTTACATTAGAAATATAGAATTAGTGACTCCACGTCACCTTGTTCCATTCAATTCATTACAATTTCAATTTCATGACCATCTTGGTCTCTCATGTTTATATCAATAACATTCACCACCTATGATGAAGTCAATCTCATGATACTTAAGGCATTCCTTTTCTTGGTAAATGTATGTTAGTTCTGTTGGAACTAGACAACTGAGAGGGGGGGTGAATCAGTTGTTCCTCAATGAAACATTTGTTTCCTTTTACCTTCTTTATTATCTTACTATCAGATTAGTGATGTAATCATTTAAATCAAATAAGAGCAGAATCATAATCAACACATTTGACACCAAGATTTTGACATGGAAACCTAGTTAAGGGAAAAACCACGGTGGAGGTTAACCCACAAAATGTGTGCCCTGTTAAAAGTACTTAGAAAATAGAAGGCACATGCCTTCAGGCATATTGTCCAGAGCTCATTGCTCAAAATGAGAGGCTCACTGCCTACAAAATTTACTTAAAATAATTAACTAAGAAATAGCATCTACTTCATGCCTGATTCAGTTTCAATGAATTCTCAAGAACTTTTGCTTTACCTCAAACTCTTCTTCACACTTTACACTGCTCTTGCCTCTTTCATTCTTTGCTCTACTCTTGATCCTTTCTTCAGATTTATCTTCTTTTGTACAAGGACAACCTTCAATAACTTTTCAACAAGTATTTATACACTTCATCAACCTTGGAATGATCAACAAGGTTGGCTAATCTTGACGTGGATCAACACACTATCGGCCAAACACAACTAAGACTTGAATCTTCTTCTACAATGAGTCCATGCTTCATAAAAGTGTCTTAAGGCATTTGCAATAGGCTAAGAACATTCGGTCAACCAAGACTAGGAAGAACATCAACTTCAAAGAAGAAATCTTCAATCAACAAGATCAAACTTTAATGCAGACCTCCAACATAGTAGCTACATGATCCAGAGACCTCCACAAGCACATTGGAATCACCAATAACATTCACTCTAAACCATATTACTAAAAACATTTAAATCTTCCTCTAGAACCTCAAGAACACACTTTGCCATGACTGTCAGACTGGAAGAATAGCTTGCAGACCTCCAAACCATGAACCACTAGAGTTGATGATACACACTGACTTCCCAAACATGCCTTTAGATCCACAGATCATAATCTTATATTACTGGAGCAATATGGACCTCTTTCCTATCACTCTGTCTTTCCTGATTATTGTAGGAACCGGTTCTGGTCAGATGGGCATAACTCCTTCAGATTTTCATGCAGACTTCTCAAATCTTAACTGAGGCAATCTCTGATAATCCTCTACACAGCCACATGATCTATATGCATTGATTATCATTAATTTTCTCAATATCCTCAACAGTCTGGTCATCTATGCAGACAACAAAAATAGGATATAGTTGACACTAATGGCAACAAGGATATATTGACATCAATGACAACCCACTTAGGCACATATTTGCAACAATCTCCCCCTTTATCTTCTCACATCTGTAACTACTTTCTTTACTACTCCCCCTTATATTAGCAACTAGTTTTTCACATGACTTCTCTCCCCCTTTGACATGAGTGACAAAGGGTCTATATTTTCTATCTTTTCTCCCTTTTTGCTTCAGATTAATATCAAAATTTGACTACTCCCCCTTTGAGTAGTACCTCCTTAACATCAATTTGGGTCACAAGATATGATTGTGAATTCCACCGGATTGATGTACCTTAGTACATCTTAGTTCTACTTAGGAGGGGTAATAACCCCTAGCTTCTCTTTGAGATACTCAAAAGTATCCTTGGGAAGAGGCTTAGTGAAGATGTCTGTAATTTGATCTTTGGAAGGGACAAACTCCAATTTGACTTCATTCTTAATTACTTTCTCTCTCAAGAAATGAAACTTGATAGATATATGCTTTGTTTTTTAATGCAATACCAGATTCTTTGAGATACTTATTGCACTAGAATTGTCACAAAAAATTGTGACTAGCTCCTCAAACATAATTCTGATGTCCTTCAACATTTGCTTCATCCACAAAACCTCAGTGTGATTATTTGTTGCTGCTATGTACTCTACTTCTGCAATGGACAAGGATATTGCCTCTTACTTTTTTCTTATCCAAGAGATCAATCTGTTCCCCAAGAAGAATGATCCACCACTAGTACTTTTTTTGTCATCCACATCTCCTACCCAATCAACATCTATATATGTATGAAGAGTGAAGTTATTGTCTTTTTGATACCATAGTCCATAATTAATTATCCCCTTGATATATCTAAAAATTCTCTCGACTGCCATAACATGGGATTCTTTTGGATCAGCTTGAAATCTAGCAACAAGTCCAACTACATTCATGATGTCAATCCTAGTTTGAGTTAGATAAAGCAATCCTCCAATCATTGATCTATACCTCTTCTGATTTGCCTTGGGAGAGTTATCATCTTTGATTAGCTTGCATCTGGTCACCATAGGTGTACCTACTGGATTTGAGTCTTCCATTCCAAATTTCTTTAGCAATTCTTTCACATACTTGGACTGAGATATGAAGATACCTTTATCTAATTGAACAATTTGCAGACCTAGGAAGAAATTCATCTCACCAAACATTAACATTTCAAACTCACTTTTCATCTGATTAGCAAATGCTTTACACATGCATTCATGTCCACCAAAAATGATATCATCAACAAAAACTTCAACAATTAGAATGTCCTCATGATCAATTTTGAAGTAGAGATTACTATCAGTAGTACCTTTACTAAAACCTAGCTTAAGAAAATGTTTATCCAATCTGGCACACTAGGCTCTTGGAGCTTGCTTGAGTCCATACAAGGCTTTTCTCAATCTGCAAACCATATCTCCCTGATCAAATAACTAAAATCCTTATAGTTGCTCAATATAGACTTCTTCCTCCAAATCTCCATTCAGAAATGTTGATTTCACATCCATTTGATATACTTTAAAATCTTTGAAGGCAGCAAATGCAAGAAATAATTTAACTGCCTCTATCCTTGCCACTAGAGCAAAAGTTTCTTCAAAATCAATCCCTTCTACTTGAGAGTAGCCTTTGCATACCAACCTTGCCTTATTCCTTACCACCTCACCATCTTCATTCAGTTTATTATGGAAGACCCATTTAGTTCCAATCACATTTTTGTCCTTAGGTCTAGGAACTAGATCCCATGTGTTATTCTTTTCAATTTGCATCAATTCCTCTTCCATTACTTTCACCCAATTTTCATCATTATAGGCTTCAGTTACTGATTTAGGTTCAATCCTTGAAATCAAACAAATCTCTTCTTGATCTTCAGACATTTTTCTCCTAGTTCGAACACCTTTACTCTTATCTCGTATGATCTAATCTTTAGGATGATTTAACTTTACATACCTAGGAGTTTTGGAAATTGTTTGAGCTTCTGTTTCTTGAACGTGTTCCTCATCATCTATGTTAACCTCTAGAGTCACTAGCTCAAACTAAATCTGGGTCTGAACATTAACTTGTCTTCCTTGACATTGACTCTCATCTTGATCATGTGAATCATATTCGGAGTACTTGGAGTGTCCTCCTTTTCTTTCATCAACTTTAACATTCACACTTTCAACAATCTTCTTCAATCTTTTATTGAAGCACCAATATGCCTTACTTTGAGTTGAGTATCCCAAAAATATTCCTTCATCACTTCTTGCCTCAAACTTACCTAAATCATCATCTCTTTTGATATAGTATTTACTACCAAAGACTCTGAAGTATCTCATAGTAGGAGGATGACCAAACCAAAGTTCATAAGGAGTCTTAGCAGAATTTCCTTTGATCTGCACCTAGTTAAGAGTGTAGATAGAAGTACTCATGGCTTCTCTCCAATAAACTTGAGGAACATTAGTTTCCATCATCATGGTTCTGGAAGATTCTTGAATGGTCTGATTCTTTTTTTCCACAACTCCATTTTGTTGCGGAGTCCTAGGAGTAGATAATTATCTTTTTATTCCATGCTTTTCATAGAAAGCATCAAACTCACCGGAGGTAAATTCTCCACCCTTGTCAAATCTTAGACATTTTAGTTTCCCACCAATTTCATTTTCAACCATCATCTTGAACACCTTAAACTTGTCGAGGGCTTCTATTTTTTCTCTTAGAAAAGTTACCCACATCATCTAGGAGTAATCATCAATTAGCAACATGAAATATCTGTCTCTGTGCACACTCCTAATTCTTGCTCAGTATGTACTAGCTCCAATCTCTCACTTGAACCTTGTTCCTTACTTTTCAATGAAATCTTGTTCTGTTTACCCAATTGACATTCTCTACATATGTTATTAGGTTTCAAAAGTCTTGGAAGATCTCTTACAGTTTGAGTGGAGCTTATTTTGACAATATTTTCAAAATTCACATGACACGTCCTCCTATGCCATAGCCAATTTGATCTATCTAAGAAATCAAACAACTTTTCCCAGAACTACTTAAGTGAAAGATGTTACCTCTCGTTTGAGTACCAGATGCAATTTTAGTTCCGAAGCTTTCCAAGATTTTGCACTTTCTATCCTTGAATCGAAGATCATAACCCTTGTCAACCAACTATCCAACATTAAGAAGATTATGTTTCAGTCCTTCCACATATAGAACATCATTGGTGTTGTTCTTGCCATCAAAAGAGATGGATCCTTTGCCACAAATTCTTCCACCTGAGTTGTCTCCAAATTTCACAAGTCCTCCTTCATATTTTTTAAAGTTTACAAACTTTCTCTTGTCACCAGTCATATGATGAGAGCATCCACTATAAATCACCCATTCATCCTTTTCAATAACCTGATCAGCCAATGCACTTTCCATATTTTCATAGCTAACAGATTTAGTGGACACCGGATCTTCTTCTTTGATAGAAATAAACACCCAATCATTTTCAGAAGAGCCTCCATGATTAGATTCATCATCAGTTACCCTTTCTTCCCATTTTCTTGGACATAGTAACATTTATTCTAACCTTTATACCTATTAGGGTTAGGTTTTGAAACTCTTTTCGGACATCTTGAGGCAAAATGACCAATTTTATTACAAGCAAAGCATTTGAGTGGTAATTTTCCTTCATACTTACCAGATCCTCTTGGCATTCTTCTGGAAATAAGAGCTTCAAGATCTGCTGTTTCTATTTTAACATCTTCAAAATCCTTTCTTGTCTTTATAGATCTGTTTGATTTTGTAGAAGAGCTTTCACCCAGATCATATCTTTGTTTTCCATGCACACTAGCCTTGAATGTAGATTCAGATTTGGGAAGAGAATCACCAAACTCACTTAATTTGAAAGACAAAATTTTGCCAACCAGATGATCTCTTGTAACCTTAGAGACTATCCTAATTTCTTCTATGGCTGCAACCTTATGTTTGTATGAATCTGGTAAAGATCTAAGTACTTTTGACACAATTTCTAATTCTTCTAAGATTCCACCAGCACACCTGATGCCACACACAAGTTCATTTATCTTTTACATGTAGATTGTGATGTTTTCATCTTTGCTTATCCTCATGGTTTTAAAATTTCCTCTCAGACTTTGTAGCTTTGCACATTTGACATATTTATTACCTTCATACAGATACTTCAACTTTTTCTAGATTGATAAGCAGTTTTTAGACCAAAGACATTTGTCATTTTTAAATCAGTTAGAGCACTCAACAAGGCTTCTTTAGCTCGAAGATTATTTTTAGCATCTTTAACTTGATCAGGAGTTGAAGGACCTTTCTCCAGAGATTTGAACTCAACACTAGTTATTGCCCAATAGGTATCGCCCATGCATTGCAAATGGCACTCCATGCAATTTTTCCAATAGAATAATTTGTTCCATCAAATCTTGGCTTATCCTTATAGGTTGACATCCTGGATCTCCTCAAGCAGTTAGGCTTTTAAGAGAGGATCTGGCTCTGATACCAATTGTTGGAACTAGACAACTGAGAGGGGGGAGTGAATTAGTTGTTCCTCAATCAAACTTTTCTTGCCTTTTACCTTCTTTATTATCTTACTATTAGATTAGTGATGTAATCATTTAAGCATAAATCAACAACATAAGAGAGGATTCATAATCAACACATTTGACACCAAGATTTTGATGTGGAAACATGGTTAAGGGAAAAACCATGGTGGGGGTTAACCCACAAAACGTGTACCCTATTAAAAGTACTCAAAAAAATAGAAGGCACATACCTTCAGGTGTACTGCCTAGAGCTCATTGCCTATAGAATTAAATTAAAAGAATTAACTGAGAAATAGCATCTACTTCATCCCTAATTTAGTTTCAATGAATGCTCAAGAACTTTCACTTTGCCTCAAACTCTTCTTCACACTTTACACTACTCTTGCTTCTTTCATTCTCTGCTCTGCTCTTGATCCTTCAGATTTATCTTCTTTTGCACATGGACAACATTCAATAACTTTTCAACAAGTATTTATACACTTCATCAACCTTGGAATGATCAACAAGGTCGGCTAATCTTTACGCGGATCAACACACTATCGGCCAAACACAACTGAGACTTGAATCTGCTTCTACAACCACTCCATGCTTCGTAAAAGTCTCTTAAGGCATTTGCAATAGGCTAAGGACATCCGGTCAGCCAAGGCTAGGGAGAACATCAAATTCAAAGAAAAAATCTTCAATCAACAAGCTCAAACTTCAATGCAGACCTCTAACATTGTAGCTACATGATCCAGAGACCTCCACAAGAACATTGGAATCACCAATAACATTCACTCAAAACCATATTACCAGAAACATTTGAATCTTCCTCTGGAACCTCAAGAACACACTCTGCCATGACTGTCAGACTGGAAAAATAGCTTATGGACCTCCAAACCACAAACCACTGCAGTTGATGATACACACTGACTTCCCAAATATGCCTTCAAATCCGCAGATCATAATCTTATATTACCAGGGCAATTTGGACCTCTTTCCTATCACTCTATCTTTTCTTATTATTACAGGAACTGGTTCTTCTCAGATGGCCATAACTCCTTCAGATCTTCATGCGGACTTCTCAAATATTAACTGAGGCAATCTCTAATAATCCTCTACATAGTCACATGATCCACATGCATTGATTATCATTAATTTTCTCAATATCCTCAACAGTCTAGTCTTCTATGCGGACAACAAAAATAGGATACAATTGACACTAATGGCAACAAGGATATGTTGACATCAATGACAACCCACTTAGGCACATATTTGCAACAAGTTCCTTGTGAATCAATGGCTCTTTTATTAACAATTGAGCTCATGGGTTATTCTCCAACCCTATAGCTATATTAAGTTAAAGAATTTATCACTTAACGTTATTCATTCAGTCATAATTCAGTCCCAAATAAATTTAGTTTATAACATGTTATAAACTCATTTACAATTGTCTCATATAGAGACTATAACCAAACTCCTTCATAATCAAAGGTTCATTCGACATACACAAAGGTAATAGTAGTTTTACATGCAATTCATTGTTGGCTGCTCAAGTAAGCTCATCTAGTTTTGTTTGGGTGGCAACTATTCACCGATAAAAATATATAGAAAGAATATATGCTTGGCCATTGTGGCTTTGAGCTCCAGTTTTCAAATGGTAATATGTAATATAGTGCAGCCAAGACGAGAGACTCAAGGCTCACCAAGAAAGAGTCAATCTTTACAATGCTCAACTGAGCATATATCAATAATATATATATGTTTGGTTTCCTATCTCAGCTCTTGGCCATGGATAAGTTTTCAAAGAGTTTAAGTATGGTCTCAGCTCAGCTCCATACCTTGAGCATAATTTCACAATTATGATGTCTAACAAACTCAGCCTAAGAGGCTTAGAGTATGAATGCAACTCAAAGATTGTATTAAGTGGGTTCAGCCAAATGACACCCCAAACCACAACATATAAGTTACTTAAAAAGAAACGCATAGGAATGGCTCGGTTAGCTAGTCCAAAGCCACGACGCAGAGAAAATTAATTATCATGCATGGCATTGCTTGTAGTGTGCTTGCCTCATTGAGGTGGTAATTCCCTTCAAGCCTCCATGAGGATAAGGGATGCCATATGGCATCCTTTTATTCTTCAAGAGAACCATCTCCCTCAAAGACTCTCATCCAAGCCTCCATGAGGATAAGGGATGCCATATGGCATCCTTTTATTCTTCAAGAGAGCCATCTCCCTCCAAGATGCTCTCACACGTGTGTGAGAGTCTTGGAGGGAGATCTCATACACTTGGAAGTCTTGGAGACCTTCAGAGTCTTCTTGGTGAAGGGATCCCCAAACTTTGGGAAGGGAGATGGGTCTTTCCCAAAGCATGACTCATCTTCCACCCTTAGCCATTTAAAAATTCGTCACTTTGACTAAACCTTAGTTTAGAGTGACAAAAAGTGAGTTACCCTATGGTTTAGTTAGTCAAAATTGACTCTTGACCCATGGACAACCACCTAGGGTAAGTATTGGGACACTAAGGTACACCTAGGGAATCATAAATTCACTTTAAATGGCCCATAAATGAAAACAATACCAAGTGGTGAAAACAATAAAAAAATACAACACAAGATATAAATTAATTTACAAAAAGAGGTACTAGGCCAAAATAGTAAATCAAACAAGTACGCAAACAACATCCGATCAAACGTGATCCTTATCCCTCTTGGGGATGGATCGGTTTCATAGGGAATAACATATGTGTGAACACTACTTCTGATTTCCTGTGGCCTGGGAATATAATCCTACACAACTAGATCAAGTTTCAATCACATCATGAGTAATCATAGCCGAAGCAACTGAAATTAAATTCATGTCATTGCATATTAATCATTCACAACATAATTCAACATTAAACTGCATTTTCCATCTAATGTCACATAATCATCATCAATTAATGAATCCACATAATGAACTAGAAATCACATCAATAAACATTGTCTAATATATCTCGCATGTCTAATCTCATCATATCATCAAAATATGATTTAAATCGAATCACCACATGTCTAATCAATGTCAAACCAGAATCAGGAGATATAATCAAATCTATATAAAGGAATAATAGTCTTTAGAAGTCAAATATTTCACCAACTGTAATGTAAAATGATCAAAATAAGGAAGGAAAATAATTGGCCTCACACCTTTAGAACACAATAGCTTGCTAGTCATCATCTAGTTGAAATCTCATCTACAAATCAATGCGTAAACATGCTTTTATATGCAACTACAAACACTCTCACCAAGATTTCATAAATACAAACTTACTGTGTCGGCCTAGGGACCAAATAATAGTCATAAACTAACACTAGAAATTTGGGCCTCACCCAAAATAGGAAAGGACTAGGGCATGGCCACCCAAGTCCTCCCCCTATTTTGGCCAGGGTTAGTTTCAAGGGGTCCCCCTAGGTCCCATTTGTCATGATACCCAGGGTTCATTCCATCGGGATGTTGAATTATGATGCAAGATGTCTTAAATGCACACTAGAGACCCAGGAGCTAAACCTTTTGAGGGAAAAGCCCCCAAGGGGACATTTTCTGACATTACAACTACAAATTCCATAAGGTACTCATGCAAGGTGATGAACATATATCACATCATGTCAAGAATTATGAACGAATTGTCTGTCATGTAAAGTTTGTTTTGCAACCACAAGTGATGCAATTAGAAGCTTGTATTTGATAGCAGAGAAATGTCAGAATTTAATGTGTCCTCAGGTCATGCCATTCAAGTCTTTATGTTATACTACTCACGAGTTATCTTAATTTTCATGTTTGAGATATCATTGTGAGTCAATGGTCAATAGTGTTGATCTCAAGTGGGAGGAGGTCTGAGTTGGTAGTCATGCTATGTTCATACTTTTTTTTGTCTCCATAGTACCTTGGTGCTCAAAAACATAGATTCTGGCATTAAAAATGGATCTTAGTTTAAGTCTATACTTATAGGGTATCCTTCTTGAGGTTTTTTTCATTGAGGTTTTTATGTCTTAAAAACTAGTTTCAAAACCCTAAGTGATAACCTAAATCTTTCCTAGCCTGTCACTCACTTATTTCCTTTTTGTTTTAAAATGAAGTTGACCTCTTATTGTAGGTTTAGTCACTTAAATTGACTTGTTAAAGGGGTCCTTATAACATGCTATGTGACTGACCCCTTGTGAAGTCACTAGCCTCTCTCGATCTCCTCAAGTGCTTAGGTAGGAAGTTTAAATCGATGGCCCAGATTAAAGTTCTCGATGGAATGAAAGGCAAATTAAATGGTTTTGATTGAATTTATTTTTGAATGCCAACGGTCATTTCCTCATGTCTAAAAATGATGGGCAGATGTAGTATTTAAAGTTTTAACTACTTCATTCAGCGATGCTTGAAACTGTGAGGGCTAGGGAATTATGTTGAGATCTCTATATGATGATTTTAAAGAAGTTAGTGAATTGTGTTGAGGAGAGATAGACCTGCATATACATGTGAAATATGTGATTTTTGGTTGTGAAAAGTGATGGTTTTTGATACTGTAAAGTGGAGGTAGGTTTTCAATGATTATGAAAGGAGGTCTTTGATTCTCTTTGTGTATGAAAGGGACACCAATTTGTATGATGAGAAGTATATGATATAGTATGTGCATTTTTGTGTCTATAGATGTATTAAGTTCTTTGAATTATTGTTTATAAGGTTTTATAGAGTTCTAATTGATGTTTACAATATTATTGTGTGTGAGGGTTATGTTTGAAGGATGTGTTGATTGGAAGGAGATATAAGGGGTTGAATCTATTTGCAGAGAAGATTAACATATGTTGCAGGGGATATTGAATCTCTCTTTGTAAGTGAACTTGTATGTGTGTTGATGAAGATTAAGCCATTTGGTGTGTTGTAGTGAATTAGGGTAACCCCTTGAATTGATTTTCTTCTTCTTATGTATCTGATTGTTAGTGAGACACTTGTTTACCAATGAGACTTTGTAATTAGTGGGTTTTAATTAAGACACTAAAGCATTTTTTGAGTGGTTTTTCATCCCTATGAGGGTTTTCCACTCATCAAAACATGTGTTATGGTTCATGATTATCTTTATGTGTTTGTATTCCCTTATGCTTTATGGTTGATTAAGGTCTTGTACATTCAACTCACCATTATACTTGTATGATTCTTTAGTATCTATCTCATTTTCTATCTAGTGCTTTTAAAGGTGCAAAAAGTATTAAAAGTTTATAGACCACTGATTAACCCACCCCATGTCAGTGGTCCTGTACTCCAACAAGTGGTATCAGTGAATAGGTTCCTTATAGAAGTCTAATAGGCTTGGGTAGGTCCTGATAGTGGAGTGCCATTTTAAAGTGTAAAAGAAATAGAGAAAAGAAAGATGCCAAGAAAAAGGTTGTAAAGCAAGCCCCAGTCAAGTCAAGCAAAAAGTTATTGCATGAGTCACCCCTAAATGTTGATACAAGTGTGATAAAGAGAATGGTCCAGAAGTTGAGATTTTTGATAAAAAGGGAAGATTTCATTGTGAGTGTAGGTGAACAAGAACTTGATGAAAGAGAAGATGATTTTTTTGTTGAGATTGATGACGAAGAAGGAGACCTTTTTGTGGATGGAGATGACTATGAAGATGACTACGATGAATAGGAATGTGAGGTTGATTTAGAAGGTGACTATGATGAATAGGAATGCGATGTTGATTTAGAAGGTGAACTCTTTTCTGCTCTAGATACAATCAAGCAAATCAAAAAATAGAATAAGAGAATAGAAGACCAACTTCAACAAGAAAAAGATTGCAATGACAAGGTATGTTCTGATTTTGTAAAAGATTCTTTGGAACTTGAAGAGGCAAGAAATCTGATTGTGGACTTAAAGAGTTAAGTTAATGAATCTAACAAATTGATTATCAGCCTAAAGACTAAGATAGAAGAAGCCAAAAGGGTAGTTGATTTGACAAAATCTGATCTCGAAGTCAAAACTAATGAATGTCTAAAACTAGAGTCAGAAATAGTTTCTTTGAGAAAAAAATTGAAAAGCAATCTTCTAAGTTGCACAAGAATCTACAGTTTGAAAAGAGTACTGAATGCTTAAATGACTTGTTAAGGAAACAAAATCATTTTAAGGACACTACTGGTCTAGGTTATGAGGAAGGACAATGTTCCAAAGTCAAAAATGCTCCTAAGAAAAAGATAGACATGAATTTTCATCCTACTACTCCTAACAAGAGAAAGCAAAAGACAAAGTTACTAATGTTGAAATAGGAAGAACAACCAATCCCTCAAGGCTTCCACCTGCAAGCCAATACCATTCAACAAGGTACAATTACTCTTAGTTTCATGGTTATTGCTATTCTTGTCATATCTATGGTCATAGAGGTAGAGATTATAGGACTTATACTAGAAATGATTGTGAATGGCATAAGATTAAAATTTTTTATAGAATGACAAATAAGAGTTATAATTTGGTATGTTACAAGTGTAACCATGCTAGTCACATAGAAAGAGATTGTTGGATGCATGGAAGATATGGTCTTAGAAGCTCTTCTTGGTTGTCAAGAGAATATGATTATGTTCCTCCTATTCATCACAAGGTCAAATGTTTTAGATGCAATCAATTTAGACTTAAAGAAGAATTTTGTAGAAGAAGTTTGGTCAGCCCATCTAACCATGATAAGAGGGCAAACATGTTAAGCAAGAAAATGAACGAGCCTGAGAAAGTTTGGAGGAGAAAACATGAACAAAAGAAAAAAGAACCTAATCTTGTGCATGCTACACAAGATACTTCTATAAATGCATAAAGAGATGCATAAGTTTAAGGGGAGTGTTTATAGTCTTATTATTCAATTCCTTTAAGTAACAACAATGATAATGCATTGATTAATTTATTGTCTTGTATTATGAATTCACAATGTGGAGCTTATTCTGAAACAATAACTTTTGGAACAGTTGGATGTTAGTGAATGTAAGTGCATGTCAGTCTAAATGTCTTGCCTATCTTTTACTAGTGATAATGAGTTTGATTCCTTAGGCATAACTGTAAATAGTTGATTTTCTTTCACAAAGGTTTCGATGTATTGGTTCATGGATTTTCTTTACATCATGACAGTGATATATCACTTGTTTGATAGTGGTGGTTAAGCTTTTTACTCTTGCCCTTGCTATGGTTGTCACATATGTTTGTTTCCTTGACAGTGACAAGTGACCTCAGTATGACAACAATATTACATCTTGGTGTGATAATAGTTTTCTCGACAATGATGACAGTCACTTTGTGTTGATGTTGTTTATTAGTTTTGGACTATATATCTAGTTTAAGGATCTTATTGTAGTGATCTATATCATTTTGATATGGCAAGGAAAGTAGTGTTGTACACTGAATCACATACATTCCTTTATGGAAGACTTGTCTTCTAGAGGTCATTGAAAACAGTCATGACAGTGAGATAATTTCTTCAATTATGAACATTTGATAAGACAATAAAGGGTATTTTGTTTTAAGGATAAGATAAGAAGTTTCTTTTCTGCCAAACCCTAGTATGTACAAAGATAGTGCTACTTGAAATAAGTGCCTCTACTTGCAATTTATTTTGTTACTCTTGAGCTAGTGCTTTGTTGTTTTTATAAAGTGCTATTCATGATTCAGATTCAAAGAGAAGACTTGTTGTTGATACATAACTATCATAGTTGACAGACAATGATTGGTACATGCTTGATACTAAGTGAATAGTGAATATTCTTGATTGGACAGTGACAACACTTTTCTTTGATAGTTCTTTGGATTGACGTAGTGGTTACTTGACTGGAATAATGAATGCCTAGTATTCCTGATCAACTGAATGCTCAGTGAGGTGGTTAATAATGACAATCAATAAGTATTAGTCTGACAGTGTTTGATGAGAGTATGAAATATAATGGCACTTACATGGTTTATAGTGCACAAGTGGTGTCAGTACTATGAGTCACGGATTGTGTGCATAGTAATGTAATGCATTTAGTCATCATGAAAGTATACCGTTGCTTTGAAAAGTTCTAATTGTAGGAATATAGTGCTCTAGTCCATAATCAATCATGATTGGCTAGGCATACAAGTTTGAAAAAGAATTGATATAAGTCTTACATAGTAAGGACGCAAGTATTTTTAAGACTATATACCACTATAACAATGATACTCTCATCTTCTTAGTCATCTACCTTGGACTGATGCTATGGTTGCAATCATTCTAAGGCACAGTGCTAGTACACTGATAGTGATTGACATACTACTCTTTTTCTCAACAGTGATATGGTACAATGGTATTAATACTTGATATGACAATGAAAAGATTGCTTTCTTGTGATAGTGGTTTGATGACTATGGAAATTGTTGATAACTTTGTCCTTGATGACAATGTACTCTTGCTGATAGTATTTTATGATAGTGTAACCCTAGATCTTGATGACAATGGAAGTGATTTTGTTAGAATAGTGACAGTACTCTGCAAAGCAACATGATCTTCAATCTCAATTCCATGTGAACTTGTTTAAATTTGATTGATGAAACCCTTAATTGAAGTATGTAGTGAAGTTTCACATCAGCAGTGCATTGAAGCAGGGTTGTATTTATCAAGTTATATTAGTTAAGTTGTAGGCCTCAGTGTATACCTTTTGCAATATTGTCAACTCATATCACAAGGGGACAATTCTATCTTGGTATGGCATGGTGTCATTGATAGTATGTGATGAATAGTGGTTTAATAGTAGATATAGTTTCGTTAATTGTTCAAACTCAGATACAACTTATAAAGTTAGTGAGAGCAGGAATTCTATAAAATGTAATGATCCTCTTGTCTCAGTCACATAGGATAGCTAATGTGTGGTACACAGTGATGAGTAAAGAAAATATATTCTTCAATGCTTGGAACAACTTGAAATTCTTGAAATCCATTCCTCTAAGCAACCTATTCACAATTTCTATTTGGCAGGGGGGTGATTGTTTTGGATCCCTTTGTCAGTTGATGTCAAAGGGGGAGAGAGCAAATGTTGTGCTTATTTTTGCCATCAATGAAAAAGGTGTATATTGTTGTGATAGTTGTCATTGATGTCAAAGGTTAAGTTGTAGTTGTTGAGTTGTCAGGAGATGCTCAAGATGCAAGATGCAATTCTTCATAATGTGTCTTTAGTGAGTTGCTTCAAGGTCACAAGGTTTACATGGTACTGATATGATGCTAAGTGTTATGTTGATCTTCAAGTTTGATGCAGGACATGACAAAATGTCACTTCAAATGTCATAAGGTACTCATGCAAGGTGATGACCATATGTCACATCATGTCAGGAATTGTTTGTCATATAAAGTTTGTTTTGCAACCACAAGTGATGTCATCAGGAGCTTGTATTTGATAGTAGAGAGATGTTAGAATTTAGTGCGTCCTCAGATCATGTGATTCAAGTCTTTATGTTATAGTGCTCATGAGTTACCTTCATGTTCATGTTTGAGATATCATTGTGAGTCAATGATCAATAGTGTTGAACTCAAGTGGGAGGAGGTCTGAGTTGATAGTCATGCTATGTTCATACTTTGTTTGTCTCTATTGTACCTTGGTGCTCAAAAACATAGAGTCTGGCATTAAAAATGGATCTTAGTTGAAGTCTATACTTATAGGGTATCTTTCTTGAGGTTTTTGTCATTGAGGTTTTTATGTCTTAAAAACAAGTTTCAAAACCCTAAGTGATAACCTAAATCTTTCCTAACCTATCACTCACTTATTCCCTGTTTGTTTTAAAATGAATTTGACCTCTTATTGTAGGTTAAGTCACTTAAAGTGACTTATTAAAGGGGTCCTTATAACATGGTATGTGATCGGCCCCTTGTGAATTCACCAGCCTCTCTCGATCTCCTCAAGTGCTTAGGTAGGAAGTTTAAATCGATGACCCAGATTAAAGTTCTCGATAGTGCAAAAGGTAAATTAAATGGTTTTGATTGAAGTTCATAATGTGAGTGTTCATAATGTGAGTGATAACCTAAATCCATCCAAGCATGCTATTCAACACTCACATAACCACTAAATCAATTCCATTATGAACGCAAACATCTAAGGTCAGCCAAACATCATAAACATAAGAAATTCTTGATTTGCTTCTGTGATCACAACCATAACTTTTGGATCACACAAAATGCTTTAAAAAAATCTATAAACATCCATGAACAACTTGGATTCACCTTAGAACCAACAAATTTAGCTATAACAAGTTTCACTTGAAGATAGTTCACGGACTACTTACAAACAACACTGTCAACCTTTGCTACACATGAAATGACTTTCTGAAGCACCAAATCACAAATCTTCTTGAACGAAGATAGATTAGGATCTTCTAAACACATATCTAGAACTACAACACTTGAAACCTATAAACAGCAAATAAAAATACTTTCTACTAGACACACTGCAAACACTGTCAGACATTGTCCTCAAACTGGCGAATACAACTTTAACTATACAATAGTCTGGAGCACCAAATTATGGATTTAGTATCTTAAAATACTACTTAGTAACATATCCAAACCACACACTTAGATATCCAACATAGAAGAAATGTGGAGCAAAAACTTGAACAATGTTCTATAAGCTGGAAGACTCCTTCAACACACTATTTCCAGTATTAATCAAATTTTCTAAAAAGAACTTGCAAACTCAATATCAAAAATATATCATTAACATCTTTAACACTTCTATAAAGAAACCAAATCATCTTTAGCAAGACAACTTAGGACAACAATAATAACTTCATCAAAAGATATAGTTGATACCAATGACAAAACAATCAACTTGACATCAATGACAACACTAATTAGCACATACTTGCAACAATATCCCCCTTTGTCATTGATAGCAACAGATGATGTGAAAAACCATCATGATACAACTCTACACCAATCTCACTCTCCCCCTTTCTTTTATACATCTTACTCTCTTTCTCTCCCTTTGTTTTTCACATGAACTCTTTCCCCCTTTGACATCAATGGAAAAGGGTAATACGCCTTTTTATCTCTCTCTTCCCCTGATTATGATACTACACATACTTGCTATATTCTCAACTACTCTAAATACTCCCCCTTAGGAATACACACCAACTTGTTCCAGCTCTTAGTCAACCTGACTGCAACAATTAGCAATGCCACTACCTGCTCCCCTTGAGAGGTAGCCTCAAATCATCGGTCCAAGAAAGAATGTACCTTGAAGCACTCTAGATTGATGCATCTCCCTTTACATCTAGTTCAAAGAAGTAGGGGAAATAACCCCTAAATT
Source organism: Cunninghamia lanceolata (assembly GCA_027924645.1). Classification (NCBI taxonomy): domain Eukaryota; kingdom Viridiplantae; phylum Streptophyta; class Pinopsida; order Cupressales; family Cupressaceae; genus Cunninghamia; species Cunninghamia lanceolata. The sequence continues at coordinate 6,618,001 of BSBN01000015.1, forward strand.
CTTTGAGAGATACTCAAAAGTATCCTTAGGAAGTACCAAAGTTAATATGTCAGCAACCTGATCCTTTGTAGGCACATACTCAAGCTTCACTTCATTCTTTGCAACCTTTTCTCTCAAAAAGTGATACCTAATTGAAATATGCTTTGTCCTTGAATGCATCACTAGATTCTTTGAAATATTAATAGCACTTGTATTATCATAGAATATAGGAATTGGATCATCATACTCTACTTTGATATCCTTCAAAGTTTGTCTCATCCACAACACCTTAGTGCAACAAGATGTTGTAGCAATATAGTCTACCTCTACAATAGATAAGGATACTAAATCCTACTTCTTGCTTAGCCAAGATACAACTCTATCTCCAAGAAAGAATGCACCACCACTTGTACTTTTCCTATCATCTACACATCCAGCCCAATCTGCATATGTGTAAGAACTTAGGGTAAAGTCATTGTTCCTAGGATACAACAAACCATAATCCAGAGTACCCTTCAAATACTTGAATATCCTCTTCACTGTCATGACATATGATTCTCTAGGATCTTCTTGAAATCTTGCCACAAGGTAGACTGCATGCATGATATCTAGTTTGGTAGTCATTAGGTATAGCAGTCCTCTAATCATTGATCTATATTTGCTCTAATCAACCTTAGGGGATTCATCATTATTTCTTAACTTACAACTAGTTGTCATGGGGTACAAACTAGTTTAGAATCTTCCATTCCAAACTTCTTCAATAGTTCCTTGACATACTTTGATTATGAAATAAAAATTCCCTTATCTGTTTGATTTATTTCTACACATTGACATCTCAAATTCTTTTTGCATTTCATTTACAAAGTCCTTAGACATATTTTCATTTCCACCAAAGATTATATCATCCACATAGACTTCAACAATTAAGATTTGACCTTTTCTTACCTTGATGTACATATTATTGTCTACAGAACCATTAATAAATCTCTACTACAACAAATACTTGTCTAATCTTGCATACCAAGCTCTGGGATCTTGCTCCAATCCATACAATGCCTTCTTCAATTTGTATACCATATCTGGTTTGTCTGACAACTAAAATCCATATAGTTTATCTATGTAGACTTCTTCTTCTAACTCACCATTCAGAAAAGCAAAATTCACATCCATCTAATATACCTAAAAATCCTTATGTGATGCAAAAGCCAAAAATAGTCTAATACCCTCCATTCTTTCCACTAGAGCAAAATTTTCTTCATAGTCTATTCCTTCCACTTGTGAGTACCCCTTACACAAGTCTTTCCTTGTTCCTTACCATTTCTCCATTCTCATTCAACTTGTTCCTGTATACCCTCTTAGTTCCAATCACATTCTTATTTTCTAGTCTTTGGACAAGTTCCCAAGTCTGATTCTTCTAAATCTACATTAATTCTTCTTCCATAGCCTTAACCCAATACTCATCCTTGCATGTCTCAAATACTATATTGGGTTCAACTTTGGATAGTAAACTATATTCACCTATTCTTTAACAGCTTTGCTTCTTGTCAATACACCTTTGTTCTTATCTCCAATGATCTGATCTTTAGTGTGATGCCTCATGTATGTTGGAGATTTAAGATCTTTTTCTAGAGCTTCTTGTTCTTCAACTTGTATTTCTCTTTCTGGAGCTTCTTGTTCTACAACTTGTACTTCTTTTTCTCCACAAGAAGACTCATCTGATTCATATCCATTAATCTATGAAAACTTCTGTATATCTTCATCAACCTTAACATTAGTATTTTCAACAATCTTTCTTAGCCTCTTATTATAGCATCGGTAATCTTTGATTTTTCTAGAGTATCCAAGAAAAATACCTTCATCACATCTTGCATCAAACTTTTCTAGTTCTTCATCTCTTCTGATATAACATCTACTTCAAAAAACTTTGAAATATTTAGTAGTGGGAATTCTTCCATACCATAGTTCATAAGGAGTCTTTGTGTCATTTTCTTTCACTTGTACTCTATTCTGTATGTAGACAATAGTATGAATTACTTCTCTCCAGTAGACTTATAGTAGATTTTCTTCCTTTATCATTGCCCTTGTAGCCTCTTGAATAGTCGTGTTCTTCCTTTCAACAACTCCATTCTGTTGAGGAGTTCTAGGAGTAGATAGTTGCTTCTTTATCCCATGATTCTCACAAAACATGTTAAACTCATTAGAAATAAACCCTCCACCTCTGTCAAACCTCAAACATTTGATTTTCATATCCAATTCATTCCCAACAGTTTCTTTAAAAGATTTAAACTTATCTAGGGCTTCTAAATTTTCCTTAAGAAAAGTGACCCAAGCTATTCTAGAATAGTCATCAATAAATAACATGAAATACTTGTCACCTTGAATAATCCTTACTCTAGTAGGACAAAATAGGTCTGTATGCACCAACTCCAGTAATTTGGTAGATGACTGATCCTTGCTTTTGAAATTTCTTCTTTCTAGCTTTCCAATAGGTAAATCTCTCACAACTTGGATTGAACTTATCCTTACCAAGCTATCAAAATTGATGTGACACAATCTTGTATTCCATAGTCAAATCTCACCAATATGAGCCATAAGATAATAACTGAAACCACTTTTGAGATAATAAACATTTCCACCTATCCTCTTTCCAGTAGTAATAACTGTTTTAGAGATTTTTCTAATCACATCCATCATTATGAAACATAAGATTGTACCCCTTGCTATAAATTTGTCCAACTCTCAAGAGATTATGCTTTAAAGATTTGACATAAAGGACATCATCAATGTTATGCTTTCCATCAAAACTGATTAAACCTTTTCCACAAATGTTAGCAGCTTCATCACCACCAAACCTAACTACTCCACCATCAAATTTTTCAAGTTTAATAAACTTACTCTTATTAGTTGTCATATGATTTGAGCATCCATTGTCAATGACCTAGTCATCCTTTTCACTCATAGCATGAAAAGTAGATATTATAGTGCCTTTAGGGTTAGATCTTGCTTTCAAACTCTTTTCCTTCACATAACTTCCAGAGTTAGTAGATCCAGTTTCATCTCTTATGGAAATGAATAGGCATTCATCATCATTATCATTCTCAAAATTTGATTCATCATAAAAAATGATTACATAGTAATTTTTATTGAACATCCTTCCTCTATTTTCCTTATTCTTAATTCTCAGAGCTCTATTTAGACACCTACAAGAATAATGACCTATTTTTCCACAACTAAAACATTTAAAAGGCAACTTATCACTGAACTTACTAGTACCATTTTTCATCCTCCTCACAAGGTTAGCTTCAACCTCATCGAAGTCTTCCAGATCTGATTCAATAGTCTTCTCTGATTTGCCATTTTTAAAAGCAGTCTCATATTTTACAATTCCACTACTTGTGTGAAACTCTCTTATTTCATAAGCTATTAGAGTGCCAAGCAACTAATCTTTGGTAAACTTATCTAGACTTTGTAATTCTTCAATAGAAGAAACTTTAGAACTGTAAGTTTTAGGAAGAGTTCTAAGTACATTCAATATCACTTCTTGATCATCTATATTCCTACCAAGTTCTTTGATGCCATTGACAACTTCATCCACCTTCTGCAAGTAGCTTGCAATATTTTCATCTTTAGGCATTCACATGGTCTCATAAGTGAGCTTCAAATTCTACATTTTACCCCTTTTAATCTTCTCATCTCCTTCATAAACACTTACCAAACTTTTCAAAATCTCATTAGTAATTTTCAAATTCACAAATTTCACCAACTTAGAATTAGTAAGACCACTTAAGAGAGCATGTTTTTCCTTACCATGTATTTTAGCAACTTTGATTTCATCTTCAGAATTTATGTCATCCTTAGGTTCAATGTAATTAGACTTGATGCATTTCTAGATATCATAACTAAGAGAAATTAGATAGGCTTCCATTCTTACCTTCTAGAGTGCATAGTCTGATGCATCAGGCAGGGGAATATCTTTCTTGTGCAACATCCCAGATCTACCTCAAGTTGTTAATCTTTCTTCAAAAGAACCTGGCTTTGATACCAATTGTTGAATGCACAAGACAACTAAGGGGGGTTGAATTAGTTGTATAAAAAATTTCAAACCCTTATAAACTTAATCACATTCACATCAGTTCACTTAAACCATTAGTCTGTTATGAAGATTAAACATGAAATAGAGATAACAAAAACTTAAACACATCAACAACATGCATAAGAGAACACCATTTTTTTATGTGAAAAATCCTAGAAGGGGAAAACCATAGTGAGGATTAGCTCACAATATAGAGTAGTAGCAATACTAAATTACAAGAGGCTCACTACCCAAGGCCCATTGCCCACAAAAGAAAAGGCTCACTACCAAGGACTCACTGTCTAGAAGAAGAGGAAAGAAAAGACTCACTACTAAGGATGAACTAATATAATTGCATCTGAAACATGCATGGGTTTAGTTCCAATGAAGCACAACAAACATTAGCTTCACATCTATACTGAAAGATAGTAGGCACCTTTTGCTCACTGCATCCAGTCACCTAGCACATGAATGTTCTTACTTCCTTGATCAACTTTTCACCATATCCATCATATCCTTTACATCCCCACACACACACATGAACTCCTAACACTTATTTATACTACCATCAATCTTGAGATCAATCTCCAAGGTCAAAAACACAATCTTCAATCCTTGAAACATTCTCCAAGGTCAACAAGAACATAATATTTGAATTGGGTCTAGACCTAAACACTCCATGGCACAAAGAAATGAAGTAAAACCATTTTCTACCTTAGCTCAAACCTAAATCCATCCAAGCATGCTATTCAACACTCACATAACCACTAAATCAATTCCATTATGAACGCAAACATCTAAGGTTAGCCAGACATCATAAACTTATGAAATTCTTGATTACACACTTATATGATCACAACCATAACTTTTGGATCACACAAAATGCTTTAAAATAATATGGAAACATCCAAGAACAACTTGGAGTCACTTGAGAATGAACAAATTCAGCTACAACAAATTTCACTTGAAGACAGTTCACAAACTACTTACAAACAACATTATCAACCTCTGCTACACAAGAAATGACTTTCTAGAGCACCAAACACAAATAATTTGGAATGAAGATAGATTAGGATCTTATAAACACATATCCAGAACCACATCACTTGAAACCTATTTGTAGAGGACTATGGAGAAAAATAATTTCTCCCAAACACATTACAAACACTCTTAGACACTATCCTCAAACTGGTGAATAGAACTTTCACTGTACAACAGTATGGAGCACCATTCTAGATTTAGAATCTTCAAACACTTCTCAGTAACATATCCAAACCACACACTCAGATCTCAAACACAAAAGAAATGCAGAGAAAAAACTTGAACAATGTTATGTAAGCTAGAAGACTCCTTCAACAGACTGTTTCCAATATTAATCAAAGTTTCTCAAAAGTACTTTGAAACTCAATATCAAAAACATATCCATAACATCTTCAGCACTTCTACAGAGAAACCAAATCATCTTTATCAATCCAACTTAGACAAACAACAATAACTTCATCAGAAGACACAGATGACACCAATGATAACACAAACTTGTTGACATCAATGACAACACTAGTTAGGACATACTTACAATAAAACTCTCCATATATAATCCTCTTTGATGTATGTGTAAAACTATTTAGAAGATGGTAGAAAGGAATTGGTAAATGTGTAGGAATACACTTTATAGTAAAGGTGTAATTTTTTCAAGCATTACTTATGTTTCCTTTTTCTATTGGACACATAAATGATTAAAGTGCTTTATATCCTAGTAGATATTTTATCCAAATGTTTTATCTTTTATAGGTCTTAGTATATCAATCAAGATTAATATATAGAATATAGTCAAAATGTGGATGTGATAAAATCTAATATAGGACAAATAATATTTAATTGGGGTTTTCTATATGGTACATAAGGTTTTATGATGAACAGTGCCATATTATTATATTAATAAAAAAAATATATAACACAAATCACATAAAGATGAGTAAAATGGGATCACACCCCAAAGGGTCTTTACAAAGGCCAAACATGCAAAAATATGGTTTTTACCAACATGAAAATCAAGAATATCAAATCACACATAACAAGTCATTTTAAGCCTAGCCCCCAAATCATCACAACTATCTAAACTATTAACAACACTATAATATGGAATATAAATAGATTTTTCAAGTACTGTCTCTAAACTATAGTTTGAAAAATTAAAGTCAATATGTATTGTAAGTTCCTATAAAATAATAGGCTTGAATGTTACTACAATGATGGCCTAATAACCTACCTCATGACCCTACATGACATAAAACTTAATAAAACATTCCTTTGAATTATTTATTCATTGTGAAATTACCTTGTCATCCTTTTATAATTTTCCATATGTCATTAAGAAGTCAATAAAAGTCACTCACAAAGTGTCCATAAGAATTCTTTTTGTTAAGAAATATTTTATTTTACCCAAAAAATCATGAGTTCACTCTAACAAATTGCTTGTCTACCCTAATGAACTAGTTCTCACCTTGGCAAATAAATCACTGCCAAAGGGGTTAAATGCATGTTTCTATTCTTTTCTTGTGAAACTTTGCATGGACAAGATTTTTTTTTAATTATGAGTCATCTTAACTCATTTTTGTACTTTCCATAGAGAAATTATCTTTAGGAATTGCCTTGTTTCTCTCTCCAATCCTAAACCTAATCATCCTTGACTATACATACCATTTTTCATTCATTATGAGGATCTAGGGTTTTTTATCCAAGAAGAAACTATAGTGATTAATTTGAGCATAGCCTCCAATATAATTATAGGAAGTTATAACTTGTTCTTACAATTGTAAAATCTTAATTGTATTGCACTTTCCTATTTGAAGAAGTAATATGAATAATAATTTTAACAACTATTCTAACAACCTTTAGCAATAGGACATGTTTTGATAAATTCCAATGAGAAGAGATAACAAAACATCATAATACTAAGATAAAATTTATAGGATGTCTCTTTAGTGATAAAAAATCATATGATATTTTAAAGAAAAATACTCAAGGCAATTATTCCATCCATGATTTATTCTAAACCAAGAAATTTAATCAAGTTGCCATCTTGTTTAGTATACCCTATACACACTAAAAATATCATTTAAAGAAGATTTTCTTAACCAACATTGCCATGGGAAAGGTCCATAGTCCTATTTATGGACTTTTTTTAGATTCCTTCAGAAGTAGTAATTTTATATAAAAAGTCTTAATAATCATTCTTGTTGAATATATTATGACTATAAAAAATAGTGAATTACTACAAAAGAAATATGATCATATTTATCCAAGAGCCCTACAATAACATATTATATATTATATGGTTCTACAAGACATAGTAAATCTCTAGAATAATTTCATTTTTCTCTTCAAACATTATACAAAGCTATGTTATGTTCATTGTGCACCTATGTTTTTTTTGGGTTTCATACACTCATGATAAATTTTGAGACAATGAATCCTCTAGTTAACTATTGATAGAATTATGCCAACCATATTTGTAGAGGTACAACACTCAAGAGAATAACAATAACATACTTAAGAATTATGAAAAAAATAAAGAACATGACCATTAGAAATTATTAAATTATGTATTTCTTATTTATATGCCGTAAGGACAAACATAATACTAAAGAGATCACCATTTTCCACATATACCATTTTGGTCTACTATTTAATAAATGGATAACATGCAAATGATTATTTCACACGATGTATGTTCAATAGAAAATGGGTAACTAAACTCATATTTTTAACTTTAATAATAAATTAATATCAAAATATTCCATCAATTTTTCCAAGGCCAAGGGTAGTAAAATTATATTGTAATATGTTCATTCTTATCATATAGCATACTAAAGTTGTTATATATGTGGAAAGAATAAGAAACTTGACAATATAGTAATTGGTAGCTTTAATTATTCATTTATTAAATAAAGATAGCAAAAACCCTCTTTAATTCTAAAACATCATGTAAAATAATGATCAAAGATTTCCAGAGTAGTCACAATTATGAAAATAGAATAATGAAAGAGTGTATGATCCAAAATTAGTTCAAGGAAATGTTTATGCTTGTAAAACAGGGTGGAAATTGTTAATAGTAAGGAATACTGAGAGGGGGCATGAATCAGTATTCTACAAAACCACTTCTTAACAAGATTATTAATCTAATCTCCAAAATTAATAATATGAAAATAGAATAAACATTGGAATAGCAACCACAAAGACACCAAGATTTTTACATGGAAAACCTAAAAGAGGAAAAACCACGGTGAGTGTTAGCTCACAATATATTATAATAACATAATATCAGATTACAAGAGGGCTCACTGCCCAAAGAAATGCTTACTGCCAAAATAGGCTCACTGCCTATAGAAATAAATAAGAAGGAAGAATGGCTCATTGATAAGTTGAACTACTCAGATTGCATCTATACATGCATGGTTATAGCTCCAATGAAGCACAAGAATATTGTCTCAAAACTTTTCATCTCTGACTGCTCTATTTCATTGCTCTGCTTTTACATAGGAACAAGATATCTCTTCTTCTACTTTTATCAGTTCCACAAAATCACCTAACTTCACATGTCACACACACACACACACATATATATTCACATTCACATCTAATAATTCAAACACCAAGTTTGATCCCATATATATATCTACAACACTTAAAATCTTCATATTAGGTTGGCCTAATATGGTGCAACATGTAGTCATACCTTAAGTAGCTTGTCGACCAAATTCATTCACCAAAATTCATAGTGGACCCAAACAATCATACAATAGTCTTCATATGGGTTTCCTTTAATCATTCAATCACTTAGATTGATTATTCAAATAATATAGCTTCTTCGCATATAGATCTACCATGCCTGTCAGCTTGTTCGTCATGAACATACTTGATCAGTTCAACTATCACAATATAACTTCCACTGTGGATCAAATGAGACTCTAAAAAAAAATATTGAATATTCATCATTGATATATTAACATACCTTCAAAGCTATAGAGTATAATAATCAACTGCTAAGAAATACAAAACTCAAAATTGTTACCCTATCACTATGAAACACTGTCATACTGCAAGCCGGTAAAGAACATATTGTAGACTAAAACCAAAAGAACTTTAGAAGCTACAACTCATGATTTAGGTAGCCATGATATGTATCTTTTCTAATCTAGAACTACAATACAAACTTTTTCATAGCCGAGGAATGCAGACCATTCTACTTCTAGACTGTGCATTGTTTCTGCTTTAACTTTGTTTACCTAGACTTGGACATTTCTTCATATGACTACCAGAGGAAGTTAGAACCTAGAGACTTAAACAAGTGACCACTAGGTAGTTATGAACAACATACCTGATCCGCATACATATGCCATTAACTATAGAGGCATACCACCACAAACACTATTACTCTACATACTTCCCATACTTAGTCAGATCTTCTTTCGGAGTGAGGTCTCTTTCCCATACTGGTACACTTTCTCCTATTGCCATCAATGACAACAATTAAACATCCATTGAAACAATGTCTCTTGCCAACAATCTCCCCCTTTGGCATTGATGGCAACATTCAGTGAAAATGCTTATGTTGCTCCCCCTTACTCTGTACACTCTATTCGTCTATTCTCTTTTAGATGTATGCTTATTTTTCACTAGTTTTCCTCTCCTCTTTGACATCAATGGAAAAGGTGTGTGTACAGGAAAAATTGTGTCAAAAATTCTTCAAAACTATCATATTCTACCGCATATATACAGGTACACATTTCCATCTCAATTTGTGGTTGAAGCTAGAATATCATTAGAGATATTCTTTATCAGTGCTATCTCTCCATTCCACCTATTCCATGCACTCTTTAAAATATGGATTTGGCCATTTATCAGAAAAACTAACTTTTCTACCTTCTACACATCTGAGGGCCTATCAATTAATGCTTGTGATTTCAAGTCTTCTTCTATCATATTAGTCATGGAATCAATTTTGGACTTATCATCCCCCTTAGTTGGTATAGTCTATCTTTGACTTCTTCCCTTTTCTTCATCAGAGTGCTCAAATCATTTTGAATATTTGTAACCTGTGTTTCTTTGGTATTTATTAACTCAACTGTCAGATTATATGTCTTGGAGATATTAAGTAGTTTGAGTTCCAAGTCCTTGATTTTATCTTCTAATTCCTTTGTAACTTCTGGCCAAGATAAGAAAAATTTGCATATTTTACAAGCTTCTTCAATGGCACTCTATATGCCTTTTATTCCATTTTCTAACAGAGTTTTATCTTTTCCTATCATAGTCTTGGACTCAACCAATCTCTTCTCATCAAACTCTTTTCTGACTTTTGTTTTTGCAAATTTTTTAAAAGATTCAAAATGTGTACTTACAGAGTTTAATAGACCCTTGAGTTGATCAGCAAAGGATAATGTGGTATCCTTTTGAAATGCCTGCATCATCTTCTCCAAAATGTTAGATGCATCATTGATTAATTTACTATCTTGGTTATTGATTTAAGCATTTGTTCTTGTGCTTTGGCTTAAAGAATTGATCCTAGCTTGAATTTCTACACAAGTGATATTGAGGAAAAATTAATTGGTCCTTGAAGAAGTTTAGACTCATCCAGATCTTGTTGAATCTCAGAATCAACTGAGACAACTGCAATGTCTCTTGCTCTACCAGATACTTCTTCTTGACTTTGTTCTAGATGATCCATGTCTATGTTCTCTTGCTGATCAATGCTTTGCTCCAATGCATGGCTCCTTATCTAGTCTTTATTCTTTTCAACATCATCCTGTTGCTCAGGAGGAAGATCATTTTCACATTTGCCTTGATTTGTCATATCTAATATATCAATTTTAGGGGCTTGATCATTCTTATCTGATCCTTGATATTAAATTATCCCTGGTATTGATGTATCTCCATCATTTGCTCCTTCATTGTCATAAATGGTAGGGAGACTAAATTCCTTCAATGTATTTAGAATGATTTCCTTAGATTCCTTTACAACCTTTTCAATATCTCTTCCCATAAGAGCATTCATTCTTCTTTTTGTCTTGAATTTGTTATGAAGTGCTTTGGAGATTTTCACCTTTTCCTTCAGAGTGATATCCGGACATAGTTTTATTAATGAGTGTTCTCTAAGCTCAACATCTTGTAGAGTGTGAAAACTCTACATTTTGTTTTAGTTTCAACTTAATATATGCGACATATCTATGGCTTAGTGCATAAGTCTTCAAATGTTTCTATGCGCGGGTTGTGCCAAGTGTCATAGCCATAGCAATGTTTCAAGCATTGAGTTTTATGTGGAGCACGCCATGTATCAGGTAGCATCGCCAGTTTATTTTGTTTCAATGCTGCAGATGGCCCCATGTATCATATGTGAAGGTTGTCTCAAAAGATTCCTTTCTTGCTACTTTGTATGCGGAAGATGTCGTGTGTCTTTTGAGTTTTTATGCAGATGATGCCACGTATTTCTTTCCATATTAATATTGATGTCAACATAAATCATGGTGGGCCACAGTTTATTTTATTTCAAGCTTGCAAAAGATGCCATGTGGTGGTATGTAGAGAAGGAGTTGCTTTATTCATAACTCTTGTAGAGAGAAACTTTTTGATTCACAGTTTGCTGCGGAATGCGCCAAGTGTCAACTTCTGCATGACCTTTCAAAAGTTTTATTTGTTTCAATAGTGTTGCAGAAGTTACCACATGCTAGCTAGCATGAGTGGGGAGGCCGCCATCTATCCCAATTTTATTCCCTTTAAGGGTAGTGAGTTATAAAGGTTATGGGTCCCATTATTATTGTGCCTCAATTTATAAGTGAAGCGGGTTGTGATAGATGTTATAATGATAGGCGCCTGAGTGTAGAGACACAGGTTTTAAGGGCTCCACGGGATAAGATAGGTATCTATTTTTTGGAGACTACAGAATGTGACAAGTGTCTTTTTCCTGTTGATTTCTTTGAAGATGAACAAGTTTCTAAGTAGATGCAGACACTGCCATCTGTCATATTTCTTTTCATTTTTATGCATGTGGGTCTCACCATGTGTCTCAATACAGGTGGTGTGCCACATAATACTCAGCCCCAGCTAATGAGCATGTAGGAAGGATGGCCATTAAAGATTCAGAAGATCTTAACTGCTATGGAATTCTAGTAATCTTTAGTTTTGTTGGGCTATTGAGGATTCGGGTTGTTGTAGGCAATATTGGGTCAAATCGATGATTATAAATATGCAGAATTTGTAATAAGATAAAATTCATTCATAGAGATTCATTAATTTTTGATAAGTTTTAGTTAGAAATCTAAAAGAGGAGTCAGAGACTTTGCTGTGCCCAGTTTATGTCATTATGCCTTTATTTTGTTGTTCTTGATAAGAAAGTTAATGTATTTATGCCTTTTATGTTGCTGGAAGATTAATAAGAACTTTGTTCTATGCCTTGGTTGATATCATCTATCTCTTTGCAAAGATGTTTGGTTATAACCCTTTGATAATATTCATTATATCTATTTATATTGATCATGCAGTATCTACTCTTTAATATAACTGTATCTTGAGAATAGCTTCACTATGCTTGAATTGAAGGGATACTTTTTACTTAGGTGCATCACCATAATTAGATTTGCTTATTGTATCTATAATCTTGTTAATTTCTTCCCCTTTTCTCAAAACCCAATTAAAATAGAGAAGAGTTAGCTTCTTTAAAATCTAGAGGTTGTTTCAAGTAGCAAGTCTCACATTCTTGAAACTTCCCATGTTGGTGTTGGAACCTGCACAATTTTATACATCAAGAATTTTTGGCATGTCTGGCGAGACCTTTCTTGAAGTTTCTATAAGATTGTATAAGCTAGAGAGTAATAAGGAGCCAGAGCTATGGACCTACAATAAGAGCTCAGTCTGCTGCTAATCCGGGCATTCTTTTACCACCATTAGTAATTACTCCAAGAAGAAGAGTGAATCAGGTTGCAGTAGCACAAAGAATAAATATGGAAGCACCTATACCTCCAAGGAACTATGCAAAATGGAATACTGGTAGTCCCCTCATTCTCCCAGTACCACCAGCAACTTGGGATCCTATCCTAGCCAATGCTTTAAAGGCTCTACCTAAGTTCAGTGGAGAAGGCTTCAAGACACTTGGGGAACATCTGCAAGATGTATCTGATGTGTGTGCAGTACATGTTATTACTAAATAGAATATGGCAATAAGACTACTAGCAGCTTCTTTCAAAGAAAAGGCTCTAGATTAATATAGATCTCTCACTCCAAATACAATATCTACATGGGATCAGCTTGGTGACACTTTCTTTACAAGATTTGAAGAGAAAGGTGATAAATCTTTCCTGCTGCAACAATTAATCACTATCAAAAGGGCACCACAAGAAGCCATGACCGATTTCAACTCAATATTTCAAAAGACCTAGGATATAATTCCTACTATAGCAAGACCATTATTAGGTATGGCTATTGTGTTCTACCTCAAAGCTTTTAACTCTGATATATCAGTAATGATTCAGTCTCTAGGAGGTCAGACACTACCAGAAGCATATGAGTTGGCAGTTAAGGCTGAAAATAACTTGATAAATGCTGGAAAATTGCCCGCAAGGCCTCCTATGCCCATGTTCCCAGAAATTACCCTACCTTTGCCACAAGAAGCTCCTAACCTTGCAACTCCACCTATGCCCATGTATTCATTTCCAGTACCTCAACAACCTACTAGGGCAACCACCTCTGCTCAACCGTCTGAAATGGATGATGTCAAGAATATTCTAAGGATCTTCTCAAATGAGATAATTAACCTAAAGAGACAACAAAATCCCTATTCAAAGCCCCCTTATCAAGGTTTCCAAGGAAATAGACCCCCCTTTCAGCTAAATCAATATCAAGGCCCTCAAAGGCAAACTAATCCCCAGCCTTCAAACTAGTTGGTTTCAGTCCCTAGACCTCTTCAAACTATTCCTCATAATGCCAATAGAGAAATAGTTCTAGGGCAAAATAACTTAGTAGATGATACAAATGCTTGGTGCTTTCCCTGCAACAATGCCCATATGCCCAGAGACTATCCCATAGGTAATTTGCAGCAAAAGATTGCAAAATAGAGAGGGTTAGAAGGACAATTCTCAACCTCTAATACTCCACCATATCAGTCACCTGGTATGCAAAATGTAGTAATGGTGGCCCACATGCAAGGGATGTCCATACAACAAGAAGAGAAAATAGCCCCGAACATGCCTTATTTTCATGGATTGAAGAGGATGATTCAGTGTTCTTGAATGAGGCATCCACTTCAAAGAAACCAATGGTGCATTCAGACTATTATACCAAATCAAAGAGGAGAATGATGGAGCAGCCTAAAGTCACTAACAATGAAATTATCAGAAATCCTCTGTTTCAAAATCATCACAATTGAGTCTCTAGGAAAGACATGCCCTAGCCTATGTAGAATCAAGTAGCCTTGGGACAGGTGCTAGAAAAGACAAGGTACCCTTATTATTCAAAGACACAAGCATTAGGACCTATAAACATGGTGGACCAGCTAAAAAGAACTCCAGCACACATATCAATATTGGATATGTTAGCTATTCCCGAGCAAAAGACACTATTACAGGAAGCTCTGTAAGGTCAAGAAGCCTCTAAATACACTAGTGTTAAAGGAGGGGCTACTGATAAAGGGAAAATCCAACATAAAGATATTGTACCTCTACAAACAACAGCTCTGTTGAACAATGCACCTGAGGTAGGTAAATCTAAAGCAGATCCCTTTTATTTGACTCTAGTAGTTGGGAAAAAACTGTTGCATAATGCAATGATAGATTCTGGGGCCAGTACTATAGTAATGCCAAAACAGATAGCAGATGCTTTAAAGATAAAGTATGAACCACTTACAAGAGGGGTCATGTAGTTGGATGGTAAATCTGTTCAAACTACAGGAAAAATCAAATAGCTTCCATTACAACTATATACTTGTCCCAATGTAATTGTCAATCAGGATGTGGTAGTCATAGATATTCCCCCTGTATTTGGTTTATGCGTGTCCAAAGATTTCACAACCAAAATAGGAGGTTACATGTCACTAGATTGGTCACACCTAATCCTAAGAACCAAATATGGGACAAAGATGAAAGTATTGTCTGAGCCACTATCCAAAGACCATATCACAAATGAACCAACCCCAAAATTAGAAGCATCCTATGCCATGCTGAATAAAGAGGTGAGAGTCTTTGTTGAAGAATTAGGTGACTGGACTGAACATGACCAATAGGAAGAAGAGAACAATCAGCTATTGATCATGATGCAAAGTGATCCCTATGGAAACTATGACTCTACTGGTCTAGGCACTTATGTTATTTTTGAAGACCAAGAAATCCCTAATATTATAAGGAAAGAAATATCAGAAAGTAGAGAATCTAAAGGAGACTCAGAGATCTAGACCGTAAATTTTGATTGGGCTAGGAGTAAAAATGGTGCTAGAGAAGGCATTTGCCTTACTGCCCCAAATGGTGAGAAAATTCTAAGAGCCATTCGCTTTCAATTTGCCTGTACCAATAATGACGTTGAATATGAATCTTTGGTGCATGGACTCATGTTGGCAAAGAAAAAGGAAATAAAGAATCTGATAGTAAAAGGAGACTCAGAATTGGTGGTAAAACAAATAAGAGAGAAAGCAATAGCCAAAAATGTAAGAATGAGATCCTATTGGCACAGGATTTGGAACCTAATCGATGGTTTTGAGGCTTTCAATATTGAGGTAGTTCCCAAAGCCCAAAATTCAAAAGTAGATAGAATGGCACAAATTGGTTCATAATTTGACCTAGCAAGTGACCTATTAGTTAACAATGAGTTAGTTAAGGTAATAGTAAGACCAACAATTCCAGACAATGATCAAAATTGGCAAGTTTTTTTACAATGATCTTCAAGTACTTTCATTCTTACAACAATCAGGTGAATTTGCTGATTAATTACATCCCAAAGTTGAGGGAGCATATGGTGATCAAATTATCTAGCTAAAAACAAATGAACTCCCTAAAGGACTGATTACTCTAGAAAATTTGTTTGACCTAGAAGATGCAAGCCTAGAGAAGAGGAGGTTTCAGGCAAATAAGGAAGATTATTCTGAGATCCAAGTTAGTGAAGGAAGAAAGTTGAAAATAGGTAATTCTACAACCCAAGAGGAAAAAGAAAAGATGATTGCTTTATGTGATAATTATGATAGGGTGATTTCTTGGACCTATGAGGACCTCCATGGCTATAATAGAGATATCATCCAATACACCATAGAGCTTACTAAAGGATCCAAACCAATCCAACAGAAGCAAAGGCCAGTGAATCCTAGAATTGAACC
This sequence comes from Cunninghamia lanceolata, assembly GCA_027924645.1. NCBI lineage: Eukaryota > Viridiplantae > Streptophyta > Pinopsida > Cupressales > Cupressaceae > Cunninghamia > Cunninghamia lanceolata. The sequence goes on from BSBN01000015.1 coordinate 6,634,401, forward strand.
TCTAATGGTGGATGAGCTGCAAAAACTCCTAGAATCAAATATTATTTTCCCAATTAAGCATTCAACCTGGGTATCAAACCTAGTACCTGTAAGAAAGAAGAATGGTGACATAAGACTGCGTATATTTCAGGGATCTAAATAGAGCATCTTTGAAAGATCAATAGCCCTTGCCTTCTATGGAATAGATTTTGCAAACTGTGGTTGGGTCAAAAAGATTTTCCTTGCTGGATGGTTTCTCAGGATACAATCAGATTTGGTTAACAGATGAAGATCAGTATAAGACTAGTTTCACTACGAAGTGGGGAACATTTGTATATGCTAAAATGCCCTTTGGCCTTTCAAATACTGGGGCTACTTTTTAGCGTGCAATGGATGTAGCATTCGGGAAACTTATAAATAAGATTATTCTGATCTATCTAGATGACCTGACTATTTTTTCTAAGAATGTCTGAGATCAATTTGACTATTTAGAGTTTGTTTTCAAGAAATGTCAAGAGTTTAGAATCTCTCTAAATCCCAAACATAGTGTCAAAGGAAGGGGTCTCCATTGATCCAAAAAGGGTCACAACCATAATGAACCTATCTCTACCAGTCAACAAGAAAGCAGTTCAATCCTTTCTAGGAAAAAATAACTTTGTTAGCCAATTCATATCTGATTTTGCAGGTCTAATTAGACCAATGACACTGTTGCTTAAAAAAGATCTAGTTTTCAAATGGACCACAGAAGGAAGATAGGCTTTTGAAGAAGTAAAGAGAGCCATTTCAATAGCCCCAGTACTCAGAAACCCAGATTTCTCTAAAGCTTTTATAGTGTATGTGTATGGGGGAGAATTCAGTGTTGGTGTTGTTCTAACTCAGAAAGATGATCAACAGGAAGGAGAGAAACCAATACCTTTTTTCTCTAGAACTCTTAGGGAATATGAGTCCAGATATAATTTCATGGACAAGCAAGCATACGCCATGGTGAAAGCCCTTGAAAAATTTAGACATTTGGTAACAGGAAATAAGATTCTGATATTAGTGGCTCAGTCCAGTGTAAGAGAATATATTATGGAGGGTGAGATCACTGAGAAAAGAGCCAACTGGATAACAAAGATCCTAGAATATGATGTAGAAGTAAGACCCACCAAGTTAGTTAGAGGCAAAGGACTGTGCCAATACATGACCCAAGACATAGAAAGAATAGTGACTAAAGAAACAGGAAGTGAAAATGTATTGAAACTCCAAGAAGTTGACCAAGACTCTTGGGTAAAAAATAGGATACAGTTTATGAAGTATGGGATATTCCCAAATGGGCTCTCCCATGATAAGAAAAGGTACTATAGGCAGCAAGGAACCCATTTTGTACTTATTGATCATATTTTATTTAGAAGAAATGTTGATGGTATACCCTTAAGATGTATAGAGAAAGTTGAAGCTCAAAGAATACTACATGAATTACATCATGGAGCCTCAGGTGGACATTTTTTAGCAAGGACCGTTGCAATCAAAGTAACACAAGAAGGATATTTTTGACCCACTTTGTGTACAGATTGCCATCAAATGGTTAAGGAATGCCAGGCTTGCCAGTTTTATACTGGCAAAAGGAGAAATGTAGCAATGCCTCTAAGTCCCATAGTTGTGGATGAACCCTTTGCTCAATGGGGTCTAGATTTTATTGGTATGATCAATACAGTGTCAAATATGGGACACAAATGGATTCTCATAGCAACAGATTACTTTACAAGGTGGAGTGAAGTAGTACCACTCAAAGAAGTAATAGAAAAAGTCATATTAGAATTTTTAGAAGGCATAACTTCTCGGTTTGGTCCTCCTTGTACCATTATATCAAATAATGCTAAAGCATTTTTAGGAACCAAATTATCTGAGTTTGCTTTAAGAAATGGGATATATTTGAAGACTTCTTCAAACTATTACCCACAAGGTAATGGTCTGGCAGAGTCAACTAACAAAAACCTTATCAGACTCATAAAAAGGATAGGGACTAATTATCATAGAGAGTGGCATAAGTTACTTAATATAGCACTGTGGGATGACACAATCATGCCAAAGTAAGTGACTAAAATATCTCCCTATGAGTTGGTTTATGGTAAACCTGCAGTAATGCCACTAAGTTTAGAGATTCCTGCTTTGCAATTGTTAAAACAGATAAAAATTGAAGAAAATGGCCCCATGCAAGTCAGACTTGCTGAATTGTTGGAAGTCCAAGAAAAGAGAGAAAAGGCACATGAATCACTAATGAAACATCAAAAAATGGTTAAGGACTGGTTTGATAAGAAGACTTCTAATCCCATTTTTGAAGTTGGCTCTTTGGTATTGAAATGGGATGACAAAGATGCCAAGCCAGGTCGACACAGTAAATTCAAATCATTATGGATGGGTTCTTATAGAGTTTGTTCTTGCAAGCAACAAAATTCATTTGAGCTGGAGACCATGAATTGAGAACCTGAAGAGATTCTGGTAAATGGGATCTTTTTAAAACATTTCAATTAAGAATTGGCTCATCATGTATCATAGTTAGTTAGTTTTGTTTCCTTTTCTCACTTTTCTATTTTCCCACTTTCTTTTCCTGCTTTCCCTTTCAAATAAGTGTTCGGTGAATATGTGTCAGCTACGTAAAGCCCCTTTTCTTTTAGCCTTGCATTTATTAAGGTTATTTGGCAATCCCCAAAATCTCACAGAAGTACACACTTTTTCATAAAGATATCCACTCTCATAACATATCTGACACTCCATCCAATGCAGATTTCAAAAAGATACACTAACTGTTTCTTGGCATTAATGCCATTAATAAGATGGGATGGGTCATTCATTATTTACATAAGTCCCAATGAGCTAGGTTTTAAGTCCTTCCAAGTGTAACCGTCATTTGTTTCTATTTTTCTGCTCTTAATCATTGTTGCATCTAAACTCTGTCCCTAACAAGTGCCTTTTAGCTAAGTATCACTCTAATAAAATAGTTTTGTTCTCTTCTGTGTCAAAGCTTCCTGCATTCTTCTCACAAAGATACACATATGTCTGAGACACAGTCACCATGGGAAGGACTTGGAATTTTTGAGTCAATGGATAAACTATTGAACAACAAATCATATGCTTCGGCACCTGCACAACCAAGGAAGTCCTATCCAAGAACTAGGGTTCCTAAAGTAGGGTTATATATTGACCCAGAATAGGTGAAGGACTATGCAGATGACATATATGACTTGCTCCTTCAAAAGAACACCAAGAGTCTCAGGGAGGGGGCACATTAGAGGTACCTCATCCGAGTGAATAATGGGAAGTTTTAGACTTTTGGTATAAGGATATGGACCTCTTAATTGGCACAGTTCCTAGTCCCAAATGTCCACCCTTTTCCCAAGCTAATCAAATTGTGTGTAGAGTTGTTTCATGCACCATCAAATTCTATCTAATAGGGCCCTTTCATAGTGTATATTATGCCCAAGGCCATAGGGGACATGATGGCCCTGTAGTATGCTAGAATGGCCACATTTCCAACTATTGCCAAAATGCAAGGCACATGGGCAAATTTACATAATAAACTAAAATTCTTGAATTCAGAGATACAGTTGGGAGAGGATAATACTCAAATGCCCACACTACCCACTAGGCAGGCACAATTTAATCAAAATGTTTAGGATGCACTTTAAATGATAGCTTTCATTTTTGGAATGAAGGAAGACAACATAGTTTATGACTGGCAATTGACAATCATTTTCAAAATGAAAATTGTGGATAAATCACAGGAGTATCGGCTAGATGTTTCAAAACAAATTGTTGCTGCCATTATTGATCAACTCGTAAATTTCAAAACAAAGCGAGTATTCAGGTATTCCACTTTCCTATTTCATCCTATGTTGTATCAAAACTTTGGTCTCTTTGCACAACATATGCATTTAAATATGTATGATCCAGATTTTGGTCATGGTAAAACCATCCTTGTGTCCACATGGACACAAGTGTTATCTGAAACCTCTGACCCCTATGAGTTTTGGGAGCTTTTTGTCACCTCCACTTTCTGCCAGTTAAGCTCTAAGCCTGTAGAACATAGGATGACACAGAGTATAAGGGGTTTTATAGCCAATTACCTAATTCCCTATGACTTTTTCTTTGGAGCACATAATACAATAATCAGAGTCCAAGGTTTTGCTGGGGAATCTATGCTATTGCCTAAATTATTGACCACTAGGGTTGTATTCTTAGAGGTTACCCATTAAGTATCTACTGTTGATAATGACTTTGACCACAAGATAAGAAAGAAGAAGATGTATGATATCCCATGGGCCAAGAAAAATATGACACTTGAAGTTAGAGGTGCAGAGAGCCTCTTGTTAAGGAAGTTAGCTACCCTTGGGCTCCTCATCATAGAGGATAAATGGAAATATGACCCAGATAATTTTCTAGCCTCCTAGATTATAAATAATAAGGTTCATGCCAAGATGGTACATGAGGGTCATCCATTCTAGGAGGACAAGAGGAATCCAAAGGAAGACAACTTAGATCTATATGTGGAATTAACTGATTTACCCTATGAGGGGCCTAGGCCATGGGAAAACTTTTATATCAAAGAGAAGGAGTTTGGCCCTAAGTTGAAGATGATTGCTGGTCTAAGGAAAGCATTAAAAGAAAAATAATGGAGAATAGAAAAGATTGAATCCTATTAGAAATACAGAAAAGAGACTTCAAAGATTACACATTCATTTAGGAATGTTGAAAATGATGAAATATGAGAATCAATCTAGGATGAGTGGCATCCCTCCCCAGTCTCAAGTCCAGACACAAGCTAAATTCAGAGGAAGGATGACAAGCCAGGGGAAGAAACATGACAGGCATCATCTATTTCTCCTGCATCTTTACAGCCTCAATCCCTCAGCTCCTTAGAGAAGCAAAAGGATGTTGTGTCATCACCATTTCTAGGGACTCAAACAACTTCAGCATCTGGGGGTTCTAGAATGGTCCCTTTGCAACCAGCAGTGGTTGTAAATCTTAAAGATGAAGAAACAAAGGAAACAAGAGAGAGGCCTAAGAAACATAGGAGATTGTTCCTACAAGAGGAAGAGGAAGAAGAAATAGCACCACAACAGCAACAAGTGCCAGTCACCTATTCTATCACTCAAGTAAGTACTTCTTCTCCCTTCTCTCTTATATCTCTTTTTTATATTATAGGAGTGGCAATCCCAAGTATTCAGGCTTCAATGTCCACTGCCACTTCTACTGTGCTTACATCAACCCCTGTCACTTCTGTTGTGCTTACATCAACCCCTACCACTTCTGTTGTGCCTACATCAACCCCTACCACTACTGCCAGTACATTGGCCATGTCCTCCCAGGCTATTTCATTGCCATTATTTTCTCCATCTTTGCCTAAATGAACCCCTCCTCAGGGTTCTCCTAGCTAGCAATTATCTGCTATTCCCTATGGCCTGCCTCAAGGTCACCCCTTTGCTGGAGGTTATATTGCATCCCCTCGTACCTTCCAAACACAAGAAGACATAGTAAAATCAGCTAGAGAGGTTAGGATGGACAAGAAGAGGAAAAAAGAAAACAAAATCCCTGTTGTGGCACACATGAGGTCATTTTATGACCCTATTCAACAATCATTGATAGTTACACATTTGTCTCCAAATGTGGTAAAACCAAATGAACAAATGCAACCCTACGATTATGATATGAATGTTGTGGCCATGGATATGTCTCTCTTTAGGCCACAGGTTAGGGTTGATCTGCTAAATGAAACTTCAACTGTTGTGGCAACAACCTATTTGAAGTATCCAAGAGGTTGAAAAAGGCAAAAAATGGTTTGGCTCAAGAGAAAGTGAATAGCAACAATCTTGCTTTGGAGATTCAATCTAAGAAAAATGAGATTGATAATCTAAACAAACAATTTCAGAATATTGTTTCTTTGCATATACATCAAGTTGTACAGGCCCAGATTGCTTCTCTTAAGACTAAGCTGACACAAGAAAAGGCTGTAGTAACTATTTTAAGATAGGGAAAAGCCACTTCAGAAAAGAAATATCAGGATAAATTGCAAGAGGCCACACACTTGCAACAAAAATTATTGAATGAACAAAATGCCAATAGTGCAGTTCAGGCACAACTCATGGCTAAGAAACAAAGAATGAAGCAGCTAACAATTGAGCTGGCTAATAGACCACAAAATGCTGGAGTTCTAAATTTGGTAAAAGAGCTATATGTTTCAGTATGGGAGAGAATCTCTAAGGAGATTATCTAGGTAAAGCCATCTTTGACTTTTCTATTGAATGCTCAGTAGTTGTGTGAGAAAGTAGAAACTTTTGTGCAGGCCACCTTGTCCACTATTTCATTGAGGGTTTCTGACTCAACTTTTATTGAAAAAGTTATATGACACAACAGATGAAACATTATCAGCAATAGCTATCAATGATTGAATGATTGCTACTGAGAAGGTCAATGAGGTTTTGAGTTGTAACTCTACGGCCACAAATTGTCAGGAGCTTCTAGATATAGTGAAGGAAGGAGTAAAGAATATGAAGAAACATATAGAGGATTTGGTGCAACTGGGGCTCCCTTCACCATTCCCAGATAGTAACACAGTGTTGATGATTGATGACATCAAGGCCCTTCTTTTGACTAAGCAATATGATGAGACAATTTTCTAGGGTTTAAGTGATTCATCAATAGTTAAGGAAGTTGAAACTGTGTTGATACCTATGGCCTAGCTAGAATTTCAATTAAAAGCTATGGTACAAATTTTGCAAACATTTTCCCATAAAGACATAATTAATCTTGACTTTGCTTTTCAAGATTTACAGAGTAGATAGGGCCTCTCAGATTCAGAATGGTCTGTATATTAGATACCGTTGCAAAATTTATGATTCAAAAGTTTTATTTTCAATACATATCTTTTTGTCAGTTTTGGGTTCTTTCAGAGCAGGCTCAGAAGTCCTGATGGTCGCCAAGAACTGTAGAGTGTCAAAACTCTACATTTTATTTCAGTTTCAGCTTAATATCTATGACATATCTATGTCTTAGTGCGTGGGTCTTCAAATGTTTCTATGCGTGGGTTGCGCCAAGTGTCAAAGCCATAGCAATGTTTCAAGCATTGAGTTTTATGCAAAGCGCGCCACATATCAGGTAGCATCACCAGTTTATTTTGTTTCAATGTTGTGGATGGTGCCATGTGTCATATACAGAGGCAGTCTCAAAAGCTTCCTTTCTTGCTACTTTGTATGTGGAAGGTGCTGTGTGTCTTTTGAGTTTTTATGTGGATGATGCCACATGTTTCTTTTCATATTAATATTGATGTCAACATAAATCATGGTGGGCCACAATTTATTTTGTTTCAATCTTGCGGAGGATGCCACATGGTGGTATGCAGAGAAGAAGTTGCTTTATTTAGAAATCTTGTAGTGAGAAACTTTTTGATTCACAGTTTTCTGTGAAATGCACCAAGTGTCAACTTCCGCAGGACCTTTCAAAAGTTTTATTTTTTTCAGCAGTGTTACAGAAGTTGCCACATGTTAGCTAGCATGAGCGCAGAGGCCGCCATCTATCCCAATTTTATTCCCTTTAAAGGTAGTGAGTTATAAAGGTTTGGGTCCCATTATTATTGTGTCTCAAGATGTCATAACGTTATGCGCCCGAGTATAAAGACACAGGTTTTAAGGGCTCCGTGGGATAAGAAATGTATCATTTTTTTGGAGACTGCGGAATGTGACAAGTGTCTTTTTCCTGTTGGTTTCTTTGAAGATGAAGGAGTTTCTAAGTAGATGTAGATGCTGCCATCTATCATATTTCTTTTCAGTTTTATGCATGCGGGTCTCACCATGTGTCTCAATATAGGTGGTGTGCCACATAATACTCAGCCCCAGCCAATGAGCGTGCAGGAGGGATGGTCGTTGAAGATTCAAAAGATCATAACTACCATGGAATTCTAGTAATCTTCAGTTATGTTGGGCCATTGAGGATTCAAGTTGCTGCAGGCAATCTTGTGTCAAATCCATGATTATAAATATGCAGAATTTGTAATAAGATAAAATTCATTCATAGAGATTCATTGATCTTTGATAAGTTTTAGTCAGAAATCTAAAATAGGAGTCAGAGACTTTGTTGTGACTAGTTTATGTCGTTTTGCCTTTATTTTGTTGTTCTTGATAAGAAAGTTAGTGTATCTGTGCCTTTTATGTTGCTGGAAGATTAAGAAGAAGAATGTTGTTCTATGCCTTGGTTGAATCATCTGTGTCTTTGTAAAGTTGTCTAGTTATAAGCCTTTGATAATATTCATTATATCTGTTTATATTGATCATGTAGTATCTGCTCTTTAATATAATTGTATCTTGAGAATAGATTCACTGTGCTTGAATTGAACGGATGCTTTTTACTTAGGCGCATCACCATAATTAGATTTTCTTATTTTATCTGTAACCCTGTTAATTTCTTCCCCTTTGCTCAAAACCTAATTGAAATAGAGAAGAGCTAGCTTCTTTAAAATCTAGAGGTTGTTTCAAGTAGCAGGTCTCACTTTCTTGAAACTTCCCATGTTGGAATTGGAACCTATGCAATTTTATACATCAACACATCCTTTTCCATGGCCGCTTCCTTTTTTGCACTCATTATACTTGCTAGGCTATGTGGAAGATCAGTAATTATTTCAATTAAGGCCTTGTTGTAGATGTTTAGGTATTTTATAATAGCAGACTCAATGATCCTCTTATCCAGATCATTACACTCATCATATAATTGTGCAATGGGTTTTAGATTACCACCAACTATTATGGATTTCAATACATCCTCTAAAGATATAATAGCTTCTTCAGTTTGAGGTACATCTTTCTTTTGTATTTTCTTAGGTTTACCCTTACTAGAGTATTTCTTTTTGCTAGTTCCAGAGGCTTTGATAGTTTCAAATTTTATTTTCTTTACTTCTTCATCTAACTTTGTTTCTTCTTAATCAACTACAATTCTTACATGCATTCTTTTTGCCTTGGTTTTATTTCTTTTGTGACTAGTGGTAGGAGTCTCCACAGTTGCAGATGGTGTGGGATCAGAGGGTATGGATGCAAATTCTGTAAAGGTAGATCCTTTTGTTCTCCTTCTTGGTGCCTCTGGCTTGTCTAGTTTAACCTTGGGTTCTTCTGGAGCTCTAACTGGTTCACTTTTTCTCTTCTATTTTGTTTCCTTTTCAACTTGTTCTTTTGTGAAGCCTTGTCTCAGGGCAAAATCCTCTGCTACTCTCCACATTTTCTTGGAGATCTCTAGTTTTCTTACGTCAACATAGACTTTAGCATGCAATTTCTCATAAGTCCCAAATCTATCTTCATTGGGATCTACCTCATATCCCATAGGCATGACCCATATCGTTATGGGCTCAACTATCTGCATCAAGCATTGATCTTTTGTTACAATAAAATAGATAGTATCCTTGTATTTTTCAAAAATGGCTCTAGGGATTCTTGCCCTGGATTGCATTGACTTCTAGAAGTTTTTGCAGTAGCCCCCATAGGGCTAAATTTTGTGCATCAATATTTCCTATGCTACTCAACTAATTTCTAGTTTGAACTATAACTAGTTTGTCTCTAGTCCACAAACAATTCTTTATGCTAGGTAACTCTTGCATAAAATAAGAAGAATAAACATATGATCAACGTACCAAATTTGAAAGGATATTTTCTCTCTTTTGTCTTCCTTAGGTTCTCCATCACTTCATATCAAAGCAATTCAAAGATATCATAGTCTACATTCTCCTTGATCATCTGAAAGGCAATGTATATGGTTGTGCCTGAAACAAAATTTTCCCAGTTTGTGAAATAGACTTTATAGCCCATTACCATGGATGCAAATCTTACATCATGGCCTTCAATATCATTAATTGTTAAGGCCCTCTTATCAAATTTTGCTCCAGTGACTACCATTATTGTATCATTCTTTACTACTTTCAACAATGGTACTAATCCGGTGGAGCTTAATCTAGTTACTGCCCTTATAACATCTTTTGTAATCTTAAAAGGTCTCTTAAGCCACATGAATTCATCATGAACTCTACTTAATACATATTGGACCCATTCATCCTCTACAAACGTTGAGAATTCCACATACTAAATGAATTTCTTCTCCTCCAATGCTTTGTATCCTCCCTTCAGATCAAGATTCTCATTACTCTAGTGTTTCGAGTATAGATCAGAAAACCTACTATCACCAAATTCCTCTAGGGAAACATGAATATATTCCCTAACATCCTCTACATGCATAACTCCATGTGGAATATCTAAAAATGCACCCATTTGATTGACTTCGAATGATTTGAATGGGTGTTTCTTGAATTTTGGTCAGGGTCGCTCAGTGATATCCTTTACTTGTGGTGGTGCCATTTCCACAAATAATCAAGCAAATTTGAGATAGGTTTTCAAATAGAAAATACCTCTTTGACCAGATTAGGTTTGAACTCGATCTTGCCTTAAAATGCTTTGGAAAACCTTGTAGTCATTTTTGAATCTTTCTTTGGTTTGCCTTGGACACTTTAGAGCTTAGAATGCAAAATAATTTTTGCTTTAGATGCAACTCCTTTTAACCCTCGCATGCTGAAACCTAAGTGTCATTAATGTTATTTTTCAAAAAGTTGTCAAGCACTTCTCTGACACTCACAGTCAATCCAAATTGCTTCATAATCATTTGCATTAGATCTTCTTCTATAAGAATTTCTTTCAAAAGTTTTCTCATAAGATTCTTCACAAGATACCTTAGTACCAGATTCTAGTACTAACTTTCTAGCTGGGGGTTTTGGATTTTCAACACAGCTCCCCCTGAGCCAGAGCTCCTAATTTACTTCCAGGAGGAAGTATCTGCACCAAAATCTAGTGCAGATCCATCCTTAGTATTTTCAATATCTTTCTTAATCCAAAGCTTTCTCATTTCCTTCTCTATTTCAACCAAATAATCCTTTTCCTTTCCCTTATCATTCCTCTGATATGTGTTTCTTTCTTCAGCATAGTCATTTTTTTTCACATTCTTGCTTTTGCAAAATATTGCAACATGTCCAAACTTGTTGCAATTGTAGCATGCAATGTTTACATGTCCTTGATTCCTTCCTCTAAATGAATTCAACCTTGATCTATATTTATTAGAGATGTGTCCAAATCTATTGCATGCAAAACACTTTCCATTAAATGATTGAGAATTCCTTGCACTATAAGAAACATTCCTAACCAAACTTCTGCATTCATTTGATCTATGACCATTTTTTTTACAATTGAAACATTGACTGGAGAATGATGGAACATTCTTATTTATTCGACTCCTACATTGAGTAGCTTTATGTCCAAACTTATTGCAATTAAAATAGTGGCCATTGAAAGATGGATACCTTTGAGCATTTGGCTAGTTGACCGAAGATCTATTGGGTCTTCTTCTTTGATTTCTAAACTGGTTCCCCTTGTTTGTTTCAACATAGTGTTTGCTTGATCTAAATTTGAACTTTCTCCTTTCTCCAATCTAAAACCTTGCTTGTCATCTGGATATTTCTGACTATCAAGCAACTCCTCAAGCTTTATAGAGCTTATTTTGAAATTTTATTTATATCTATTAGCTGCTTCTATATCAAATTTCAGAAGTAGCACTTCTTCACCCAATTTGTCATATTCCTCTAACTTATCCTTAACAACTTGATTCAGATTCCTTTCAATCTCTTCTTTCTTTTCAACTTCCAATGTCAAACTATTTAGGATTCCATGTGCTTCATCTAATTGATCATTTAGCTCCTTTCATTTCTCCTTAAACTTCCTAACTTGCTCTCTTAGCTTTAGGATGCATTCATCATCTTCTTGAACATTAGCTTTTAAATCCCTAATTTCTACTTCAGATTTTTCAAGATCAGTAAGAGTTGCTTCTAGTTCTTTATTGCTTTCATAATTTCCAAATCTTCTTTCTACCATCATTACACTTCCCTAGATCTTCCTTAAGTTATTAGGCCTCTTCTAAGGAAACAAGCTCTGATACCTATTGTTGATAGTAAGGAATACTAAGAGGGGGGTGAACCAATATTCCACAAAACCACTTCTTAACAAGATTATTAATTCAATCTCCAACATTAATAATATGAAAAAAGAATAAACATAGGAACAACAACCACAAAGACATAACACAATGGCACCAGGATTTTTAGGTGGAAAACCTAGAAAGGGAAAAAATATGGTGAGTGTTAGCTCACAATATATTATAATAGCACAATACCAAATTACAAGAGGGCTCACTGCCTTAGGGCTCATCACCCAAAGAAATGCTCACTGCAAGAAAGGCTGACTACCCAAATAGGCTCACTACCTAAAGAAAGAAAGAAGAAGGAAGAATGATTCACTACCAAGTTGAACTACTCAGATTGTATCCATACATGCATGGTTACATCTCCAATGAAGCACAAGAATATTTTCTTAAAACTCTTCATCTTTGACTGATCTATTTCATTGCTCTACTTTTACATAGGAACAAGATCTCTCTTCTTCTGCTCTTATCACTTCCACAAAATCACCTAACTCTGTGTGTCTCACATATATATTCACATTCACATCTAATAATTCAAACATCAAGTTTGATCCCATATATATCTGCAACACTTAAAAACTTCATATCAGGTCAGCCTAATAAGGTGTAGCATGTAGTCATACCTTAAGTAGCTTGTTGACTAAATTCATTCACCAAAATTCATAGAGGACCCAAAAAATCATACAGTAGTCTTCATATAGGTCAGATTTAATCATTCAATCACTTAGATTGATTGTTCAAACAATATAGCTTCTCTACATATAGATCTACCATGCCTATCAGCTTGTTCCTCATGAACATACTTGATTAGTTCAGTTGTCTCAACATAACTTCCATTGTGGATCAAATAAGACTCTAAATATCATATTCAATATTCATCATTGATCTCTTAGCATAGCTTCAAAGCTATAGAGTATAATAATCAACTGCTAAGAAATGTAGAAATGAAAACTGTTACCCTGTCATTATGAAACACTGTCATACTGCAAGTCGGTAAAGAACATCTTGAAACCAAGAGATTTTTAGAAGCTATAACTCATGATTTAGTCATCCATGATATGTATCTTTTCTAATAAAGAACCATGATACAAAATTTTTCATAGAGGAGGAATACAGACCATTTTACTTTGGGACTGTGCACTGTTTCTACTTTAACTTTGTTTACCTAGACTTGGACATTTCTTTATATGACTACTGAAGGAAGTGAGAACCTGGAGACTTAAACAAGTGACCAGTAGGTAGTTATGAACAACATACCTGATCTACATACAAATGCCATTAACTATAGAGGCATACCACCAAAAACACTATTACTCTACATACTTCCCATACTTAGTCAGATCTTCTCGAGTAAGGTCTATTTGCCATACTAGTACACTTTGTCTTGTTGCCATCAATGACAAAAATCAAACATCCATCATAACAGTGTCTCTTTCCAATAGAAATTCACTACTTTAGATGTGGTAGGAGTTGATTGCATTGGTCAACCTGTTGATTGGTTTGATTTTTGACTTGGTTGTCCTAGTTTTATTTCTTTTCTTTATATGATGATAGGTTGAGATGTGTTAGTGTTCAAATGTTATTGTTGGTTTATTTGATTCAAATAATTTGTCAATTTGTGGTAATTGCTTTGATTGTGTTGGATGCATCAATCATTTTCTTTCTTCTAATGAATTTTATATAATTAAAAATGATATAATGATGTATTTGGGTTTCCCTATTTTTGGAATAGTGTAACTAGGTTAATACAAAATTATAATAAAAGTAATTAATCAAAGTCAATAGATGATTCTATTTAAGTCAATGTAATTAATTAAATAATTAACTATTATTTAATTATGTAAAGTGTAATTAAATGATTGATTGATTACTAAAGGAAACAAATTAATGCATGCAAAACTTTTAATACTAAGTGATTTATTTTTGTATTTTCTCTTTTTAAAGGAAATGAAACAATTAACTAATCAATAGATAAAGATAACCAAAAATTTAACTAATTAAATTAATTAGATGGCTCTAATTGATTTAATATAATTGAATCACTAGTAAAATATAATTAGGAAATCTATAAAGAAAGAAAGGTTTTAGGAAAATAAAATAAGATACCAAAAAAATTCTATTCTTATTTACAACATTATCATTTGTAGTAAAGAATGTACAAAAATGGAAGATGTAATGTGAATCATCAAGTATAGAGAGTCTATGTTCTATGTGAATCCTTAATCTACTAGAAGAATTCCTAATGCTTCTTCTAAATCCCTTTTAAAAATTAGAGGATCCTATTACCTGTACCTCTACATGATGCAAATTATGTCTATATGCATTGGTTAGCTCTACATGCACTACTAATCAGAGATAATCATTTTATACCAAAATACCAAGGGAAAATCACACTACAAGAGCACTTAGAGATGTGCATATTGGTTTGGAATGGAATAAATGAGTACAACACAACATTATACATCCAACTATTCTAGTAGACATTATCAATAGTGGCACAAACATGGTACATATACTAAGAACATATGGTTGAAACAAGATAATAGAACAAACTACATGAATAATTTCTACACATGTTCTCATTCTATAATACTAATGAACATATCCACACCACACTTAGCAAAATAAAATAAATAATATTCAAACCAACTAAAGAAGAAGAAATACCACAACAAAGCCCTACACTGACAAAAACTAAAGGTATTGGTAACTAATACAATGGATGGATAATAAAATCAATCATAGTAAACAATGATGTTATAGAATGTAACAAAAAAATGATGAGGAAGAACACAACTTGGACATTGAAGTACACTAAGGAGAAAGAGATTGAAATAGTAACAAAACCCAAAAAGAAGTACTATAACCAACTGGTAAAACTTAGAGAAGAGAACATTTCTAAAGAGGGAGATCCTAAATTAGCTAAAATAGGAGACTATTGGGATGAAAGGTTAGTAGTGCAAGTTGCAGAGTTATTGTTATAATTTAAAGATTTATTTCCTAGAACATTTATAGATGTCAAAGGAATAAAAGGGGAGGATGGGTAATGAAAATACAACTAAAAGAGGGTTTTAAACCACAAAGAAAAAGACCATATAGACTGAACCCTAACATGAAGAATAAGGTTAAAATAGAATTGGACAAAATGATTGTGGTATGAATCAATAAACCAGTAGAGGATGTGAAATGGATGTGTCCTATGGTAGTGAAAAATAAGAAAATTAGTAAAGTAAGGATATGCATCGGCTATAAACAACTAAACAAAGCATGCATACATGACCCATCTCCTACCCCCTTCACTAAGAAAATACTGGAATTGGTAGCTAGTAGGGAAATCTACTCTTTTACTGATAAATTATTTGGTTATCACCAAGTTAAGATAAGAGAAGAGGATCAACCAAAAACTACTTTTACATCTAAGTTTAAATCCTTCATGTATACTATTATGCCATTTTGCCTAAAGAATGCACCTACAGTATTTAGTAGAATAATGGTATACATAGGCAATTGGACAATATATGGACTGTTGAAAGATCATGTACAAACAATAAGACTAATGTTAAGTAGATTCAAAAGATTCAAAATATCATTAAACTTGAAGAAATGCATGTTTGTCATACCTTTTGGTACCTTATTAGTACATATCATATGCAAAGAAGTTTTATGGCTGACCCAGTAAAAGTCACATTAATCCTAACACTTCCTCCACCAACAACAACACCAGTAGTAAAGACATTCTTGGGATATATTGGATATAACCACAAATTTATTAGTGGATATATTATAATACTAACACCACTAGAAGAACTTATAAAGAAGAAATGCAGTAAGAATATTGAGTGGAATAAAAAATGCCACTCTTTTTGACATGTCGAATCAAAAGATTGTTGAGGCACCTATACTAATATTTCTAGATTAGAACATACCATTTCATGTGTATGTTGACCATCAAGGATTTCTATAGGGGTAATGCTAGAACAACCCAAAGGTAATAAAGATCACCCTATAGCCTTTTCTAGCTAGAAATTATCCAAACTAGAGGTTAACTATACAACAACAGAAAGAGAAGCATTAGCTATGGTGTATTCATTAAAAAAATCCTCACACTACTTGTTATCTACAACATTCACCTTCTATACCAACCATGAACCTTTAAAATATTTGTTGAACAAACCAATCACCCAAGGAAGGATATGCTAATAGTTACTCCTGTTCTAGTAGTTTGACTTCATGATAATGGTGAAACAAGGTAAGAATAACCAAGGCCTAGAATATCTGTCTAGAATTGAGATAGAAGAAGAACCAAATAGTCAAGAAGACCTACCTAGTACAAATCCATATATAATAACTATTGTACTAGAAGAATTACATGACATACCAATCGTATTATCCAAAGGAAAATATCTAGAAGACATGTCACTAAAAGATAGGAAAACATTAATGCAAAAAGCTTTACCATATACATTAATAGAAGGAGAAATACATAGAATAGGAAAAGATGACATCATAAGGAGGCTAGTGTATGAACATGAAAGAGAAGCCATACCATGAGAAGCACATGAGGGAATACCAGGGTGCCATAATTCAAGAGAAATAGTTCCACAAAAAGGGAAAAATTTGCTAGGTTATGGTGGCCTACATTGCACAAATATGATAATGCATAAGTAAAACAATGTGACATCTCTCAACAAATAGGGAGACCAACTACATGAGATTAAATTCCACTTAAACTAGTATTAGACCCAATCCTATTTGAAAAAGGGCAATTTATTTTATTAGACAAATAGACCCTCCAACCAAACATTCCAAAGAAAGATTCATCATTACATGAGTTGAATATTTAACCAAATGGATGGAAGATAAACTTACTGGGGATTACACCACAAAGACTGCCACCAAGTTCATATATGAGAATATAATCATAATATTTGGATGTCAACTCAGTATAACTAATGATTAGGGTAAAAATTTTGTGAACATGATTGCAGAGTTACTACATTGTTTCATGATTACCCATAGCAAGAGTTCACTTTAGCATTTGCAATAAAATGGGGCAAGAGAAGATCTAAAAAAGATTATTAGAAACACACTAACCAAGATGTGTTATAGAAACATAGAATATTGGGACTTGAAAGTTCTTGTGGTACTATGGGCTTACCACATATCATATAAAAGAAATACTAAGTTCACACCATTTAATCTAATGTATGGAATAGATGCAACATTACCAATCAACTTTATAATTCCAAATATACACACCACAATGACTTTGTGGTTGAATGAGGATAACTCCCAAGAAAAAAGAATTGAAAAACTAGATAAATTAGATGAAAATAAAATCATCATGGTGTATAATCAAAATCTAGAATGGAAATGCCAGAAGCCATGGCATGAAAGAAGTCTATAGTTGAAAACATTTAAAGAAGGTGACCTATGCTTTCTCTATGATAGTAAATTCAAAAAGTAGGGGAAGATAAAAGTCCATTTTCTCAAACCATATCACATACATGATATTCCAGAATCAAGATTTGTAAAATTAATTCAAATTGATGAAAGCATAGTAAGAGGGTATGTCAATGGCATGAGATTAAAGCATTACCATCAACCTATGGAGTAAGAAATAAAAGTGGAAAATTCATAACTATACCATATATATTATAAGGTAACATATGAAATATAAATAAGACTGTTAGTAACTAATTCATGGATTACACTTAACAACTACAAAACCCTACCAAAAGGGAAATGGGAAACTACATTTAATGCACCAAAGCACCATTGGGATTATATACATAACCCTAAAGCCTTCAAGACAAACATGCAAGCTAGGGAAAGTGTTGGGAATTAATGTGTCTCAACCTTTGAGAATTCCTAGCATTATTTATTTAATTGTATATTTATTTATTGCCTAATATTGTATTTACTTGCATGTTTGGTTTGGTCACTTAGTTGAGGTGGCACAGTGACTTGTCATCTTACTTGGAATGTGACTTGGATGGTCCAGTCAAACCTACATGGATTTGCACATCCCATTTGAGGTGGCACTATTATGCCATGTGTTGGCAGATTGTGGTATATGGAAGAGGATATTCCATATGACAGAATCTATGACGCGTAAGAGCCAAGTTTGGAGATTCCTATGACAAGTGGGGACAAGTGTCAGTGAGTATCTTTGCATGAGGGAAAGGCATATTTGTGTACCCAATTTGGGCTATGACATTTTGTAAGAAGAATTTACTATATTTAGTCTTGTATGATAGATTCTCTTACAACATTTACGGTTGTTATGCTAGGAAAATCTATGACAACTGTAAGATGCATAAGAGCATTTATCATAGTCTATTTTTAACCTTGGAGTGCTCCATGTTGGGAAAGTTAAATATGCCATATATGACAGATGTAAGAGATGTATTTACAGCTTGGACAAGTGTCCTTTGATGTAGAATAATGGCCATGTGGGCAGGGTGGATGCCTATCTCAAGAAGCTTCCAGAATATATAGTGTTTTTACAGGTACTGTTATGCTACTGGAATCACTCCAAAAATGACATTTGAAGACTCTTGGAAGAACTTGCATTGCAAGTATATTGTAATCCTTTCATAGATTTGAAAATACATTGTGCAAGTTTTAGAGTGTGGGCTTTTTACCTGAAAAGGTTTTCCCCACGATACATCTTGTGTCAATCTTTTATGTGTTGTGTTGCTACTGTAATTTCTTATGTTATATGTTTAACATTTCTGCAATTGTAAGGATTAAAATGAATTTTCATAGATTTCCCCTCATTAGATTGGTGTAGGAAGTGTGTTCTATGTACCTTTCTTCCTTTCAGTTGGTATTAGAGCTTGATCACCTGTGATCCTAATTGTTGGGTAAGGGTTTTTTGAGCTAATCTTCGATTGAGTGGGAGTCTCTGTAGAGTATTCTATGATCTTGTTGCAGCGAGAAGATGGCAGGCACATCTGGGAGAGTAGAGGTGGAATAGTTTAATGGTAGCAATTTTGAGTTGTGGAAACTCAACATGGAAGACATGCTTGTTGACAAAAATGTATGCGAATCAATTTCTAGTGTAAAACTAGTGACAATGTCGCAAGATGATTGGGATCTCAAGGATCAGAAAGCTAAGGTTCTTTTGAGACTCTTTTTGGCTGACTCTATCTTGTTAAATGTCCATGAGGAGAAGACTGTAAAAGACCTATGGAAGAAGCTGGGAGATGTTTATCAGGCCAAATCACTAGTTAACAATTTATTCCTGAGGAAGAAGCTATATTCTCTGAGGATGGAGGATGGAAGATCCATTGTAGACCATCTAAATTCCTTGAAATGCTAGTTGCACAGTTGACATCTGTTGGTGTGAAAATGGAGGAGGAGGATCATTACATGACCTTGCTTTGTTCTTTGCTAGAATAGTGAGATCATCTTCTTATGGTCATCGGGAGTACCACATCCACTTTCAAAATGGATGAAGTGGTGTCTTCACTGTGATTTGAAGAGATGCTGAGAAAGTCATTTGAGTCAGCCAAAGAGGCTCTTGCAGTTTGTGGAAGACCTAAAGAAAAAGGGAAAAGAAAGACAAGAAAGATGAAAAGGGCAAATCCAAATCTCATGGGAGATCTAAATCTCCTAGAAAGTCCAAGGCAGTGTGTTGGAACTACGGAAAAACTGGGCACTTCCAAAAGGAGTGCAAAGAGGAGAAGAAGAAAAAGAACTCTGATTCTAATTTTGACAAGTCACAAGATGATGGTGATGCTTTAGTTGTAGCTTTGCCCATTGATGCATCTGAAGATGTATGGCTGATTGACTTCGGTGCTTCTTTCCACATGACCTATCATCGAGGTTGGTTTACAAAGTATGAAGAATACAATGGTGGGAAGGTGTACTTAGGTGATGACTCTCACCTGAAGATAGTTGGGTGTGGAAGAGTCTTGATTGGATTCCCTGATGGATGAGTGAAGGGGATCAATGGGGTGATGCACATCTCTGGTTTAG
The DNA here is from genome assembly GCA_027924645.1 of Cunninghamia lanceolata. Classification (NCBI taxonomy): domain Eukaryota; kingdom Viridiplantae; phylum Streptophyta; class Pinopsida; order Cupressales; family Cupressaceae; genus Cunninghamia; species Cunninghamia lanceolata. Next base: position 6,654,399 of record BSBN01000015.1, read on the forward strand.
CACGAAACCTACTCTTTGTAAGTAAATTGAATGATGCAGGTGTGCAATTTGTCTTCTTAAGTGGAGGATGCAAGATGACAAGAGGAGCTATGGTGCTTGCTAAGGGTACTTGGAGAGGTACTCTATTTCAGCTAGATGCATTCACTACTCAGTGCAATAGTTATTCTATTTCAAAGAAAAGACACTCAGATTCTTCATCCTCACCATTTGAATCCATAGTGAAAAAGACTATTGCTTCTACTTCTGATGGTAGTGCTTTCTGGGTACCTAAGGGTGCTCATGCTATGGAAATGAAACTTCTTGTTGAAAAGACAATGTTGTGACATAAGAGACTTGACCACATTGGTGATAAGGGTCTTAGAGCTTTGAAAAATAAAAACCTCATTAAGGGGTTAAATAATTGTAATCTCGAGTTTGAATTTTGTGAACATTGTATATATGGAAAATAAAACCATGTTCAGTTTTACTCTAGTTCTCACAAGTCTTTTGTTGTTTTGGATCTTATTCATTCTGATGTGTTTGGTCTTGTGAATGTTCCTTTGATCTCTAAATCTGTATAGTTTGTATCATTTATTGATGATTACAATAGAAGGACATGGGTTTATTTTCTTAGAAACAAATCTAAATTCTTTAGTTGGTTCAAAGAGTTTAAAGCTTTTGTAGAAAATCAAACTGGTAAAAAGATTAATTGTTTGAGAACTGATAACGGCGGTGAGTTTTGTTCTATAGATTTCAACAAGTTCTGTAACTAACATGGGATTGAAAGACATAAGACAACTCCTTATACCCTTAAGCAAAATGGCGCTACAGAGAGGATGAATAGAACATTGATGGAGAGGGCTAGGAGTATGCTTAGTGATGCTAGCCTTGAACAAAATTTTTGGGATGAAGCTATAGCCACTGCTTGCTACCTGGTTAACATGTCTCCTACCTCAACGCTCATTGATAAGACACACATGGAGGTACGGTCTGGTAAGAAGCCCTTGTTGAGACATCTTCATGTTTTTGGTTGATGCATATGCACATGTGCCTAAGGAGAAGAGGTCAAAATTGGAGAACAAGACAGTTAAGTGTATCTTCAATCGCTATGGTGTCGGTGTGAAAGGGTACAAGCTTTGGGATCTTATCAAAAAGTGTTGTATAGCAAAAGTATTATCTTCAGAGAGCTAACACCTTCTCCTATTGTCCCATAGCAAGAAGAAAAAGACATGAAAGAGGATTTGGTTTAGTTTCCTTCTACCCCTGAGAAGATTGAACCGAAAGACCCTATTTGACCTAATGATGAGGAGAGCTCTAGCATCTCTAAAAGTTCAGAAGAAGAGGTAGAACCTCCACCTCAGCCTTTGAGGAGGTCTACACAAATCAAGAAGCAACCTAAAAGGTTTGGTTATACATTGCTAGATTCTAGTTGTGCTTATGCCTTGATTACTAACACTAATGAGCCTAAAACTATGACAGAGGCTATGGGCATAAAAGATGCAAGTTCCTAGAAGGAGGCCATGGAGGATGAGATGGATTCTTTAGAAAATAATAAAACTTGGGACATGGTGCCTTTGCCCAATGGATGGAAAGATGTTGGATGCAAATGGGCGTTCAAGAAGAAATTTGGAGCAGATGGCAGTGTTGAGAAGTACAAGGCTAGATTGGTTGCGAAGGGGTATTAACAAGTGGAGGGAATTGTTTATGGTGAAATTTTCTCTCCCATTGTAAAGCTGACATCTATTCAATTCTTGTTATCTCTTGCAGTAGCTTATGACGTAGAAGTGGAACAAATGGATGTGAAGACAACTTTCCTTCATGGTGACTTGGAAGAAGAAATTTATATGTCATAGCTTGAGCACTACGTGGTGAAAGGTAAAGAAAATTTGGCCTGTAAGTTAAAAAAGTCTGTGTATGGTTTGAAGCAATCTCCTAGGATGTGGTACTTGAAATTTGATGCCTTTGTGTTTTCCATTAGATTTTTGAGATCAAAATCAAATCATTGTGCATATTACAAGTTTGACAATGATCATATTCTCATTATTGTACTGTATGTTGATGATATGTTGCTAATTGGGAATGTTAAGAATATGATTTCAAATTTGAAGTCTCAGTTGTTAGCATAGTTTGAGATGAAAATCTTAGGGGTAGGTAGGTAGCTTCTAGGGATGGAGATGAGAAGAGACAAACCAAACAAAAAAATTTGGTTAAGCCAGAGTAAATATGTGAAGACCGTGTTGGATAGATTCAACATGGTAGATTGCTGACCATTGTGTGTTCTTGTTTCATTTGAAACAAAGTTATCTATGAATGATTATCCAAAGTCTCCTTCTGAGATGGAGGGTATGAGCAGAGTACCTTATGCTAGTGCAGTTGGTAGCTTGATGTGTGCCATGGTCTGTACAAGACTAGACATTGCCCAAGTAATGGGAGTTCTTAGTCAATTTATGGCTAATCATAGATGGGTATATTGGGATGCAATAAAGAGAGTGTTTAGATATTTGTAGGGTACTTCTGAGTATTCCATATGTTATCACGGTCATCCTATAGGACCTCTACATTCTATGAGTATTCATGGATTTGTGGATTTTGATTGGGTAGGTGACATTGACAGCAGGAGATTCACCTGTAACATCAGAAAATGTCCCCATGGGGGCTTTTCCTTAATAAGGTTTATCTCTTGGGTCTTTTGCATGCATTTAGGACATCTTCATAATTTGGCATCATGATGGAATGAGCCCTAGGTAACATGACAAACATGACCTAGGAGGACCCCATGAGCTTGACCCTACCCAAAATAGGGGGGAGGACTTGGGCACTTGTACCCTAGTCCTGCCCTATTTTTGGGTAGTCCCAAAATTTAAGTGTCAGTTTGTGACCATTATTTGGGTCCTTTCCCAACACGGTAAGATTGAATTTACGAAATCTTGGTGGGAGTGTTCGCAGTTGCATATAAAAGCATGTTTAGGCATTCATTTAGAAACTAGATGATCATTTGTGAACTTTAGACACTCTCAAGGTGATTCAAGGCTTTCATTATGTTGCAAGAGCAGATTTGTGTGGTTTATGTGTTTGTGTTTGTATATTTGAGCATCCATTTCCTTATGGAATTAAGAGTATCTTCCTCCCATGAGATCTTCACTATAAGGTGACATTATATTGTGTTTTCATCATCATTTCCTTTGGTTTTTGCCTCTGTCTCACAAGAGAACACACTCTCTATCTGATAATGGTGTTCAAAGACTTAAGTGTCCTCCGGGGCTTGACTGAGGCAAGCCTCTAAACACCATAACCCCCTCCCAAAGTTTTCATGGTTGCAGGTTATAGGTTGCGGAGCTAGGCAAAGTGAAGTTTCAACAAGGCATCTTGAAGAGTTAGAATTGTAGAATAGAAGGAAAAATAGCACCCTAGACTTGGGCACCTACTCATTAGTCCTCCAACTTCTATGACATGAAAATCTCCAGAACAACAGGCAAGAGTTGCAAACTAAGTTTCCATATCTGGACAAAAAGTAGGGCATTGGACTTGGGCACCCACTCTTTTATCCCTGACTTTTCATCCTGAAGCCCTAAAAATAGGTACTCTGTGATTTGATATTTTACTTCCCTCTACAAGAGCTTTTTCTGTTATTCTTTCGTTTACAATTATATTTGCAAAATTAGGGTTTTAATATTTAATTGAGTATAGGAGAAGGAAAATTGATAATTAAACACCCTAATCCAACCTTCCCTACATCTCATAGCAACCTAGGGTATGATAGTGCCTGGCCACTTCACCCTAGATCCTTGAATGTATAGGGTGAAAGGAGGATTCAAACATCTAAACACTTAAACATTGAACAATACCAATTTTACCCTAAACATTTTTGGTGAACCTATGTTTTGGACTTAAATTGAAACTTTCTAAGTGTGTGTCTTTAGATTTGGATTTATTTCATTCATGCATATAGTCTTTCATCTTATTGCATTGAGAAAATTAAAAAAATTGAAAAATTTGCAAAAATTTGAAAACCCTAGCTTGCATTTTCATATAGATTACTAAATTGCATAAATTCTTTCTAAATTTCCTTAATTCATGATTTTTTCATTATATCTGATATAAACTACAGAAAAACACAAAAGTTCAATAATTTGCATTGCATTTTCATCATTAATTTGCTAGGCTTCTGTAGAATTTTTGACAATTTTCATATAACCTAGTAATTCCAAAATCTACGAGTAGTAGGCAAAATCTTCTTTCATATTTTTCTATTGATTTTAGAGGCTCATTAAAATTTTCATTTGGCTTTAGTCTTACATTTTAGTGTAAATTTGCATTTAAATTTTAAATATTTGCATTTTTGCATAGAAAATTTCAACCAAAAACTAGCAATCTTCATGTATTTTCATTAGATTTGCATTGGCATTTTGCATGTTCAATCTTGAAAATAATTTTAGATCTGAAATTATTTCATTTTTATCATAAATAAGACTTCCAAACATTCACATAGCATTTTGTGCCAAGATTTTAAACCTAGGGCTTCAAAAATAATAATTTTCACTAGATTTGGCCTTATCGACTCTCTAAACTTGAACCATACGCGTGTTGTGAAGGGTATTTTTGCATTAATTGGCTGTTATCAGGGTAATAATTTTATTTCTCTCCTAAAAATCTTCACAACACCCTTTTAATGGGCTCTTGTATTGAAAATTTGGCGAAAAACTACACATTTTGACTATTTTTGCGCTAGGGTTTGACCTAGTTTGCACTCCAAGTGTGTTGAGATCAATTTTATGGATTGAGGTGACTGATATAATTGATTTTATTTTCTTCACCTCCTAAAATTAATTACAACACCCCCTTTTCTAGGTCTTCGAGTTGAAAAACCATGAAAAATAGCCTATTTCTGCTATATTTTCACTAGGGTTTTACCTTAAGTGGCACTAAAAGCATGTTGTGTTGGATATTTTGACACTAAGTGGCTGTTATTACTGATATAATTTTATTTCCATCATCACCTTCCTCACAACACCCTTTTTTATACTCTTTTGCATTGAGTTTTCATGAAAAAAGTGTCTATTTCAACATATTTTCACTATAGTTTGACTTGGCATTATCTTAGATTTGCATGAAGAGTGTGTTGTGAAGGATCTTATTTCTTTTCTAGACTGATATAAAACATATAACTTTCTGCCATTGATCAAAATCCTTACAACACCCTTTGTTTCACTTATTTGAATTGGAAAAAGTTTAAAAATCAAACATTTGAGGCTATTTTGGGGCATATCGCTTTGCACTTGCCTTTGACCTACTTTTGGAAAAACTTTCAAATCTGATTCAAGCAAAAAAATATGGCCTCTAATCAAAACAACAATAATAGGCTCCCTCCTAGACGTTACATGAAAAGAAAAGTACCTGAACCTAAAATTGTCTTTACACCTCATGATAGAACAATTGGAGACGAGGAAGGACCTCTTTACATCATTGTGAAAATAATGGGAAATCCTATGGATGGAACTCTTATTGATCCAAATTGCATGATTAATGTTGCCATTGAAGAGTTCCTCTTTTCACATCAATTAATGCAAGGTTCTTCAGACCCTTCGAACTTGATGATTAAGACACATAAGGGAACCTTGGAAAAACCATTAGGAAAGATATGTTGGTAACTGTATTTGAGAAACATGTTGAACAATGGTTTGATGTTACCCCTACTTTTGATACCTTTGAAATCAAAATTTTAATCCCTTGGATAAAGGTTATGAAATCTTTCCCTTGAACTATCTATAAATGTGTAAAATTTCCTTTGAACGGACAAGTGCATGTCATTCCTCAAAATACATACAAGCCTTTAAATACACAACAACATTTTACATTGGATTACTTTAGTAACAAAAGCAACAACATACTAGAGTTATGAACATACTTTACCTTTTTGAGCTATAGAAACTATAAAGCAATACTTTTACACCCAATACCTATATTGAGGTTCCTCCCTCGAAAGCCTTACAAGGATCAGGATGTCATTCTCAACAACATTATATTTCACTGTGATAAATGGAGTTTGACCCCGGTGCTTCATCTTCTCAATTGCAAAATCCTATGAAAGAGGAATCTTACAAGAGATAACTGGTAAAAGAAAATGAAATAGAAAAGAAAGAGAATGAAGAAAAATAAGACAATATTATGCTATAAACCTTGCCTCTCAATAAGAAAACATTAATCTTAACATTCAACAAAACAAAAATGATCCTAACAATGAACAACATGATGAGAAAGACATGAATTTGGCTATGATACCTTATGTCCCACTTTCCTCCAACATTAGGGAGTGGGAAGATAATGATGATTTACTAAATGATGAGACTTAGCATGAAGACCCTACAGGTAAGTATCTCTAACCCTTCATCTCTCTCATGATGTGCTTCCCTCGTGATGTTTTATGTATTGTTTAGGCCTCCTGGGAAGACCGCTGATTCTGTTTAAAGGTCTAGGATACTAGGAGACCACCTTTGTTGTGACCTTCTATTTGTATCATCATTCTTTTATATTGTCTCTCTCTCTAATTTCATTGTGGTGTGTTGTGTCTTACAGACATAGCATTGCAGTTGGTGACACTAGGGGTACCCTCCTACATGACTATCCCTAAGACAATTTCTTCTCCTCTCTTATTTATTGTTTCCCTTCCTCTAGTGTTTCCACCTAGCAGGCGGATGACACAAAACATTTATACTCATGCAGACCTAGCGTTCATTTTGAGAGTAATCAAAAAATGGACTTAGTTCCTAATATGATGATGGGTTGTATATTTTATTCGACACTTGGCTAGTGGAAGCACTCGTGCTTTCTGCATAGTGAATTCAATGATGTTTCTATCGCATTTACAAACCTTAACAATACTACTAATATATGTACCTTTGTTTGTCTTTGAATCTAGCCTTGGTGGAACTTGACTTGAAGAGCATCATAATATAGCCCCATGTTTATCCTTGAACTCCAAATTCATTGTATAACCTTGGCTCTTTGTGTGGTTAAGCATATGCATTGATGTTGTTGTTTATCATGATCTTGTAGACACTAACATGTTTCTTGCAGGGATATGTTTGTGGGAACATTTGGCGATCGTAAAGTACATGTCACCTTCGGGGGGCATGGGCTTTGTGAAAGTCTATGTTCCCTTGTGTGTATTCTTCCTACCTTAACATGCTTGATATTGATACCTGATATCAACCACCTTACAACATGGCCATATATAAGGTAAGCTATATGTCATAGATGTTAGCAATGTGCTTGTCCTCAGGTGCAGACTAGTGCAATGAGTACTTCTTGCATCCCCAGTTTGTTTGTTATCAATTAATCTCTCTTGAAATCTATTGTGTATACCTCCTTTTCACCATAAGGTGTCTCCGTGATGTAGGTGGAGTTGTATACTTTTGAGTTCATACCTCCTTTTCACCATAACGCATCTCCGTGATGCGGTTGGGGTTGTATGCGATGCTTCCTTTTCACTGTAAGGCGTCTCCATGACATGGGTGGGGTTACATTTTCAAAATTCCACTATTGAGGTGGGGAGTGGTTTTATGACTAACTCATCCCTTAAGTGTGTCTTTGGTGATTGTTGTGGAGAAGCCCAATCAATGGTGTGTTCCTATAATGTGCCTGAGATGGTGTTGTACCTAGATATAGGTACACTCCATCGCTTGTCTGTCGTGTTTTCTCTGTGTCTTCAAGTGTGTGTGTTTGGTTCTTTCTTTGTTTGGCATGTTTGTTGCCCCATATTCAATATAAGTACTAGTGCCTTAGGTTGTACTTCCTGTATTTTGGGAGGTTTTGTGTGTCTTGCATGTGTTGTCCCATATATACAAAGACCTGCGCGATGAGTGCATCATGTATTATTGGAGGTTTGTTTACATTCTAGTACTTGCATCTAAATTTCATATATATGAGAAAAAGAAAAGAAAAAAAATCATGCCTATCTTCTATGCATTAATGTGTCTTCTATGCATTTACTGTCTTCTCCGTGTTCTACATGACTATAACTATCTTCTCTGTGTTTTGCATGCTTATTACTATCTTCTATGTGATTAACACGTTTTCTCCATGCTTGGTGTGTTTTTTGTATTTGTTGACCTTACTTTAATGCATGTATTAGCCTTATGTTTATACATACATTAAAGTGGGGGCTAAATGTAACATCATAAAATGTCCCCTTGGGGGCTTTTCCCTCATAAGGTTTAGCTCCCAGGTCTTTTGCATGCATTTAGGACATCTTACTTCATAATTTGGCATCTCGATGGAATGAGCCCTAGGTAACATGACAAATGGGACCTAGGAGGACCCCTTGAGCTTGACCCTACCCAAAATAGGAGGGAGGACTTGGGCACCCTCACCCTAGTCCTACCCTATTTTTGGGTAGTCCCAAATTTTAAATGTCAGTTTGTGACCATTATTTGGGTACTTTGCCAACACGGTAAGTTTGAATTTACGAAATCTTGGCGGGAGTGTTTGTAGTTGCATATAGAAGCATGTTTAGGAATTCATTTAGAAACTAGATCATCATTTGTGAACTTTAGGCATTCTCAAGGTGATTCAAGGCTTTCATTGTGTTGCAAGAGCAGATTTGTGTGGTTTATGTGTTTGTGTTTGTAGATTTGAGCATCCATTTCCTCATGGAATGAAGAGCAACTTCCTCCCATGAGATCTTCACTACAAGGTGACATTATATTGTGTTTTCATCATCATTTCCTTTGGTTTTTGCCTCTGCCTCACAAGGGCACACTCTCTATCTGACAATGGTGTTCTGAGACTTAAGTGTCCTCCAGGGCTTGACTGAGGCAAGCCTCTAAACACCACAACCCCCTCCCAAATTTTTCATGGTTGTAGGTTATAGGTTGCGGAGTTGGGCAAAATGAAGTTGTAGGAAGGCATCTTGAAGTGTTGGAATTGCAGAATAGAAGGAAAAATAGCACCTTGGACTTAGGCGCCCGCTCATTAGTCCTCCAACTTTCGTGATGGGAAAATCTCTAGAACAATAGGGAAGAGTTATAGACTAAGTTTCCAGATCTGGACAAAAAGCAAGGCATTGGACTTGGGTGCCTACTCTTTGTCCCTAACTTTTCCACCCTAGAGCCTCAAAAATAGGCACTTTGTGATTTGATATTTTACTTCCCTCTGCAAGAGCTTTTTCTATTACTCTTCTGTTTAAAGTCATATTTGTGAAATTAGAGTTTTAATGTTTAATTGAGCATAGGAGAAGGAAAATTGATAATTAAACACCCTAATCCAAGCTTCCCTACATCTCACAGCGACCTAGGGTATGATAGTGCTTGGCCACTCGACCCTAGATCCTTGAATGTATAGGGTGAAAGAAAAATTCAAATATCTAAACACTTAAACATTGAACAATCCCAATTTTACCCTAAACACCACTAATGCTTATGTGTTTACCATGTCTGGTGGTGCTATTATTTGGATGAGTAAGTGAAAACCTATGGTTGCTTTTTCTATGATAGAAGTAGAGTACATTGTAGTAACTCATGCTTGTAAGGAATCCATTTGGCTTAAGAGCTTGTGTTCAGATGTTGGTGTTAATGCATGACAAATTACTATCTATTGTTCTAGTCAAAGTGTGATTTTCTTAGCAAAGAATCCTACTTTCCATGCCAGAATAAAGCATATTGTTGTTTAGTTTCATTTTGTTTGAGATATGGTAGAAGATGGGAAGGTGATATTGGAGAAGGTAGACACTTTGAAGAATGTTGCAGATGCATTGACTAAACTAGTGAGCACAAAGAAGTTTAAATGGTGTTCAGAGTCTATGGGCCTCTTGGACCCTAGCAGTTAAATCTCGTCTTTTCTTTTGGCTCTTGGAAGGTGTTTGACAAGTGGAGAATGATGGGAATTAAGGCATCTCAACCTTTACAAATTCCCAACATTATTTATTGCATAATATTGTATTTACTTGACATTTAGTTTGGTCACTTAGTTGAGGTGGCATGGTGACTTGTCATCTTATTTGGAATGTGACTTTGATGGTCAAGTTAAACCTACATGGATTTGGGAGTCCCATTTTAGGTGGCACTATTATTCCATGCATTAGTATCATGTGGTATGTTGAAGAGGATATTCCATATGACAGAATCTGACACGTAAGAGCTATGTTTGGAGATTCCTATGACAAGTGGGGACAAGTGTTGGTGAGTATCTTTGCATGAGGGAAAGGCATCTTTAGGAATCCAAGTTGGGCTATGACATTTTGTAAGAGGAATTTACTATATTTAGTCTTGTATGACAGATTCTGTTACAACATTTAAGGTTGTTATGTTGGGAAAATCTATGACAACTGTAAGATGCATAAGATTATCTATCATAGTCTATTTTTAGCCTTGGAATGCTCCATGTTGGGAAAGTCAAATATACCATATATGATAGATGTAAGAGATGTATTTGCATCTTGGACACGTGTCCTTTGATGCAGGATAATGTCCATGAGGCCAAGGTGGACACCTATCTCAAGAAGCTTCCAGAATATGCCTTATATATATATATATATATATATATATAATGCATTGTTTTGGAGTTGTAGATATATAATGTTTTTACAGGTACTGTTATGCTACCAAAATTATTCCAAAAATGACATTTGAAGACTCTTGGAAGAACTTGCATTGCAATTATATTGTAATCCTTTCACAGATTTGATAATACATTATGCAGGCTTTAGAGTGTGGAGTTTTGTACTTGAAAAGATTTTCCCCATGATACATCTTGTGTCAATCTTTTATGTGTTGTGTTGTTACTATAATTTCTTATCTTATATGTTTAACATTGTTACAATTGTAAGGATTAAAATGAATTTACATACATTTCCCCTCATTAGATTGGTGTAGGAAGTGTGTTCTATGTACCTTGCTTCCTTTCAGAAAGGATCCCTTATGAGTCATTTAATCAATATATAAACCATATTACATTCATGGTAGACAAGGATTATACATATATGAAAGTGGTAGAATCCAGGATATCCTGGATACCTACACTACCCTATGAATTTACAAAGGAAGAAATACAATCTTATGCACAGAGCCTATTGAGAAAACAAGAAGATATGAATGTAGAGAGATTTGGGATGTATAAAGAATTTATTGATAGGAAACAAAAGAAAGATGAGGAAGAGAAAGTGGAGAAGAATAAGGAGAAGTTACATGAAAAATGGGGGATTCCATAGTAACCTATCTCATTAGCACCACTAGCTATTGCACAATTGCTGTAGAGTGGCACATCAACAACCCCACAAACTAGGAGGTTTGAAAGACTGTAGTCTGATATGGTAAGTACCCAACCGATGCCAGACCAATAGTCTCATCATAAACCATATCAACACCACAACAAATAGAGAGAGACCTAGAAGTAGAAGAGATCTCAAATGTGTTGATAAAGCTAAGCTATGAGAAGAAAAAGAAACGGAAAAAGAAAGGGGTAAAAAGAAACATAATTTAGTCAGGACGAGTACGAGTAGAAGAATAGGAGGTAGTAGAACTAGAAAAATTACCTCAAAAGAAGAAAACAAAAGTATCAATGGACCATGAAGGTAACAACAAAACTACAACAAGAGCAACTAGTGTAAGAAGATGCCACACTATATTTGAATGCATTAGTAAGTGCCATCCAACACTATGGTATGTTGAAGAATATAGTAGAACTATATAATTAAGTATCTAAGGAGAATAAGAAAATAATAGAAAGAGAAGTCATTATCCACACAAATAAAAGTGACCAAACAATGGAAGATATTGTTATTGAGTAAAAAGTGGACACATGCCCTTTTACCTTTTTGTTTAGCTCCTAGGCCCCCATGATTACATTATACATCCTAAATATTCATCTTGATGCAAAATCCCCTGAAACTAATGCAAATTGGGAACTAGGGCTCATATTACACCTTATCCTAGACCAAAAATGTGTCTTGGGACTTGGGTTCCCACACCCAAGTCCTCCCTAATAGGTCAAGGAAAATTTAAATGCATGTTGGCATAAGACCTTTAAAAGGGTTTCTCTTTGTTGGCTCTTTTGATTAATTTAATGAATGTTAGTAGTAAAACATATATAAGTGTGTTTTTGAATTCATTAGGAACCTAGATAGAGATATCCAACTTGAAGCATTAGAGAAAAGAGCATCCAAGCATTCATTATTTTTCTAGAGCAGATTTTTATTGTCATTGTGTGTTGTTGCAGGTTTTTGAAGTTATCATCTCTCTCTCCTTATGAATTCAAGAGAATTTATACTCCTAAGGATTTCATCACATAGGTGATAAATTGTGTTCATCATCATTTGATTTCATCATATTGATTTGTGTTTAGTCTCTACCCTGCTATGGCACACACTCTCTATCAAATAATGGCATTCAGAATCTTGAATGCTATCCCAAGATTTGACTGAGACAAATCCCTAAACACCATTACCCCCAAATCCCTTTTCTTCTTGTGTTTAGGTTACAAGTGCGAGATCTAAAAAAGTGAAGACACAGGAAGTATGAGTAAGGAAAAGGGTTTCGAGATCTAACAACATTTCAAGAATATTCCTTTGTGGAAGACTTGGGAACTTTTGAAACTATCCTTTTGCTTTAGCTAATATTAGATCTAGAAACAGGACAGTCTGTACATCAATTCTCTAGTTTAGAGTTTCCAAAAATTCCATAGTTGAGGACTTGGGCACCATTGAAATAGTCCTCCAACATTCTATATTTTGGGATATAGGTTCTAATATCTTATTGATCACTCTTGTGAAATTAGTTTTTGATTGTGAGTTGTACATCTTCTATTATGATCAAATCTTTTCAAATCTAGGGTTTAGTGCATTGATTGACCTAGGGTCTGATAAAAGGCTTGAGTAAATTAGATCTTTCCATAGCACTCATGAGTAAAAGATTAGTAGCTAAGTCCATCTCCACGTGGTAGTAATTTAGCTCGGTGTCGTCCTTGAATGTTATTGTGGAAGAGGGTTTGATATAGTATGCATGCTAGTCTTCATCACTCGTCTTTTTCACACTTAACATTTTGGTGAACCTGTAGCTTTGAGAATTTGCATCTTGCTAACAATTAAATTTATATATTGCATTAATTATTGCATATTTTTCATTATCTTGCATCATTTTATACAATTGGTTTGAAAATTCATAGTTTTATAATTACACATTATGTATTTCAACAAGCATAACTACATTAATCTTCATAATCTTATTGATCATACTCTTGGTTAGTGCATTTAAGATTATAAGACTTTGAATGAGTTGTATAACCTTCTACCCTAACACCAACACCTTGGTAAAAAGAAGTTGTAGACTAATGGGTTCTAGTGCTTTGAATATAAATGATATGCAAACATCAGAAAATCCATTACACAACCACTTCATGAAAGGTGAATCAACATATTTTGCGAAGATATCGCAAACACCAACATGACTGAAGAACAAACATTTCATGATGTTGAAGATATTATTGATATAGTTACACATGTACCTGATGAGTAACTTAAGAAACTAGACAAACAACCAGTTGACTTTGAACAAATTGTAGGAGGTGCACATCTCACTCAAGAAGTGATACCTATTGTTGATGGTATAAGAGGATTATTGAAAGAAGGATAAGAAGGTGTTGACATGATCCATGAACTAGCCCACATAGTAGATCATAACATTATGTTAGCAGATAGCCACATGAATAACATAGAAAATATGTCACCATCGAAGTATATAATCTCACAAGTATTGACACCCATACTGACTATTGAAATATTTACTTTTGCACCATCAATTCTCACCACTAATGCACAATCTTGTAGTAATTCTACCACCACCATTTGAACATATAATAGGAACAATTCACATAATTACAAAGCTATGACGTTTATTACCAAAACTTAGCAGCTTCTATATCCATACCCATGAATAACTATTCTCAACCACTCATCACCTCCACTTATTATCAACCACCTCTCAATTTCATGACTATAGAATCAAATACTCGTCTCAAATCCATAAACCACATCATGCAATGATGCTCTCCTAAACCATCTTTTGTAGATTATGTCATCCTTGCAGCAAAAAGTGACAAATTTGACTAATGCTTCCTCTCAACCTACTTTGCCAACATATCATGCCCACAATCCTTTATCTTATACAATCCTAAGAGCTCAAATGCCTAACAAATTTGAGACTCCCCACTTTGAAAACTATGGTGGTAAAGGTGATCCTAATACTCATGTGGCAACATTCACAACAATGTGTAGTGATTTCTTCTTTGATGAGGCATTATTAGCAAAACTCTTTCCTCAATCTCTCAAAGATACAACTTTTGAATGGTTTTTCTCTCTACCTCCTAATACAATAAATTCCATCTCATGCCTAGTTGATAAATTATTACAACATTTGCAAGCAAACATTGGACCTACTATCTTATTGATTGATTTGGTCCATTGTAAACAAGGTCTGAAAGAGAAATTAATGGAATTCATTAGTCGATATCAAGCTCTCTTTGTGCAAATAAAATATTTGATTATAGATGAGGATGTTCAAAAATTATTCATTACGAATCTATAACCAAACATATGTAATAAGATACTTTCAATTAAGTATAGTTCCTTCCAACATCTATGCATAGCTCTCTAAGATTACCAACTTTGGGCTAGTCAATATGAGAATCATACCTAATCAGCTCCTATTGGTCAATCCACAGTTGGAACATCTCAAAATTCATTTAAGAAGAATAACATGAATTTCATCAATATCAATGGGCAATATTTGAACAACTTTCAATCACAAGTGTCCACTATTACAAAGCCTAATTGAATACCATTTCAATTCAAGCAGCAACATAGACAATTCACTCCATTATCGGATTCACTTTATTAAATTATGATGGAAGAAGTGAACAAAAATCTTTTGAAGCTTCCTCCTACTCATGTAGTAGATAGTAGTAATATGCAAGGACCTTCATTTGATGTTAATAGGTATTGTCATTACCATCACTTGGCAGGGCATGACACTAAAGATGTATGTGTTTGAAACATGAAATTGAAGACCTTATTGATTCTAACATAATACAAGTGACTAGTGTGAATGACAATGAAAATAAGTCAATGGCCCATCTAAATCAAAATCTACAAATCTTCACTGATCCTTTTCCTAAGTATAAAGACAACACCATGGTGGAACAACAGAATGAAATAGAGAAGGAAGATGAATATCTTGATTATGATGACATAGTTGTCATGATCGAAGTAGATAAGATGGTAAATGAAGATCTACCTTTCCCATGAGGAAAAGGTATCTATACTAAGGTTTCTCCTCTGTTATCCACTTATGGATTGAGAGATAACCAAAATGCATAAGATACAGAAATGGAATAGCCTCCATGTAATCGCTTCAAGCAAGAGAAAGTTGTGATGATGAAAAGCATCCCATTTCATCGTGAAAGGTTCATTCATCAAGCAAAGAAGAATAAGAAATAAAAATAAAGGAAAAGAGCAATGTGTGAATCATCCATGGGAAAAGGTAATGATTCTGCTCCCTGCAAGCATTAGAAAATTTCAAATATACAAGGTCTTGAGAAACAACCATCGTGTGACCATTTCGGAAACAAACATCAAAAAAGTATGAGTTCCTCACACATTTTAGCACACTTTATGGAGCACATATCTAAGATGCTCACAAGTTTGGCCTCTTCTTAGATAGACATATTTTATATGTGTATGTGTTGTGTTGTGTTCCCCTTGTTTAGGGTAAAATTTGGATTGTTTAATGTTTTAGTTGTTAGATGTTTGAATCCTCCTTTCACCCTTTACATTCAAGGACATTAGGGTCAAGTGGAAGTGCACTATCATACCCTAGGTCACTGTGAGATGTAGGGAAACTTGTATTAGGGTGTTTAATCATCAATTTTTCTTCTCTTATACTGAATTAACCATTAAAACCCTAATTTTGCAAAAGCGACAATAAACATATGACTTACAAAAAAAGCTCTTGCATAGGGATGTAAAATGTCAAATCATAGAGTACCTGTTTTCAAGGTTCTGAGGTAGAAAATTTAGGGACATAGGAGCGGGCACCCAAGTCCAAGGCCTATGTTTTTGTCTGGATTTGAGAAATTAGTCTGCAACTCTTTCCTATTGTTCTGGAGATTTTCCCATCATAGAACTTGGAGGACTAATGAGCAATTGCCCAAGTCTAGGGGGTAGATTTTCCTTATGTTTTGCAATTCCAACACTTTAAGATGTCTTTTTGTAACTTCACTTTGTCTAGTTCCTCAACCTGTAACCTACAACCATGAAAACTTTGGGAGGGGATTGTGGTGTTTAGAGGCTTGCCTCAGTCAAGCCTCAGAGGACACTTAAGTCTTCAAACACCTTTGTCAGATAGAGAGTGCATGCCTAGGGAGGCAGAGGCAAAAACCAAATTAAATTATGATCACAAACACAATATAATGTCACCTTGTAGTGAAGATCTCATGGGAGGAAGATGCTTTTCATTCCATGATGAAATGGATGCTCAAATCTACAAACACAAATGCATAGACAACACCAATCTACTCTTGCAACACTATGAAATCCTTGAATCACCTCCAGGATGTTAAAATCACATGAACCTAATCTAATTTTCTAAATGGATTCCTAAACATGCTTTTATATACAACTACAAACACTCCCGCTAGGAATTTTGTAATTCAAACTTACTGTGTTGACATAGGACCCAAATAATGGTCAAGTTGACACCCAAAAATTGGGATTGCCCCAAAATTGGGTAGGACTAGGGCATGGGTGCCCAAGTCCTCCCCCCCTATTTGGGGTAGGGGTCATCTCAAGTAGTCCCCCTAGGTCCTATTTGTCAAGACACTTAGGGGTTTTCTCATCGAGGTGTTGAAATATGATGGAAAATGTCCTAAATGCACACTAAAGACCTGAGAGCTAAACATAAAGAGGGAAAAGCCCCCAAGGGGACATTTTTTAACATTACATTTAGCCCCCACTTTAATGTATGTATAAATGCAAGGCCAATACATGCATTAAAGTATGGTCAACAAAGACATCAAACATGCCAAGCACGTAGAAGACACCCCAGACATATTGAAGACAATTATAGGCACGTAAAACATGGAGAATATAGTTATAGTCATGCAAAACATGAAGAAGCTAGTGAATACATGGAAGACACATTAATGCATGGACGATAGTCATGATTCTTTTCTTTTCTTTTTCTCATATATATGAAATGCAGATGCAAGTACTGGAATGTAAACAAACGTCCCATAATGTAGGAAGCACTCATCACGCTGGTCTTTAGACTACATATATGGGGCAACACACATGCAAGACATGCAAAACCTCCCAAAATGTTGGAATCACTCATCACACTAGTCTTTATACTACATATGGGGCAATAAACACACCAAACAAAGCAAGCATGTCAAACACACACACTTGAAGACATAGAGAAAACATGACGGATAAGCGATGGAGTGTTCCTATTTCTAGGCTCGGCACCATCTCAAGCACATTATAGGCACACACCAATGATTGGGCTTCTTCATATTAGTTGTTGAAGATGCACTTAATGGTTGAGTTAGTCATAGTACCACTCCCCGCCTCTGCAAAGGACTTTTGAAAATGACAGGATGATGCAATTTTCTCTGAGAAATACACCATCCCCACCTCCGTAGAGGGATTAAGATAAAAAGGATATAAATGATATCCCACCTCTGTGAAGGGCTTACATGATTGATTTATTGATTGCAAACAAACTTAGGATGTAGGAAGTACTCATCATGCTGGTCTTTAAATTACATTTGAGGATAAGCACATTGCTAACATCTATAATAGACAACTTACCTTATATATGCCCCCACCTTAAGGTGGTTGATATCAGGTATCAATATCAAGCACATTAAGGTAAGAAGAAAACACACAAGGGAACACAGACTTTCATAAATCCCATTCCCCTCGGAGGTGACATGTACTCCACGATCGCCAAATGTTCCCACAAACACATCACTGCAAGAAACATGTTAGTGTCTACAAAATCATGATAAACAACAACATCAATGCATTTGATTAAACACACAAAGAGCCAAGGTTATACAAAAAATTTAGAGTTCGAGGATAACTATGGGGCTATATCATGAAGCTCTCCAAATTGAGTACCACCAAGGCTAGATTTAAAGACAAACAAAGGTGCACAGAGCAGCAACATTGTTAAGGTTTGTAAATGAGATAAAAACATCATCAAATTCACTATGCGGGAAGCACAAATGCTTCCACTAGCCAAGCGTTGGATAAGATATACAACCCTGTTTAGGGTAAAAATTGGATTGTTTATGTTTATTACTTAAATGTTTGAATCCTCCTTTCACCCTTAACATTCAAGGATCTAGGGTCGAGTGGCAATGCACTATCATACCCTAGGCCATTTTGAAATATAGGGAAACTTAGATTAGGGTGTTTAATTATTAATTTTCCTTCTCCTATGCTTAATTGACCATTAAAACCCTAATTTTGCAAATGTGACAGTAAACGGACGAATAACAGAAAAAGCTCTTGTAGAGAGATGTAAAATATCAAATCATAGAGTACCTATTTTTGAGGTTCTGAGGTGGAAAAGTTAGGGACAAAGGATCGGGTGCCCAAGTCCAATGCCCTACTTTTTGTCTTGATCTGGGAACTCAGTATGCAACTCTTTCCTGTTGTTTTGAAGATTTTCCTGTCACGGAACTTGGAGGACTAATGAGCGGGCATCCAAGTCTAGGGGGCAAATTTTCTTCCTGTTCTATATTTTTGACACTCCAAGATGTCTTCCTACAACTTCACTTTGTCCATCTTAGCAACCTGTAACCTACAACCATGAAAACTTTGGGAGGGGGTTGAGGTGTTTAGAGGCTTGCCTCAGTCAAGCCCCAGAGGACACTTAAGTCTCTGAACACCGTTGTCAGATAGAG
This sequence comes from Cunninghamia lanceolata, assembly GCA_027924645.1. Lineage (NCBI taxonomy): Eukaryota > Viridiplantae > Streptophyta > Pinopsida > Cupressales > Cupressaceae > Cunninghamia > Cunninghamia lanceolata. Next base: position 6,673,338 of record BSBN01000015.1, read on the forward strand.
AGTGCATGCCCTTGTGAGGCAGAGGTGAAAACAAAAGGAAGTGATGATGAAAACACAATATAATGTCACCTTGTTGTGAATATCTCATGGGAGGAAGATGCTCTTCATTCTATGATGAAATGGATGCTCAAATCTGCAAACACAAATAAATAAACCACACAAATCTATTTGTGCAACACAATGAAAGCCTTAAATTACCTTGAGAATGCCTAAACTTCACAATGATCATCTAGTTTACAAATGAATGCCTAAACATACTTTTATATGCAGCTACAAACACTCCCGCCAAGAATTTCATATTTCAAACTTACTGTGTCGGCATAGGACCAAAATATTGGTCATAAACTGACACCCAAAAATTGGGGCTGCCCCAAAATATGGTAGGACTAGGGTGTGGGTGCCCATGTCCTCCCCCCTATCTTAGGTAGGGTTAAGCTCAAGGGGTCCTCCTAGGTCCCATTTGTCATGTTACCTAGGGCTCATTCCATCGGGATGCCAAATTATGAAGTAAGATGTCCTAAATACATGCAAAAGACCCAGGAGCTAAACCTTATGAGGGAAAAGCCCCCAAGGGGACATTTTCCAACATTACAAGCCCCATCATCATATTAGGAACTAAGTCCATTTTTTTATTTCTCTCAAAAGGGACACTAGGTCTGCATCAGTGTAAATGTTTTTTGTCATCCACCGGCTAGATGGAAACACTAGAGGAAGGGAAACAATAAATAAGAAAGAAGAAACAAGTGTCTTAGGGACAGTCATGTAGGAGGGTGCCCCCAAGTCACCAACCGCAATGCTATGTCTATAAGACACAATACACAACAATGAAATCAAAGAGAGAGGCAATATAGAAGAATGATGATACAAATAGAAGAAGGTCACAATAGAGGCAATCTCCTGGTATCTCGGACCTTACGGGAGAATCCAAGGTCATCCCAGGAGGCCTAAACAACACATAACACATCATAGAGGAAGCACATCATGAGAGAGATAAAGGGTTAGAGATACTTACCTGTAGGATCTTTGCGCTAGAGGCCATCATCTAGGAGGTCACCATCCTCCCAAATCTGAATGCTAGAAAGAGGTACAGGTTGTTCCATTTGTCTGTCTAATGTATTTTGATCACTTCCTAATCCATGAAGGGATAAAAAAGGATGAACCTCAACATAAATATCATCTCTTACTGGATTTGGTGGTTTATGAGACTGTTCCTTATCCACCTCAATCACACAAAATAGTTCAAGATAATCAAAACAGTGTTGTGTTGTCAGAATGTCATCCCTTAATGCTACATTTTGGTTAGGAGGGTTGTTTAAATTACTAGGGCTAACCCTAGTCTTTTCATCTGAGTTATCTAAATTTTTAGTTGTAGGATCAATAGGGTAGCTTGTGAATTCATTATCACTCTCATAGTCATTGTCAATATCATTGCCATATGTTTGAGCTATTAATTCCAAACCATTATGAGAGGTGTCATGCTCTTCATTCAAAATGTGTTTTATCACTTCTTCTACTACCCAAGGGTATGTATTGATAAGAGATATGAAGTTGTTAAGATCAGATACATAATCAAGGATCTTGAAGGAAGATGACATCAAAATATTCTTGTGATACATGGCTTATATGTAGGGAATGCCATAAGGATGTGTACTAATGAATTTGTAAAGATTTTTAAATTTTGAAATATATTCATGTAAGGATTCCAAAGAACACTGAGAGGCCATGTTTATATGCTCTAACCAATGCAAAATCGGATTTTGAAAGCTTTTCAAAATTGGTGCAAAAGACAAGTGTAAAACTATTTGCAAAAATAGCCTAAAATGCTTGATTTTTTTGGTACTTTTTCAATGCAAATGAATGAAACAAATGGTGTTGTAAGGATTTTGATCAGGGGAAGAAAATTATATGTCTGATATCAGTCAAAAACAGCAATAAGATCCTTAACAACACACTCTTGATGTGAATCTAAGATGACGACAAGTGAAAATATAGTGGAAATATGTCAAAATATGCAATTTTTCACCAAATCTCGATAGAAAAGAGAATGGCAAAGGGTGAATTGAGGAATATTATGATGGAAATCAAAGCATATCAGTAATAACAGCCACTTAATGATATGATATCCATCACAACACACTTTTAGTGCCAGTTAAAGTCAAACCCTAGTGAAAATATAGCAAAAATAGGCTATTTTTCATGGGTTTTCAACTCCAAGACCTAGCAATAGGGGTGTTGTAATGAATTTTAGGAGGTGTAGAAAATAAAATAAATTATATCAGTTAGCTCAATCCATAAAATTTTTCACAACACACTTGGAGTACAAATTAGGACAAACCCTAGGGCAAAAATAGCAAAAAATGTGTAGTTTTTCACTGAATTTTCAATACAAGAGGCCAATAAAAAGGTGTTGTGAATATTTTTAGGAGGGGAATAAAATGATTACCCTTATAACAGTCAACTAGTTCAAAAATACCCTTCACAACACACCTATGGTGCAAATTAAGAGAGTCGATAAGGCCAAATCTAGTGAAAATCGATGTTTTTCAAGCCCTAGGTTTGATATCTTGAAAGAAAATGCTATATGAATGTTTTTAAGTCTGATTTATGATGAAAATGCAATGTTATCAGATCTGAAAATGAATTCCAAGATTTAATATGAAAAATGCCAATGCAAATCTAATGAAAATGCATGAAAATTGCTAGTTTTTTGTTGAAATTTTCTATGCAAACATGCAAATATTTTAAATCTAAATACAATATTACACTAAAATACAAGACTACAGCCAACTTCAAGTTTGAATTAGCCTCTAAAATCAGTATAAAAATCTGAAAGAATATTTTTTCTACTAACCCTAGATTTTGGAATTACTAGGTTATATGAAAATTATCAAAATTTCTACAAAACCCTAGCAATTAAATGATGAAAATGCAATGCAAACCATTAAATTTTTATAATTTTCTATAATTTATATCAGATCTGATGCAAAAAACATAAATTAGGGACATTTACAAAGAATTGATGCAAATTAATAAGCCTAACAATGTAATTTTTTTGAAATTTTTTGAAATTTTTCATTTTTAAAAAAATTTTCTTAATGCAATAAGATGAATAACTATATGAATAAATGAAATCAATCCAACTATGAATATAAACACCCAAAAAGTTGCAATTAATTCTAAAAACATGGGTTAACCAAAATGTTTAGGGAAAAATTTGGATTGTTTAATGTTTTAGTTGTTAGATGTTTGAATCCTCCTTTCACCCTTTACATTCAAGGACCTTAGGGTCGAGTGGCAGTGCACTATCATACCCTAGGTCATTGTGAGATGTAGGCAAACTTGGATTTGGGTGTTTAATCATCAATTTTTCTTCTCTTATGCTTAATTAACCATTGAAACCCTAATTTTGCAAATGGGATAGTAAACAGATGAATTACAGAAAAAGCTCTTGCAGAGGGATGTAAAATGTCAAATCACAGAGTACCTATTTTTGGGGTTCTAAGGTGGAAAGTTAGGGACATAGGAGCAGGCACCCATGTCCAAGGCCTATGTTTTTGTTTGGATCTAAGAACTCAGTTTGCAACTCTTTCCTATTGTTTTGAAGATTTTCCCATCACGGAACTTGGAGGAATAATGAGTGGGTGCCCAAGTCCAAGGGGTAGCTTTTCCTTCTGTGCTATAATTCCAACACTTCAATATGTCTTTCTACAACTTCACTTTGTCTAGCTCCTCAACCTATAACCTACAACCATGAAAACTTTGGGAGGGGTTGTGGTGTTTAGAGGCTTGCCTCAGTCAAGCCCCGGAGGACACTTAAGTCTCCGAACACCTTTGTCAGATAGAGAGTACATGCCTAGGCAGGTAGAGGCAAAAACCAAATTAAATAATGATCACAAACACAATATAATGTCACCTTGTAGTGAAGATCTCATGGAAGGAAGATGCTCTTCATTCCATGATGAAATGGATGCTCAAATCTACAAACACAAACACATAGACAACACCAATCTACTCTTGCAACACTATGAAATCCTTAAATCACTTTTAGGATGCCATGATCACATGAACATAATCTAGTTTTCTAAATGAATGCCTAAACATGCTTTTATATGCAACTACAAACACTCCCACCAGGAATTTTATAATTCAAACTTACCGTGTTGACATAGGACCCAAATAACTATCACAACCCGACACCCAAAAATTGGGACTACCCCAAAATAGGGCAGGACTAGGGTGCAGGTGCACAAGTCCTTCCCCCTATTTTGGGTAGGGGTCATCTCAAGCAGTCCCGCTAGGTTTGATTTGTCAAGACACTTAGGGGTTTTCTCATTGGGGTGTTGAAATATGATGTAAAATGTCCTAAATGCACACTAAAGACCTGGGAGCTAAACCTAAAGAGGGAAAAGCCCCCAAGGGGACATTTTCTGATGTTACACCCCTTTATTTTGTTAAATATTGTTTAGGCCTCCTTGGATGACCCTTGATACTCTTGTAAGGTTAAGGATACAAGGAGACTGCCTCTGTTGTCACACTTCTTCTATTTGTTACTTTGTTCTTCTACTCTCCTCTCTCTTATTGTAATTGTTGTGTATAAAGTTGTCAGTGATATCTTGGGGGCATCTTCCCATGTTGTGAACCTAAGTCACTTTTGTATCATCTGTTATTTTTCATGTTTATATTCTTCTATGACTCTACTAGTTGGTGGATGATGATAACAAATAAATATTGATAAGGACTATGTGTCCCTACAACAAGAATAAAAATGGACCTAGTCCATATATAAAGATGGGTTTGATATGTTACTGATGCTTGACTAGTAGAATCACCTTGTGTTGTGATGTGATCATGTATCATATTGTGAAATTTCTTGTAACAAACCTTTATAATACTCTAAATCTACCTCTAGGCACTTTGGAATGTTTTGTATCTCACCTTGTTGCTACACTCAGTTTTGAGATACCTAAAGTATAACCTACCGACTATACTTAGTTTTGAACTTGTGAATGTAACATTGGTTTGTTTATGTGGTATGCTACCTTATTTCTATGCATGAATATTTTTTATGATTAGTATGTTATACTAATGCATGTGATTGTTTGGAACATTCAGTGATTGTTAGCACATGTCACCTTTGGGACATGGGTTTTACGAAAGCTCTTGTTGCCTTGTGTGTTTTCACTTTACCTTAAACATGCTTGATATCAGAAAGTGGGATCAACCAATTTAAGGTGTGGCCATATATTTTGGTAAATACTTCAATATTTTAGATATTTTTGATAAAGCATGTTTGTGTATGCTTCCTTTTCACCATAAGGCATCTGTGGATGTAGGTGGGGATGTGTACTTTGTTTTATTTTGTGTATACATTCTTTTCACTGTAATGCATCTATAGATGCATGTAGGGTTGTATACTTTGTGCATGCTTCCTTTTCATCATAAGGTGTCGATGGATGTAGGTGGGGTTTCATTTTGAAATCCCCTATGTGGAAGGTGGGATTGTGTCTTCCCTTGAGTGGTTGCACATCCTTTTGAAATTCCTCTACAGAGGTGGGGTTGGATCTTGAGTTATTCACCCATAAGCATGCCTTTGGCAGTTGTGGTAGTGTACGTCAACTGTCAGGTTTGTTTGGTGTGTCTTAGATAGTGGAGCATAGTGATGAGCTCCTCTCTATCACCCATGTTTGTTGTCTATAAGACGTATAGTGTGTCGTCGACACACTATACGTCTTATAGACAACAAACATGGGTGATAGAGAGGAGCTCACTACACGATGCTTGTGTATTCTGTGAGTTTTTAGTGTGTTTTTAGTGTCTTCCTTGCATGTCTTGTGTGTTATTAGTGGTGGCACGTAGTGATGAGATCCCCCATGCCATGTGTTTTGTGTGCCTTTGATGGTGGCATGTAGCGATGAGCTCCTAGTTAGGGTTATATATATAATTATTTAATCATGTCTTCTCTATGTATTGTGTGACTATATTCTTGTCTTCTCCATGTATTGCATGCTTTACTATCTTCTCTATGTATTGCATGCTTCCTTACTATATTCACCATGTTTTGCATGACTGTTAAGTGTCTTCTTATGTTTTCCTAAGCTTGGGGAATAGAAATAGTTCTTCAAACATAAGGTGTGTCTTCTCTCTAGTGTTTAATGTGTTTCATATGCTTCGACCATACTTTAATGCATGTACTAATCATAAGATCATACACACATTAAACTGGGGGCTAATTGTTGTCAAGTAAAAAGTGGACACATGTATTTTTACCTCCTTGTTTAGCTCCTAGGTCCCAATGGTTACATTATACATAGTAAATATTCATCCTGATGTCAAATCCTTTGAAACCAATATAAATTGGGGACTAGGAGCCTATATTACACCTTACCCTATATCAAAAAGGTACCTTAGGACTTGGGTACCCTCTCCCAAGTCCTCCCTGATTGATCAAGGTGAATTTAAATGCATTGTCAACATAAGAACTTTCAAAGGGTTTCTCCTTGTCGACTTTCTTGATTAATTTGACAAATGTTAGCAGGAAAGCATATATAAGTGTGTTTTTGAATTAATTATGAACCTAGATAGAGATGGCCAACATGAAGCATTGGAGTAATGAGCATTCAAAGAATTCATTGTGATTCTAGAGTAGATTTGTATTGTCATTGTGTGTTGTTATAGGTTTTTGAAGTTATCATCTATCTCTCCTTATGAGTTGAAGAGAAATATTCTTCCTAAGGTTTCATCACATAGGTGATATTATTTGTGTTCATCATCATTTGATTTCATCATATTGATTTATGTTTAGCCTATGCCATGCTAAGGCATGCACACTCTATCAAACAATGGTGTTGGGAAACTTGAATGCTATCACAAGATTTGACAGAGGCAAATCCCAAAACACCATAACCTCAAAACCCCTTTTCTTCTTGTGTGTAGGTTACAGGGGTGAGATCTAGAAAAGTGAAGACACATGAAGATTAAGTAAGGAAAAGGGTTTCAAGATCTAACAACATTTCAATAATATTCCTTTATGGAAGACTTGGGTTCTTTTGAAACTATCCTTCTTCTTTAGCTAATATCAGATCTAGAATCAGGATAGTCTATACATTATTTCTCCAATTTATAGTTTCCAGAAATTCCACAGTTGAGGAGTTGGGGGCCTTTCAAATAGTCCTGTGACATTCCAACATTTGGGACACATGTTAGGATATCTTCCTGATCACACTTTGTTGGAAACATAGTCAAGAGACACTGCTGTTATGTTGAAGATTTGATGTTATCATTGATGCCAACAACCTGACATGTTTGAAGACAACTCCTGAGACAAAGATGTATACAATATTCTAGTCTGGTAAGATTGACTTAGCCAAATTGACTAAGTATTGGCAACACATTAACCTAGGGATAGAAATCTAGTTAGTATTCCTCCACAGATGAAAATTATATGGGGGCATCTTGTTTATTTTCAAAAAATTTGTTAGCTTTTAAATTCTGGGGTTTCATGTGTCAAGTCAAATAATTGAAAGCATGAGGAAGGAATCTTCTGTCACCAAAGCGATAGGAACAGTAATGATTGATTATTAATTTCGATAAAGTCAAATAAATGGAGAAGGTGGTGATTATGGCTAAATCAGTTACATTGGGAAAGAGTGGGAATACTGGCAGTAAGGAGTTTACATTGCTATTTTGAGGAAAGGCTCATTTGAATAATTAAATCCATTGTTTTGAGATTCTTTATAACAGCTAGTTAAAATAAGAAATTACAGAGGCATACGAAAGAAGAGTGTGTTGTCATAAAGCAAGATTCTTTATTTTCTAAATGAGGAAGAGGTGGTTACTAATCTAGGTGAGGTGGTCAGTAAGTGGGAGATCATGGCCATAAAGAGGAATATAGTAGATTGAGATAGGCCAATTTGGGAAGCAACAGAGGAAGGCTAATATAAAACAAATGCAGGTTATTGGTAGGGAGATGAAGCTAGTAAAAGGATGCATATACATACGAGACAATCAGTGAACAAACATGGAGGGAGCGGTAGAGGAAGAGGCCGCCAGGCTGATAGTTTAGAAGAAATATTAGAAGACTTTGCTCAGAGGCCAAACATATTAGAGAAGGCTGTGAAAGAAGGCTGACAAGTAAAAGAATGCATTGAGAGGCTGCAAGCCGATTAAAAGGCTGATATAGAAGGAAGAATATAAGTCTTGGGCAAAATAAATAAGGAGAAGTCTGATCATTTGCTAAAGTTGATGATTGAGTTGGCTGATATATGAAGGTTGATAAGCTGAGTGGGATGGCAAGAACTACAAGAGAAGGTAGGCTGATTTATGATAGGCCGATAGTGCAATGAGAGTAGCGATAAGGAGTGGAGCTGTTGCTAAAAATAGAAAGAAGAAGAGAGTATGTAGAAAGGTTGTTTTGAGGCTGGTCTATTATGGCTATAAGAGATAGGAGGAGGCAAATAAATGGAGTTTGTAGGCTGTAAGAAAAAAATGAGAATCGGTGATATATGAGGTAGGCCGAGAATCGAATATGAATAATAAACATGGTGATAGGAAAGAATAATCCAGTTTGAGAGGAGGAGATCAAATAGTCTAAAAGATAAAAGAAAGAAGAACAAAGTAGTTAGGGACCAACAAACTGGCATATGGATAAGTCATTGAAAGGATGAGGTTTTTGTGATCTTCTAATGATAGTCGAGTTGGCTATATGGAATAAAAGTTTAATTTGTGTTCATAATACTTTTGTAGCTTGATGGTGTTTGTTCCTGTAGCATGTTAGAGCTAAAATAATATTATCATTAAATCATTGTATTATAGAACCTAAGATCCTTTGGGATGTTGTGGTGAATCTTAATTACTGTTACTATCATATGAATGGCTTTGTTAAATCTTTTATGTTGTTGTCCTAATTCCTATCATTTTAATGACAGAAGTTATGTGAAAGCCTTTTAGCTGTGCAGAGACTTGATTCTCACTTGAGGGTGAATAGGGTATGTGTGCATACTTTATGGGAGCGTGCTATCAGATTTGTATCAGAGCATAGAACGATCTAAGTATGAATGTTTAATGTGTTATTGACCTTTTCAAGGTTGTGGATTGTGTTGTTACTGCTGACTGATAGGGAAGATTGGAAAGAGAAGAAAGCCCTAAACATGTGACTGAAAGATGAAAGAAGATAGAATAATGTAGAAGAAAATGGAGAAAGAGAGTCTCTCAAGAAGAGACAAAAGAAAAGAAGGCAAAAGGATGATAGATGCAGAATTCAAAATAGAATTGGTAGAGTTGAGGAGGGATTTGATTTTGGTAAAACAATGGTATGAAGAGCAAGGCCCATGATATTATTGGGTTTGGCCAATGAGTAAGAAAGTAAAGTGGCATGCAAAAGAAATTGTTGAAAGGAGAAAAAAGCAGAGAAGAGATGCCTTGAGAAGAGAAGAGAAGGATGAAAAGAGTGCCCATAGAGATTGGGATAGTAGAGAGTTGCCATTGGAGCAACATAGATCGATTGAGGTCAAGGGAGTTGTCATTCAAGAGAACATGAGAGAAGATAAAGAGGAAAAGGTACAGTAGGTAGCACTTGAGAAAAAGAGAAATGAAGAAGGAAGAATGTCCATGAGGAGGGAATTGATGGAGACACTATGGTCTCATTTTATTTGCTAATCTTATGTTTGTAGATTTGTATGTAGGTATGAAGAATGTGTGGAGGAAGGTCAAGGATGATACCTTTAAGATAATGAAAGGTGGGCCAAGAATAGCTCCTAAAGAAAGAGTGGAAGATGTGAATGAGGAAAGATTGATGGTAGTAGAATACCAAGAAGAGTTTGCAGTAGAGGTGCATTACAAATAACCTGAAAATGAAGAAGAGATTGATGCTGAAAATTTTTAGTTGGATGATAGAGATGAAGAGGAAATCATACAGTTTTATGATGCATGTGAAGATGTTGCAGCAGCATCACAAGATGCTTATGAAGAAGAAAATTTGAAAAGCCATGAAGTCAAGGTGAAAAGCAATTTGGGACATCAGGTCCTTACATAGAAGAATGAAGGTAAAATTGTTACTTTTGATCATGAATGTAGAAATAAGAATATGGATAGGCAAGTTGATAAGAAAAATAAATTGGAAAATGCAAATGTCATTAAGGATCATGGATATGCAGTGCCACATTGGCAAAAGGAAAAGATTGATGTAAGGCAATAGTTGAGTTTCAAAGAAGTGAATACTTTTGATTGTGTTTATGTTGGCAAGCAAGTGCATAGAAGGAGAGATGTGCAAATGAATAAGTGGCAATCTAATTAAAGGTTGAGTTGGCTAGTGAAGAGGCCTAGAGAAAATGATTTGAGGATGAAAATAGAGCAAGTGAAGAGAAGTACAAGTACAACAAGGAAAGGACAACAATCTAGTGATAGAGTGTGGGTGGTAAAGCAAGCAATAGTAAACAAATGTGTTGTAGAAAAGACAAATAATTGGAGGCATGACAAGGAGAACAAACTCCTAGAAACTGGAAGCATGATGAATCTAGTAGAGAATGGCAAGAAAGAGAAGAAGCATATAGTGAAGTTGTAGCAAGAGAAGAAAAGTGTAAGGCAAGAGAAAAGAAATCTGATTTTTATGTTGATAAAGCTTTGAATGACATTCATAATAATGAGCAAAATATGAGGAGATTATTAGTTGAAAAAGAGATAAGGAGGAATATATATTTGATGAAGCAAGAATGTAGATGAAGACAAATTGAAAAATGCAGGTATGACAGAAAAGAGGAAAAGTGGAATAGAAGAGTTGTATGGAAAATGAAGACAACAGAGGTATGTGTTGAAGATGCAGATTTGACCCAGCAAGTAGCTACAAAGGAAGAAGATGATGATGGAGCAGCTATAGTTCCAGAGCAAGAAGAAGGCAAACAAAAGAAGAATTAAATTAAAGAGGAGATAAGATCAGAAGATGGAGAAGCAATAGCAAATGTTGAAGAAGATTTGTGGAAGTAGTTGGAGGCCATTGAACGATAATGGATTGAAAAGATTAAAAGTTTGAGCATAAGTAGGACAATAGGGAAGCTTGAAGACAAGGGTGCAGAAGTGGTTATAGAAATAAAGAATGAAGATGTTGCAGATTTAAAGAGTAAGATGGTAGAGGATGAAGCTGAAAATGATGTGGTGTTGTAGCAGATGACCATGAGGGAAGAATGGTTGGAAGATATGATAGATGAACCTATTGAGGATGATATACAAATGGTAAGTATTGATAATTAAATAGGAGTTGTTATAATTTTTCCATTTGATTATGATTTGTTTAATGAAAGGAGAATTCAAGATTGGAGGTGGATCATAAGTGTTACAGATAGTCATGTGAGAGTAGCTCATAGTGTTTCATAAAAATGTTCGAGGATCAATGCATATGGGATAGAGAAATTATGGAGGAGGTAGAAAAAAAAGTTTGACTAAGTTTGCAGAAGAACACATGTGTTGGAGCACATGATCTTTGTCACCTAGGGATTCTAATGTGGGGGCATCTTGTTTATTTTCAAAAAAATTGTTACACTTTAAATTCTGGGGTTTCATGTGTTGAGTCAAATGACAGAAAGCCCAAGGAAGGAAGCTCCTATCGCTAAAGTGACAAGAACAATAATGATTGATTATTAATTTCTAGAAAGTCAAATAAATGGAGAAGGTGGTGATTATGGCTAAATCAGTTACATTGGGCAAGAGTGAGAAGGCTAGTGGTAAGGAGTTTCCACTGCTATTTTAAGGAAAGGCCCGTTTGAATAATCAAATCCATTGTTTTGAGATTCTTTATAACAACTAGTTAACATAAGAAATTACAGAGGCATACGATAGAAGAGTGTGGTGTCATAAAGAAAGATTCTTTATTTTTTGAATGAGGAAGAGGTGGTTACTAATCTAGGTGAGGTGGTCAATAAGTGGGAGATAGTGGCCATAAAGAAGAATACAGTCGAATGAAGAAGACCAATGATATAGGCCTATTTGGGAAGCAATAGAGGAAGGCTGATATAAAAAAAATGCAGGTCGTTAGTAGGGAGACAGAGCTGGTAAAAGGTTGCATATATATAGGAGATAGTCAGTGAACAAACATGGAGGGAGTGGTAGAGGAAGAGGCCACCAAGCTGATAGTTTAGAAGAAATATCAGAAGACTTTGCTCAGAGGCCGAACGTATTAGAGAAGGCTGCAAAAGAAGGCTGACAAGCAAAAGAATGCATTGAGAGGCTATGAGCCAATGAAATGGTTGATATAGAAGGAAGAATAGAAATCTTGGGCAGATGAAATAAGAAGTTTGATCATTTACTGAAGCTGAGGATTGAGTTGGCTAATATATGAAGGCTGATAAACTAAGTGGGATGGTGAGAACTAGAGAAGAAGGGAGGCTTATTTATGATAGGCTGACAGTGCAACGAGAGCAACGATAAGAAGTGGAGCCGTCATTGGAAATAGAAAGAAGATTATGCAAAAAGGTTGTTTTGAGGCCAATATATTATGGCCATAAGAGATAAGAGGAGGCAAATAAAAGGAGGTTGTAGGCTGTAAGAAAAAAAATGAGAATGGGTGATATAAGAGGTAGGCCGAGAATCAAATATGAATGATAAACATGGTGACAGGAAAGAATAATCTAGTTTGAGAGGAGGAGATAAAATAGTCTAAAAGTGAAAAGAAAGAAGAACAAAGTAGTTAGAGACCAATAGACTGGCATATTGATAAGTCATTGAAAGGATGAGGTTTTTATAATCTTGTAATGATAGTCGATTTAGTTGTATGGAATAAAATTTTAATTTGTGTTCATACATTCAACACAAATTAAACTTTTATTCCATATAGCCAAATTGACCATCATTACAAGATCACAAAAATGTCATCCTTTCAATGACTTATCCATATGTCAGTCTGTTAGTCCCTAACTACTTTGTTCTTCTTTCTTTTGGCTTTTAGACTATTCAATCTCCTCCTCTCAGAATGGATTATTCTTTCTTGTCACCATGTTTATCATTCATATTTGATTCTCAGTCTACCTCTTATATCAACCATTCAAAATAAGATCTGCAAAGCTTGATGATTTTCTTGGTATTTGGAAAAATCTAGATGACAATAAAGTTTTGTGATTTGAAAGAGGAGAAAGTTCTAAATCAGGTCAAGCAAACACTGAAGTGAAGAAAACAAAGGCAACCAATTCCAGAATTAGAGAAGCAGACCTAGAAGACCTCAGGTCAGGTAGCCAAATGCTCAAAGGTGTTGATGCTTCAATGGCTATTGTATTAAAAGAAAATAAGTATGGTCATAAGGCTACTCAGTGTAGGAGAAGAATGAATCAAAATGTTTCATCTTTTTTGGTCAATGTTTTAATTGCAAGAAAATTATCTCTCATAGTGATTTCAAGTGAAGAAAACCCTAATTCGACAAAAGAGGTATTCATAGTTTGAAGCTCTACTGTGAACTTGTTTGAATTCTTGTACACAATAATTTATTGATGTCACTAAGAGACCACAACAAAAATTTAAGAAACATCCACTCAAATCTACTAAAGTTGATCTTGATGACACATTTTCAAAAATACCCTATGGTGTGATGGATGAAGAAGATATTAGGGCTTACATCCATGTTTCCCTAGATGAACACAACAATAGAAAATTTGGAGAATTGTATATGAATCATCTATGTGGCAAGGATTACAATTTGGAGGAGGAATACAAATCCCTAAAAAGGAATAAATTTGTGCAATAAATAGACTTTCCATTATTTGCAGAGGATTCATGGGTGCAATATGTATTAAGTAGAGTGTACGATGAGTTTATGTGGCTCAATACACCATTCATGATCACAAAGGATGCTATAAGGACTATTATAGGGTTAATTTCTACTAGAATAGTGCCTATGTTGAAAGCTGTAAAACATAGCACAATGACGAAAGCCACTGGAGCTAAATTCGATAAAAGGGCATTGACAATTAATGACATTGAAGACCATGCAGTTAGGTTTTCATCCATGGTGATTAGCTACAAGATCTACTTCACAAATAATCAAATACATTGAACACAAATTAAACTTTTATTCCATACAGCCAAATCAACTATCATTACAAGATCACAAAAACCTCATCCTTTTAATGACTTATCCATATGCCGGTCTATTGGTGCCTAACTACTTTGTTCTTCATTCTTTTGACTTTTAGACTATTCGATCTCCTCCTCTCAGACTGGATTATTCTTTCCTATCACCATGTTTATCATTCATATTTAATTCTCAGCCTACCTCTTATATCAGCCATTCAAAATAAGCTCTGCAAATCTTGATGATTTGCTTGGCAGTCGAAAAATCCAGATGACAAGAAAGTTTTGGGATTTGAAAGAGGAGAAAGTTCTAAATTAGGTCAAGTAAGCACTGAAGTGAAGAAAAACAAAGGCAACTAATTTCAGAATTAGAGAAGCAAACCTAGAAGACCTCCGGCTGGGCATCCAAATGCTCAAAGGTATTGTTGCTTCAATGACTATTGTATTAAATGTAATAAGTATGGTCATAAGGCTACTCAGTGTAGGAGAAGAATGAATCAAAATGTTTCATCTTTTTCTAGTTAGTATTTTAATTGCAATAAAATTGGTCATAAAGTAAATGAATATAGAAGCATGATAAGGAACGACCCCAACAATGTAAGGAACACTCAATCTTTCAACGTAAAGTACTTTACATACAATAGATTTGGGCATATGGTAAATCAATGTAGGTTAGGAATGAATCCATTTAATGGAAGGAATCAAGGATAGAGGAATGTGGTATGCTACAATTGCAATAGACTTGGACATGTTGCAAGATTCTGTAGAAGCAAGAATGAGAAAATAAACTTTCCTGTAAAAAGTAGAAAAATAGAGCAAAGGAAAGACAAAGGAAAATCAAGGTTGATCTGGAAGAAATCAAGAAGTAAATGAGTAAGGTCTAGATTAAGACCGATGCAAAAGAGTTCAAGGATCAATCTGCACCATCTTCTGGTATAGATACTTTCTCTGAGAAGTAAATTGGGAGCTCTGGCTCAAGGGGAGCTCTTAATGAATATTTTGATCCCCTAGCTAGATAGTGAGTACTGAGATCCAACACTGAGGTATGAGATAAACTAGTCATGGATGGATCATTTGGAGAAGAATCAAGAAGAAAAAGACCTCATGCAAGACATTGTGAAGCAATCTCAGTCCATTGTGTCTAATAGTGAAGTGTTTGGCACCATTTTGAGAACAACATTTATGACGACTAGGTTTTTAGATAACAAGGGTTAAAAAGGGTCACATTCGAATGATTAACCACTTTGCATTCAATCTATCAAGTGTCCAAGGAGAACTGAAGTAGAATTCCAAGTGAACTCAATGATTTCCAAATATTCAAAGCAAGTCAGAGTGATTTCAAGTGAAGAAAACCCTAATTCGACAAAAGAGGTATTCATAGTTTGAAGCCATACCGTGAACTTGTTTGAATTCTTATAGAGATGGCAACACACCAATTTATTGATGTCACTGAGAGACCACAACAAAAATTTAAGAAACATCCACTCAAGTCTACTAAAGTTGATCATGATGGTGCATTTTTGAAAGTACCCTATGGTGTGATGCATGAAAAAGATATTAGAGCTTACATCAATGTTGCCCTAGATGAACACAACAATAGAAAATATGGAGAATTGTATATGAATCATCTGTGTGGTGAGGGTTACAAATTGAAGGAGGAATACAAATCCCTAGAAAGGAATAAATTCATGCAATAAATAGACTTTCCATTATTTGCAGAGGATTCATGAGTGCGGTATGTATTAAGCAGATTGCACGATGAGTTTATGTGGATCAATACACCATTCATGATCACAAAGGATGCTATAAGGGCTGTTACAGGGTTAAATTCTACTTGAATAGTGCCTATGTTGAAAGCTGCAAAAATAGCACAATGACAGAAGCCACCAGAGCCAAATTTGATAAAAAGGGTATTGACAATTAATGACATTGAAGACCATGCAGTCAAGTTCTCATCCATGATGATTAGCTACAAGGTCTACTTCACAAACT
Source organism: Cunninghamia lanceolata (assembly GCA_027924645.1). Lineage (NCBI taxonomy): Eukaryota > Viridiplantae > Streptophyta > Pinopsida > Cupressales > Cupressaceae > Cunninghamia > Cunninghamia lanceolata. The sequence continues at coordinate 6,689,376 of BSBN01000015.1, forward strand.
GAGAGAACTTTGTCTCTAGAACTACCATAGATACAACCTATGACATGGTTAAGAAGAATCCAGATTGTGACCTTTGTGAGTTTCTCTGGTAGCAATTAATGGAGAATTTGAAGACAACAAAACAACACAAATATCCCTTCAAGTTTGGTGCATTGATCACATGTTTATTTTTCTATTTTATTGAAGAATTACCAAGAATGGAGTTGATTTGGTCTATAGTCAACCAATTGCCATTCAAATTAAAAACCACCTATTGTCATCTAGATTTGGTCTATATAAATCATCCTTGTATTTCTCAATTGTAATCTAGGCAAAGAATACTAGAGAAAATAGTTGAGAAATACAAGGATGATATAAGTTTTATTGTAAACAAAGATCAATGCATGATGGAGGTGTTGCACGTATGTGCCTAATCGGTGTTGTCATTAATGTCAACATATTATTGTTGTCATTGGTGTCAACTATATCCTATTCCATTACTTGTTTAGAAGACTTGTATAATGATGATATTGAGAAAATTAGCCTCTCTGGAAGAAGCAAGTAAGCCACAGAGAAGTGCAGTACAAATAGTGAGTTGTATGCTGAAGAACAGTCCAGTAAACTGCTCCACATTTGTTCCTACTTGAATATCATGGTCTACATATTGGAAGTAAGTTAGAGGTATGTCTGAGGATGCTATATTTCAGGTCTAAGCCATCTGCATAAAGATCTAAGTGAGTTGTGTTCACCAAAGTGAAACCTGCTTTTTTTATAAGTTTAGTTAAGATAGAAAAACAATATTTGGCTCCACATTCCTCCACAATAAAGTATTTTACTATGTGGTTCTAGAGGGAAGTCTGGGATGATGATAAGTGCGTATAATTGCAATGGTTCATGGTTTTGTGGTCCACAAGCTATCTTTCTTTTATGACAGTTAAAGATAGTAAAGTTCATGTACTCTGGTCAGAAGATTCCTATGAATAAAGTGGTTAAGATTTGTGCAATTGCTCTTGATGATTATAGCATGCTTGTGGTTGTCTCCTAATCATATTCCTATCTGGACTTTGGTCCACCTTAAGAAATTGAGATGATGTCTAAAGATTGTTCCTAGATAACGTAGCATTTAACCAGTCTTAGCTGACCTGGTTGATCCTAGTGATTGTGGAAATCTCTAGAAGATTGTGGAAGCTTGCTATGGTGTGGAAAATCATGCTTGAGTCCTAGCTAAGGCATGAAATGATCCACATTTCATTCGCTTTGCATGATTTTGAAATAGATTAGTACTTGTTTTGTAAATTTTTTTAATACCAACCTTGGAGATTGTTCCAATGGTTGATGCTGACCTTGATGATCATTCCAAGGTTGATGTAGTGTATAAATACTTGAAGCTGAGTCGTGGAAGAGTTGTCCTTAGGTGAAAATGAGAATATATTAAGAAAGATCCAAAGGTAGAGCAGAGAAGAGGCAGACGAAAGAAGAGGAAGAGAAGAGCAAAGGAAGAGTAGAGCTGAGAAATTATTTATTCACAATTAAGATGTTGCTAGTGAGCTAGCATCTCTAGCAGGATTCATGACATGGCTTAACCTCCTCCTATGGATTCATTAACTCTAGTGGTTGTATCGAGCATTAACAGTTCAACCTTTTGGTGCAATGGCAACCATGTTTCCAACAATTAGTATCAGAGCCAAAGGTTCCAGGTTCAAATCTCCCCTATGAGTGATGCGGGCTCCCACGAGTGATGCCTGGGGGTTGTTGGCAGTGAACCAGCATCTCTTGCAGGATTCATGACATGGATTAACCACCTCCTGTGGATTCATGAACTCTGGTGGTTGTATCAAGCATTAACAGGGTGACCTTTTTGTGTAACAACAACCATGTTTCCAACAAAAGAAAAGTGTTTGATCATGATAGTGAATCTGGGAGTAAGCCACTAGTAGGGTTTAACAACCCTCAGGGTTTAACAACCCTCAGGGTTTAACAACCCTTATTGTAATCTTTCTAGGTTTAGGGTTGAGGCAGTGAGTCTTGAAGAAAGTTTAACAACTTGAGGAAGATCCAAAATGTCTTACAAGAAGGAAGTGTCACATTTTGATGGAACTAATTATGTTCTCTGGAAGGCTCGAATGAAAAGCCATCTTCTTTCTCTTAGTATCAAAGTTTGGAAAGATGCAGAAGCAGAATAAGCCATAACTCAAAATGGTCCAATGATTGAAGACGAAATCAAAGAATATGAGATAGATATCAAGGAAAGGGATGCTCTTCTAAGCTCATTAACTGACTCAATACTGACGAAAGTGGTAGATCTTGAAACTACAAATAAGGTATGGGAAAAGTTGAAAAATCTATTTGAAGGAGATGACTCTGTGAAGGAAGCCAAGTTACAAAGTTTGAAAGTGAAATATGAAATCTTGAAGATGAATAATGATGAAAACATATCAACATTTATGCAAATAGTTGATGAACTTGTTATAGGGATAAAAGCCATAGGTGGAACTCTCGATGAAAAGGAAATTGTCAAAAAAATACTCAGATCTCTTCCCAAGTCAAACTGTCACAAGGTGGCCATGATTGGAGAATTTATGCAAGTAAAAATAGTTAACAGGAATTAGTTACTTGGTAAGCTTACTAGTTTTGAGATGAGGGAGTTAGATGATGCTTTGCCAAAAGTTGAGACTACCTTCAAAGCATGTACTCCCAGAAGTACTTCTTGATCAGAAAAGTATAAGGTAGAATCCGATGATGAGATAGATGAAGTTGAATCCAACTTTGTGGATAGGTTGCAAAGAGGATCCGATAAGTATAAATGAAAATTAACTTTCAAATGTTTCTCCTATGGTAAAGTAGGTCATTTGGCTTCCAGATGTCCTAAAAGAATTGAAAGAAATAGAAGAAGATATGAGAACAAGCCTAGAACCCAAAAGAAGTGTTATTATGTTGAAGACTTTGATGATGATTAAGGAGTATTGGATAATGGTGAACCAAATAATGCTAATTCCTCTATAAATGAATGCTTGTTCATTGCTATTAAGGAAGATCTTTTGTCTGATAATAATTCTAGCTATATGAAGGAAGAAAAACTAGTGGAAAGTGCTTTCGCTACTTAGGTCATCAAGGACAAAGATGAATGGGTTATTGATAGTGGTTCCTCTCACCACATGACTCATGACAAAAGTAAGTTTGTAAGTTTGGAAAGATATGATGGTAGACTAGTTAGGTTTGGAGATGATACAACTGGTAAGATTTGTGGAAAAGGATCTTGTTCTTTTGATGGCAAGCATAATACTGAAGATGTCTTGTATGTGAAATGATTAAATAAAAATCTTCTAAGTTTGGGTCAAATGTATGACAAGGGCTACAACTTAAGCTTCAACAAAAATGTATGCAAGATCAAGGAAAGCTTTAGAATAGTCATTGCAACTGGTAAGAAGACCAGAGGTAATCTCTATCACTTGAAAGGAACCGATAACTATTGCTTGTTGACTCAAATTGATGAAAGTTGGTTATGGCATAGAAGGTTGTGTCATATAAATTTTGATAATATTATGAAGTTAAGTACTATACATATTGTTAGAGATTTGCATAAGCTTGTGAAGCCTGCTAATCCAGTTTGCAAGGAGCATTAATTTGGGAAACAGACAAGAACAAATTTCAAAAGCAAGGATCAACCAGTTGGAGGACTACTTGAGCTAGTGCATATAGATTTGTGTGGACCTACCAGAGTAAGAAGTTTTCAAGGAGATAGTTATTTCATGCTGCTCATTGATGATTATTCTAGAATGACTTGGGTCACCTTTTTGAAAGAGAAAGATGAAGCTCTAGGTAAATTCAAGGCATTTAAGGCAATGGTTGAAAATGAGATGGATTTGAAAATAAAATGTTTGAGATCTGATAGAGGAGGAGAGTTCACATCAAATGAGTTTAATTTCTTTTGTGAAGAGCATGGAATAAAGAGACAACTATTTGTGCCCAGAACTCCACAATAAAATGGAGTTGTTAAAAGGAAAAACAAAATAGTTCAAGAAGTTGCTAGAACCATGATGAATGAAGCTCATCTTCTAGAAGCATATTGGAGAGAGGTAATTAACACCATAGTATATATCCTAAACAACATTTAATTAAAAGGTAACAGTTCAAAAAATCCCTATGAATTGTGGTATGGTAGAGTAACTACTGTGAAATACTTCAAATTTTTTGGTAGCAAATATTATATCAAAAGAGAAGAAGATTTAGGCAAGTTTGATGCTAGATGTGATGAAGGAATCTTCCTTGGTTTCTCCACCAAGAGTAAGGCCTACCAGTACTATAATAAGAGGCTGAATAAAATCATTGAAAGTGCAAATGTCAAACTTGATGAGTGTAAAGAAAGGTCTTCAGAACTAAGTGGATATCAGTTAGATGATCCAGATGTTTTAGATGTGGTGTAGCATGAAGACCATACAGACAAAAAAGAACAAGCTCTAGTAATTGCTACCAAAACTCCAAGATATGTAAGAATTAGTCATTTTGAAAATCAAATCATAGGAGATAAGAGCAAAGGGATCTTAACTAGAAGAAAAGATGTAGAAGAACAAGTAAATTTCTATCTGATCTCTAAGATTGAACCTAAAACTATGGGTGAGGCATGCAAAGATGAGAATTATATAAAGGCCATGGGAGAAGAATTGATGTAGATACAGAAGAATTAGACTTGGGATTTTGTTCCCAAACCAGCAGACGAGAATGTAATTGGTACAAAGTGGGTCTTCAGAAACAAAATGAATGAGAATGGTGAAGTGGTAAGAAACAAAGCAAGATTGGTATGCAAAGGATATGCTCAGGTTGAAGGAATAGACTTTGAAGAAACTTTTTCTCTAGTAGTAAGGATTGAAGGAATAAGGATGTTTCTACCTTTTGCAACATACAAAGATTTAAAGGTTTATCAAATGGTTGTGAAGTCTACCTTCTTAAATGGAGAGTTGGAAGAGGAAGTCTATATTGAACAACTGAAATGATTTCAGTCATCAGAGTAAGGGGACATGGTATGAAGATTGAAGAAACCACTTTATGGATTGAAGCAAGCTCCTAGGGTATGGTATGTATGGTTGGATAGGTACCTGATATAGATAGGGTTTAGTAAATGTATGATAGATAGTAACCTCTACTTCAAGATCAATGAGGAACAAACTCTGATTGTTGCAATATTTGTTGATGATATTATTTGTGGAGGCAATGAAGGTATGTGCTCAGTTTTTGCTGGAGAAATCCAAAATGAAGATCAAATGTCTATGTTTGGGGTGATGAACTTACTTTTAGGTCTGCAAATAAGTCAATTAGATAAGGGTATCTTTATTTCTTAGTATGTGAAAGAGTTGTTAAAGAAATTTTGGATGGAAGACTCTAAACTAGTATGCACGCCTATGATAACTAGTTGTAAGTTGAGCAAAGATGATAAGTCACCCATGGAAAACTAGAAAAAGTATAGATCTATGATTGGAGGATTACTTTATCTGATTCAAACCAGACCTGACATAATGCATCTAGTGTGTCTTGTGGCAAGATTTCAGGCAAAACCCAAGGAATCACATGTGATGGCAATCAACATAATTTTGAGATATTTAAAAGGCATAATAGATTATGGTTTGTGGTATCCCATGGATAGTGACTTTGTTCTTAGTGTATATACAGATGCAGATTGGGCCAGAGATGTGGATGATAGAAAAAGAACAAGTGGAGGTGCATTCTTCTTGTGAAAAAGTGTAGTATCTTGGTTGAGCAAGAAACATGATTCAATATCCTTGTCTACTACTGAAGCATAATACATTGTAGCAACATGTAATTGCACTCAAGTGTTATGGATGAAGTAGACTTTGAAGGACATCAGAGTTGTGTATGAAGATCCAATTACAATCTTTTGTGACAATACAAGTGCCATCAATATATCAAAGAATCTAGTGATGCATTCAAGGACAAACCACATATCCATTAGGTATCATTTTTTGAGAGAAAAGGTGATAGAGAATGAAGTGAAGTTGGAGTATTTTTTGACCAAGGATTATGTTATAGACATTTTTACCAAGCCTTTGCCCAAGGATACTTTTGAGTATCTCAGAGAAAAGTTAGGGGTCATCACCCCTCCTGCTCTAAACTAAGATGCACAATGGTGCATCAGTCTAGAGGTGTTCAGAGGTCTAGATTGATGCTTTTTAGGGCTACTTCTAAGGGAGAGCAGTCAAAAAGTTTAGAGTAGAGATTATATTAAAGCGAAAGAGTGCAAGTATGTGCCCTTTTCCATTGATGTCAAAGTGGGAGAGAAGTCACGTGAAAAACTTAGAGTGCAGATGTGTAAGAGAAAGGGGGAGAATTTTGGAGTATAGAGAAAGGGGATAATTTTGGAGAAAGAAAGAGTGTAGGTGTGTAAAGAGAAAGGGGAAGAATCTTTTCTTGATGGTTGTTGTAGTTTTTCACATCATATGTTGCCATCAATAACAAAGGGGGAGATTGTTACAAGTATGTGCCTAATCAGTGTTGTCATTAATGTCAACATATTCTTGTTATCATTGGTGTCAACTGTATCCTATTCCATTACTTTTTTAGAAGACTTGTATGATGAGGATATTAAGAAAATTAACCTCTCTAGAAGAAACAAGTAAGCCATAGAGAACTGCAGTACAGACAATGAGTTGTATGCTGAAGAACAGTCTGATAAACTACTCTGCATTTGTTCATGCTTAAAGATCATGGTCTGTAGATTGGAAGTAAGTTAGAGGTATGTCTGAGGATGCTACATCTTAGGTTTGAGCCATCCGTATAACGATCTGAGTGAGTTGTGTTCACCAGAGTGAAGCCTGCTTTTTCTATATGTTCAGTTGAGATAGGAAGACAGTATTTGGCTCTGCATTCCTCTGTAATAAAGTATTTTTCTATGCAGTTCTAGAGGGAAGTCTGGGATAATGATAAGTGCCTACAATTTCAATGGTTCATGGTTTGGTGGTCTATAGGCTATCTTTCTTTTATGATAGTTGAAGACAGTAAAGTTCATGTACTCTGATGAGAAGATTCCTATGAATAAAGTGGTTAAGGTTTGAGTAGTTTCTCTTGATGGTTATAGCATGCTTGTGGATGTCTCCTAATCATGTTCCTATTTGGACTTTGATCCACTTTAATAAATTGAGATGGTGTGTGAAGATTGTTCCTAGATAACGTAGTGTGTAACCAGTCTTGGCTGACCTGGTTGATCCCAGTGATTGTGGAGATCTCTAGAAGATTGTGGAACCTTGTTGTGGCATAGAAGATTGTGCTTGAGTCCTAGCTAAGGTATCATGTGATCTACATTTCATTGCTTTTGCATGATGTTGAAATAGGTCAGGACCTATTTTGTAATTGTTTGTAATACTAACCTTGGAGATTGTTCCAATGGTTGGTGCCGACCTTGATGATCATTCCAAGGTTGATGTAGTGTTTAAATACTTGTAGCTGAGTCATGGAAAAGTTCTCCTTGAGCAAAAAATGAGAATATATTAAAAAAGGTCCAAAGGTAGAGCAGAGAAGACGTAGAGGAAAGAAGAGAAAGAGTAGAGCAGAGGAAGAGCAGGGTAGAGGAAGAACAGAGCTAAGAAATTGTTTATTCACAATAAAGAAAGGTGTTTAATTGTGATAGTGAATCTGGCAGTAAGCCACTAGTAGGGTTTAACAACCCTCAAGGTTTAATAGCCCTCAAGATTTAATAGCCCTCAGGGTTTAACAACCCTTATTGTAATCTTGCCAAGTTTAGGGTTGAGGCAGTGAGTCTGCTAGACCTTGTTGTTCCTCATGGTAGTAAGCTAGTATGTTTAGGCCCATGGGGTGACCAAGCCTAAACATCACTATTTCAAGATGGCAATATATTAAGAGTTAATCCTCTCCGTGGTTTTTCCCCACCTTAGAGTTTTCCACATAAATCTAGTATCTCTCTTGTTTGATGTTTCTTCTATGGTTAAGTTTTTGATTTCATGCTCTCATTGTTAAATCATAATAATTGTGGATAAGTGATGAATGTTTAAATTACAGAAAGTGTTTATGTTTTTATGACAACTCATTCACCCCCCTCTCAGTTATCTGGTGCATATCAATAGGAGGTTGTTGAGCCTAGGACAATTTGGGTCCTTCCAATGGGCTATGAAGTGGCTAAAGAAATACTAGATGGTTATGCTAAGCTCATGTTGAGAAAACCCAAGGACACCAATGAGGCAAGGTTTGGTACATATGAGGAGTTATCTATAAAAGTTCATGTTGAACTGAGGAAGTTAGAAACCCAGAGAAAAGATGAAGAAATTGGTAGAGGAATATGCCCAGACCATAGGACTTGCTAAAGAAGATATTGTTAAAAACAATAGCAAGGGTTGAAGTAGCTAGGGTAGTTAAAGAAATGACGCAAGGTGAGCCTGAAAAGACTCTAGAAGACTTTGAGAGGAAAGAGAAGGAGCCTGCAGTAACAAAGAAGAGAACAAGATCATCTACTTCACAAACTACATATGCATCCTCTGGTCCCATACCCTCTATGGAAGCACCTACAAATAAACCCATTGATAAAAGGCACAAAAGAATGAAGACCAAAGTCTAAAGGACACATGTGAGTATAAGTGTTGATGATGAGGAAGCTGAGTCAGATGAGGAAGTAAAGAAAATGAAAGTTAAGACTGCTAAAGCCTCTGGGAGCAAAAAGGAGAAGCCCCCTAGTAAGGGCAAAATAAAAAAGCCAAGACAAGCTAAGACAGTGAAAGAAGAAGCTACAATAAATTTGGAGGATGTCTTGAAGGCTATAACAGTTGATGGAAATCTAAAGCTTCTAGCTCAACTATATGATGATTATGATGATGTAGACAAAGGCATCATTGAGACTACTGTAATTAGATATTTAAAGATATACAATAGAGCTCTTATTGAGTTGATTATAGATCTCCTTGACACCCTTGCAAGTATAATGTCTATCAAGAAGGAAGCTATAATGGCTAAAGATGTGGAGGTAAGAGAAAATACATTGGTAAAATTTTGTCAAGATGTGACTCTTGAGGAGAGAACCAAAGTCTTCAAGTTCATTGGAGATAAAATTGAAATAAAAAGAAGGATCAACACTCTAATGTTAGGGAACACAAAGAAATTTGTGAAAGACATAGAGAAAATAAGACTTGATATTCTAAAAGATCTCAACATCCCAACTACAAATGATAAAGAAGATACAAGTGTTGGAGATGACACATCTATTCCAAAAGTCAGTCTGGATCACGAGTTGGATACAACTAATGAAGAGATAAAGGACAAAGAAGATGATTAAACCCCTATACCTGATCAAGCCCCTATTACTAATTATCAAGACAAAGTTATCTAACGACCAAATAAGGACAAGTCCTCCTCTAGATCAACAAACTAATGATCAAGAAAATGAACAAGCTAAGAAGAGCCCCCCACTAGAACAAAACATTGATGAACAAGAGGCTATGAACCTAGAACCACCAGAGAAGAATCAAAAAGAAGTGTCTAATATGGAAAGAGACACTATTTCCTCAAAGGATCTAATAAACTCTATCAAGGAATTTTTGGAGAAGCAACAAGGAACACAAGTTTTGGATGAGCATGAGTTTCTGCAAGGACCAATAAACTTGGCTTCAATGTCTCCTTTGTAAAAATTCAAATTAGTATCAAATGTGCAAGCCAAGGCTCAAGAAGAAATTCTAAGGTCTCACATCCAGGGCAGTGAGCTCATCGAAGAGGCATCTGGTATTTTGGAGAAGTTGATGCCTACATACCAAAAGGATACATCATTATCATCAATTGATTAGCTCAAAGGATTGATAAACTCTATAAGTACTCATTTTGAATCCTTTGAAATAGTATAAAATACTAAGGTTAGAGCAGAGATCAGTGATAAGAGACTAGTTGAGCTAAAGGATAAGTTAGCGAAAGATGCAATTTTGTTAGATAATAACATCAAGAGTATAGAGACTGCCATTAAGGATGCTAGTGATAAATACAAGTTTTATCTATCTTGGCCTAAGTCAACAGAAGAATTGAAGGAGAAAATAGATGAGTTAGAGCTTAAACTGCTACAAATCTCAAAAACCTTTGACCCAGTAACTGACTCCATCTCAAACAAAAGGTCAAAAATAGAAGGCATTCATGAACAAATAAATAGTCTACAGAGTAAGGAAAGGGCCACCAAGAGCAGAATGTGCCAAGTAAGAGAAACTATAGAATCCATGCTTGATTCTATGATTGGTTTGCGAGCAGAGGCAATCAAGATAAAGGGAATAACTAATGTGCCTACAACTATTTATAAGGAAGAAGAATTGGCATTTCAAGTAAATGGAAACATTCAATTTTTGAACAGTGTCAAGATCAAATGGGAAGGAGAGTTAGCTCAATTGAAATTCATATACTCAGACATCCTCTCCACTTTTTAGTTAGTGAGTTTTGTATTACACCTGTACATATGTGACTAAGTATAACAGTTTTGTAATACAATTTTGTTACTTGTACATACACCTTTGCCATTGATGTCAAAGGGGGAGAAGAAGATCCAGTGGAAAATGGCCAAACATCTTAAGGAAAGAAGAAAAACAAAGTGTACATAGTGAGGAGTAGATAAACATTTTTCACTAAGTGTTGCCATCAATGCCAAAGGGGGAGATTGTTGGCAACATAGTCAAGAGACATTGTTGTTATGTTGAAGATTTGATGTTGTCATTGATGGAAACAACCTGACATGTTTGAAGACAACTCCTAAGACAAAGATGTATATAGTATTCTAGTCCAGTAAGATTGACTAAGTATTGGTAGCACATTGAGCTAGGGACAAACATCTAGTTAGTACTCCTCTGTAGATGAAAATCTTATTATGTAGTTCTAGTACGTTGTATACAATCCTTTTAAAATATTATGTTCTTGTATTCAAGTCTTGATAATCTCTGGAAGATACATATGATTTGACTAAATCTAGTAAGTAAAGTATAGTGAGGAACATTGTAAAACACTTGAGTAATTCACTATGCATTCCTCCTCTATTAGTTATTTCAATGTGAGATTTGAAGGTGTTGTAAACACATATGATAGCTATCTAATTCTAGATTTACAGTATCTAAATTCCACCAGAAGATCATCTACAAGCTTCCAAGTTTCGGTAGTGAGTTTGACAAAGTTTAACTAAGATAGAGGCAACAATTCTGAGATCCATATATCATCACACAAGAATATTATGACATGTAGTTTTGAAGGTATGATTGGTGATGTCTAATGAATGTTTGATATGAAATCTGAAGTTTCATATGGTCTGCACTGGAAGTTATGATATGATAGACAATATGTATTTTGGGATAAGGTCGACACATAGTTGGATTGATGTGCGGTAAAAAGATAATTCTTAGATCATTATTCTAAGTGGTTCAATAATAGGTCCAGACCTATATGAAGATTCCCAAATGATTGTATGGGTTTGCATTGTTGTTTGTGCAAAGGATCAAGCTGACAAGATACAAATTTGATATACAAGTTCCATATTTTACATGATGACCTATTTTTAGGATAATTCATGTTGCATATATATATATTTGATAGATTTTGATATTGGAGGCATCAGTGCATGTGAATATAGTGAGAATTTGATGTGTATGTGATCTAAGGCAATTTTATGATTAGAAAGGAACAGTAAGGAAAATAGAATAGAGTATATGTGAAGCAAAGTAGGAAAATAGGGTAGATACGATGAAGACTTTTGAATGTGTATAGAGTTATTACTGGAACTGCACTTTAGCATTCTATAGATGCATTTGTAGCAGTCTTCTCTTGGTAGTGAGCCAATCTTTCTTCTATCTTCTTTTATCTTTTTGGTAGTGAGCCTATTACAGTGAGTACTTCTCTAGATAGTGAGTCCTTAGGCAGTGATCCTTCATGTAATTTGGTTTTGATATCATAATATATTGTGAGATAACACTCACCATGGTTTTTTTCTTTTTGAGTTTTCCATGTAAAAATCCTAGTGTCTATGTGTTATGACTTTGTCATTGCTCTTCTTATGTTTATCTTTCTTCCATGTTATTGAATTTGGTAAATGGATTAATGATTATGTGAAATAAAGGTTTTATAGAATACTGATTCACCCCCCCTCTCAGTATTCTTTATGTTCAACACTCTTGTGAAATTAGTTTTCTATTATTTGTTGTACATCTTCTTCTATGATCAGATCATTACAAATCTAGGATTTAATGCATTGATTAACTTAGGTTTTGATAAAAGGATTGATTAAATTAGATCTTTCCATAGTAGTCCTGAGTACAAGATCTATAGCTATGTCCACCTCCTTGTGGTAGTGATTTATCTTGCTCTTGTAATTGAATGTTAGTGTGGAAGAGGGTTTGATCTAGTATGCTTGCTAGTCTTCATCATTCATCTTTTTCACCCTTAACAGATATAATGGAAGCCTCCCCTCAAGAATTGGCAGAATCAATGAGGAAGAGAAGAGAACAAACCCTAGAAATGAAAGAAGGAATGTGACAAAAAGAAATAGATGAGGTGGACCAAGCCATCTCAACTAAAAATATAAATAAAAATTAATAAAGATGCAAGAAAAAGAACTAAGAACAAAGTAGAGGATAGATACCTTGATGAGCCTATTAGAGGAAGAAAGAAAGTGGAGAAGGAAACTGAGGACATTACAAAGAAATCATATGATACACTAAGGGGAGAAGAAATAAAGGAAGAAGAACAAGTGGAATCATCTTTGTAGAACACATAAGAGATTGAACAAGTAGAAGGATCACATAAAACAAGGAAAACATATACTCTAGAGGTCACTACTTCTGCCTCTCCTATATAATCAATCAAGGATTTCCTGGTACAGAAAAAAGAAAATACAACGATTGGTCACCCCTCAGCTTCTAAAACTTCCTTTGATTGGTAATTGGAAAACCTCTCTGGAATCTCACTAATTCAAAAGTTAGATCTCAGGGACATCTTCCATACTATAGAAAGGGAATACATATTACAACATGTAAATAGTACTAATCAACTATAGGAGGCTATAGATACAATTTATAATTAGTTGACCAATGTTCAAAGAGACACAACACTACCACTAACATATCAGCTGAAGCAACTGGTCGACAACCTACAAGAAGAATTAAAGTATTAAGAAGTAAAGGTAAAACAACAAGTTACAAATGAAATAAACAAGAAAATAATGGATGAGGCTTCTAAGAAATGAGCAACAACACACATATAGTAGGAAACACAAATAAAAAATATCTAACAAGCCATAGGAGATGAAACTATACTATATCAAGTTTTCTTGCAATGGCCTACAGCTAGTAAAATATAAAGAATCAGATAGACTATCTAGAGATACAAATAGTACAAACTGCAGCCACATATGATCTACTAAAAGATGTGAATGGGAGAATTAGGGCACAATTTGACAATGCCCACACATAGCTACACTAGCTACAAGAGTAGAGAGAACATATCAAAGCATAGCTAAAATAGCTAAGGGAAGTGGTAAGCCTCATATTATCTCACTTAACAAGAATATTTTCACAACCTATGCTCAAAATATTCAGATACATTCTACTCTTGGAGAACTAGAAAAAACATAGAAATTTAGTTAGAAGGATAGATACAAGTACTACAATAGGCTAAAATGAAATGTGATACTACACTCACTCAACTCAAAGTTGTCTACAAGAACATCCAACCCATCAATTAATACCTCATGTCTTGAGGACAAGGCATAGTTTCAAAAAGGGAGGATGATGTTGGCAGGTGACAAAGCATCAACTAGAATGTACTGCAACTCATCGCAAGAGAAGTGTGGAGGGTAGGGCTAACATACAAGATGATTCCTAGGCTTCTCTATATGGGACACTTCCCTAATACCATGTATATGTAATAGATACCAAGATAGAAGAAGCAAGAAGAGAGATGATAATAAAATATATAGAAGGATAAAGAAGAGTAAAGACTTAGACCTTATATTGTAATACGTCTCTAATATATAATATGGAGATATAAAGATTGATGGAGTAATATTTAATTTTTGATGTTGTATGTAGGATTGTAACTTACTACACTATGTTATACCTTACCACCTTTATCTGTTATTCTATCATTGTCATGTCTGGGGTATAAACAAACTTAAAGAATAAACTCAAGATTAGATCTTTGGACTATATTTCCTACTTTTTCATGACAACAACATCCTCTCTCACCCTTGACTATTCCTCTCTAATAAATCCCAAGTTGATAAGACTTTTCAATGACAATCACATGGGAGGAGGTATGCTCACACATGCGAGCTCACATGGATGCTCTTCCCAATTGGAGATTAACTTCCCTAAACCAACTCTTATGGTAGCTCATAGGGTGGCTTAGGTGTCTAGAGTCAAATACCTATGCTATCCAATATGGGATCTCTTTTCAAGATCCCCAAAAGTACTTTTTTTAATCCCATGACAACCTTTACACCCTTCCCCAAGTATTCTACACATAGGTACTTGGGTGTGGTCCCAAAAGTATAATAATAACACCAAAATTTATTTTTCACTCTAAAACATTAGCCCAAATATTTCTATATGGATTTGTAATCTATCTCACCCTATTTCCACATGTCAACCACTAAGAAATTAACACATATAAGCAAAACATAAAGTAAAACAATAGTAAAAAATATTCAAACACTTAACATTGTAAAATTTAAAACATTCCAATTCACTTTGTTAAGTAAACAATGGTAGGGTCTTGATGATTCTCCGATCCTCCCATTCATATTTTCTCACCCTACACACTCCTTAAAATATTATTTTGTCCATAGCAAACATACATGGTCAAATAATTGAACATAATTATGTAATATATTCATTAATGATCAAATATAAATTTGCATACTTAGAATCCAAATTTTGATCCTAATCCATTCATCCACCATCATGGCCATAACCAACTCATTGATTACTATGATCATCACCTACAAATCAATATAACAACCTTCCACCATATCCAACAATTGATGTGAGAACAATAGTCAGATTTAACTAAATTTCAATAACTAAAAAAAATTACATTCAAGGTCACTAAACCACTCAAATATAGTAATCAACCACCAAATTAACTTAAAATTTATATAAAATTTAACTTCTCGTAACAAACACACCTATTTAGTTTCCATTTTGAGATAACTTTCCATTTTGATATTTGTGAATGTTCCTAGCCTATATCTGCACTCATTTTCTTAGCTTTGATTTTTAGAACAATCCCAGTCAATTCTTCAATCCATTCTTTAGCTCCTTCCTTTAGCTAATATTGGTGTTTTTCCATGTCTTCTACAAGGCCATTATAGAAGGGAGATATGTAATTTAAACATCCCAAAAACCTTTGAATTTTCTTTTTTTCCTCCAAAACATCTGGAAATTCGTTGATATGCTTCAAAATGTGGGGATGATGTTTTACCTTTCCTTTTGAAAGAATTAACCCAATAAATCAATCTCTTCTTGTCCTATAACCATATTTTTAGTGGAGAGGTAGATACCATGCTCTTTAATGGAACCATACAAAAAGTGAAGATGTTCTTAATGCATGTCAATATCATCAGAGAAAATTATAATGTCATCAATATATACTAAACAAAAACTTTTAAGAGCTCTTAAAGCTTTGTCCATTATTTGAGATGGAAATAAGCAGGGGAAGTTTTTAGACCAAATCGCATCACATTCCATGCATACAATCCTTGAGGGACTGAAGAGGTTGTTTTGTATCTATCTTCTTCTTTAACTTTGACTTGCCAAAATCCTGACTTGTAGTTGAATTTGGAGAAGATTCTTTTGTAAGCAACTCTCAGTATTAAGTTTGTACTGAAAGGAATTAGATAACTAAATGGAAGTATTGTATCATTTAAATTTTTTTAATTTATGCAAAACCTTTTCTTTCCACATTCTCTCTCTACATGATTATTGACCAAAAATGTTGGATAGCTTAAAGGACTCTTACTTTCTCTATGGTGCAGGAGCACCGATCCTACAGTGGCTAATATGAGGCATTTAGTTGTTTTATGCTTAGTTTTATGTTTTCAATAAGGTCCTAATTGGAGATTAAATGTAATAAGGTTAGTTTGGACCAATGCATGTTTAGTTAGTTGTATTTAGGATCAAGTTGTAAGTTCCAAGATCATTTGCTGATTTGTAGTTTGTTGGGACAATTAAGTTTATTAGATCGATGGAGGTAGTTAGCTCTCCCAGCCACTTGGAGACAAGTCTGTACTACTAGTGGTAACTAGATAAATACCCTCACACAGATCAACTAGGATCATGATGTTGCGAGAAGTTGTATTAGGCTGTCGAAAAATAGAGTACTGTAATCGCATTTCTGAAAGCAAATAATGATTCTGTTTGTGTTTTGATCATTTGATTTGTGTAATCGACTGGTTGTTTTGTGGATGGATGGATCCTTTTGTCCATTCCACCGGTTGATTCTTTGAATCGGTGGAATGGCTATGTATATAGTAGTTAGGGTTTTGTTTTCCATTTTTATCTGTGCTAAAGTTTGCAGGATTGGGTCTAAGATGCATTGAAGAACCCGAGCATGGGTATGTGCTAGGTTTAACAGAGTGAAAAGGTTTGTAGAATAGTTGAAGGGACAGACTAGAGTAGTCGCTAAGTATAAGACGGATCAAAACTGTGAAAATCTATGAAGTTCTCAAAAATATACAAATTGTGTATATATCACTTTTGTATGTGAAATATACAATCTGTGTGTATATCACTTTCGTATATCATGGGTATATCACTTTTGTTTTATCACTGTTGTATGTTGAAACATACATGAGGATATACAAGTCTATTGCATATACATAGGAGAGAGAAAGGTCAAGATCCCTATCAGCATACAAAGAAGTCAAGGGTTGGTCAAAGATGCATTTGAAAATGCATGTTAAGGAGATACAAGTTTGAATATATAATTTCTATATATACTACAAATGTATATCAGGTTATGCAACTTGTGAGTATCCATCTTTTGTATGTTGGATACAGTTCCTGTGTATCTATCAATTGTATCAGGCGGATTGTATGTGTTAAATATACATCAGACATGTACATCAAGAATATACAAAGGCAGTCAGTGGGTCAAACATACATCGAAGGTATATCCAAAGGAATATTTGGTGAATCTATATTTTGGCTTGTATGCAGTAAAGATGCAACGAAATAGATGCATCGGGTTGATGTAAAAGGTGATTGGTCAGGGCGGTAGCCTGAATGTATTTGGAAGGTTCTTTTGTTTGTAGATACAATACACCACCAGCAGTAGGAGGTAAGGGTATCAGAAGAGTAGGTTGCGAGTTGTATGTATATTGTGAATGTATATTGGAATATACATTCCACGATACAAAGGGTTATGTGCAAACAATGACTGATAGATCAGGTGAAGGTAACCAGCGCCGACATGTCATGTGTTATATGTTTAGCGTAGAGGAAGTGATAGATGCAATAGGATCACGGGCATAGCAGGTAAGTGTTTGTATGTATAAACAAGGAGTGTATCTTGCGATAGATACAAGCATAAAAGATATACATCAAGGTGAGTTTAGCATCGGGGAGATAAGTATGAAGGTGGCCGATGGTGTTATGTTTTGCCGATAGGTAAATAAACATTTAATGAAGGAAGCATGCATATTAAAGAATGGATAGGACATACAATTGGGAATGTATGTTAGGGTTTTAGGTGGATGCTCTGCATCATAGTGGTATCAGAGCTCAGCAAAAGGTCTGGGTTGTTGTGTGTTGATTCTATCACTGAGAAGACAGAGGTAGAGGAGTGAGAGGTTGACAAGCTGCCTCCAAAAGGTAATGGTATTGCACGAGAGTTGCAGGAGATGAAGGAAAAACATGCCAGAGAGATGAGGAAGATGAAGAAGCTTGCTGAAGCACTTCAAGCAAGGCTTGCAGCCTTGGAAATGAACAAGAAAAGAGAGGTAGAAGACAGTGATTCTAAGAAAGAAGATGATGCTGAAGAATTTGAAGAGGTAGATGAAGAGTTGAATGCTAAAGATTAGAGATTTGTAAAACTATTAAAGGTAGTGCAGAGTGAGAAACTTAAGGTAAAGGTTGATGTTTCAAAGTATAATGGAAGTTTGGATGAAGATGAGTTACTTGATTGGATTGCTACATTAGACAATCATTTCAAATGTGAGGATGTTGTTGAGGAGTAGAAGGTAAAGATTGTAAAGACCAAGTTGGGAGGTCATGCTTTGGTATGGTGGGATTATGTACAATTCAAGAGAAGGAAACAAGGAAAGTCAAAGATCACTTCATGGGAGAAAATGGTAGCAAGGATCAAAGGTAAATTTTTACCCCAGGATTATGAAATTCAAATGTTTAAGAAGCTTCAATTTTTAAGGCAAAAGGAAATAGATGTGAAGGCATACACTGAGGCATTTTACAAGTTGAGTATGAGATCTAGTCATCATGAGAATGAGATAGAAAAGGTGGCTAGATACTTGGTTGGTTTGAGATTGAACATACAGGATGAGTTAGTTTTGGCTAACCCTAGGAATGTGGAAGATTGTTATCAAATGGAAATTAGGATTGAGGAGAAGATGAATAGAAGACAGGATAAGTCCATCAGAGGTAGAGGCAGCAATATGAGGGGCAGAGGATCAGCTCCTACAACAAGACAAGGCAATGAGAGTCAAGAAGACACTGGTAAAGGACAAGAGCAGTCTGATTTCAGAGGTGGATGGAAAGGTACCAGAGGTAGATTTGGAGGTGGTAGAGGTTCTACTACATTTTCTAGTAAGTGTTACACTTGTGGTGAATATGGGCATCCATCTTTCAAATGTCCAACAAAAGCAACAAGTTTAGGAGGAGAAAATAGGGCAAATCTGATCCAAGAATTTGATCAACAAAGTGCAAGCAGCTCAAACACTCAGTGAAGTGTGAAGGAGACTCCTGATAACTATGTGTATCTGGAGGAAAGAGAAGCATTGATGTTAAGGACAATCTTGAAGACATCAAAGGATATGATGCAAAGAAGAGCTCTTTTCAAGACCACATGCAAGAGCAAAGGTAAAATATGTAAGGTTGTAATTGATTTTGGTTCTACAGATAATATGGTATCTCAGGAAATGGTGGATAAACTAAAATTGGAAAGGATTCCACATCAAAGTCCTTACAAAGCATCTTGGGTAAGTGATAGTCAATCACTTTTGGTATATGAATAGGCATATGTTGATTTTCAGATTAGAGATTATCAGGATAGACTTTTGTGTGACATATTGCCCATGGAATGTTGTCACCTACTATTGGGTAGGCCATGGCAATTTGATACAAGAGTATTGTATGACGGGTATGCTAATACCTACACCATCAAGAAAGATGGTAAAACCATTGTGTTGATAACATTGCAGGGGGATGCTAAAGCAAAGTAGACCAGTAAGATTATTTTAGTGGGAAAGAAGGAGTTTGTGAAGATGCCTACAGCAGTAGGCATAAAGATAGTTGAGGATACTACAGGGAAAGAAGTTGTTAAGGACAACAGTTCGAAGAAGATTTCAGTTCTGACTGACAGAGATCAGCAGTAGGTTTAGAAATAGGTTTGCAAATAGCAACAAGTTGAGTGGAATGACAAGGATGCTGTCATAGTAGGGACTATTGTTTGTCCTATAAAAGTTGAAAGGAAGACAGATTTGAACATTGCAGAAGTTCCAGAAGCAATTCCTAAGGTTATTCAATTAGGTATTCAGACAAAGGTACTGGTAAGACAAACTGGCAAACATAGGGTATGTATGAACAGAGCCTACATTGACAGGCATGAGAGTTTACTTCCAAGACAACAAGTTGTAGTTTAAAAATCTTGGAGCAGCCAAGAGACAGTAGAGTATAAAGCTAGAACAGGTCAGAGCACTGAGATGGCAAAGAGTAAAGGTGGAATTCTTCCACAACCTAACTCATGGGACATGAGTTCTTTTTCTGTTGGGGAGTATGGTACAAGAGCACCTATCCTACAGTGGCTGACATTAGGTATTTAGTTGTTTTATGCTTAGTTTTATGTTTTCAATAAGGTCCAAATTGGACATTAAATGTAATAAGGTTAGTTTGGACCAATGCATGTTTAGTTAGTTGTATTTAGGATCAAGTTGTAAGTTCCAAGATCATTTGCTGATCTGTAGTTTGTTGGGATAGTTAAGTTTATTGGATCGATGGAGGTAGTTATCTCTCCCAGCTGCTTGCAGACAAGTCTGTACTACCAGTGGTAACTAGATAAATACACTCGTATAGATCAACTGGGATCATGATGTTGTGAGAAGTTGTATTAGGCTGTCAGAAAATAGAGAACTGTAATCACATTTCTAAAAGCAATTAAAGATTCTGTTTGTGTTTTGATCATTTGATTTGTGTAATCAAATGGTTGTTTTGTGGCCGGATGGATCCTTTTGTCCATTGCACCAGTTGATTCTTTGAATCGGTGGAATGGCTGTGTATATAGTAGTTAGGGTTTTGTTTTCCATTTTTGTCTGTGCTAAAGTTTGCAAGATCGGGTCTGAGATGCATTGAAGAACCCTAGCATGGGTATGTGCTAGGTTTAGCAGAGTGAAAAGGTTTGTAGAATAGTCAAAGGGACAGACTAGAGCAGTCGCTAAGTATAAGACGGATCAAAACTGTGAAAATCTATGAAGTTCTCAAAAATATACAAATTGTGTATATATCACTTTTGTATGTGAGATATACAATCTATGTGTATATCACTTTCATATATTGTGGGTATATCACTTTTGTTTCATCGTTGTTGTATGTTGAAACATACATGAGGATATACAAGTCTATCACATATACATAGGAGAGAGAAAGGTCAAGATCCCTATCGGCATACAAAGAAATCAAGGGTTGGTCAAAGATGCATTTGAAAATGCATGTTAAGGAGATACAAGTTTGAATATACAATTTTTGTATATACTGCAAATGTATATCGGGTTATGCAACTTGTGAGTATCCATCTTTTGTATGTTGGATATAGTTCCTATGTATTCGTCAATTGTATCAGGCGGATTGTATGTGTTAAATGTACATCAAACATGTACATCAAGAATATACAAAGGCAGGTAGTGGGTCAAACATACATCAAAGGCATATCCCAAGGAATATTCGTGAATGTATATTTTGGCTTGTATGCAGTAAAGATACAATGAAATAGATGCATCGGGTTGATGCAAAAGGTGACTGGTCAGGGCGGTAGCCCAAATGTATGTTGCAAGGTTCTTTTGTCTACAGATACAATACACCACCGACAATAGGAGGTAAGGGTACCGAAAGAGCAGGTTGCGAGTTGTATGTATATTGCGAATGTATATTGGAATATACATTCTGCGATACAAAGGGTTATGTGCAAACAACAACCGATAGATTGGGTGAAGGTAACCGGTGCCGATAGGTCATGTGTTGTATGTTTAGCGTAGAGGAAGTGATAGATGCAAGAGGATCACGGGCGTAGTAGGTAAGTGTTTGTATGTATAAACGAGGAGTGTATCTTGCGATAGATACAAGCGTAAAAGATATATATCGGGGTGAGTTCAACATCGGGGAGTTAAGTATGAGGGTGGCCGATGGTGTTATGTTTTGCCAATAGGCAAATAAACATATAATGAATGATGTATGCATATTAAAGAATGCATATTAGGGTTTTAGGTGGATGCTCTGCATCACTCTAATAAAACTTCCTTTGAGAAGTTCATCTAAATGTGTTGGGATAAGTTGCAATTAACATGCAATTCTATCCAATTCATGTGTCTCCAAAGTTCTTGGATTGTGTTCCCCAACACATAAGGACTTTGAGAGTTTATTTATTGATTAAATATATCACTTGGCTTATTGTAATTAATTTCTAATTGATAGGTTTAAATTTAGGCGTCCACATTTCAGGTGGGGACCATAAAGACTTTGTTGACAACTCCTAAGTCTATTTTGAGAGTTTGATAACTCCTAGTAGGTGGGACTTAAACTTGGGTGCTCCCTTTTGGTATTTAGACTTGTAGTTTCTTTTTTTATGTACATGAGTGGATATTGTTGATACACTTTGCATGGATATAATTTTGGAGTTAACAGAGGAGTTAGAGATGTATGATGTTTGCATGAACATGATATAGCAGTTAGTAGTGGATTTAGAGATGCATGATATTTGCATGAACATGATATAGCAGTTATCAGTGGATTTAGAGATGCATGATACTTGCATAAATATCATGTGGCAATTAACAGTGAAGTTAGACTTGCATGGACTTGCATGTTGTTTCATGTTGCTTATGTGGACTTGCATGTTCTTGCATGTTGTTGCATGTTATTTATATGATCTTGCATGTTGTTAAATGTCAACTTTGAGAGGTTGATTACAGAACACTCCAACTCCATAAAATTGCAGGATGGTGCATCTCAGTGTTTAAAATAATGTGTATCAGTTGCATTTTGAATCATGTGTTTGCATGTCAGTTGTATGTACATAACAAGGTAATTCAAAATAACATTGGGGACATCAATCTTGCATGTTGTTTGCATGAGATTGGTGTGTGTTGATCACTTCAGTTGAATGAAAGATATTGGGAAAACATGGATGCCCAATCTTGGGACTTTCAGTTGTTGCTTTTATTTGGAAATGTATTTGATGTTGGCAAAGTTTACTTGGGAAAACTTGGGTACCCACATCCAAGACATGTATTTTATAGGAAGCTCAACTTAGTTTGACTTTTGTCTTCTCTATTTGGAGTGCTTGGGTTTTGCATGAGGTTTTGTTCTCATGTTATCAATTACAATTGATTGTAATTTGAGTTTCAAGCTTTCCAATTAAGAAGCTTTTGAATTAAGAATCTTGTGTATTAATTCAAAAATCCCCATACATTTTCTAGAGAGTTGACTATAAAAATACTTAGAAGAAAAAACAAGAATCATTTTGAAGTTTTTACAGGTTTGAAGATTGAAGAAGCTTTTGAAGTGCATCAAGAAATAAAAGGATTTTGGTATTGAATGTAATCTTTCACAAGACATTTAATACAAGAATAAACACCTTTAGTGTGGAGTATTTTTCCTTAGGGGTTCCTCCACATAAATACTTGTCTTCTTCTTGCAAACTATTTTCTTCTACTATAGTGTGGGGTCCATTCTTTATAGATTTAATTTTGAGTTAATATAATATGCAAAACAATCCAATCTTTGTCTACTGTAGGCTTTTCATAAATCCACATTTTTTGGTGCAAAAAAATGAATTTTTCTAGCTTCTTTACATTTTTGGAAAGCAGATAGAAAATTAATAGGGGTTTCTTCTTTGATTTTTTAGTTTTCAGATAAAAAATGTCTTCAAATAATCGAATCTAATTCAGCTATGTTGAAAACATGTATCTGAAATTGCAATTTTTAGATGAGCTTATTTTTTTTATGGCTGGATTATAATATCATTTTCTTATTTTGTAGGTGTTCATACAACACTGGAACACCATTAGGATCAGTCACATAGTAAATTGGAAAGTGAAAACTATTGAGTGCCTTCATTCTAATCTTTCATCTCTTTTCATTTCAATCAATCATTGTTTGCAAACACACTTCGATTTGGGCATAAAAAGAACTTTTGTTTTCTCTCACATTTGGATTTTGGGCACTAAAACATACTCTTGTTTTCATTCACACATCAAAAATTAGGCTTAAAATGAACCACTATCTTCCATTCACACATCTTGATTTGGGGTTAAAAAGAACAAGTGCTTTCTTTTTTTGATGAATTTAAGTGAGGTTAGAAGTGTATATGCTCTTCTCATGCACTTCATGTGACATTGAGAATCAAAAACACCTCTCATCCATTCACTTTCACACCACACATCTCATTTTCTAAGTGTAAATTAACAAGTGTGAGTGTGAATCAAGTGTATGAATAAAAAACACCTCACTTGGTTTGCTTTCATCATACCCTTCATAGGAGGCCTACTTGGAGACACACCACTCCAAGCAACAATCTCAACCAAGGTGTGAAATAAAAGGCACCCTCTTTGGAAGTTGAAATCTTGTCACTCTTGGCTAAGGCCCAAAGAACATTATACCTTTGGGAAGTGAAGGTGAAGGGTGGGTTACCCCTTTCTCACGGCTGTGTGGCAGGATTTCACTTTCATTTCATTTCCTTAGTCAACTTGTACAACCTAGAATAAGACCTAATTGGCCATACCCCACTTGACTATTTCTAGGGCTTGTCGATGTGTCTTCTTCAAGTGCTTTCTTAATCATCACAACATTTCAATTTCAAATTCAAATTTGCTTATGTGTCTTGTGTGAGTGATTCATGTGTGTACATGTGTGATCCTTTGTTTACAAATTACCAAATCAAGTATAAACACAAACATATAAAGACAAGTCATTCTAAACTTTCTTTCCAACACAAGTCATCATCTTAATCCTAGTCAACACTTGTCAAAATGGTCATAATCCTAAGCAAGCCTGATCCTAATCCAAAGCCCAAGGTCATACTACGAGGAGCCCCTTCACCTAGTCATGAAGATAATCCAAAACCTTACATACTGCAAGGTGACCCAAAATTTGTTTTTAGTGATGATGAGAACTTTGTAGACTATGATGCATATCTTGACAAACATGACAAGATACAAAGACTTCAATCTATGTATAACTTAATCCCAACACAAGAGCTAGAGATTCTAGCACCAGGCCTACAAAACATCATCCAAGGACTTCACCACCTAGAACAAACCCTAGACCAACAAAACATAAAAGAATTACAAGACACCATTCAACCATTTCAATACAACCAATCACCTCACATACAACTCCTAGCCCAAATCCAACAAATCATAACCACCCTCCAATCACAAATCCAACCAACACCTCAAAATCAATAAATGGCACATCAATCTTATCATGTCAACCCTACATCAACCTATAAATTCATTCAACAACAAGAGCATGTGAGCTCAAGTCCACCTTTGGAACTATAATAGATTGAAAAGGGATTATGTGTTTGATTGTGATGGTTTATCTTATCCTCCTATCACCTATGGC
Organism: Cunninghamia lanceolata; assembly: GCA_027924645.1. NCBI lineage: Eukaryota > Viridiplantae > Streptophyta > Pinopsida > Cupressales > Cupressaceae > Cunninghamia > Cunninghamia lanceolata. The sequence goes on from BSBN01000015.1 coordinate 6,714,389, forward strand.
ATTCAAGGACTTTATTAGCTGAGTAGGAGATCTATTGTTAGGCCTTCAGTCACTTATAACATCAAGGAGAATTGGATTTGTGTAATTTGATTGCTTGATTATGTCCAATTATGTTTAAAACCCTAATTATGCAAATATGGAAGCAAATAGACAAATTACTAAAAATTTTGCTACAGAAAGATGTAAAATAATAGACAAATGTGTACTAGTTTTTGATGTTCGGGAAGCAGAACAGTCAGGGACTAATGAGTAGGCACCCTAGTCCAATGCCCTAATTTTTGTTGGGATTTGGGAACCTTGTTTGCAACCTATTCCTATTGTCTCAGAGATTCTTCCATTGTGGGATCCAGATGACTAATGAGCGGGCACCTGAGTCCAGGTCCCTATTTTATTTTCAGATCTACAATTTGGATAGTCTGCAACAATCTCGTACAACTCCACTTTTCCTGCTTCTTCAACTTGTAACTTGTAATCACAAAAAAATAGGGAGGGGGTTGTGGTGTTTAGATGCTTGCCTTAGTCAATCCCTGGAGAGACATTCAAGTCTTCTAAACATAATTGTAAGAAGAGAGTGCATATCCCAGTGGGATATAGGCAAAAACCAAATGATAAATTCTTGAAAACACAAATGATATCACCTTGTACTGAAGATGAACGAAGATGCTCTTCATGCCATGAGGAGATGGATGCTCAAATCTGCAAATACAAACACATAAACAACACAAGATCTGCTCTTCCACACAATAAATGCCTTGAATCAAAGAATGTATAAATATCACCATAACCATCTAGTTTACAAATAAATGCCTACACATGCTTATGTATGCAACTACAAACATTCCTGCCAAGAATTTTGTAATTCAAACTTACTATGTCAGCCTAGGAACCAAATAACAGTCATGAATCGAGACTTAAAATTTAGGCCTAACCCAAAATAGGGTAGAACTAGGGTGTGGGTGCCCAATTCCTCCCCCATATTTTGGGTAGGGTTTATCTCAAGGGATCCCCGTAGGTCCCATTCATCATGAAACTTAGGGGTTTTCTGATTGGGATTTTAGAATATGATGCAAGATGTCCTAAATGCATATCAAAGGCTAGGGAGCTAAACCTTAAGAGGGAAAAGCCCCCCAGGGGACATTTTCTGACGTTACAGGAACAAGATAAAGAACTTTTAAATTCTCATGCTACCTTTGATAAGGGAAAGAGTATTAGTCTACCTCACCCATACTCTAATCAACTTCTACCATCTAATCCTACATCAACTCCATGACCTAAAATCAAACATTACAAAAGTGAACCTATGGAGTTTCCCAAATCCACCAATCCATTCAATTCCTTTGACCCTCCATCTAGTCAAAGTCCAAACCCTAATCCTACAACACCTTCCATCCCTCTTAGCCCTCCACCATGGGAACTTTCAACTCCTAATCCTAATCACAAGTCCACATCATCTACCCTCATTGTCCATCCACTATATTATCCTTCCACACATGCACTTGCAAAGGATGTGATCAAATGGCAACTAGCAAGGAACAACCTATCCTCATGTCAAACACCTATCTTGGAACCTATTAAAGAAGCTTTGAATGTCATGCATATTCCTCCAACTCCATAATGTGGTCCACAACCTATTGATCTTATATGTCTAATTCAAAGTCCGTCATGCCCTCGTGTTGTTAATCACAAAGAACATATGAAGACTCTTCTAGAGCCTTCCACTTCCATTCCAATTCAAGAGATTTACCAAGAGCATAATACTAAGCATGAGGAAACATTACACCCTGATTCTAATCAAGATTTAATCCCTTCTAATGATCCCATCCATTACACATGTAACCCCATTCATGATCAAGATCCCATCTATGATCAAGATCCCCTCTATGAACAAGAAGGCCATGATGATCCTCTTAGTGAACTTTATGCATGGATTGGTCAAGAGCCTATCACTTCACCTATCCATCAGTAAGAAACCTCCATTGTTCCTATCCATCCCCTACCTAGTCTGATCCATGATCCCACATTATCCACTTGTCATGATGATACATATGCCTCCCACGCAAATATAGAAGATCAAACCAATAGTGTGGATCTAAATGAACATAATCAAGATCCTAATGATCCTTCTACATCCACTATCAACCCCATTCCAAGTCTACCTTCATATCCACTTGGTCTATCCACCTTCATTCATAAATTTTCTTCCTTAGTAAAGCAGCAATCATTATCCACCACTTCACCTTCTCCATCCAATAATGAACTCAAGTCTAGTATCCAATCTAAACCTAGTCCCATAGTCCACTGCATACTATCAAGACAAGGCATAGGCCTTCATGGACAAGGTGTTTTGGAGCATATACATGTCAACAACCCTCCATGCTCGTATGGCCTTGGATACACAACCCAAGGTAAATAATCTAGAGATGTTGGTAATTCCTCCATTCCTCCTAATTCCACCACTTTCCATCACAAATCCCATCATATCCCCAAAACATATGTTGCCATCCCACCTCCATCATCCTACAAATCTCAAAAGCATGTGACCATACACCTTCCACCATCCAATTTACCTCTACTCCTTCCAACTCCTAACATCCCTCCATCCACTTTACCTCCACTTCTCCCAATGCCAAATCCATCCATTTATATATTTCCTCACATTCCTAATCATGACTAATCAATGCATGCATCATCTAAACATAAAGCTTCCACTCATTCCACCATGCCCATGGGATTCAAAAGCAAAAATTTGGATGCCTTCTTCCATAAAGTCAAAAATCATAAAGATGCTAATGCCTTAGGGTACAAATGAAAAAAGTTAAAGAAAAGTACAATAAAATTTTTACCCAAGCCCATGCCTCCAAAAGAAATGTCCAAAAGTAAAATGGTTTGGGTCCCTAGGAAAAAAGAAGGCAAGTCAAAAGAGGCATCCATCTCTCAAAAATCTCAACCATCCTCTTCCATCCCAAAATCCCATTCCATTCCAAAATATCAAATTCCTTTATCCCACAAGTCAAGTAAAAATCATAAAAATCCTAAGTCTATATGGGTCCCTAATTCACTAAATAATCCATCTCCTAAACAAACATCACCACTGCTTCCTACACCTCCTTTCACTCAAATGTTTCAATGTTCATTACAGTGCGTGCAACCGTTGGTCATGGTTCCATTCCATTCCACAACATTCCCACATAGCTCCATCTCCCCATCTTTTAACTATTATCCTACATATCTTCCCCATCACCTCCCTATGGTTCATGCTTTTGGATAAATCTTTCATCCATCCCTTTGCATAAGTCCTCCATAATCCACTATCTTGCCATACATAATTCACGTCATAATCCACTATCTTTCCTTTCATAGTCCATATCATAATCCACCATCTACCTAATCCCTCTTTCTCTCATGCAATCCCTTACCAACATCTATGAGCATAATGACTTGACATGGTCCATGTGATGACATCCATCTCTAGTGGGACTATTACCCTTCATGGAACTAGACACTTGAGTCCCTTCCACCCATATTCCCCTTCTCCTATCACAAAATCAAAAAAATAAACAAAAAAGTCAAAAAATAAAAAAATAAAAAAATAAAAAATAAAACAAGTAAAGAGAAATCCCTTCATCCAATGGCAAAAACCACCCTTGTTTGTGCCTTGTATAAGTACCATGATGAAAACCTGGCAAATAGGCATCATGTGTAGGATGATCTTCTATGTCACTTACACTTAGGGGTATGTTGTCTCATCGTATAATAACATTTTCTATCCTATCATATCCTATCTTACCATGTCCTACTTACTATTCTCATCCATTACACCCACATACACATACTTATCATGATGAGTTCATCTCTCCTCCCTTCCTTCTTTTGATGTTGACTAAGATATGGGGGCAAAAAGTTGACAAATATTTTAGATATTTCTTGATATGGCTCATCCTTTCCAACTAAATCCTATCCTTAGCCTCTTGTCATTACCCATTTTTCCATCATTTCCAAACCAATCCATCTTATCATCCTATCGTCATAAGCTTTGTCATGTCAAATCCTACCTAGAATAGGGCATGTTATTCCTATGCAACATAGTCTTTGCAGATCACATCCTAGCTCCTTGTTGTGTGGTTACACAACATGCCCCATTTTGACTTGGCAAAACAGGGACCCAACTTTTTGGCTTGGCTTGTGTTGTCTACTTTCTGGCAGTTTGGTAAAAGTAAGTCGTGTGCATCATCATGTAGAAAGAGGATGAGGTAAGTCATCATCATGAGGTCAATTTGTCAAAATTCATATTTCATTTCTGTGACCTCATATTTCGAAAGAGCATTAAATTCCATGCAGGTTTGCCTTTTACATCACCCTGATATTCATCAGGATGTGAAAGTTATGAATGGTCAAAGTTTTGGTCAAACCTGATATTCACAAGAGGAGGATCATATTTCGTAACATCAATCATGTTACCGAAGATCATCCTGATCTAGTCCATCACCTGATAAATCATGTGGTCCAAATATCCAGACGTCAACTTTAGGTGATTGTGACCCTTACCCGTTAAATAGCCTTATATTTCGCGAGCATCATATTTCCAACTATAACCCAATATTTTCTAATATCCTCCTGCCGCAAAATATCACCCTAAGCCATTATCCTGATGACATCATATAAGTCTGATAAACAAAGAAGTGAACATGATGATGACATAATCATCACATTTACTCTTCAGGTGCAAATTTTCTAAACATGATCCTGTTTCGCATAACATGACGATGACGTCATCATGCCTTAATGATATAGTGAATGAATATCTAGATGACGTCATCCTGAGAATAAGAGAAGAATGACTTCGGTCATCATCATCTAAACATCACCTGATATTTTCTAATATCCTCCTGACGCCTAAAGCATGACCTAGCGGCGAAAGTCGCCTGATATCCAAATATCACCCTAATCTTTTTTAAACATCATTCTGTCACTTGGATATCACCCCACTCCCATTGACGCCATTAACATTAAATACACACCGAGGTGGTTGGTATTTCCCGCCGATCATTAAACCCGATGAAACACCTAGTGAAATCCTGAGTCTTCGTGCTAGGGATCAACGAATAAAATCTAATCTGTTAGGATTTGGCCTAAATTTACCCTAATTACAAGGTTAAAAGGTAAATCTAATGCCATTTTTACATTTACCTTGCGAAGAAATTACTTTTACAGAGCACTAGCTTCCATATCCTCAAACAGGCAATACAATGACGAACAGAGTTTGCAGGCAGTAGAAAGTGCGTGATCATCGACAGAATTAAGAGCACTTTCAGAAGTCCACTGGTATAAAGGAAATTTACATATCCAGGTAAGTAAATGAAACCCTCATCATGTTGTTTTTGTAATAGTCAGGTATGGTGCTGTTAATCTGAAGTCCTGGTTTATGCACCCCCCATGATAAGTTGATGTTGAATAAATACAGTAAGCATGATGGTTAGTAGAGATAATTGTTATCTACATGCATGTGAGTATCCATTGTAAAACATGATTTTGTTAATTGCAGGTACCCATGGCTAACAAGAGATTGGCTAAGTTTGAGGCTGAATTTAGTAAGCCCATGTTTTCATCTCAGAGGGGTGTCCTGTTCAAATATGGCGCAATTACAGATACCCATCAGGGGAATACTAATTTGGAAGCCTCGTCAGCTAGGCTGAATGATGAGAAGAATAAAAGTCCTGTGCTGGATGTCGTATTCATGTCTGGAATGTGGAATGCCGCCGGTTTCCTGTACTCCATGGAGTCTCCAGAGCTGGTTATCGAGTGTGCTCGGAATTACAACCCAGAGACCCGACAGGTGATGAAGCATGGAAGGGTATACACGGACCTATCCATCAAGGGTCTCTCCTAGACATTTGGACTGCCATTGGGCAAGAAGGTCAACACTATGGACCTAAAGAAATCAGAGAAAGAGTATGAAAATAACAAGAAACAAGCCAGGAAAAACATGTACCACTGGAGGGCTAAGAATAGCACATATCCGGCAGCCGCCAAACTTCCTATGCACTTGTACAAATATGATTTTAGTGTTGAGTACCAATACATGATTGCACTATTGAGTAGAGTCACAGGCTAGCCTAACGCTGGTAGTTTTAAAGATTAGATGTATGGGGTGATCATGATGTGCATATATTCAGAGATCAAGCCATTATGGGGCCAACTAATAAGTGATGCTCTGCATGAACAACTGATGAACCTAGGAGGTTCAAATTGTGCTTTCTATATGACATCATATATTGTCTACTCCTGTGCATACAAAGGCACATTTCATGCATTAGTTACAGATGGAAAACTTATAGGCACAATTAATGCTGTACATGTTTGGGATCATCATCCTCAGCTGCAAAGAGCTAATTACCTCCAAGATTACAAACTGGTAAATGATGCCTTCTCTATGCATCTGGTTAGAACCATGGAGGAGGACAGAACAAAATGATTGAGCATGGAGGCTCAAGAGATAATCTACAAGCATGGAGCCTGGTATATACAATTTGCCACATTTTCCTACACAAGGATTGAGGGTTTTGAAGGAAATCCCCTCATGCTGCCAAGGTATCCCACTGATGCAGTGATTGATGGAATTTATAAGGCAAAGCTCCATAATGTTGAAAACATATAAGGATACCCGGAAGCTATCACCAATTTTGTTTCCAGTCACCATTGGCTGGTACATGTGTCCCGATTTAGAGAAAATCAAGAAGGTGATGGTCACCATGAATAAAATGAAGTTACAACCTTTTCCACTAATAAGACCATACGATCCTTATGGCAGGATGCAGAAAACAATAGGAAAGCCTATTCACCAGAGGCACCTAGAAGACTTCTGGGCTAACTATGAAGATGAAGTAGAAGCGAGAAGAAGAAGATATCAAAGGCTAACACTGAATCAAATTAGAACCTTTGACTGCATCCCCATCCCTCAACAATTGAAAAAGGATGATGGCAGGATAATTGCAGATGAGTATGAGGAGAAGAAGATATATAATGATACCATCTCTGCACCTAACCTCACCATACAAGAGGACATATCCTTGGACCCCTTCATTGCCAAGACCTTACAGCTAACCCAAGCCTGGGTTGATGAACAGATAGAGGCTTTGAAGAAGAAAGGTGTTGCCATTACTGTGGACAACAAAAAGAAGGGGTAGGATATTCTTGATGGGGAGTATGATGACTTCATAAATGAGAAAAGAAAGTCTAAAGGAGATAGACTCCCTCCACAACAACAACAGAGCAAAAGACCCCCAAGGGGCAAGAAAATAGATAATAAACCCAAAGGAGTTATTGTTGAATGGATAGTGTTCATAGCTGAAGAAGCAACAGCATCAGGATTAGGGTCAGGATCTGCATCACCCCCACGGACAAGAAAACAAAAGTCCAAGAAAAGAAAGATAGCAGAGGCTGGAATTACTGAGACCCAAGAAGAGGGTCAATCCTCAAGAAAACCAGATGAAGAGGATATCCTCATGGAGGAAGAGCCTGAGGAAGAAGAGGCCCCTTTGTTATTCAAAAGGAAGAGAAGAGCTCCACAGGTGGTGGTATCTACCCCACCGAAGAGACCAAGAACCTCCATGAGAGGTGAAATAAGACAATCCCTTACATTGTTACAAGGAGCTGGTAGTGAAGTTGCGCATAAAGAATTTCAGCACAATGTTCCACTTCCTACCATTGTGAAGTTCAAAACTGAACTTGCAGAGGACCAGATGAAAGAGACCTCCTAGGCACATGTAGAAGGTCACATTTCACTGGAGGAGACATTAAATTTCTCTGATGATGAAGTTGTGAAGGAAGTAGCTTCACAAAAGATGGAAACCCTTGCTGTAGGTACAAGCATGACCCCTCACAAATCTCCACCAGTTCAAACTATACTGGAGGAGATAAAGCAAGTGGAAACAGAAAAGGAAAAAAGCCCAGAGAGGATAGCCCAAGAAATAGGGCTAGATACATTAATTACACAGGTGACAAGTCCTGTAGTGGTAGACTTGACAGAGAAACAGGATGTGAATCCTAAACATCCAGCAGGATCACCTGATAAAGGGAAACCTGCAGAAGAAGTGAAGATGGCAGAATCAAAGGGCCATACTTCAGTGGTAAGTCAAGAGGATACATCAGCTAAGCCTACCATAGTAGAAGTTCAAGAGAAGGAAGCTGATGAGGAGAAAATAATAGAGGGTCCTGCTGCTATAGCTCAGGAAGTTGATAGTACAAGTGCAGAACAAATAATGGTTTCAGAACCAACATCAGCACCTGAGGAGGATGCCACAATGTCCATTGCTAAAAATGTACCTCAACAGGAGGAAGAGTTGAAAATGGATGTGGTGATAACAGAAAAGGATCATGATCATCATGATCAACATGTAGATACATCACAAGATCCTCCACCTCAGGAAGATGCTCCTCTGGAGAAAGAAGTTCCTCAACAGGGGGATGTGCCACAAGATCAACATCAAAGCGAGCATCATGAAGGAGAACTAAGAAAATCACCTTCTCCATCACATCTACTGATAGAAACAGGAAAGGTGAACATCATGATGATGCAGAGAAATATGATCAGGTACCTCCGTGGTTGGAAAAAGAGGTAAATGCAGAGGTAGAATTTGAAATTCAAGAATTTGATGTATCTACCTTATTTTCTGAGAATATAATAAAACCTAAGAGGAAGGCCAGAATGACTTTGCCCATTAAGAGGGATCCAAAAATTGGGAGAAGGACTGCATAGATTGCAGTACCTACTGTAGAGAAAGAAAAAGGTAAAATTACCTTAGACGAGTTTCAGATCAGCACAGTAGACTTAGGATTTGCCAATGAAGACCAAGAGGGTCAAGAAGGCAAAGATATTATTGATTCTTTAATTTAGAAGGTGAAAAGAGAGAAGGAGAAAAATAAGCAACACAAAGAGCACATTGCTCAGTTGCATGCCTACATAGGAAGGCTGACTAATACTGAAGATACTTCAACTGAACATGCAGTCCCATTGACTGCCATTTCTCAAGAGGAGGTGAATAAATTAGATCTCATGAAACATGAGGCATCTGTACTAAAGAAATGGATGTTATCCACATTAGATAATGCTGAGGAAGTGGTAAAGGCTTCTTTGAAGAGGTAGAATACTCTCAGTGACTCTAGGGCAAGAGTAGATAAATTGCAGATGCAGACAGGCAAAAAGTCTTACAAATTAGAAAAGATATTGGATAGACTGGGAGAAATAAGGAGGATAAATCCTTAGTTGCTTATCAACAAACATGTACTAAATAGTAATACTGCCTTGTTGGTTGATATATGGTATAAAGACATTCAATTTGAATGTGGAGTACTTAAAAGATGCAATAATAAACTGAGAGATATCAGCATGAAGTTACATGATTTAATGTCTGTTGAGGCAGAAATGTTGGAAACACTGGAAGGAAAAGTGGAAGGGAAAGTAGAAAATCAAGATGAAGAGTTTGCCATCAAAGCTTTACATGGCAACTTCCAATCAGTAGCTGATGATCCACTTGTTCACTTGATAGAAGAAGTCATAGATAAAATAATGAGAATCAAAGTTAAGATGGAAAATTACAATGAGATGCTGCAAAATAGGAAAGACAAACTGGACAATAGTAGACACAAATATGAGGCACACAAGCACACCATCATCAAAGCAAAGACTCAGGATGGCAGAGAAATAGATAAAATTGTGCAGTTATATGAACAGATCCAGAGCAGCATGCAACCTCACATACGAGGTCATCATCATCAAGATGATGAAAGTTCAGGAAGTGATGCTCCTGACAATGGAGCTCATGAATCAGACAAAGAGCATAATGAGGATACATCATAAAGGGAGATATAAGCATCAGTTACTTATGAAATTAAGTACTCCAGATAGTTGCCAACTGGCAACTTGTGCCACTTTTGATAGGATTGACAAAGTCAAAGAGAATGTTGACCATAGATATGCATTGATAAATCAAAGATTGTGGATCTTTTTGTAACGGATTCCTCACCTTGTTCTATAAAAGGTGATGGAATGCCTCATTGTAATCATTCGAAACTTAATTGAAATCCGTCTGCTGAAACATTTAGAGCTCATTTCAAAGTTTTTGTATACATTTATATTTTTGCATGCTTAATGAATGAGAAGACTGTGTCGATTACAATTCATAGTAAATCTTGAGTAATCAGTGTATGAATTCTGGATATATGTGGTGATTTTCTACGTCCCTTGGAGTGTATGTCTACTTACATGTGTTGTCTTCATACAAATTCCTTTGAAGTTAGCATCAACTATATCTAGCTGTGGAATGTCTTGGTGAAAATATGGTTTGGTTTTCTTCTCTTCATGACAGTATCTAATATACATGTAGTTCAAAAGCTAAAGGTTCAACTTTAATTAGAAGCATTTCTTTCAATTTCTTTTAAATTTTAGAATATTTCACCCCCATAATTGCAAATAATTGATGATCTTAAGCAAATAACACAAATATGTGGACATTTCATAGATAATTGCAAATATTTAGCATATTTGAATACAAAGCATGCATAATTGAAAATATCATGCAAAGATTGAAGTATTTCTGTATCATTTCATCAAATAACTGTATAAAATGACATCTCTATAAAGAATCTTTGTAGGAGTATTGTCATGATGATGAACTTCACGTAAGGCCCCAAAATGGAAACAACAACTCACATTAACCTCTGAGTAATGTCAGACGATTAAGACCTAATCACCGGAGACTTGGGATCATGAATTCTCTAAATTCATCGTATCTTTCAAGATGAATAAAGGTTAATGTATACTTTTATTCTATGCTTGTTTATGACTAACATCATGACCAACACTTCCTTATGATGCATACATCCATTCCACTATATTTTATCCTTTTATCCATCCATTTATTATGAGCTTTCCTTCCATGGCCTATCCTTTTATCTATCCATATATCATGAGCTTTTGCTTATCCTTTTAGTTGATCAGTCTTCCATCACATTTACTATCGTCCATCCTTTCATACATCTAATCCTACCTCTTTAAACCTAGACTTGGTTTTCCCTCGTCATTGGTATCTAGCACAAAGGCTACCCAAATTGTCATCCATTGACATCTCAAAACATTGCAAAAGTCCAAAAAAATCAAAACATATTAAAAATAAAAAAATTAAATATTCTCAAAAAACACAAAAAAAATCAAAACATTTCCAAAATCCAAAAAAATCAAAACATTTCAAAAACCACCAAAAAATCAAAAACATATCAAAATCCAAAAAAAATCAAATATTCAACAAAAATCCAAGCAATAAAATCAATTCTTTAAAATCAACCCAATTATCATTTCTTCAAATCAATTCTTCCAATCAATTCAAATCACTCAAATCAAATCAGTCAAATCAATCACATAATCAAATTCAAATCATTCAATCAAATTCCTCCAAATCAAATTACTTCTTCTAATCAATTTAATTCATCATCATTATTCAATCCAATCAAAATTAGTCAAACCAATCCAAGCCATGATCCAAATGTAAATCATCTTTAATCCATACCAATCAAGTCAATCAATCAGGTCAAATTATCTAATTGCATCAATGGTCTTTATCCTAATCTTGCTATCAACCAAATAAATCAATCAATCATCATCATCATCATCATATATGGGATTTATCATTCCCAATCCTATTGTTGTTCTCAAGCTATATCATTCCCATATCAACAACACAATCCTCACGTTGTTCTCAGGATAAATCATTCCCACATCAACAACATTAACAATCATCAATCTTTATCATAATCAATCAATCAATCAATCAATCAATCAATCACTTAATCATTGGTTTATGGCTTGATAGGAGAAATACCTTATTTTTTTGAATCATTTGTGCATGCTTGCTTTCTTGCTTGTGTGTGTTATCATTTTATCTTGCATTTGTATCAAATCTGAATCATTCCTAGCTAATATGCATATCTTGTATCCAGACAAGGTTGTATTATGTTGGGGCACGAGACACATCATCACCTTGGTCCTTATACCTTGGTGCATAATGTCTAGAGATATATCAAACATCATGGTTACTCACCTTCATTGCAGCATAACACATTATTCATTTCCACTATCCATTCCCTTATCTTTCTTTCATGACCAATCCCTTTCATTTTGAGAGCCTACCCGTGTTTATCCAACATACCTATCCTCTTGAGGGGGCATCATCATCCCATCCTTTCCTCTATCCATACCTTATCTTTTTTGAAATGTTGTTACTCAACATAAATCTCATCATCTCGAATATCATCTCAAAGAGGGGCAAAATGTAGACACCTTAATTGACTATATATTATGACATTATATTTCAATATATTTTCTTCTAGGTCCCCTTCATGAACCCCTTCATCATTCCCATTATTTAAATAAATTGCACATTTATTTAACTAATCCCTCTTAACCATTTATCCTCCTCTTGTATTGAATTAAATAAATCTTATTTATTTAATCTCATTTTCCTCCATCATCTAATTTAAATAAATTAAATATTTATTTAATGCCACATGTCTCTCATAATTTAAATAATTTTATTATTTCAATTATTTATCCCCACTCATATCTGTATTTTTATCCCCATTCATTCTGTGACATAAGCACTTCCTCTCCAACATAAATAAAAATCCTATTTATTCCCACTATTCTCCTTATTTTGGCCTCCTGTCATACCCATTTAATGTGTGTCATAAGCACTAAAATTGCCTTTTAATCCTGGCCATCCGCATCATACAATTGGCTTTCAATCCTAGCCATTCATTTAATTCCCTTTCCCTCTATAAATTAAACCCCTCACAAGTCATTTGAGATCTAGCTTTTGAGTACTGTTATGTTGCAACAATGAGCAATCAACAACCCTTTGATATCATGCATTCTCATGCAAGATCGAGAAGAGCCATGGAGGTAAATCAAACATAGCTTGAAGATGGGGTTTGCTTTACATTTCTATTTTCATTTTCCACCAAGTTTTCTTTGCATTTCTAAAGATGGGTTTTCTATAGAATGGGTTTGCTTTGCATTTCTATCCTATCATAATATTTCCATACCATATCATATCTCGCCTTACCATCTTACCATCCTTGGCCATCATACCCATATACTTATCATATTGAATCCATTCATCCTCTCTTCCTCCTTTTGACCTTGATAAAGATTGGGGGAAAAATATTGACAAATGTTTTGGATATCTCTTGACATACCTCATTCTTTCCAAACTAAATCGTATCCTTACCCTCTTGTCATTACCCATTTTTCCATCATTTCCAAACCAATCCATCTTATCATTCCTATTGTCATAACATTTGTCATGAAAAATCCTAAGCATTACACCAATAATGCGGTATGTTATTTGTATGCGACATAGTCTTTGGAGATCACATCCTTGTTCTCTTACACGTACATCCATCCCATTTACTATCGCCTGTCTTTTTATCCATTCATCCAATCCTACCTCCATCCTTGCACCTAGACTTGGTTTCCCCTTGGCATTGGTATCTATCACAAGGGCTATCAAAATTGCCATCCATTGACATCCCAAAACATTCCAAAAAATACAAAAAATTAAATATTCTCAAAATAAAAAAAATCAAAACATTTCAAAAATCCAAAAATTCAAGACATTTCAAAATCCCAAAAAAATCAAAACATTTCCAAAATCCAAAAAATCATAACATTTCAAAAACCCAAAAAAAAAAAAAACATATCAAAATAAAAAAATCTAATATTCAACAAAAATCCAAGCAATAAAATCAATTATCAAATCATCATTCAAACAAATTCTTCCAATTCATTCAAATCCAATCATCATTCAAATCATTCCTACAAATCAAATTAATCAATTCTTCCAATCAATTTTCATCAAAATAAAATCATTCAATCAAATTCCTCCAAATCAAATAACATCTTCTAATCAACTCAATCCAATCAGTTCAATCCAATCATCCAATCATTCCAACCAATAAACTCAAATCAATCAATTCTTAATCCATACCAATCAAGTCAATCAATCTTGCCAAATTATCCAATAGCATCAATGGTCTTGATTCTAATCTTGCTATCAACCAAATAAATTGATCAATCATCATCATCATCAATAGGATTTATCATTCCCAATCCTAGTGTTGTTCTTAGGATATATCATTCCCATATCAATAACACAATCCTCACATTGTTCTCAGGATAAATTATTCCCACATCAACAACGTTACCAATCATCAATCATTATCATCAATCAATCAATCACTTAATCATTGGTTTACTTCTTGAAAGGGGTAATACCTTGTTTTCTTTTGTATCATTTTTCCATGCTTACTTGGTTGCTTGTGTGTTTTATCATTTTTATATTGAATTTGAATCATTCCCAGCTAATATTCATATCTTGTATGTAGACAAGGTTGTATTACATTGGGGCATGAGATGCATCATCACGTTTGTCTTTATACATTGGTGCATAACATCTAGTACTATATCAAACATCATGGTTGCTCACCTTCATTACAGCATAATGTATCCTTCCCTTTCCTCTATCTATTCCCTTATTTTTCTTCCTTGACCAAACCCTTCCATTTCAAGAGCCTACCTGTGTTTGTCCAACCTACCTATCCTCTTGAGGGGGCATCATCATCCCATCCTTTTCTCTTCATCCATACCTTTTTATTCTTTTAATTGTTGTTACTCGACATAAATCTCATCATCTCAAACATCATCTCAAAGATGGGAAAAATGTAGACACTTAAAATTGTCCATGCCTTGCAATAACACATTTTGTCCTAGGTCCTTGCATAATCCCACTTATAAATCCAACGTAATCACCTAACCAATTAATTAACTAAATCACATTTTATTTAATTAATTCCCCCTCACTTGACTCAAATAATTCAAATAAAATATTTGAATTAAATCCCTCACCTTTTACCATATACAAACAAGTGTCATGTGACTATGACCCTTCACATGCACAACTAATCTAAATAAACTTTTATTTAAATTAGACTTATCCTACACATTTCAGATTACTACAATCCCATTTATTCCCACTATTCTCCTAATTTTGGCTACCTATCATACCCCTTTAGTTTGGCTTTCAATCCTAGCCATCCACATCACACAATTGACTTTTAATAATAGCCATTCATTTGATTCTCTTTCCCTCTATAAATCAAACCCCATAGGTCATTTGGATATCTAGCTTTTGAGTACCGTTATTCTGCAACTATGAGCAATCAACAATCCTTCGACATCATGCAGTCTTTTGTGAGATCGAGAAGAGCCATGGAGATAAATCAAACCTAGATTGAAGATTAGTTTGCATTATATTTTTATTTTCATTTTCACGCTAGTTTGTGATTTATGGTGCTTGTTAGGGTTTAGTTTAGTTTGTTGTTTTTGACACTAAATCTGATTTTCCCTAACTATGGTTTTATTCCTTTAGCTTGTGGTCATGTGTAGTGAAAGGGTGTTTATGTTGGATAGTTACTTCTGGTACCTTAATCACATGGAAAAACACTCACTTCTTGGACTACAGTTTGGACTGCTTATGTTGGGTTCATGGTTTCAGTCCATGGTTACATGAAAGCACTAGATGATTTGCAACTGATTCTATGTAGGTTGTCCATGTGGTATTTTTATGATATGGACACTCCTAAACAACCTGGTTTCTCCATTCTCATATTCATGCTATTTTTAATATGTAGGCTTTCACAATTTTTCTATTTCAAAAGATTGTGGGTTTGTGGATCTGTTATATTCTATTATTTTAGATGGCATATTTGATGGTATTTATTGGCGTGAATATTTGGTTGTTTAAGTGGTTTTAGATTTATAGAGATATGGTTTTACAAGTTTTACATATTAACCAAAATCTATAGTTTGTAGATCTGTGGAAAATTGTGTTCACACTTTCTAGATGAAAACAATTTTAGATTGCAAGGCTACTTGTTGGGTTCTTATGATCTATGGTCACTCCTATGTGAATTTGTTTGTAAAATCAGATCTAGATTTGATTATGGTGTTTGAGTCTTAGAAATCTAAATGTTATTGTTATGTTAAAAAATATCCCCCTAGGACTTTTACCTCCTAAGTTTAGATCCTGAGTCTCGTGGTTTTCATCTTTAATGTTAGATTTGACTCCCAAGGCAAAATCTCTTAAAACCCATGTCAAATGGGGCTTGAGGGACATTGTTGAGCCTTAACCCTAACCCAAAATAGGTCTAGGGGCATGGACACTCACGCCCTTGTCCTTCCCTATTTTGGTGGGGTCCCAAATTTGAATGTTGGTTTTGTGACCATTAAAAGGTTTCCTTGCCGACATTTTAAGTTGGAATAACAAAATTTGTAGTGGGAATGCATATATAAACACATTTAGGGTTTCATTTGTAAACTAGAATATGATTATAATATTTTGGTAAACTTATGATGTAGAGAATTCAAAGCATTCATTGTGGCTGAGCATACTTATCTTGTTATTCTGTTTGTTATGTAGATTTGGCTTCATCTTCTCATGATGTGAAGGATTTTTATCTATATTGGAGTTACACCTCTGAGGTGATATCTATTTGTCTTTGAATCAATCATTTATTAGTTTGCTAGAAGGCTTGAATGCCATTTTGGGGCTTGATTGAGGAAAGCTCCTAAACATCACAACCCCCAACCACTCTTCTTATGATTGTAGATTATAGGTATCAGATCGCGAAGAGTGGAGTTGTAGTGGAGTGTTACAGAGCATAAGGATTCTAGATTTGATAGAAAGAAGCAGAAAAGAGCATAGTCGAGGCTTGGGTGCTAGTCCCTTTTTCCTTCATGTTTAACAAGGATCATCAATAGAAGATAGAGTCCGGAAGCCCCTAAAGGAACCACCACACTAGGCTTGGGCACAACTCCCTTTGCTCTTGATAGTTCAGGATCCTGAACTTCAAAAACTAGTCAATATCTAATCTCCATTTAGCATCTCTATTTGTGAGCATATGTCAAGATTCATCTATTTGTTTACAATTTTTCATAATTAGTGTTTTAAGCGTAATTGGGCATTAAATTAATATATTAATAATCAATTTCCAAATTTCCCTATCATTACAAGTGACAACCAACCTATAGATGAATCCTCTTGTAGAAGTTGTGATTCAACTCAGTTAACTATCCTTGAATGTTATGTGTGAAAGGATGATCTAGGTATATCATCTATCAAACCCTCTTTCCCCTCTTTTTCATACATAACAGTTATACCTAGTTACATTTGTTCTAATTGTTATTGATGTGGGGTTAAATCTATTTTCTTATTTATTATAGGTTGAAGCATTGATCATGTTTCTTTCTCCTATGATATGTTGCATGTGCATAGATCTTGTGAATTAGCTGATCTAGGTTCTATTTGGTAAGCCTCTTCTTGATCACCTTAATTACATTAGTATTTTTTGTATTGAGACAAAAGGTAGTTTGGAGTACCTAATTTACTTATTCATTGGAATCTATAGAAGTAAAGTTATGTTGCAAGAGAATCTTTTTTCATTTTTAGTGGAGTTTTGGCAATGATCTTAATCATGATACCACGCATAACTTGGTATCACTTTTAGTGGGATTTTTCTATAGTTTCATAATGTATCCTATCTTCTTTGTTTTAAGATATTGGTTCTAAACTATCATTGTTGTAGTGTTGTGAGCGATGCATAATCTTTTTTGAAGATGGATGATATTTTTGCAATGGTTGTTGGTGTCATAGAAAGCTCTTCAATTGTGCCTTTAGTTTGTAGTAAGGATTCATTGACATTTTTGCTTCTATTGATAGAGGATGCTAAATCATCTATTTTTTGAAGAGGTGTTGACATCTTGGTTTGCCATGGAGGACCCTTCAAGTTTTTGGTGAGGCTTTGAGCTTATAACTTATTAGTTTTTTATATATGATCCTTGGTTTAGATGATGTATAGTATTATGTCATGATGCACTCTTGACCATGAGTTAGAGTTTTTGGCATGATATAGGTGCTCTTAAGAGGAAAATATGTTCATTGGAGCATATGATCTGCTTTTGAGAAGATGTTAGATCATGATGTCATGATATATTCCTAACTCCAATGTTGGAATTTTGACAATGGTTTAGTTAGTTCTCTTTGGTTTTGAATTATTAATCATTTGGTTGGAGCTTGATGATTGTACAGATTGCATTTGAAGTTTGGCATCGGCTGATTGCTAAAAACTCATGGATACTAGAGACTTGGGTGAGGCTTGATATCTCTTATACTTAGAGATACGTGTTGGAAAGATTTCTCATTACGAGATGTCAACAACAAGACCAAGAAACCTACGCTTGAAAATGGATGTGATTTCATTATACACCTTATTAGAAGGTTGTCTTTATTATAATCTTTAATTGCTTAGTGATATGTGCAAGGACAATCTTGTATCCCACTCTTGGTGTACTCGACAGGTAAATGATCTAATTGGTGTTGCCCCCCTAATTATTAGATGCATTCTTTATATTATCTTTTCTTCTCTTTTACACTAGTCTTGAAAGGAATTGTTGCATAGTAGATGCATGAGTTTATGTATTTTTGTTGTTCTCATTATCATTTGATCTTGAGCTATGGAACTAGTTATGAGGATTTTTTTGGAGAGGTTCATAAATGGTTTGTAGTTTTTGGGCTTATTCCCTTTGTTGTGGGATTGTCTAGCTAGTTTGATCTACTTTCAATGAGAGGTTGAGATCTATTTCTACCATATTTTCATCATAATTTGGGTGTTAGATGTTGATACCATTTCAGTTTGAGAGTGTTCAAAGAGATCTTTCTTTATAGAGTTTGGAATAGGTTAGTGTGGTATAAAGACATGGCATGATTTTGTAGTTTCTCTCTTTCCTGGTATATTGTCTTCTTCTTACAAGTTCTCATGTTTATGGAGTTGAGGTTTGTCTTGGAGTCAAGTGCTATTGTTGTTAACAATAATTTGGTAACTCTTTGATCTCTTTCTTCATTGGTTAAGTGGACTTGGGAGAGTTATTCAAAGATTGGTAATGAGAGATGTTTTATGCATATCATTATATGTTTTGATACTATATGGTAGAGAAGTTAGCCACTTCCTCTAAGACAAGTGCTATAGGAGAATTTGTTAATGCCTTAATCTTATTTTCAGATTTGACATTACCTATGCAGTGGGAGTTCCTAGATATGTATGCTTTTAATTGTCATGATATCTTCTTGGTTGTCTCAGTTTGGAGTTTATTGATGTGAAGATGATTTTGCATGTTTTACTATTGGGATCTATGAGTTGTACAGTTTAGTGGGTTATTTTTACCCATTGGTTGTGTTGATGGCTTGGATGTGGACTGTTCATATCCACAAATCCATTTATTGTTATTGTAGATTTTGTTTGTTGGCCTTGTCTTTGGTCATTTGTACATTGGTATGTTGCTTTGAGATGGGAGGATGGATGATTATCAATTTTATTTTATAGGGACTTGATTGTTATTTTGGGTTGGTGTGTTGATGGCATGGAGTTCTACCTATGATGGTTTGTTGACCCTTCTTTTGAGGAGTTTAGGGGAAAATTGGATTTGTTAAATGTTCTAGATTTTATATATTTAAATTCACCTTTCCACTTAACATTCAAGGATCTAGGGTCGAGTTTTGAGCACTATCATACCCTAGGTCACTGTGAGATGTAGGGAAACTTGGATTACATAATTTAATTATCAAAGTTTCCTTCTCCTATGCACAATTGACCATTAAAACCCTAATTATGTAAATACAACAATAAATTGATGAATAATAGAAAAAGCTCTTGCAAACAAGAGTAAAATACCACATCACAGAGTACCTATTTTTGGGGTTCTAAGGCAGAACAATCAGGGACACTAGAGTAGGCGCCTAAGTCCAAGGTGCCAATTTCTTTGTGGGATCTAGACCTCCTGACACTGATCAGCCCTGCAACTTCTATTTCCTAAAACTTGGATGTGGAGGACACTAGAGCGAGCACCCAAGTCCTAGAAGTGCTCCTGTGTCCCACTTTTCTTTATATCCTGAATCATTGATGCCTACCAATCCTTCCTGCAACTCCACTTTTACCAAATGCAACACCTATAATCGGCAATCACAAGACTTGGTTTGGGGGTTGTGGTGTTTAGAGGCTTGACTCAGTCAAGCACCGAAGGACACTTAAGTCTTTGAACACCATTTTTAGATAAAGAGTGCGTGCCCTTGTGAGGCAGAGCAAAAGCCAAGGGAATCAATGATGAAAACACAATATTATGTCACCTTGTAGTGAAGCTCTCATGGGAGGAAGATGCTCTTTACTCCATGAGGAAATTGATGCTCAAATTTGCAAATATCAACACACAAAACACACAAATCTGCTCTTGTAACACAATGAAAGCCTTGAATCACCTTGAGAATACTTGAACATCACAATTGCCATCTAATTGAAATCTAATTTACAAATGAATGCCTAATCATGATTATATATGCAACTACAAGCATTCCCACCAAGATTTTAAAGATAAAAACTTACCGTGTCAGAAAAAGGACTAAATAATGGTCACAAACTGACACCTGGAAATTAGGGCTGCCCCAAAATAGGGGAGGACTAGGGTGCACGCACCCAAGTCCTCCCCCTATTTTGGGTAGGGTATAGCTCAAGGGGTCCACCTATGTCCAATTTGCCAAGGAACCTAGGTCTCATTCCATCAGGATGCCAAAATATGAACTAAGATGTCCTAAATGCATGCTAAAGACACGGGAGGTAAACCTTATGAGGGAAAATCCCCTAAGGGGACATTTTCTAACATTACATTTAGCCCCCACTTTAATTTATGTATAAACGTGAGGCCAATACATGCATTAAAGCAAGATCACAAACACAACAAACATGCAAAGCATGGAGAAGACACGCCAATCACATAGAAGACAGTAATAGGCATGCAAAACATAGAGAAGATAGTTAGAGTCACACAAAACATGAAGAACACAGTCAATGCATAGAAGACACATTAATGCATGGAAGAAAAAATGATATCTTTTCTTTTCTTTTTCTCATATATATGAAATGCAGATGCAAGTACTAGAAAGTAAACAAACCTCCCATAATACAGAATGTACTACCCTAGGGCATAGGTCTTTGTATATATGGGGAAAGACACACACAAGACATGCAAAACCTCCCAAAATGTAGGAATCACTACTCGAGGGCACTGGTCTCTGCATATGGGACAACAAACACGCCACACAAAACAAGCACATAAAAACACACACTTGAAGACACATAGAAAACACAGTAGACAAGTGATGGAGTGTACCTATTTCTAGGTCCAACACCATCTTAGGCACATTATAGGCACACACCAACAATTGGGCTTTGCCACAACAATCACCGAAAACATGCTTAAGGGTTGAGTTAGTCAAAGAACCACTCCCCACCTCCACAGAGGACTTTTGAAAATGACAGGATGATGTAATCTACTCTGAGAAATACACCATCCCCACCTCTATAGAGGGCTTAATAAAAAAGATATGATCAATATCCTACCTCTACAGAGGGCTTACATGATTGATTGATTGATTACGAACAAACTCAGGATGCACGATGCACTACTATGGGGTGCAAGTCTCTACATCTAAGGTTAAAGACATTACTAAGTCTATAATCGACAACTTACCTTATATATACCCCCACCTTAAGGTGGTTGATATTAGTTATCAATATCAAACATGTTAAGATAGGAAAAAAACACATAAGGGAACACTGGCTTTTGCAAAGCCCATGCCCCCCGAAGGTGACATGTACTTTACGATCACCAAATGTTCCCACAAACACATCACTACAAGAAACATGTTAGTGTTTATGATAAACAACAACATCAATGCATATGATTAACCACACAAAGAGCCAAGGTTATACAATGAATCCAGAGTTTGAGGATATTCATGGGGCTATATCACGAAGCGCTCTGAATCAAGTACCACCAAGGCTAGATTCAAAGGCAAACAAAGGTGCACAAAGAAGCAGTATTGTTAAGGTTTGTAAATGCAATATAAACATCATCAAATTCACTATGCAGAAAGCATGAGTGCTTCCACTAGCCAAGCATTGGATAAGATATACAACCCCATCATCATATTAGGAACTAAGTCCATTTTTTGATTGCTCTCGAAAGCGATGCTAGGTCTACATCAGTATAAATGTTTGTCATCATCTGCCCGCTAGGTGGAAACACTAGAGGAAGGGAAATAATAAATAAGAGAGGAAAAACAAGTGTCTTATGGATAGTCATGTAGGAGGGTGCCCCCAAGTCACCAACTGCAATGCTATGTCCATGAGACACAACACACAACAATTAAATCAGACAGAGAGGCAATATAGAAGAATGATGATACAAATAGAAGAAGGTCACAATGGAGGCGGTCTCCTAGTATCCTGGACCTTACAAGAGAATCAAGGGTTATCCCAAGAGGCCTAAACAACATATAACACATCACGGGGGAAGCACATCATGAGAGAAATAAATGGTTAGAGATAACTACCTGTAGGGACCCTGCCGGGCTAGAGATTGTCTATGAGCAAATCATCGTCATCATCTTCCCACTTCCTAATGTTGGAAGATAGTGGGACATATGGTACCATAGATAAATTCATATCTTGTTTATCATGTTGTTCATTGTTAGGATCCTTTTTGTTTGGTTGAATGTTGGGATCAATGTTTTCTTGTTGAGAGGCAAGGTTTATAGCATATTCTTGTCTTCTTTTTCTTCTTTCTCTTGCTTTTGTATTTCTTTTGCTTTGACCACTTATCTCTTGTAAGATAGGGCCTTTCTCTTTCATAGGTTTTTGCAAATTAGAAGATGAAGCCCCAGGATCAAACCTCATTTGTCACAATCAAACATTTTGTTGTTGACAACGACCTCATGATCCTTGTAAGGATTTCAGAGGAGGAACCTCAACATAGGGACCTTGTCCTTTTGGTCTAAAGTTCTCTTCACATGTAGGTTGTTTATATTTTGTCATTTCATGTATAGAAGGACCAGGTATTTCCATTTTACCCAAAATTAATTCAACCTGTATTGTGTTTTCTGAACCAAAGGTTTATACTTGTTGCAAGGGTTGGTGATTATATGGTCATCTAGAGGGAATTTCAGACAATGGTGTATTGTTGAAGGGATAGCTTGCATTTCTTTTAGCCAAGGATGTCCCAATTTAATACAAAAGAGGTCAAAAATAGGGACAACATCAAACCATTTTTTGACATTTTTTTGGATAATGTTACTAATAATGATATCTTACCCAAAGGCTTGATAAATGTTCCCTTATGTGTCTTAATCATCATGCTCGAGACATCATAAGAACCTTGCATTAGTTGATGTGAAAAGAGGAAATATTAGGTGGAAACATTAGTCATGTAATTAGGGTAAATAAGAGTTCCATTCACGGGGTTTCCCATTATTTTCACAGTGATGTAAAGAGGTCCTTCAGAATCACCAATTGTTCTATCATGAGGTGTAAAGACAATTTCAGGTTCGGGTGCTTTTCTTTTCATGTAAGGTCTAGGAGGGAACCTTTTATTTTTGTTGTGATTAGAGACCATGTTTTTATGCTCAAATCAGATTTATAAGTTTCTCCAAAAGTATAGCAAAGGCAAGTGTAAATCTATATGCAAAAATGGCCTTAAAATGCTTGGTTTTTTGTACTTTTTCAATGCAAATGAATGAACCATAGGGTGTTGTAAGGATTTAAGTCAAGGAAAGAAATTTATCTGTCTAATATCAGTCCAAAACAGAAAAAGTGTCCTTCTAAACACACTCTTGATGCAATTTTAAGTTAATGCCAAGTCGAAATATAGTGAAAATATGTCAAAATAGGCACTTTTTTCACCAAAATTCAATGCAAGAGAGCCTAACAAAGGGTGTTGTAAGGAAAGTGGTGATGGAAAGAAAATAATATCAGTAATAACAGACACTTGGTGCTAAAATACCCAACACAACACACTTTTAGTGCCACTTAAGGTAAAACCCTAGTGAGAATATAGCAAAATATGCAATTTTTCATGGTTTTTCAACTCCAAGACCTAAAAAGAGGGGTGTTGTAATGAATTTTAGGTGGTAAAGAAAATAATATCAATAATATCAGTCACCTCAGTCCATAAAATTGATCACAACACGCTTGGAATGCAAACTAGGTCAAACCCTAGGGCAAAAATAGTTAAAATGTGTAGTTTTTCACCAAAATTTCAATACAAGAGCCCAATAAAAGGGTGTTGTGAAGATTTTTATGAGGGGAAGAAAATTATTACCCTAATAATAACAAATTAATTCAAAAATACTCTTTAGAACACACCCATGGTGCAAGTTTAGAAAGTTGATAAGGCCAAATTTAGTGAAAATCATTGTTTGTGAAGCTCTCGGTTTGAGATCTTGGGAGAAAATTCTATGTGAATACATTGAAGTATGATTTATGATTAAAATTACTTACTCTCAGATCTAAAAATGATTTTCAAGCCTTAACATGCAAAATGCCCATGCAAATTTAATGAAAATGCATCAAAATTGCTAGTTTTTATTGAAATTTTCTATGCAAAATTGCAAATATTTAAAATCTAAATGCAAATTAACACTAAAATGAAAGACTAAAGACAAATTCTAATTTTAATGAGCCTCTAAAATCAGTATAAAAATATGAGAAAAAGATTTTTCCTACTAACCCTAGATTTTGGAATTACTAGGTTATATCAAATTGTAAAAATTTCTACAAAACCCTAGCAATTAAATAATGAAAATGCAATGGAAAATTTTCAATTTTTAGATTTTTCTATAGTTTATATCAGATCTGATGTAAAAATCATGAATTAGGAAAATTTAGGAAGAATTGATGTAATTTAGTAAGCCAAACAATGCAATTTTTTTGAATTTTTCTCAATGCAATAAAATGAATGACTATATGAATGAATGAAATCAATCCCAATCTAAAAACACCAACTCAACAAGTTACAATTTAATTCAAAAAACACGGGTTCACCAAAATGTTTAGGAGAAAATTGGATTTGTTAACTATTCTAGATTATAGATGTTTAAATTTGCCTTTCCACTTAACATTCAACGATCTAGGGTCGAGTGGCGAGCACTATCATACCCTAGTTCACTATGAGATGTAGGGAAACTTGGATTACAAAATTTAATTATCAATTTTTCCTTCTCCTATGCTCAATTGACCATTAAAACCCTAATTATGCAAATGCAGCAACAAATTGATGAATAACAGAAAAAGCTCTTGCAGAGAAGAGTAAAATACCAAATCATAGAGTATCTATTTTTAGGGTTTCAAGGCGGAACAGTTGGGGAAACTGGAGCAAGTGCCCAAGTCCAAGGTGCTAGTTTCTTTAAGGAATCTGGACCTCCTTTTGACACTAAACATCCTTGTAACTTTTGTTTCCAAAAAATCGGATGCCGAGGACACTAGAGAGAATGCCCAAGTCCTAGAAGTCCTCTTGTGTCCCTCTTTTCTTCAGATCCTGAATCCTTGATGGCTGCCAATCCTTCCTGCAACTCCACTTTTCCCAAATGTGACACCTATAACCTGTAATCACAAGACTTGGTTTAGGGGTTGTGGTGTTTAGGGGCTTGCCTCAGTCAAACCCCGGAGGACACTTGAGTCTCCAAAAACTATTGTCAGATAAAGAGTGTATGCCCTTGTGAGGTAGAGGCAAAAACAAAGGGAATCAAAGATGAAAACACAAGATTATGTCACCTTGTAGTGAATCTCTCATGGGAGGAAGATGCTCTTCACTCCATGAGGAAATTAATCCTCAAATCTACAAGTATCAACACACAAAACACACAAGTTTGCTCTTGCAACACAATGAAAGCCTTGAATCACCTTGAGAACACTTGAACATCACAATTGCCATCTAATTGAAATCTAGTTTACAAATGAATGCCTAAACATGCTTATATATGCAACTACAAGCACTCCCGCCAATATTTTAAAAATCAAAACTTACCATGTCGGCAAAAGGACCAAATAATGATCACAAACTAACACCCATAAATTAGGGCTGCCCCAAAATAGGGAAGGACTAGGGCACAGGAGCCCAAATTCTCCCCCTTATTTTGGGTAGGGTAGAGCTCAAGAGGTCCACCTGGGTCCAATTTGCCATGGAACCTAGGTCTCATTCCATCGGGATGCCAAAATATGAACTAAGATGTCTTAAATGCATGCTAAAGACCCGGGAGCTAAACCTTATGAGGGAAAAGTCCCCAAGGGGACATTTTTTGATGTTACATGAGGTATGATATTTTTGATGACCTAGCAACTTGTTGTGGTTTCTTTTCCATTTGTTTTGAGTGTGAGAGACACTTAGAGTCTTATGTTTTCATATAATTTGATGCTTGTGTTCATGTTGAGATTGGTGTTGGTTTCAGTGACAGTTCATATGTTTCACCTTGGTTTGTTTCTTGTTTATCATGGGTGACATGATGTTAGGAGTTCTTGTTTGAGATGATGGTTATCATAGTTTACTTTTGGAGGTATCTTGTTGGAGCACAAAAGCATGTTGAAGAATCAATGGTACATTGATGGCTAGGGATATTTTTCCCTATGATTTAAAGTTTGATTATATCATTTAGAGTAATTGTAATGTATAACGTCAAGTGAGAAAATATTAGAATAAGTTGCCATTAACTTGCAATCCTAACCAATTCACGTGTCTCCAAAGTTCTTCGAATGTGTTCCCCAACACATAAGGACTTTGAGAGATTAATTATTGATTAAATATATCACTTGGCTTATTGTAATTAATTCCTAATTGATAGGGTCAAACTTGGGCACCCACTTTTGGAGTGGGGGCCATGAAGACTTTGTTGGCAACTCCTAAGTCTACTTTGAGAGTTTGATAACTCCTAGTGAGTGGGAGTTAAACTTGTGTGCCCCCTTTTGCTGGTGACTTATATTTAGACTTGGAGTTTGCTTTTTTATGTACATTAGTGGATATTGTTGATACACTTTGTATGGATATAATGTTGGAGTTAACAGAGGATTTAGAGATGCATGGTGTTTGCATGAACATGATATAATAGTTACCAGTGGATTCAGAGATGCATGATATTTGCATGAATATGATTTGTAGTTAACAATGAAGTTAGACATGCACGGACTTGCATGTTGTTGCATGTCACTTGAATGTGCTTACATATTGTTGCATGTTAGTTATATGATTGTGCATGTTGTTGCATGTCAATTTTGAGAGGTTGCTTTCAAAACACTCCAACTCTAGAAACTTGTAGGATGGCACATCTCAGTGTTTCAGATAATGGGTATTAGTTGCACGTTGAATTAGGTTTTTCCATGTCACTTGCATGTATAGAACAAGGTAATTCATAATAACATTGGAGACATCAATATTGCATGTTGTTTGCATGAGATTGATGTGTGTTGATCACTTCAGTTGATTGAAAGAGATTGGGCAAACTTGGATTCCCAATCTTGCAACTTTCAGTTGTTTCTTTTATTTGGAAATGTATTTGATGTTGGCTAAGTTTATTTGAGAAAACATGGGTACCCACATCTAGGACAAGTAGTTAATAGGAATCTTCACTTAGTTTAACTTTTGTCCTCTCTATTTGGAGTTCTTGGGTTTTGCATGAGGATTTTTTCTCATGTTATCAATTATAATTGATTGTAATTTGAGTTTCAAGATTTACAATTAAGAATATTTTGAATTAAGTTCATCTTTTGTATAAATTAAAAAAGCCCCAAATGTTTTCCAAAGTCAGTTGTAAAAAGACTTAGAACCAAAAAGCAATAAACTTTTTGAAGTTTTTATAGGTTGGAAGATTAAAGAAGCTTTTGAAGTGCATCAAGGAATCAAAGGATTTCAGTATTGAATGTAATCTTTCACAAGAGATTAAATACAACCATAAACACCTTTGGTGTGGAGTTCTTTCCCCTAGGCATTTCTCCATGTAAATACTTGTCTTCTTTTTGCAAGCTATTTTTTTCTACTGCATTGATTAAATTGGAGAAATATTCTATCTAAATTAAAAGAAATTTTCAGATTTACACATGCTATTAATTTGAGATTTGAAAACATTTTAAAGTTACACATCTACAACTTTATCTTGTTTTATCTCCCTTTTTCCAAGATGTGGTATCGAAGCTATTGGTTCTAGTGAGAGGGATTTTTTTTCTTAAGTATTGAAGGTATTTTGGTTGCAGGGGAAGTTCTATGTGCTAACATTGCTTTGTAGATATGTGAGTTTTGAAGCCATGGTATTTAACTCTCAGATGGATATTGTCAAAAGAATCTTGGTTGGGCACTTGAGGCTCAAGGTCATGGATATTTATGGAGTTGATCTTGTGATAGTGATTTGGAGCTCCATTTTGACAATATGTGTATACTCTCTTGTTTGGTGGTTTTATTCCTTTACCTTGTGGTCATGTGTAGTGAAAGGGTGTTTATGTTGGATGGTTATTTTTGGTACCCTAATCACATGGAAAAACACTCACTTCTTTGACTACAGTTTGGTGTTCTTATGTTGGGTTCACGGTTTGAGTCTATTATTACATGAAAGCATTGAATGATTTGCCATTGGCTATATGCAAGTTGTGGAGGTGGTATTTCTATGATGTGGACACTCTTGAACAACAAGATTTCTCCTTTCTCACATTCATGCTATTTTGAATATGTAGGTTTTCACAGTTTTCCTATTTCAAAAGATTGTGGGTTTGTAGATCTATGATTTTTCATTATTTCAGATGACACATTTGATGGTATTCATTGGTGTGAATGTTTGGATGTTTAAGTGGTTTCAGATTTATAGAAATATGGTTTTGCAGGTTTCACATGTTAACCAAAATTGGTGGTTTGTAGATCTGTGGAAAATTCTGTTCATGCACTTTCTTGATGGAAACAATTTCATATGTGCAAGGCTACTTGTTGGGTTCTTATGATCTAAGGTTACTCATATGTGGATTTGTTTGGAAAATTAGATCTAGAGTTGATTCTAGTGTTTGAGTCTTGGAAATCTACATGTTATATCTAGCTACATTTGTTCTACATGTTACTGATGTGGGGTTGAATCTATTTTTTTAGTTATTAGAGGTTAAAGCACTGATCATGTTTTTTTCTCCTATATGATGTTACATGTGTGTTGACCTTGTGAATTAGCTGATGTGGGTTCTATTTGGTAGGCCTCTTCTTGGTCAACTTGATTACATTAATATTTTTTGTATTGAGACAAAAGGGTAGTTTGGAGTACTTGATTTAGTTATTCATTGGAATCTATAGTAGTAAAGTTATGTTGGTAGATAAGATTTTTTCATTTTTAGTGGAGTTTTGGTAATGATGTTGATCATGATACCATGCATAACTTGATATCTCTTTTAGTGGGAGTTTTATGTAGTTTCATAATGTATCCTATCTTCTTTGTTTCAAGATATTGGTTCTAAACTGTCATTGTTACAGTGTTGTGAGCCATGCACAATCTTTTTAGAAGATGGATGACCTTTTGCAATGGTTGTTGGTGTCATAAAAAGCTTTTGGATTATGCCTTTAGATTGCAGTAAGGGTTCATTGACACTTTTGGTTCTATTGGTAGAGGATATTCATGTTTTTTGAAGAGGTGTTGACATCTTGGTTTTCCATGGAGGACCCTTCGAGTCTTTGGTGAGGTTTTGAATTTATAACTTAGCAATTTTCAATATATGATCCTTTGTTTAGAAGATGTATAGTATTATGTTATGATTCCCTCTTGATAATGAGTTAGAGTTTTTGGCATTATATAGGTGCTCTTGGGAGAAGAATATGTTCATTGGAGCATATGATCTTCTTCTAAGAAGATGTTAGATCATGATGTCATGATATATTCCTAATTCTAGAGTTGGAATTTTGACAATGGTTTGGTTAGTTCTCTTTGGTTTTAAAGTATTAATCATTTGATTGGAGCTTCTTGATTGTAAATATTGCATTTGAAGTTTGGCATGGATTGATTATTGAAAACTCATGGATACTAGAGAGACTTGGGTGAGGCTTGATATCTTTTAAACTTAGAGATGTGTTGGAAAGATTTCTCATTATGAGATGTCAAGAAAAGGACCAGGAAGCCTATAATTGGAAATGGGCTTGAGTCCATTATAGACCTTATGAGAAGGTTGTTTTTATTATAACCTTTTATTGTTTGGTATTATATGCAAGGACAAACTTGTATCCCATTCTTGGTCTACTCGACAGATAAATGATCTAATAGGTGTTACCCACCTGATTATTAGATGCATGGGTTTATGGATTTATATTGTTCTCATTATTATTTGATATTGAGCTATGAAACAAGTTTTGAGGATTTATTTTGGAGAGGTACATAAATGGTTTGTGGTTTCTGGGCTTATTCCCTTTGTTGTGGGAATGTTTGGTTAGTTTGATCTACTTTCAATGAGAGGTTAACATCTATTGCTGCCATGTTTTCATCATAATTTGGATGTTAGGTGTTGATACCCTTTTATTTTGTGAGTGTTGAAAGAGATCTTACTTTAAACAGTTTGGCACAGGTTAGTGTGGTATAAAGACATGTTATATTTTTGTAGTTTCACTCTTTCCTGGTATATTGCCTTCATCTTAAAGGTTCTCATGTTTATGGAGTAGAGTTTTGTATTGGATTCAAGTGTTATTATTATGAATGTTTTGGAGTGAAAAGAGTGATAGGGTTGATTGGATGTTGATTTGTTGTTTTTGATGTTGATGGGTTTTTATTCTCCTTTCACTACAAGCATTCAAGGACATACCAACCGAGTTGAATCTCTACTAAGTGAGAGCATTCACCTAATAGGTTGGGTTGTCACTTGGAATGATGTAGATACTCAAAAAGTGTTAATTAATGTCTCACTTTAATCCTTAAATATGCAAAAAAAACCCTAATTTTTGAAAACAATGATCAAATTGATAGATTCAAACAAATTCTTACATACTGAGATAAGGGATAGAAATTAATTATTGACCATTTTTTGAAGTTTGGAATTTGGAATATTTGGGGACAATGTCCTGGGCACCCATGTCCAAGGTATTGTTTTCTTCACGAAATGTAGAACTCCTTTTAGCACTGATGTAGAAGCTCCTTCAGATGTAGAATGTCACTATAACTCTGATTCCTATCTCTAAAATTCTAGAGGATATTACCCTAGGTACCCATGTCCCAAGAATGCTCCATTTCACTTCTTTCCTTCAGATCCTAAATCCTTGTCATCTGGAACCTTTTTGTACAACTCCGCTCCATGAAACTTGGTACCTGTAACTTGCAATCACAAAGGAGTGTGGTTGGGGGTTGTGGTGTTTAGAGGCTTTCCTTAGTCAATCCTCAGAGAGACATTCAAGTCTTCCAAACACCGTTGTCAGATAAGAGTGCATATCCCTGTGGGATAGAGGCAAAATCTAAATGATAAATGATTCAAACATTAAAAAATGTCACCTTAGGAGTGCAGATCTCACATAAATGGAGGATCTTCAATCACATGATAAAATGAAGGAAAATCTACAATCACAAACACAATAACAATGCTCTGCTATGCAACAATGAATATCATGAAATCACAAGTATGCATAAAGTTCAAAATCATCTTCTAGTTTACAAATGAAGTCCTAAACATGCTTATATATGCAACTATAAACATTCCTGCCAAGAATTTCATAATTCAAACTTTTGGTGTTGGCATAGGACATAACAACAGTCATATAACCAACACTTCAAATTAGGGCCTAACCCAAAATAGGGTAGGACTAGGGCGTGAGGGCCCAAGTCCTCCCTCCCTATTTTGGTCAGGAATCATCAAAATGGTACCCCCTAGGTCTTATTTATCATAAGACTTGAGGGTTTTCTCATCAGGATTCATAATTAATATGCAATATGATCTAAATGCATTCTAAGGACACATGAGTTAAACCTTAAGAGGGAAAAGCCCCCAACGGGACATTTTCTGACATAACATTTAGCCCCCACTTTAATGCATACATGAATACAAGGCCCATACATGCATTAAAGTACAGTAAAAAAAACATACCAAGCATGGTGAAGACTTGCCAAACACATTGAAGATAGTAGCAGGCACACAAAACATGTAGAAGATAGTTACAGTCATGTAAGACACGGAGAAGACAATATTGAAGACACACAAAACACAATTAATATAGTGAATGCAATGATTATTTCATTTCCTTTTTCTCATATATATGAATGCAAATGCAAGTACATGGAAAGTAAACACGCAACCCAAAATGCAGGAGGAGCTCATTGCCACCAGTCTTGAGACTGCATAAGGGGAAATAAACATGCAATACAAATCTTAGAGTGTAGGAGGAGCTCATCACCACTAGTCGTAAAACTATACTTGAGAACAAACATGCCATACACATCCTAAAGCATAGGAGGAGCTCATCGCCACTAATCTTGAGACTATGCTTGGGAATAAACATGCCATACACACACATATGGAAGATATGGAGAAAACATGGCAAAAAAGTGATGGAAGAAACCTATTTCTAGGTTCATTACCATCTCAGGCACATTACAGGCACACACTAATGATTGGGCTTCACCACAACAATCATCGAAGACACACTTAAGGGAGGATACACCAATCTTGCCTACTCATAGGACTTTTATAAAATGACAAGATGTGTAATCTCCTCAAGAAATAGAGCATCCCTACCTCCTCAGAGGGCTTATAATAAAAATGATATGCATGATATCTCGCCTCTGTAGAGGGATTAATGATTGTAATATAGAAATAAAGATGTGCACTCACTCGGAGATACAACATCCCGTCTTCGTAGAGGGCTTACAAAC
Organism: Cunninghamia lanceolata; assembly: GCA_027924645.1. Classification (NCBI taxonomy): domain Eukaryota; kingdom Viridiplantae; phylum Streptophyta; class Pinopsida; order Cupressales; family Cupressaceae; genus Cunninghamia; species Cunninghamia lanceolata. The sequence goes on from BSBN01000015.1 coordinate 6,747,235, forward strand.
ACACTTTGTTAGTACCAAAATCATTAGATAGCTTACCTTATATATGTCCCCACCTTAAGGTGGTTGATATCACGTATTGATATCAAGCATGTTATGATAGAGAAAAAACACACAAGGGAACATGATCTCTAGCAAATCCCATGCCCCCAGAGGTGACATGCACTTTACAATTGCCAAATGTTTCCACAAACACACAATTTCCTACAAGAAAAAGGTGTTAGCAACCATATAATCATGATAAACAACAATGCATGTAATCATTCACATAAAGAGCCAAGCAAGGTGAGATCCAAGACAAATAAAGTACATAGAGAATCAATATTGTTATGTTTTGTAAGTGTGATAAGACAGCATCAAAATATCACATAGACTGATTCTACTAGCCAAGCGTCAAATATATATCAACCCCATCGTCATGTATGGACTAGGTCCATTTTTTGATTTCTCACTGAAGGAACAGTAGGTCCATATTAGTATTATATGTTTATCATCATCTGCTAGCTAGATAGAACCACTAGAGGAAGGTAAATAATAAATCGAGAGAGGAGAAACAAGTGCTTTAGGGACAATCACGCAGGAGGGTACCCCCAAGTCACCAACTACGATGCTATGTCCTTAAGACATGACACATAACAATGAAAATAGAGGAGAAGATCAATAGAAGAATGATGATACAAATGGAAGAAGGGTCACAACAGAGGCGGTCTCCCAGTATCCTTGACCTTACAAGCGTATCAAGGGTCATCCTAGGAGGCCTAAGCAACACATAACACATCATAGGGGGAAATATAACACAAAGGTAAAGGGTTAGAAATACTTACTTGTGAGAGGCTCATGCTAGAAGTTATCAATGATCAAGTCATCCTCTTCCCAATCTCAAATACTAGAGGAAAGAGGTGTGTAAGGCACCATAGCCTAACTTTTGTTGTTGTCTTTAAATTGTTCACTGTTAAGTTCATCTAGGTTTGATTCAATGTTAGGTGGAATGTTTTCTTGTTGAGGTGCATTTTGTTGTGTGAAATCTTGTCATCTTCTCCTTCTTTCTCTTGCTTGTCTATTTCTTATTGTCTTGTTGCTTATGTTTTCAAAGGTATTTCATGTTTTTCCATAGGAGTTTGCACATTAGAGAAGGAAACACAATGTTCAAATTTCGTTGGTCTTGATGAAATGTTTTTTTGTCGATGAACACCTCCTGATCCTTGTAAGGATGATGGGAGAGGTACCTCAGCGTAAATACCATCTCTCTGTGGATGAGGTGAGTTATGAAACGTTTTCTTATCCACTTCTAACATGCCAATTATTTCATCATAGTCATAATAGTCTTGTTTTATTCTTATGTCATTTTGTCATTTTCCTTTTGTTGTAAAGGGATCTTTGAATGCATGTTGTTCTTCCCTTATTTTTTGTAAAGGAGGCACAGCTATTCTAGCTAGTTGTTTTGCTTTGTCTCGTCTATATTCTAGGAAAGATCTTTCTCTTTGTGGCTCAGGGTTTCTAATAGGCTATGGCCAAAAGTAATCAAGAGTGAAGTTCTTGTCCTTAGACAGCCTAGTTGATATGAATTATGGAGGATAGTATGTATTTCTCCATGCAAAGGGAATTTTATGCATTTGTGAATAGTTGACGAGATGGTATGCATAGCCTTAAGCCAAGGATGTCCTAGTTTTACATGGAAGAGGTCAAATAAGGGATAACATCAAATAAATGACCCATGGCTTTATCATATATTGAGACCAATAAGGTTATCTTCCCAAATGTATTCATTAAAGCTTCATTCTGTGTTTTAATTCTCAAATCTAACAGTTCATAAGAATCTTGTGCCAAATCATGTTTAAGAGGGAAATCTTCTATAAGGACATTAGCCATGCAATTAGGATCTATAAGTGTTCCATGCACAGGTCTTTCCTTTATGTTCACTGTAATGTAAAGATGCCCTTCAGTATCTACCATTTCTTTGTCATGAGGTGTAAATGTTATTTCAAGTTTAGGGGCTCTTCTTTCCAAATGAGGTCTAGGAGAAAACCTAGCATTAATGTTGTATTGAGAATCCATGTGTATGTTTTCAAATGAATATCAAATCAGATTTTAAATATTTTCAACACTTATCCAAGAAACAAATGCAAAAGTATGTATGAATATGACCTAAAATGCTTATTTTTTCAACTTCTTTCAATGCAAATGAGTGAAAGAAGAGGTTTTGTGAAGAATTTCATGAAGGTTAGCAAATGATATGCCTAGTAACAACTCAATGATGCAACAATATCTTTCACAACATGCCTATGTTGCAATTTTGTATACAAAATAAGCCAAAATCTAGTGAACAATGCAAGATTTTTAAATCCTAGACATGAAATTTTGCAATAGAGACACTATGATGAGACACTACAATTAGAAATCAGACCTAAATGAGTGTTTAAAATAGTAGTAAAATCTGAAACAAGATTTTAACTACAAACCCTAGCTAATGCAAAAACTAGGTTATATGAAAAATGCATAATTTTGAGCAATTTTTACCAATTTAAGCACAAAAATGCAATGCGAATGAATGATTAATGATGAATTTCTGTAATTTAAATAAGATATAATGAAAATAATAGAAATTAAATGCCAATTAATTCAAATTATGCCAAAATACAAGCCTAAGATGCCAATTCTTTTAAATTTTTCAAAATTTTTAATTTTTTTGTAATTTTTCAAATGCAATAAAATGAATGAATACAAATCTATCACACAACACTTAGAAAGGTGCACAAATTCAAAAACATGGGTTTGCCAAATTTTTTTGGAGTGAAAAGAGGGATAGGGTTGATTGGATGTTGATTTGTTGTTTTTTATGTTGATGGGTTTTTATCCTCCTTTCACTACAAACATTCAAGGACATATCAACCGAGTGGAATCTCTACTAAGTGAGAGCATTCACCTAACAGGTTTGGCTATCACTTGGAATGATGTGGAAACTGTTGGTGATTGTTTTGATGCAATCATAATAATAAGTTAAAATTCACATATAATGAACTGAAACTATACTTGAAAGATAAAGAAAGAATCACTTAAGATTCAATTAATCCCAAGTCTACAATGGTACTGTTGGTCAAATTTAGTTGGTCAATGTGAAGCTGTAATGTTCAAGGGGCCTTACATAATTTAGGGTTTCTTTGTGGTTTACTAGACTAAGAATATGCAAAAGGTCATAGATATCAACAAGTATTTTGTTCATTTGCATACAAGTGTTACTGTGCTGCAAGTTTTAAATGGTTTTCTTGAATTATTGCAACTTTCTCCTTTATACACTTATGAAAACTATCTACCTTTAACTCTGTTATGCATGCTTCTTCAAATTTGAGACAACTTCCTTTAGATTTCTACGTTTATAGATAAATATTTCAGATGGGTTGGGAAAAGTTAGAAAGATCTAATCTATACCTCATTTACTCTATCAAAGGATCTAATTGTTCTGCTATGCACTATGTAAATCCTATAGTAATTTGATCAAATCCACAGTAAAAACCTTAAATGCAAGTTCTGAGCATTTTCACAAACATACATTTAAAATTGCAAGCTCTCAAAGAAAATATTTCAAAACACAAAGAAGAGCAGGAGAACACTCAGAAGATAGATGTAGAACTCCAGATTCTATTGTATTAGAAACAAATAGTCATACATGATTTACAATGTAGGAATGACTCTTAGTTTCATTGATCAAACTACAGAGAACTTACAAGCTTTACAGATACAGTAAGGAAGCCAGACATTCCATGCACACCTTATTGCAGACAATAGGTGACCTCCTCTAAACTAAACTAAGCCCAAAAAGACTCTACAATTCTGGCAAAATACTAAAATCCCTGTGTAAAGTATTACAATGTAGAGAGGCACAATATATAGACTTTCTGATTGTTCTCACTACAGCAAAAACCTAACTAAATCCCTTGTTCAAACCCCTGGGTACAGCAATAAATACAGGTGAACCAGTCCTCCAAAATATCTCTGAGTAGTGTCAAATCTGGGCGAAATATTGCCCCTTCTGAGAAGATCTGGTAGCTGAGCAATAACTTCTATTTGTTTGCTACAATAATGTTCTCAGCTGCAACCTTGTCTTTCATTGGTTGGCCTTGACTTCTTCGCACTTCATCTTTACTTCTTGCTCCTCAGATCAGATTTTCTTCCTCCATGATGTCACTGTGATCAAATTCCAGCTGCTTCCTCAACTACAACCCTGTAAAACAAGACAAGCAATAAGTACCATATTTATCACATGAATAGTAGGAAACCAAAATATCCATTTAAATCAGGGTGACTGAGCAAAAAGTGTGGAAATCAGGTCCAAAATTAGTAGAAACTGCATTCAAAATGCATACAGACTGCTCAAAATGTCATGGGTCAACCATCGTTGACTAGAAAAAATGCCACGGGTGCCAAAAAATTGTTTTTAAAACTCCTATCGCTTTGTTCTTTCCCACCCATCGGTGTGACAAATACTATTGGCAAGTCCAAAAATACTGTGGCCAATCATCGTTGCCTTTTGTTTCATCGATGCTCTTTTCGTCGGCCTGGCTCCTGCCGACGACCCCTTCATTGTTCACCATCGGCGTGAGATCGCCCATCGGTGACTCACAATCTTCCTCTACCGATGGCCTTACCTCGGCCGATGCTCCTTTATCAGCGAGCCCAAAAATTTTCCTCACCAACTGCGTTGGTTATGCCGATCTCTTATATCGGCGAGAGTTTCGTCGATGCCTATTTCGCAATGCATATTGTGCAACGTATATTGTCTTGTATATCGCGACATACAAACGCGGATATACAAGCACTTAATTCCAATTCATAACCTTTTTGATTCTGGCATTTGTATATTTTCATTGTATGCAAACAGTGCCATGCATGTGAATAGTGCCATGTATATTTTGCTTGTATATTCTGCTTGTATATGAAAATATACAAGCCCGAATATACAATGATTTTTTAGTATTTGATAAGTTTTCGGGTCCGGCAATGTATATTCTACATTGTATATTGTCGACGGTGTGACTTTTACCGACAACCTCCACATCTTTACCATCTCTTCTATCGGCCCGACCTTGCCCATTGGCAAAGGTCCAAACGCTCGCACCAATAGCATATGCTACGCCGATACCCGATATCGGCAAGAGTTTCGCTGATATCCATCTTCCCATCCTTCTCGAAGCCTTGAATTTTGAACCATTGAACCCTGCCAAAGAGTTCGAGCGAGTGGTTCAATGCGTCAGTTCAATGATACATCCCTTATGTAAGGCAACCGCATTGAACTCGACTGTTAGAAGAAAATGAACCCCGTGAACCTTGAACCATTGAACCTTTGAGAAAAGGTTCAAGCGGATGGTTCAACACAGTGGTTCAATGCTGCAATACAAAATAACAGTCCGCCCCTTAGACATTTTTGAAGACATCGAAGCATTTTGAACCCTTAACCCTTTGAACCATTGAACCTTTGAGAAAAGGTTCAAGTGGATGGTTCAACGCGGCGGTTCAACCCTATAAAAACACTTTGCCAAAGTAAATAATGGCAACTCAATAAGATAACAAAGTGCACCGATGCACCTTCTACAAAACAATCAAATGTGAGATACAGAATGGAACCCAGACAAAATTGCCCATGACCTGGAACCACTAAGTATGTATTTTTTAAAATTTTAAAATGAATCCCAACAAGGAAAAAGGCAAACAACTGACTGTTTATCATGCAAAACCTGATAGTACATTCTACTAAATTAATCATAACTTGCAAAATATGATGAATTTTAAGACGGTTCAAAAAGCAACCCTAGCTCATTTTTCACAAGGAATCCAACCACATCATGCAAGGGTACTGAAAATGCATTCTTCTTTATTTTTAACAAGGTTTACAAATTTGACTCTCTTTTCCCTTTACCACCAAGCAGAACAAAACAAGCAGAAGCAAAAAAGCAAAGCAACAGCAGGGGTCCTCATTTTGCTAAGGAGCAAAATGGGGCATGTTGTGAACATCACAACAACTAGCAACCAAACAAAATAATTAAATTCAAAGTGTTCAAGAAAACTAGATGAAATAAACCCATAACTTCTGACTATCCTTCCTACAAATTACTATTCAGCTTGAGACTTAAGGTATTCAATAAGGGTGCATGAATTTCTATTTTTAGTTTAATTGTGTGCACGTGATTAATTATCCTCATCTTGAAGATTGGTTGAACAAACCAGTGACTGACATTGGCCTACGTAGGTGAGGATATTCCCTCATAGCTGACCGGATAGAGCCTTGCTGCCAGCGAGCGTTCATAGCCCCAGCAAGGTTATCGTTACAATTCTCCTAAGTAGAGCCCCACTGCCAGCGAGCGTCTATAGTCCCAGTAAAGTTACTTAGATGGCTTAATCTAGATTTTCAGTATAATCTACTTTATTTATTTATTTATTTATTTTGTCTTTTAATTTCTAATTTTGGAAGATTTCACAAGCTATAGCAATTTGTAACTTTATGATGCAAGGAGTGGACACTTGCTGAAATTAAGCTGAGAATTGTAATGGTAGCAAGGGTAACCTCAGATTTTTCACCTAATATCTACACTGGCAAGTTCAACAAACCCAAGGATTTTAGGTGTGTCATCGTGAGAAACTTGCTTCGAATTCTCAATCACATTTATGGAATACGAAACTTCATAAGATAAATAACTCTCTACATTCATGACAGTAACAAGCTATGTGTAAATTGCAAATGATTAACTTGAATATCCTAAATTTTATATTGTTTTGAATGGTTGCTAGTTTTGCTCCTTAATACTCTAAAGTAAAATAAAGATCCCTACTGAGGAGACAACAAACCAACCAGACAAACAGGCTGTACAAGAAGCAGAAAAAGCAGAAAAAACTATACAAACAGGCTGTACAAACAACACTGTACAAATTGAAACAAAACAAATAGAAAGAAACAGAAAGGAACTATACAAACAACTAACCTAAAAAAGAAAACAACAAAAGAAGAAAAGAAAAGAAAAACAACTACCCTACCAAACTATATACAAGCCTCTACAAGGCAAACATAAACCCAGGAAAAGACCCAAGAACACCCCTACTTGCATATTTCTTTAGATTGTGTAGGAGTAATAGGGTACTAGTTATGGTTCTCATCCTAGCAGATTTATCTTTGAATTCTAAAAAAAATCTGGTATTCTAGATTCATTGTGTTTATCAGAATAGCTCCTAACTATGAGCAATTGGGACAGCTCATCAGGTTTATGATTGATCCACATGCATGTCCTATCTCTTGAATTTCCATAATCAAAATAGCATTTATCATTGTTCGCTAAGGAAAGGAAAGAGACAACCTGATGTGTTTTTAGCTCTGTGGGACATGCTTGTTCATTGATAGCTAGCTCTTCATTTAACTCTGCATTTTCGTTGCCTAGCTCTATGTCTAGTCCTTTTTCAAGTTGAAAGATGAATGACTCAAGATGTATCATTTCTTCGTCTTCATCTATCTTTGTTCCTTCATTTCGGATGTTCAGTTTATCCTCAAATTCAACAAACCTCTCAATGTTCTCATTAGTTTCCTGCACATCAGTACCTAAGTAAGTATCTTCATCATCATAATCTGATATACAGAAATTAATCATTTCTAGATCACTTGAGAGTAAAGGTGGGACAACATCTTTAGATTGATAGGAATACTCCCCTGTTTTATTTTCAACATGGCATGGGGGTGATGTCTGATTGTGCATAGCAGCTCCATGATCCTCTATATCCTCTTCTTTCAAGAATTGTTCATCAGATGACTCACATTTGTCATTCAGTGAAGAGTCTAATTTAATTGACCTGCAACAATCTTGATTTTGATCATTTAATTCAAAGAAGTCAGTCATGGGATTAGGATTTACTTTCTTTTCTATGACTTCTTTAGTTGCTGTAGTGGGAACTTCATCAGTTTTAGTGCATTTTAATTTGCCAATGCTTGTTTACATTTCTTTGCCAAATCATGTTCATTAAAACTTTTCAGGTCAGACCCAGATATTTCTTCTTGACAAATATTCCTTAGTAATTCCATATATTTATCAAATGTATCAAGATGAACCTCACTTTCCTTTTCCTTTTCATTAAATCCTTTTTGCTTATTATCTAGAAAAGGGACATGAGCTGTGATTTCTTCTCTGCATTTTTTAGGATATTTATACTTTTCTCTAACTTTAATCACAGCTGGACCTTGACGAAAAGATAGATTTTTTTCTTACCATCACATGATTCCTAGAAAGAGATCTTACTATCCTTTATTCCTAGCATTGGTTCCATCTTTGTATCTTCTGTACATTTAATGACCGTTAATGCTACATCCTCCTGTCGCCCAATAATCTCCTTGCTTCCCTACCAACTTTCAGCCTTATACACATCTGAGAGAGAGATTAATCCTTTTAAATATAAATCTAACCTTGTAAGGAAAGCTAGACAATTAAGCTCACCATGCCCTACGGACTTATGTATCCTACACCTTCCAAATAAGCCATAGCTATATAGATTTTTAGGATAAAGTTAGTTATTCAAAGCCTTCTGAAATGAAGGAATGTCAACTTGAAAACTGTCCCTATATGAGTCCATTGAAAATGGGACCTATTTTTTTTAGGTTTTTTGAAATTTTACGAGATCTAACATATCTCAGAATATAGCTTTTAAATTTAGAAAATTAACCCTAAACTAAATCAGGTCCTCCTTCTAGCGCCAGAAAACTGTTGGTGATTGTTTTGATGCAATCATAACAATAAGTTAAAATTCACATATAATGAACTGAAACTATACTTGAAAGATAAGAAAGAATCACTTAAGATTCAATTAATCCCAAGTCTACAATGGTACTGTTGGTCAAATTCAGTTGGTCAATGTGAAGCTGTAATGTTCAAGGGGCATTACGTAATTTAGGGTTTCTTTGTGGTTTACTGGAATAAGAATATGCAAAAGGTCATAGATATCAACAAGTATTTTGTTCATTTGCATACAAGTGTTACTGTGCTGCAAGTTTTAAATGGTTTTCTTGAATTATTGTAGCTTTCTCCTTTATACACTTATGAAAACTATCTATCTTTAACTCTGTTATGCATGCTTCTTCAAATTTGAGACAACTTCCTTTAGATTTCTACGTTTATAGCTAAATATTTCAGATGGGTTGGGAAAAGTTAGAAAGATCTCATCTATACCTCATTTACTCTATCAAAGGATCTAATTGTTCTGCTATGCACTATGTAAATCCTACAGTAATTTGATCAAATCCATAGTAAAAACCTTAAATGCAAGTTCTGAGCATTTTCACAAACATACATTTAAAATTGCAAGCTCTCAAAGAAAATATTTCAAAACACAAAGAAGAGCAGGAGAACACTCAGAAGATAGATGCAGAACTCCAGATTCTATTGTATTAGAAACAAACAGTCATACATGATTTACAATGTAGGAATGACTCTTAGTTTCATTGATCAAACTACAGAGAACTTACAAGATTTACAGATACAGTAAGAAAGCCAGACATTCCACGCACACCTTACTGCAGACAACAGGCGACCTCCTCTAAACTAAACTAAGCCTAGAAAGACTCTACAATTCTGGCAAAATACTAAAATCCCTGTGTAAAGTATTACAGTGTAGAGAGGCACAATATATAGACTTTCTGATTGTCCTCACTACAGCAAAAACCTAACTAAACCCCTTGTTCAAACCCCTGGTTACAGCAATAAATACAGGTGAACTAGTCCTCCAAAATATCTCTGAGCAGTGTCAAATCTGGGTGAAATATTGCCCCTTCTGAGAAGCTCTGGCAGCTCAGCAATAACTTTTGTTTGTCTGCTGCAGTAATGTTCTCAGCTGCAACCTTGTCTTTCATTGGTTGGCCTTGACTTCTTCGCACTTCATCTTTAATTCTTGCTCTTGAGATCATATTTTCTTCCTCCATGATGTCACTTTGATAAAATTCCAGCTACTTCCTCAACTGCAAGCCTGCAAAACAAGACAAGCAATAAGTACCATATTTATCACATGAACAGTAGGAAACCAAAATATCCATTTAAATCAGGGTGACTGAGCAAAAAGTGTGGAAATTGGGTCCAAAATTAGTAGAAACCATGTTCAAAATGCATACAGACTGCTCAAAATGTCATGGGTCAACCATCGCTGACTAGAAAAAATGCCACGGGCGCCAAAAAATTGTTTTTAAAACTCCTATCACTTTGTTCTTTCCCGCCCATTAGCATGACAAATACTATCGACGAGTCCAAAAATACTTTGGCCGATCATCATTGCCTTTTGTTTCATCGATGCTCTTTTCGTCTGCCTGGCTCCTGCCGACGACCCCTTCATTGTTCACCATCGGCGTGAGATCACCCATCGGTGACTCACAATCTTCCTCTACCGATGGCCTTACCTCGGCCGATGCTCCTTTATCGGCGAGCCCAAAATTTTCCTCACCAACCACGTTGGTTATGCCGATCTCTTATATCGGCGAGAGTTTCACCGATGCCTATTTCGCAATGCATATTGTGCAACGTATATTGTCTTGTATATCACGACATACAAATGCGGATATACAAGCACTTAATTCCAATTCATAACCTTTTTGATTCCGGCATTTGTATATTTTCATTGTACGCGAACAGTGCCATGCATGTGAATAGTGCCATGTATATTTTGCTTGTATATTCCGCTTGTATATGAAAATATACAAGTCTGAATATACAACGATTTTTCAGTATTTGATAAGTTTTCGGGTCCGGCAATGTATATTCTGCATTGTATATTGTCGACGGTGTGACTTTTACCGACAACCTCCACATATTTACCATCTCTTCTATCGGCCCAACCTTGCCCATCAGCAAAGGTCCAAATGCTCACACTGATAGCATATGCTATGCCGATACCTGATATTGGCGAGAGTTTCACCGATATCCATCTTCCCATCCTTCCCGAAGCCTTGAATTTTGAACCATTGAACCCTGCCAAAGAGTTCGAGCGAGTGGTTCAATGCGTCGGTTCAATGATACATCCCTTATGCAAGGCAACCACATTGAACTCGACTATTAGAAGAAAATGAACCCCGTGAACCTTGAACCATTGAACCTTTGAGAAAAGGTTCAAGCGGATGGTTCAACGCTGCAATACAAAATAACAGTCCGCCCCTTAGACATTTTTGAAGACATCAAACCATTTTGAACCCCTAACCCTTTAAACCATTGAACCTTTGAGAAAAGGTTCAAGCGGATGGTTCAACGCAGCGGTTCAACCTTGTAAAAACACTTTGCCAAAGTAAATAATGGCAACTCAATAAGATAACAAAGTGCGTCGATGCACCTTCTGCAAAACAATCAAATGTGAGATACAGAGTGGAACCCAGACAAAATTGCCCATGACCTGGAACCACTAAGTATGTATTTTTCAAAATTTTAAAATGAATGCCAACAAGGAAAAAGGCAAACAACTGACTATTTATCATGCAAAACCTAATAGTACATTCTACTAAATTGATCATAACTTGCAAAATATGATGAATTTTAAGATGGTTCAAAAAGCAACCCTGGCTCATTTTTCACAAGGAATCCAACCACATCATGCAAGGGTACTAAAAATTCATTATTCTTTATTTTTAACAAGGTTTGCAAATTTGACTCTCTTTTCCCTTAACCACCAAGCAGAAGCAAAAAAGCAAAGCAATAGTAGGGGTCCTCATTTTGCTAAGGAGCAAAATGGGGCGTGTTGTGAACATCACAACAGAAACTTAGAAATTGCTAATTAATATCTCACTTTAATCCTTAAATATGCAAGAAAACCCTAATTATGAAAAATAATGATCAAATTGATAGATTCATACAAATGCTTACAGACTAAGATAAGAGATAGAGATTAATAACTAACCATTTTTTAAAGTTTGGAATTCAGAATATTCATAGATAATGCCCTAGGTGCCCAAGTCCAAGGTATAGTTTTCTTTACAGAATGTAGAACTCCTTCTGGCACTAATGATCACTGTTCCATTTCTTTTTGTCACTAGAAATGTGGACGACACTGCCCTAGATGCCCTTGTCCAAGGTAGACTGATTCTCAAGATGTGGAAGCTCCTTCAAATGTAGAATCTCATTGTAACTTTAATTCTTGCCTCTAAAATTCTGGAGGACATTGCCCTAGGCGTCCATGTCCCAAAAATGCTTTGTTTTGCTTCTTTCTTTTGGATCTTGAATCCTTGTCGTCTGCATCCTTCCTCTACAACTCAACTCTATGAAACTCGGTACCTATAACCTACAATCACAAAGGAGTGTGGTTGGGGGTTGTGGTGTTTAGAGGCTTACCTCAATCAAGGCCTAGAGAGACATTCACTTCTTCCAAACATCGTTGTCAAATAAGAGTATGTATCTCTACAGGATGAAGGAAAAATCCAAATGATAAGTGATCCAAACATAAACAAATGCCACCTTAGGAGTGTAGATCTCACATAAATGAAGGCTCTTCAATCACATGAGAAGATGAAGCCAAATCTACAATCAAAAACACACTAACAATGCTTTGCTTTGTGACAATGAACATCATGAAATCACAAATATGTTTAAAGTTCACAATCATCTTCTAGTTTACAACTAAAGTCCTAAACATGCTTATATATGCAACTAAAAACATTCCCAGCAAGAATTTCATAATTCAAACTTTTGGTGTTGGCATAGGACCTAACAACAGTCATATAACTGACACTTCAAATTAGGGCTTGACCCAAAATAGGGAAGGACTAGGGCACTGGCGCCCAAGTCCTCTCTCCCCATTTTGGTTAGGAGTCATCAAAATAGCACCCCTAGGTCCTATTTTCCATAAGACTTGATGGTTTTCTCATTGGGATTCATAATTAATATGCAATATGATCTAAATGCATTGTAAGCACCCAGGAGCTAAACCTTAAGAGAGAAAAGCCCCCAAGGGGGTATTTTCCAACATAACAATTAATAATAATTTGGTAACTCCTTGATCTCTTTCTTCATTGGTTAAAAGGACTTGGACAGTTATTCATAGATTGGTAATGAGAGATGTTTTATGCATATGATTATATGTTTTGACACTATATGGTAGAGGAATTAGCCACTTCCTGTAAGACAAGTGCTATAGGAAGATTCATTAATGCCTTAATCTTTTTTTTTAGATTTGACATTACCTATGCATTATGAGTTCCTAGATATATATGCTCTTTATTGTCACAATATCTTCTTGCTTGTCTTAGGTTGTAGGTTATTTATGTGAAGATGATTTTGCATGTTTTACTATTGGGATCTACAAGTTGTGTAGTTTAGTGGGATCTCTTTACCCACTGGTTATATTGAAGACTTGGATGTAGACTGTCAATATCCATAGATCCATTCAACTGTGTTATTACAGATTTTGTTTGTTGTCCTTGTCTTTAGTCATTTGTACATTGGCATGTTACTTTGAGATGAATAAGAATAATGAAAACTTTTAGTTTGTTGATAGTCCATTATTTAAGATGGATCCTGAAACAACTTTTGATAATCCACTCTTTGAGTCAAATAGTGGAGCCCCTCTTAATTTTAACAATACAAGAGATGTGCGGGTGGTGGAACATGCTGATGGATTGTTTCCTATAGTGAATCTAAATAGATGGGATCATCATGGGTTAATAATTAACTTTGTAGGTTTACTACAATTAATGGAGTACTATTGATGCAGGAGCACCCTTGGTTCAAGAGAAATCCTGCATAAACCAGAAACATTTGCATTCCAATTTATTTCTTTGCATTTTCCATTTTTGTTCAGTCAGTAGTAGTTTTTGTATTTTTGTCTGCATTCTACTATAGTTGCATTTTAGACCATGTGGATTTGGACTTAGCATCTAGATATATTCTTCCACATCATATCCAAAATTTAGATCATTTGGATCAGGTACCAAAAAGATATCACTATTAGAAGATCAACTATTTTTCTTAGAATAGAGCATCCTGACAATCTTAGATAATCAGTTGAAGGAGAAGACTTGCAGAGAATTTCATAACTTGTGGAGCTAAATGACACATCATTCAATGTTTTTTGGCTTATGGCCAACCTTTCCCAAGATTTGCATGCCATTCCATTCATTTTTAGTGGAGTTCTAAATGATTAGGTCCAAGCTATCTGTGTACACTCATTATAGCTTTTCATTAGAGTTTATGATCTTCCTTGGTTGACGCAGAAGAATCTTATGTTCTAGAGATGATATAAATTGATGTAATAGATACCTAGGAAAGTAGTCCTTGATAGGTGATTACATTGAGATAGTTGATATTTAGAATTCTTTGAAGGATCTTCAAAGATACATCTTGTGCATATTCTATAATTCTATGATCAGGCCTGTGAGCCCTAACTATAAGCCCACATGTTGTTGGCCAATTTGTATTTGACTTCTATGATATATTAAATGATTGAATCTGCATTATGTTTACATCTTTGAGTTGCTTTCATTGTGTTTACTCTAGTTGCACAGTCCAGATAGTTCACTTTCTAGACCCTCCTAACTATGACTGCACCAAATGGTATTAGAGGAAATGTTGAATCTTTGGGAGTGAATTGAGAGAAGTTGGCAAAGGAATTCCATAAGATCTTGTTGTGAACAGATCACTAAATCTGAGGCAAACTACCTATGTTGTCAACTAATTGCGATTGTGAGGCAGTTGTCACCTTATAGCCCAATCACTAAATTTGAGGTAGTTACACTTGATCCTAGGAAGAATTCCACCAAGGAGAATACTTGTTGTTGGTACAATGGCTAGATGAATGGATGAGATGATGGAGATGATGAAAGCATTGTGAGTTCACCTAGATGTTGTTGAAGATCAAAGAAGAGGACTTACACCTCGACCTAATGTCGAATGTGATGATGATGAAGAATTTTAATCTACTAATAAAAATGAAGTAACCCTAGGAGATGAAGAAGAAGAATCAGATCAAGTCAAGATGTTGTAAGCTATTTCAAAGATTGGGAAAATACCTAGAGTTGATGTGTCAAACTATATTGGCAATTTGAATCTCGAGGAGCTGATTGATTGGATAAATGTCTTAGAAGAATACTTTGAGTATAAAGAAATTGAAGATCCAGAGAAGGTGAAATTTGCAAAGACAAAGTTGAAAGGACATGTTGCTATATGGTGGAAAGACGTTTAGTTGGATAGAAATAGAAGAGGAAAAGAAAATATTATAAAGTTAGATAGAATGGTGACAAAATTGAAGAATCAGTTTATACCTGTTGATTATGAGTTGGAACTATTGAAGAGATTGTAAAACTTGTGACAAAAGGAGAAATCTATGAAGGAGTACACTGAAGAATTTCATACGATGATCATAAGGACAAGACATAGTGAAGCAAGAAAGGAGAAAATGGCTAGAGACATCAATGGACTGAGATTGAAAATTCAAGAAGAACTATTTTTAATGAGGATGACAACATTGGAAGATGCATATCAGTTTGCCCTGAAAGTTGAAGAAAAATTAAAGAAGAGGCATGATCAGAAACAAAGATGTAGAGGAGCTAAATTTTAGAGAGGTAGAACATTTTCTGGAGGAGAGAGATCATATGCCAAGTAGAATAGAAAAGAGAACACATTCAAGAAGGAGGATAGAGATACCAATGCATTCTGAATAGATGAAAGAACCTTCTACCATAGAAGAAACCCTAGTCCATATCGGAATGAAGGATACATAAGAGAAGGAAGAGGACCTGATAGGAGAACATTCATAGGAACCTATTTCAAATACAAAGGTGAAGGACATAGAGCATTTGAATGTAATCAAGGGAATACAAGAAAGAGGACAAAGAATAGCTGAAGAGAAACATATGTCAATAAGAACAACCTATTGGATCACCTAGTTTAGTTGGTAAACCTAAAAAAGGAGAATCACTTGTCATGGGGAGAACATTATTTCAAAAAGAGATAAATGAAGAACCACCATAGAGGAAAAGTTTGTTTAGAGGAGATGGTGACTAAGATGAAGTTGGAAAGATTGAAAAACCATAAGCCATATCAAATAGCATAGATTCAGAATGATCATAAGGTACTAGTGAGTAAATAATGTTTGATGAAATTCCATAGTGGATCTTATCATGATGAAGTATTGTGTGATATTATGCCTATGGATGTTTGTCATATATTGTTGGGTAGACCATCACATTATGACAAAAAAATTATACATGATGGGAGGGAGAATACATATACTATAACATCAAATGGGAAAAGAATTACTTTGATTCCCTTGGAAGATGATCGTAAGAGTGAAGTATGTAGAAATACTAGAATCTATTTGGTAGATGGAAGAAAATTTCTGGATGGTTTGAGACATGAGAATATGTGTTATGTTTTGATCCCTAAGAAGCCTTAAAACCTAAAGACAAAGATTGGAGAATCACAAATGGAGGAGATTACTGAGTTGCTGACAGAGTATAAAGACATCATATCAGAAAATGTTCTTGAAGGATTGCCACTAATCAGGAGTATTAGTCATCACATGGATGTTATACCTAGAGCTAGTTTTCCTAACAAAGAAGCACATAGAATGACACCGACAAAGAATGAAGAATTAAATAGATAGATACATGAGATGTTGAGAAAATGTTTGATCAGAGAAAGATTGAGTCCTTGTGTAGTACCTGCAATGCTAGCACTGAAGAAATATAGAGAAGAAAGAATGTGTATAGACTTTAGAGAAATCAATAAGATCATAGTTAAGTATAGATTCCCTTTACCTAGGACAGATGATATTACAGTTTGTTTGAGTGGAGCAAAATATTTTACAAAGATAGACATGAAGAGTGGATACCATCAGATCAAAATAAAAGAAGGTGATGAATGGAAGCCTGCTTTTAAGACAAATGAAGGACTGTATAAGTGGTTAGTGATGCCTTTTAGATTGACAAATGCACTGAGTACTTTCATGAGATTGATGAATGAGGTTTTGAAGAAATCCTTGGGCAATTTTTTTAATGTATATTTGGATGACATTCTAATTTTTAGTAAGACAAAATAAGAACATTTGTGGCACTTGAGACAAGTAATGCAGAGGTTGAGAGAAGAGAAATTGCTGATAAACATCGAGAAATGTAGTTTCATGAAAGAAGAATTGGTATATTTGGGATTTGTGATTTTTGCAGAAGGATTGAACATGGACCCTGAGAAAGTGAGAGCAATTTTTGAGTGGCCTACACTGGGGAGCATTAGAGAAGTCAGATCATTTCATGGATTAGATAATTTCTACCAAAAGTTCTTTAGAAATTTCAGTTCAGTATGTAACCCTATGATAAAGACAATGAGAGGTGATAGAAAAGACTTTAAGTGGACATTAGGAGTAGATAGGAGTTTTGAATTGTTGAAGTAGAAAGTGACAGAGTAACCTATGTTGGCATTACCGAATTTCAATAAGGTATTTCAAGTAGATTGTGATACAAGTGGAAATGCAATTGGAGTAGTCTTAAGTAAAGAAGGTAGACATGTAGCATATTTTAGTGAGAAGTTGAATGATGCAAGGAGAACATATTTAGTTTATGATCAAGAGTTCTATGCCATAATTCAAGCCCTAAAGAAGTGGAGACATTAGTTGTTGCCTAAGGAGTTTGTGTTGTATACACATCATCAAGCTTTGTAGTATCTGAATAATCAAGGAAACTTGAATCAAAGACATATGAGATGGGTAGAGTTCATGCAAAGTTACACTTTTGTGTTGAAGCATAGGAGTGGAAGATCAAACAAAGTTACAGATGCATTGAGTAGGAGAAGGAACTTGTTGACAGAGATGAGAGTTGAAGTATTTGGATTTGAAGAATTAAAGAACATGTATGAAGAAGATCTTGATTTTGCAAAACCTTGGAAAGCATGTAAGGAACCTGTTGTGATAGATAGGTTTAAGTGGCTAGATTATTTCATTCAGGAAGACATTTTGTTTAGAGGAAACTAATTATGCATACCTAAGAGTTCAATGAGAGACAATTTGATCAAGGAGAAACATAGTGGTGGATTGGCAGGACATTTTGGCATTGATAAGACAGTAACCTTGGTAAGTGAAAATTACTTTTGGCCTTATATACATAAGGATGTTAGGAAATTTGTACAGAGTTGTAGAGTTTGTCAAGTAGCAAAAGGGAGTAGTTAGAATACTAGTTTGTACAAAAAATTGACAGTACCGGAAAGACCTTGGCAAGACATAAGCATGGATTTCATAATGGTATTGTCAAAGACATAGAGGGGACATGATTCTATATTTGTAGTAGTGGACAAATTTTCAAAGATGGCACATTTCATACCTTGTAAGAAGACAACTAATGCAGTGAATGTAGCTGACCTATTTTTCAAGGAGATTGTGAGATTGCATGGATTACCTAAGAGCATAATTTTAGATACAAATACAAGATTTCTTGGATACTTTTGGAAGACACTTTGGAATAAGATGAAGATAGATTTGAAGTTCAATTCAACATTTCATCCATAGATTGATGGATAGATAGAGGTAGTGAATAGGAGTTTGGAAAACTTATTGAGATGTTTGGTTTAAGAGAAGGCATGAAATTGGGATTTGATTCTTTCACAAGTAGAGTTTGCATATAATAATTCAATGAAGGAAGAACACCATTTGAGATTGTGATAGGACCTAACCCTAGAGGGGTAGTAGAGTTGAGAGACATCAGTATGGAAGAGAAGAGGACTATAGAAGCAGAAGAATTTGCATGACACATGGAGACAACGCATAATCAGGTGAAGAAGCATTTGGAGGTGATGAACAATAAGTATAAGGAGCATGCAAATGAGAATAGAAGACATAAATAATTTTTAGTGGGAGATGAAGTGATGGTGTACTTGATAAAATAAAGATTTCCCATTGGGGCATAAAACAAGTTGAAGATGAAGAAGTTTGGACCATGTAGGATACTCAGGAAGTTTAATTTAGGAAATGCATAAGAACTAGAGTTATTGGAGACATTGGACATATCACCTATTTTCAACATTGCAGACCTATATCAGTATCATGAAATAGAGTTTTGTGACATCCTTGAAGAAGAGTTGAAGAATAAGTTACCACAACAAGCACCAGAGAAGATTGAAGACATATTGGACAATAGAGTTACATGCACCACCAGAGGTAAGCAATATAAAGAATATCTTGTGAAGTGGAAAGGCATACCAGAAGAAGACTCATCTTGGATTTCTTAAGTTGAGGTGGACTGTCTTGGTTTTCCTCTAGCCCCAACAAAGTGAGGGACTCACTTTTTCAACAACCCTAGATGTCTCTGATGTAGGAACATCCCTAGTTGAAGAGAAATCTTGCATCAACCAAAAAACATTAGATTTTAGTTTGTTTCTTTGTATTTTCCAATTCAGTTAGTAGTAGTTTCTGTATTTTGGTTTGCATTTTACTGTAGTTGCATTTCAAACCCTATGAAACTAGACTTAGAATATAGATACATTCTTGCACATCATATCTAAAATTAAAATCATTTGGATCAGTTACCAGAAAGATATCGCTATCAGAAGATCGACTATTTTTCTCAAAATAGAGCATCCAGATAGTTTTAGACAATCAGTTGATAGAGAAGACTTGTGGAGCATTTCATGACTTACAGATCTAAATGACACATCAATCAATGTTGTTTGGATTGTTGCCAACCTTCCCAAAGAACTGCACACCATTCCATTCATTTGCAGAGGAGTTCTATATCATTAGGTTCAACCTATCCGTGTACACACATTATAACTCTTCATTGGAGTTTATGATCTTCCTTGGCCAATACAGAGAAATCTTATGTTCTAGAGATGATATAAATTGATGTAATAGATACCTAGGAAAGTAGTCCTTGATATGGAATTACATAGAGATAGTTGATAGTTAGAATTCTTGCTAAGGAGCTTCAAAGCTACATCTTGTGCATATTATGTAATTTTGTGATTAGGTTTGTGAGCCCTAATTGTAAGCCCGCATGTTACTAGCCAATTTGTATTTGACTTCTATGATATATTAAATGACTAAATCTGCATTTGCTTTACATCTTTGAGTTTCTTCCATTGTGTTTACTCCAGCTGCACAGTCTAGACAGTTCACTTTGTGGACCCTCCTTACCGTGACTGCACCAAGTATATTGGTGTTGTGGAGACTATTGGCATTAATGTTTCAAGCATCATCAGATACACTCTAGGTGAAGTTCACATGAGGTTCAAAGTAGCACAACATCAACATGGTGGATTTTCTTTTGGGATAAGTATCTACACAAGGAACCATCTTAGTGGGCTCTTGGTGATGAATGATTGCATAAGAAGCATACCATGGAAGGTCATCTCTTTTTGCAATCATATCATGAGTTCACTTAAACTTTTGCAATTAGATTGGAAGGAGATAATAAGTAGATTTTGGATTTGTTCTGTGTTGCTAATTTTTTTGAGGATGTTTTCAGCCACTTGTGCTAGATATGAAAAATTGATTTGGGATTTGATCATTCATGAGGCACTTGGAGAGCTTTCTTATGATAAGTCTCATCATATTGATGACTTCTTGGTAGATTTCTAGCTACCCTATTTTAGAGAATTTTGATGTTGACACTTGCCTTTTGTCGACATGAACTTGGGGAAATGGAATTTCAATAGAACTATGACATTAGGTATGGAAGCATTGAAATGGTGATTGAAATTGATTCACTAATGTCTGTATTGTGGTTGGACTATGATGAAGGGTTTGGAAGTGAGCATGATGGCATTAGTGCTTCAAACCTAGCTTATGGAGTACTACTTCATACATTGATAGGAGTTGGTTGTGCTATTCCATGGGGGTATGGATTTCTTGAGGATGGTAGTTGTTTGAGAGTCTAAAGGAGAGTTGCATCTTCTTCTCATCATGGGAGAATGGTATTGGATTGATACTCTATCATCATATGACTCTGGTAATACTATTGGCATCCACATAGGTTTGATTTTAAGTCATGAGGTTGCTGACCTATTCTACAATGACAACTTAGGAGGAGTTGTCATACCTTCTTTCTCCTATGTTGGGTATTCTTCCCATCCATGGGAGAGTTATAGGAGTTGGATAATGGTTTTGTGATTGTAGCACCTTGAGATGTTTCCATCTCTTCTTGTTTGATAGATGTAATGACATGGTGATTTGGGATCCAAGTGGTGGCATGTGTGACACATCACTTCATTGGGATCGTGATGAGTTTCTTTACAACTCATGAAGCATTGAAGTTAATCCTGATAGTGTGGACTAGTGCAAGCTTGACAACATGAGGTCGTGTTTCAGAGTTCACATTCTTCATCATGTGTTGATAGGCATGGTTTTCTTTAGGGCTTAGGTTTGGCATGGTGTTTGGTCCTTGTTGGACTTAGAACTCATTAAGTGTAGAGCTTCTAGAGACATGGAGATTTATGTTGAGAGCATTGCATCCCTTGGAGGATGGAGTTGAGTTGAGTTCGAGTGTGTAGCATTTTCATAGTAGGAGCTCACTTCACAGGGCATTCTCCATATTCTTCTTGGGAGTTGTAACCATAGGTTGACAATTTGTATGATCATCAGACATTTGTTTGGATGGAGATACTTTCCATTTGATGGTATGTTGTAGGATATAGGTTTGTCATCGCTTGAGGACAAGCAATCTTGGGAAGGGAGGATAGACATGTCCCTTTTTCTAGATTGTTCACCAAGAAGATAAAAGGCTTTTAATTTAAATATTTAATTTGAATTTCAATATTGAATTATGCTTAAGGTGGTTGATTAATTTGAATTTAAATTGCTTGTGGTGCCAAAATACTTGAAGAAAAGTTGACCAAGATAACATTGCTAAGGTTGGCCCAGTGTTGATGAAAGGCAAGTCAGCCTAGGATAGTTTTAGTTTGGCTCTAAATTAAATTAAGGATTTTTAAATGAAATTTAAGTGCCTAATGCAAGGGAAGGTTGGCCTAAGTTGGCCCTAAAAGGATTTAAATCATTTGAGCACTAAAATTCAATAAAGTCAACCATAAAAATTAATAAACAACAGTTCTGTTATGCTAGTCAGCCAACAATGGAAAAGAAGGATTTTCATGTATAAAAAGGAGGTCATGGTATCATTTGGAATCATATTTATGTATGTAAACTTTACATTTTGTCTACAATTTTATTGTAACTCATTCCAAGGATGAAAACCCTTGTGAATTGAAGGTTTATTGGATGAAAACCAAGCTACATCTTGGAGGCAGATTCATACAAAATTCGTATTTTCACTTCATTGGAGATTTGTTTGACCTTCATTGACCCATCACTCAAATTTGGTTGTAGACCTTAATAAATATTTCATTGAAGATCTTTCATTGCAGATTTGTATATCATTATTGAGGATTTTGTTGAAGATCTTTGTGGAGTAGAAGACATTATTTATAGAACATTTTTGTGAGAATATTGGATCAGCTAGAAGCACCAATTGCAAGGTATCGTGGAAGACATTGTTGATTGATCATCATTGAGTGAGTGCTAACCTAGAAGGATTTGAGCACTAAACCATATTCAGTTTGGAGATATTTGAAATTAGATTTCTATATCAGTATTGATGTAGATGTTGTTGAGGATATTGAAGACCTTTTATCATCCAATTTGGCAATTTGAAGGAAGCACCATTGATAGAAGACCTTGAGTGCAATTTTCTTGAGGAGATCGTGACTATTTGTTGCATGTTCATTAAAGATTTGTTGTAGATTTCCATATCAGATGATCTAAACCCTAGCCACTACCATTTCATGTTCACATCTTACAATTTACTTGGATCATTGGACCTAGAGAGGAAACACCTTTTGTTGGAAAGCATCATCATCATTGTAACTTCATTTTCCATCAAAAAAAGATTATCTAACTACTGATCTATGGACAACATATTCAACTACCTACAGGAGATGGTAGCATGGTAGCTATGTGGAGGGAGAACACATTTTTCTACAATAGATATGCCCTTTCAGCCTAAGATTTTTCCTAGTGAGGAAGAAGAGGAAGAGAGTGTTGAGATTGAAGAAGAACAATATTTTTGTAGAGGAATTAACTACCATATGTGAAGACTATGATGCCCTACCTAACATGATCAAAAGAATGATAAAAATCAACCAATTCATGAGTGAAAGGAAGGATAGGAAAAGAACAAAAGGAGGACAAAGACCTACGAGACCAACAAAACAAATCAAGGTATATTAAGATGCATTAAGTTCTTGACTCTCTTTTTTGTTGTTGGAGGGAACATCTTATATCTACAAGATCTAGGGTAATTGGATCAATCTTAGAATATAAAGTATCAAAATACTGGTCTTTTGACCTGGTAGATTTTATTACCTTAGGAGATGACGGAGATGAATGTCTCTTCCATTGTGGATGTTTATAGCCATGAAAAAAATGATCTAGTAGGAGTGTTGAGAGATTGATGGAAGTTTTATGTGTTGGTAACATGAGATGAATGGAGAGACTAATGGATATTGAAGAGCATGGAAGTGTATAGTGTTGTCATTGATGGCAACCCATTATAGAGATGCAGTAGTGTTGGTCTAGAATAGACCAAAGTACCAATTGTTCTACAAATTTGTTTAAGTCGTAGAGTACTATCTTTAGTGTTTAGTGAATCAATTTTTGGGAACACATTTTTCCACTATGAAGAATCTTGTCATGCGGTTATGAGGTAATTTTGGTACATGTTGATGGAGTTTAAATCTAAAGTTTCAAGGCTTGAAGTTCTCCACAGTTGAAGATAGATTTGACAGAGTATCAGACTTTGTAATGATAGTATAATGACAGTATTAGTGGTATGTTCGAATGTTCTTCATTCCAGTACAAAAGAATATTTTACTATGTGGTTTTGAGAATTAGCTTATGGATATCAAATATATGTGTTCTCTACGTGGCAAGCACTTTGAGGTTGTGTAGAGTTGATCTATGTATGGAGAAAAATTATGGGAGTAATTATAGGTTATGTTAACCTATCTTAATGTGTTGCATGCTTGATTCTCTCCACAAAGCATGTAGAATCTAGTTTTATGCTAACATGTCAAGAAGTCACATGGTACATCTATTATGCTGACCTATTTGATGTTTTTCTTGATTGCAATATAAAAAGAAGATTGATTTGTTGTGTGGAGTATATGTGGATGCGAGGCAGCTAAGTGTGTGTGTATGCAAAATCTGATGTAGAGAAAGGCAAGATATGATTGTGGTGAAGATGAAGTGTGCTAAGTTAGTATTTTAAGCTTCAATGGAATTGTATCTTCAACATAAGTCAGATACATTACTAATAGTTCATATTTGGCAATGAGCACCTCCTTCTATGTCTTTCTATTCAAGATAGTGAGTCCTTTTGCAGTGAACCACCTATAGTGAGAACTTCTCTTTTGGACAGCGAGTCCACCATTTTCTATCAAACTTGTAACTAGTTGCATTATAATAAATTGTGAGCTAATCCTCACTACAGTTTTTCTATCTTTGGATTTTCCATGTAAAAATATGGTGTTCATGTGTTATGTGTTGATGGTTGCTTTCATACTTTCCTTATTGCAAATTAAATATACTATGTGGAATGAATATTTAAATGCTTAAGTGGTTTCAGAGAATACTGATTCACCCCCTCTTAGTATTCTAAGTGTTTAACAATTGGTATTAGATCCTAGTTCCTTGGAAGAAGCTTAATCACTTGAGGAAGATCTTGAAGTGTGAACACATGGCGACTAGGAGATATCCTATCCCTTTGGAAGAAATTCTTGCTATTGGATTTACTAAAGAAGACTACAGAGTTGATATGAATGGAGAACTCAAATCAACCCTTGAAGATCTGGAAGAAAATATTAAGGAAGCAGATGAATGCATCAAGAAGTTAAGAGGGCAAGATAAGAAGTTCAAAGAAAGATACAAGGAATTAAATGAACAAATTAATCAATCAAATGAGACAATCAACAGTCCAAAAATGCAAATTGAGGAAGGAAAAAGAATGGAATAATGCCTAAATGTAAAATTGAAAGGCAAATTTGAAGAATGTTCAAAGGCTTGAATAAGAAATTGTGGTCCTAAGGATAGAGTTGGAGAAAGAAATGAATCAAGAAGAGAAATTGAAGAAGAGTTACATCTTATTTGATGAAATGATTTCAAATAGAAAGGCTCCTAAGGATAAAGAAGGATTAGGATTTGAAAAGTGTGAAATTTCAAAGCCAAATTAGGCTTCAAACAATGCTAAGAAGAAGAACAATAACCAAAAGAAGATTGAAGACAAGAAGAGTAATAACAAACATGTCTAGAACCAAAATAAAATTTTCAAAAGGTACTCTAGTTATTGTTACTCTTGCAATAAATTTGGACATAAGGCCATGGAATGTAGAAGCAGAATGAATTAGAATGTTTAATCATTTTTCGATCAGTGTTTTACATGCCAAAGATTTGGCCATAGAGCTAGTGCATGTAGAAATTAGATGATGAATGGTTACAATAATGGTATGATGTTTTCACCTTTAAATGATTATTTCTATACATGCAATGGATTTGGGCATAAGGCTAATCAATGTAGATCCATAATGAATGGAAGTAAGCTTGTTCAATATGCCAGATGTTACAAATGCAATAAAATAGGACAAATTGCTAAGTCTTGTAGAAGTAAGAATGTGAAGGTTGATCTGGTAAAGAAGAGTGATCTAGTGAAGAATGTGGATCTAGTAGAGATTAAGAAAGAAATGAACAAGGTCTAGAAAAAGAAAGAAGAAAATGAAGTGAAGGATAAGGTTGTGCTAGCCTCTACTGAAAATGTTTCCTCTAGAAACTAAGTAGAAAGCTTTGGCTTAGGGGGATTGTTACTAGACAGTGTTTAAGCCCCTACCAAAGGTATGGGGCTGATGCCTTCACCACATGTATATGAGACGTAGGTTGATATGCTTGACCTATTGGAGAAGACACTGGTGGAAAATGTCATGTTGCAGAAGTTTGCAGAGTAGTTGAAGGTCATTGTGTATTATAGTTAGGGTTTGACAACTTTATAAATTTGAGCATTGAATACAGTTTAGAAAAGGTTTATAAGTAATTTAACTTAGCAAACAATTATTTGTAAATGAGCATTCAAAGATAGAAGGGAAGTGAAAGATCAGGGCAAAGCTTTTCAGAATCCTTGCCCATGAAACCCTAATCGAAAGTGATCAAAAGGTATTTATAGACTTCTATCTTGCCCTAAGTTTTTAGAAGTATTTTGAAAATATTTACCCCATAAGTTATAGAGGTTATGGATGAACCCTATCCAAAGTTCAAATCACATCCCTTTAAAACCATGGAGACCAATTCAAATGGTGTTTTTTTGAATATTCCATATGGTGTAATGCATATAGAGGATGTGAGGATCTATATCCACACAGATGTGGAAGAGTATAATCATGAAAAAATGGGAGAAGTGTGGGTAAATAAGTTAACTAATGATTATTTTGAGTTGAAACCCAAATTTAAGGATTTGATAGAGAAGAAACTAGATGTGTGGAAGAATTTCCCTATTATCTGTTATGAGGATGCTTGGGTTAAGTACGTGTTGAGACGCATTCATGACAAGTTTATGTGGTTGGACCTGCCACACATGATCAACAAGGAATCTATTAGGGTTGTGACAAGAATATGCTCCACTAGAACAGTTTCGACACTAAAATCTGTAAAGAATGATGTAGTAATGAAGCTCACCCATGCAAAATTTGACAAACATGCCCTAACAGTAAATGATATTGAAGATCATGTAGTAAAGTATGTTGCTATGATGATTGGATACAAGATATACTTAACAAATAGAGAGAATTTAGTCTCTACAACTACTATTATCACAACATATGAGATGGTGAAGCATGGTGTAGATTATGATTTATGTGAATTACTGAGAGCATAATTGTTAGAGAACATGTAAAAGACCAATGACTCTAAGTACCCTTTCAAATTTGGTACTCTGATTATTTTCTTATTGTTTTACTTTCTTAGAGATATTCCCAGTTCAAAGACTATTGTGTGGTTGGGTCATATTCCAATTGTAGTGCAAATTAGAGATCACTTAAGGAGATTGGGTAAATTGGAAACTCAAAAAGCTACATTATGGGGTTTCTTCAAGACATTTCAAGAGAACATGCAAGAAAGGGAAATAATTCCAAAAGGTGTTGTTGGGAAGTACAAGAATAATATTATCTTTATGGTTAGCAAAGATGAGTGCTATATGGAATTCATGAAACTTAAAAGAATTTGGATTCTAGAAATGGGATATGAAGTCACATAAGACATAATCATAAGACTTGCAAACCTAATGTTGAGTGACCCAATAGATCCCTCTACAAAAATATTTGGAACTTTTGAAGAGAAATCCAGTGAAGTACACTTGAAGCACAAGGAAAAGGAAATAAAGAAAAATGTTGAGAAGATGAGGACTAAGTTAGAGGATATAGTTTCACCAAAGAGCCCTATGGAGAAATCCAAAGGCAAATATGTCCTACCAGAAGGGTCTCCCAACACAGGAAGGTTATCTAGGACCTCTACCTCCTCTCCTACTATTCTAAAAGCCTCTAGAGCTACACCTTAAGCAAGTTCAGAGAAAAAAATTATATCCAGTGCCTCTATATATCAACAGCCTCCTAAAAAGAGAACAATGAAAGAAAAGGACACAAGAGAAAAGTACACAATTTGTGATGATGAAGACCAAGAGGAAGAGGAAGGACCTAATTTGGTTTAGAAGAAGAAGAGAATGTCTCAACCCTCCAGAGAAGAGACAAGTACAAAGAAATAAAGAATTGACATTACTAAAACATAAAGTGAAAAAGACGTTGAGAAGGAAAAGGATTTATACTTGAGAAAAGAGAAATACAATTTGGTAAAAAAGAAAAGTCTCCTAAGGGTATAGGCAAGGAGAAGAAGGACAACACTCCTCCAGTAAGGGAACATGATCCTCTAAAATTAGATGCATTATTTAATAATATTTTTGAATTTGATTGTTTGAAAGAGACAACAAAAATGTATTCTAAATCAAATAATGAGGATAAATCTTCCATTGAAGAAGCTATGGTAAAACACATAGTTATATTTAATACTGCTACGAATGACATTGAGAGTCAACTTCTGGATGACTTGAAAGAAGTCTTGAATGCAAGAATATAAATGGTGGTTGAGGAAGATGCAAATATTAGGACTTTTGTCTTGGAGAATGTTGGTTCCTCCCTCACCGATGAAGATAGAGCCAAATTAGCTCAAATTTATAATGGAGAATTTAGAACAAAATAGAGAGTTAGCACTCTGATGAGTAGGGACAAGGAAGACATAGAAAGATTAAAGAATGAAACAATGCAAAATGTTGTAGATCTAGCTCTGGATTTGATCAAAGAAAGTGAAATGTAGCATGATGTATTAGTCCTGAAATTCAATGTGCCTACTGCTTGAGATAATGTTCTAGAAAATGTTATTATAGATAACTTCACTTCTCTTGTAAAGAAAAATATTATTTTAGGAGATAAAAATGATAATTTTAAGACTGCTCTGGACAAGGAAAATGATCAAGTGGAACAAGAACTACCTCTTGCAGACATACAAAAGATTACAGAGTAGAAGGAAATAGAAAAACAAGAGAACTTGGAGAAATCTGAGGAACAAAAGAATGAAATCTTGCCCCCTCCAGAAGATTAGAAGAATGTAAAGAAAGAGAGAGCTGGTCAATATTGTGTGTAGCACCCCTCCATTCTCACCTTGGATGTGCAGGTAGTTTGGCTAAGGAACCTGATGATGAGGATGGAACAAGAGCTTCTGTTAATACTTTTGGGGGCATGATGCATATTGTTATTATGCAGAGATTTATTTGGATAAGGTGATGCAGTAGTATGTTGTTAGGATAGGTGGAAAGGGTGGCATCATACCATTGGACGTACGGGTGACATACGAGTATGAGATATGATTGCTAGAGTCCCTTCCCTAGTGCTTTGGCTATTATGTACATGTGCTCTAACTTGTATGTTTGAGTGAATAGGTACCAGGCATCGACTCCACCTAAATTGGCAGGTTTGAGCGTGCCTTGCACCCAATGGAAGTAGTTGACCGGAGATAGCACTTGGTCCCCCACCCTAACCATCATCCTCGAAGAGGATGAGTACCTAGTTTGATACCTTGTCAAGTACTATCAGTGGCCAGTCAGTGTTGCTTGAAGTTTTGCCTTTTGACCCTGGTTAGTGGTTAGGTAATTGTTTTGGCTTTTGGTTTAATTTGTCTGATAATATACCTTGGTTATCTTATGCATTAAAATGGATTGATAAATAATATATATAATCCTAGTTGATAATAAAATAAAATTATAGTGTAATATTATAATTAAGAAATAATAATAAAATAGTAAATAAATATAATATTGTGAAGTTGGTTATATAATTAATTATAATATGTGAGTGAGTGTGAGTAAATGGTTTTACCCGTTTGTGTAAAATTATTTATTGTGTGTATGTTTAAATTATGTTGGTTGCATATATTTTATTTATTTTTAATAAGGGTTAGTAGGTAGTTAGTCGGGGTAGTTGTAAATTTATTTTGTAAGGAGTGGAAAAAATAACTTCCCTCCCTTCATTATTTATTAAATGGGGAGGGGGAATTTTGATCGGGAGAATTTGGGGGCTTTTTAATCTTTTTGGAAATTACTTTATTGGGAACACTGTGCATTATAAATTTCCATGGAGTTTTTTTTTAAGAGGTGGCTGCAATATTTTAGACCCGAAGAACAGAAGTTAATTGAATGGTAAGTGCATTATATTTTATAGATTTTGTCACCAATTTTTACTTATGTTTTCTACACAATGAAATTTAAATTATTATCTTTTCATTGTTGTTTATAATTATATTTTGTTAGGGTTTAATATAGTGCTATAAAATAATATTTTATACTATCTTTTAAATTTACATCACTCTATTTTATTTACAAGTTTGGTACAATATTTTATATTTTATAAAGGCTATTTCCAACACTACATTTTATTTATTGTAAAGCTGGTATAAAATATACTATTAGGGTAAAATATACTATTTTATTAGGGTTTATTTTCAGTACTATATTGTCATGTCCCCATATTAAAGCCTTGTTTAAATTGAAGATTTAAACAATATATTTAATTACACATAAATATTAATAATTAAATATTAATAAGTTATATAATATATTATCATATTACATGAATATAAATATCAAATATTATTATTATTATACTCATAAGATATTAATAGATATAAATATTATTATAATATATATTATTAATATGAATTAATTAATTAAATAATATATATATTAGATATTAATATTATGTATGTGACTCTTTGAAGAGTCACCATTCTTCGTAAGAGGCAAAATGGAACACATATAATATAAATAGCAGCAGCAAGGAAGGAAAGGGGATCAGATTTGGGGGATATAAGAAAATAAGGAAGTCTAAAGTAAGCAAACAGAAGTCTTTAAATATGAAAGTCAGAAAGTATGGAATAACAGTAGCTTGCATTTAATTTAAGAGGAAGTATTATAAATATATGGGAAATAAATAAAAAAAGGAATATCGGCATTATAAATAAATATAATTAAATCCGCATTAATATATATATATATATATATATATATATATATATATATATATATATATATATATATATATATATATATATTTCTGAGTCATAAGTAGGAAAGATATCATAAATACATATAGGGAGGAATTATTCAAGTAAATATATATATACAATAATATTAATAGCATATATAATAATATAATATAGAGATATTATTAATATTATAACAAATACTATAATATATAAATATTAAAGAATAGGCGAAAGAGAATAGAATCCAGTGAGCAGATTCAACAAGACAAGCAGCATAAAGAGGTACGTGCACTTTCCTTTATTAATAGGTTAGGTAATATAAATGTTGTAGATGAATAATATGAATATAAATAAATGAATACTGCTTATATCAACATAATAATAATTGGAATATATTACCATCATTGATGTATATACATTCATTATGTATAAGTATGCATACATAATAGGTATAATAATATGAGAATAAATAGGAGTGTAGAAATAAGGTAAATCTACTTACATATATGAAAATGGATATAAATATGAATATGAAAGTGAATATAAAAATTATTATGAATATGAAATGGGATTATGAGATCATAAGCATAAGGACATAAGTTTGAAAGGATTTTTAACTATGTACTTATCAATTAAATCAAGCTTTTAGTGATGAATAAATATATTGGTCAGTGGATTGATTACTTCTTATAGATAAGTCATTGAGAGTTGGGGACATTTAAAATAAATAAATAAATTACATTATGTCTAATTATAAACTTTGTTAGGAATAAGTAGTTATAACGTTTCTTATACCATTTAAACAATGTTTTGTTTATTTTGATTTCTCATTAAATGTTCATGAGATTCAGTTAGGAATAAATGGAAAGGTTATATTCTTTACGTAAAATAAATTATTTATAGATGACAATTGAAATGTATTTTTCTAGTTAGAATTTACAATATACCAGTTGCAGAGAAATTAAAACCATACAACAACTCTAGAGACTTAAGTTCCAAATTAAGGCTTAGTTGATGTTTTAATTGAGTAGAGTCATGTATAGGTAAGAATAGTAAGTAGTTAATCTTAATTAGATTTTAATTAATTATGAATTATCTTTTTATATGCTATCTTTGAATAAAGAGACAAAGAGTTATCATAGAAGGATCTCATGTTTAGAATATAGGATTTTCTTAATTTTTTGTTATAATGAAAGTTGGCTCTTTGTGTTAAGTAAGAATAGATTATTGTGAAATAATTACATATAGGTAATTGTCTTTTATGTTTACTATCTACTTACTCTGTGCATAGAATTATGAAATTGGTCTATTCTAAAATTGAGATTGGATAATAACCAAGTTACAATCTTATATTGATAACTTTGTTATGATAAATTCTCTGTAGTAACCAATGTATCTAGACTATTGGATTAAATGTTCATGCTTTGTTATAGTGGGATGTAAGTTCTGTGTCATTGGGAAGTTGGATTGTAGAGGCTAAGAAGGGTGTAGTTGTGTGTATGGTCCTTGTGATATGTAACCCTAAAATGTTGTCTCCTCTTCTGACATGAACTCATTTAATTGTAATGAACATTCAAAGATGATTAATGCCTTATTTGGTGTATGGATTATGTGGTTATGATGGTTGTGCAAGATGGTCAATGCCTTGCCCAGTGTAGGGTTTACTAGTTGCAAAGTAGGGGGAGTGGCTCTCAATGGGGGCCGGAACCCATAGTGGTGTCCAGGACAACCCATTGAAGGGTTTCTTAATCCAGTGATAACATTAATAATGAAATAGGGGAATGGGTAGAATTCACATTAATCAAGATAATGTATGCCTCACTCGTGGCTCAAATGGTCATTTAGGCTTGAGATGAGATGAGAAGGCCTGGAATGGTAAGATCAACTACCTTGTCCCCATGAAAGGTACATTGATTTTGCATGAGTTTGTATGGGGACCGGGGATTGGGAGAGGCTGCCAAGATAACCCAAAGATGGGAGTCGGGGCCTAGTGAAGTCCACCAGGACAACCCATATCAATCCATGTGATGACACTCCTCCCTATTGCAGCCTAGCACTCCCTAGTTGTATTTCCTTCCTCAATTGCGTAAGTGCCTCTGGAAGTGCAGTTAAGTATGTCAGTGATGTTTATTGTGGACAGTTTGATAATTGGTGTCATGTATAACCCTACTGCTTGTGTTAGTCTATTGTTCTCCTTACTATCTGTGAGTGTGGGATCTTGTGTTATCTCCTAGCTCGGGGGGTGGACCTTAGGGTTCCACATGGTCGGGTGGAAGAACTTTTATATCCATTGGTTTTTCTCTTGGCGATGTTCGTGGGTGAGGAGGATGTATCTTGTGCATTAGATATTAGATCTTGTACCAGTTTGAGGAAGATGATTATGCATACTCATGGTCTAGCCTTGTGTGACAGTCAATTCATAATGTATGTATTCAGAAAGGTGATAATGTAATCAATGTAATGAATTACTCATGTGTATAGGAATTTGTACATTCACATGTAATCCTGATCATGTCGATTATTCATCTGATGTTATGATATGGAGATGTATATGTTTATTCATTTAATGCTATAGGTTTAGAATGATCTACTAATCTTAGTTAATAATGTATGTTGAATTATGTTAATTGATTTGGCAAGTAATGCAACCATGAAATCTTAGAGGACAAGTTGTTAGTTCAAATGATGTGTATAGATGTGTTAACATTACTTTGTTATCTTATTCATATAAAAAAAAAATTATCTTGCTTTGCATAGCATAGATATGTTGTTCTCTAAGGTGTTCATGGCGGGGCATTACATTGTGGGGAGAAAGAAAAAGAGAAAAAGGTTGATGAATCCTCTAGTGAACTTGGAGATTCTTTGAAAAATCTATTGGATATGCAGTTTTAGTTTCAACTAGTGGTGTCAGCATAGTTGCTACAAGTCCCTATATAGCAAGCACAGGTGGACATGGAAAATTTTTTTTTCCTTGCATAAATTGCAACCTGGTGATGTATTTCATGCCTCTGCAAGAAAGGGGCATACAAACTCATCAAAAGGGTCCTGAAATGATTGACGAAGTAGTAAAAATATGAAAAGCTAGCCTTCCCAGTATAAATGTTGATAACTCTCTATTTAGTGTAGAGCAACTGAGGCTACTAATTGATTCCTTTAAGGAATATTCTATTGTGTTAGATTAGAAATTTGAAAAGGAAATAAATGAGAAGATAAATGAAAAAAAGATTAGCAGATGTTTCCAACAAATACACTATTTCACATGCTAAGTTGCAAAGTAACTTAAAAGATATTCAAGATTATTTTGGAGAAGCAAAAGCCTTATTTCAAATTTGTTTGACATGGCCTATTTTAAGTAAGAGCATAAAGGACCACATGGACTCAATGGAGTCTCATATTGCTAACACTTCTATGTTTATGATGCGATGGGAGATGCAGATGGAACAACAAGGTTAGTGATTTAGAATCTACATGGATAGTTCTTTCAGCTACAAGAGGAAAAAGAGAACATAATAATGCAGTATTGTAATCTCTGAGACATAGTAAGTGCAGGGCTTACCTCTTTGATTAGAATTCGGATTGATGCGGAGAAAATGCTACAATAGAATCTGATACCTGATTCTCCAGATGAAGGTGAAGAAATCTATGTGAATCTTGGGAATTAGTGTGGATTACTTGCCTTTGCTAAGAAGGAGTGGGAGATAGCTAAGAAGGATCTAGAGGCACACCTTGAAAAATTAAAGGAATCTAATCAAAGCATTTTGGCCTCCTCAAGCTAAGTTGTACATTTTTTATCTACACTAATAACTTTCCTTATTATAATATACATATATGGAGTATATTTTGATAACATTGTGAAAAGGACACTCTCAAATATTGAGTATAAAAATAAAGAAGTAAAGGGGAGTCAGTCTCATGTACATATAGACATATTCTATAGGGGGAGAACTATACATGTCACCTAAAAGATTGATATTAAGGACCCCTTTGCCCTTGATGTCAAAGGGGGAGAGGATTACAGAGGTTTGAGTAGTGTTTACATCAATGACAAAGGGGGTGATTGTTGAGAGATTGATGGAAGTTCTGTGTTGGCAACATGAGCTGAATAGAGAGATTGATGGATATTGAAGAGCATGTTAGTGTATGGTGTTGTCATTGATGATAACCCATTATAGAGATGCAGAGTGTTGGTCCAAAAAGGACCAAAGTACCAATTGTTCTACAAATTTTTCTAAGTCCTGGAATACTATCTTTAGTGTTTAGTGAACCAATTTTTGGGTTTCCATTGCTCTGCTATGAAGAATCATGTCATGTAGTTCTGAGGTAATTTTGGTACATATTGATGGAGTCTAAATCCAAAGTTTCAAGGCTTGAAGTCCTCTGTAGTTGAAGATACATTTGATAGAGTATTCAACTCTGTAATGACAATATAATGGTAGTATTAGTGGTATCTTGGAATGCTCCACATTCCACCATAGAAGAATATTTTCTATGTGGTTTTGAGAATAAGCTTATAGATATCAGAGATATGTGTTCTCCAAGTGGAGAGCACTTTGGTGGTCTATGCGTTGAGTTGTCAGCAAATAGTTAATTCATTCTATTGATTACTTCACCAGTGGTGTTGATCCAAAGGTTTTGAGGTTGCGTCGAGTTGAGTTATGTATGGAGCATAATTATGGGAATAATTATAGGTTATTCTAAATTATCTTGGTGTACTACATGCTTTGATTCTCTCTACAAAGCATATATGATCTAGGTTTGTGTCAACAAGTCAAGAAGTCCCATGGTACATCTATTATGTTTACATGTTTGATGTTTTTCTTTATTGTAGTATGTAAACAAGATTGATTTCTTGTGTGGAGTATGTGTGGATGCAAGGCTTGCACTAAGTGTGTGTATATGCAAAATCTGATGCAGAGAAGCCAAGATAAGATTGTGGTGATGATGAGGTGTGTTAATTCACTATTTTAAGCTTCAATGGAACTATATCTTAAACATAAGTTAGATGCATTACTAACAATTTAAATTTGATAGTGAGCCACCCCTTCTTCTTTGTCTTTCTATTTAGGATGGTGAGTCCTTTGGTAGTGAACCACATGTAGTGAGCACTTCTCTTTTGGACAATGAGTCCATCATTTTGTATCAAACTTGTAACCATTTGCATTATAATATATTGTGAGCTAATCCTCAATGTGGTTTTTCCCACTTTGGGTTTTGACGTAAAAATATGGTGTTCATGTGTTATCTATGTTGATGGTTGCTTTCATGCTTTTCTTTCTTACTTTAATTAACTATACTATGTGGAATGATTGTTTAAATGTTTAAGTGGTTTCAAGGAATAATGATTCACCCCCCATTCTTAGTATTCTAGGTGTTCAACAAGGAGAATGGTCTCTAGCTGATGGGTAGTATAAGGATTTTTTGGCACATCTCCATGCTAAACCTTTATGTCCTTGATGACAAGAAGATGGATTAGACCATTTACTTTCTTTTTAATGTTGTAATGAGTCACACTTAGCTTCCCATTCCTTAATATCTTTTATTTGTTGTTTAACAACAGCTTTCCTTTTTTCCTTAGTACCTAACATCCTATAGGGATCTTTGGATTTTGCCATATCAATCTTAAAATTTAGATCTTTGATGACCTTTTATACAACCTTATTCACCACAGAAGAGGATTCTTCTTCAAAACTTGATGAAGAAGTAGCTGAAGTATCTAATTAAGTGGGTGGATCAAATATATCTTCAAAAATTCTTTTCAATTTTTTTATCCATACAACACTAATCTGGAAGAATTTCAAGGAGCTCATAAAACTCATTATTAGAACATCGAGCCATAGATTCATCATAATCTACTATTTCCTATTGTCTAGTGAAATCTTACAACTTGAATAGAACTTATCTTTACCAAGTATTCAAAATTCATAAGACACATCCTTTTATGCCACACCCAAGTCTCATCAGTCTGAGCTAATAAACAATAATCATTAGTTCCTTTCAAATGATAAACATTACCTTTGGTCTTTTTACCAGTAGCAATCACTATTCTAGAGCTTTCCATAATCTTACATCCATTGTCCTCGAATCTTAGATTATAACCTTTGCCACACATCTAACCAACACTCAAAAGATTATTCTTTAAACCATTTACATATAGAATATCATGAGTATTGTGCTTACCATCAAAAGAGATAGATCTTTTTCCACATATCTTACCAGTTGTAGATCATCTCTAAACCTAACCAGTCTACCATCATATTTTTCCAAACGAACAAACTTACTTTTGTCACCAGTCATGTGATGTGTGTTGGCAAGAGACACTATATGGATTCATGGTTGTTGTCATTGATGGCAACAAAGGTCATCCCACATATCTGCAAGACATGATATGTCTCTACCGGAAGTCAGAATAAAGAATGTTGTGGTCCGGTGAAGAAGAACAGAGCATGTGGCAAGGTCCGACAGATTGGTCCGGACCTCTCAGTGGAAGTGTCTTGGTGCAGTGCGGATTTGGGGAAGTCAAGAGGACTACCTTGAGTGGTATATTCCAAGGATTTAGCCTCCGGTGATGGACAAGGAAAAAGATATGAATGGTTGAGTACCGGATTCCTGAGAGACAGTGAAAACAGAGGAAGAACTGACTGGCAGAGTATCAGACTGCTTTCCGGATGGGCTACTGTTGATGACAGAGGTTGTGAAGGCATGAATCATGTTTGGCCGACATGATTAATGATATCTACAAGTATATGCTTGATCCGCATTGCTTGGTGAGGAAGGATTCAGCCGACAGAATGAGAGTTTGTAAGAAACTAGACTGTTCCGGATGCCGACTAGAAAGGTGATGAAATTGCTTGTGCGGATATATATAGAGGATGGATTTAGTTGTGAAATGTGTGTCAGAGTGGAGAGATATGCGAATAAGTCCAGAGAAAGAGCAGAGGTAGCAAAAAGGATCCGGTATGTGGAAGATAGCAGAATAAAGAACAGGGGAAAGATGAAGTGCAGCAGATCAGTGTACTGAGCCTAACCGGAACTGAACTCCAGCATATGCAGATGCTTCCAATCAGTTCAAGACTGTGATTCTCATCACTTTGTAGACAGTGTGTCTTCTTGTAGGCAGTGGGCCTCTTGTGAGCAGTGTGCTCGGGCAGTGAGCCCTAATTGGCAAGTGCCATCTTTGTAATTTCCTATTCTTCTAACAGAGAATAATTTTGGGTTAATCACCCCGTGGTTTTCTCCCTTAACAGGGTTTCCACGTCAAAAATACTGTGTCATATGTTTCTTGTTTTATGGTTAATGTTTTATGTTTGATTTTATGCTGCTTCAATTAAAAGGAAAGTTCAATAAAGGAAATAATTAGGATAACTGATTCACCCCCCCCTTCTCAGTTATCAACAATTGGTATCAGAGCCAAGTTCCTCCTAATAGAGCCTAACAGCTTGAGGAAGATCTGGGATTTCAAATGGATGCATATGGTTTAAGGGAGCAACTCAAGACTGCCCTTAAGGATCTTGAACAGTCAAATTCTGAAGTCAGTGAATTAAAGGAAAGACTCAAACAGGCTGATGAATTCATGAGAGAATTAAAAGACAAATTAAGTCTCTCTATGAAAAAGAGAAAGGAGCTGCTTCAACAGTTGGCAAGACAAAGTGAAGAAAGCAATACAAATGAAGAATTGACTGAGCAAACCAAGTTAAGTGAAAAGTTATCAAAAGAAGTCATTATGTTAAGACATGAAATGGAATCAGGAACTATAAAGTTTACTCAAGAGATTGAAGAAAAAAGAAAGGCTGAAGACAATCTAAAACAATCTCTTAAAGAAAAATCAGAAGAATGCCACCAGATGGACAGGATTATCAGACATCTTGAATCTGATCTTGAAGATGCCAAAGATAATGAAGGAAAACTTGAGGATCAAATTACCTCTCTCAAAAGAGACCTTCAAACAGCAAATGAATATAAAGAGAAATTCAAGATAAGTTCTGCTCAACTTGAAGTTCTTCTTGGAAGTCAAAAGAGGACAGATGACAAGTATGGCTTGGGATATGAGAAAGGAGAAAGCTCCGGATCCGGTTAGAAGAATCTTGGATCAGAAAATCCAAGGAGCAGGCCTAGAAGACCTCCGGTAAGACAGCCAAATGCTCAAAGATATCCATCCTTCAATGGATACTGCCACAGCTGCAACCACTTTGGTCACAAAGCTAATCAGTGCAGAATGAGAATGAATCAGAATAATTCATCCTTCTCCGGACAATGCTTCAACTGCAAAAGGTATGGACACAAATCCCATGAATGCAGAATTATGCAAGTAAACAAATCATTCAAAGGTAGATGCTTCACATGCAATAGAATAGGTCATAGGGCTAATCAATGCAGATCAAGAGGATATCAGTCAAATATGCAAAGAAATGTTATTTGCCAAATCTGCAATAGGTCCGGTCATAATGCTAAAGTCTGCAGAAACAAGAATCAGGACAAGAGAGGTCCGGTGTATAATCAGAATCAAGACAAGGGTAAACAAAAGATGAATGCGGATGAGGTTAGGAATCAGATGAGCAAGATTTGGGTAAAGAAAAGTTCAGAGAATGTAGAGGTTGGATCCGCACCAGACTCTGGTGCTGATATTTCTTCCGGAAATTAAAAAGTAAGCTCAGGCTCAGGGGGAGACTCAAAGAAAATCTTGTTCCCCCAGCCAAACAAGCGGTGCCGGATGTGGCACAAGATGCGGATCAAAGGGTTTGTAGATATGAGTCTTGAGATACTTCAGTCAAGTTTTCAGAGGTCCGCATGAAGTTATGAAGAAGCTGTGATCAATCAAATAAGACCTGTTCAGGGAGATGCTCCGGTATGATAGAGGATTACAAAAAGGTCCGGAAAGATCCGGAAATGCACTATCTTGTTCTGCGGATTGGACAGAGTGTTTGAGATGATCTTGTAATATGCTATCTCGATTTATTCATGATTGAAGGATCCGGATGATATCCACAGATCAGGACTAATCTGGGATACTCCAAGCTATCCAGACAAGGCAAACCGGAATGATGTAGGTGAAGCATTTATTGCAGACAGGTATTAGGGTTCGCGGAGCAATTTAAGGGATTTCTCAAAGGTCATTTGCTCATTCTGCACTCGAGAAGAAGCGAAAAGTGGAGCTCTGCAACAAGGTTCATCAAGCACCAAGGATCTCCTGCCAAAGCTATTGTATAAAGAAATCAATCCAACCACTCCGTGCAAACCGAAGGCGCATAAGGTATTCTCCGTTTTTCGTTACCTCACTGCAAATCTTTGAAGAATGGCTACTCCAAACATAGTTAAGATCTCTGATAGACCTCGCCCCTCATTCAAGAAACATCCCTACAAATCATTGGAGGTAGACCCACTAGGAGCCTTCTCTAGTGTTCCCCACGGAGTTTTACACACCGAAGACATTAGGGTTTACATACATGCAAACATTGAGGAATTTGGGGAATTCAAATTAAGAGACCTCTATCACAAGCAGCTGATTGACAATGCTTTTGAGCTTAAACCAGAGTATAAGGATATTCAGAAGAAACAATTTGAGCAATTTATTCATTTCCCCTGTTTTGAAGAGGATGAATGGGTCCGGTATGTGCTGAGCAGGATGCATGACAACTTTCTATGGCTAGATAGACCCTGCAAAATCACAAAAGAGGCAATTAGAGCAGTAACTGGCCTATACTCTTCCGGAGGAGTACCTATCCTCAAATCTGTCAAGAACAACATTGTAACTGAGGCCACCGGATCAAAATTTGACAAAAGGGCAATGACCATTGAAGACATCTCCGATCCGGATATCAAATATGCATCAATGATAATAGGATACAAGATCTACCACTCCAGCAGGGAGAATTCTGTATCTGGAACTGCAATATACACTGCTTATGAAATGTTAAGAAAGAATGCAGAATATGATCTCTGCGAACTACTACTAAGCCAATTAATGGAAAACATACAGAAAATCAAGAAGGATAAGAAGAATTCCTTTAAGTATGGTACTCTTATTGTATGTCTATTCTTCTATTTCATGAATGAGCTACCCGAAACAAGTGGATGGGTATGGCAAAATGACAAACCTGTTGCAGTCCAGATAAGAGACTATTTGCATGGACTTGGGGATGCAAAAGCGAGAAATACAGCTCTATGGGGATACTTCAAAAACTTTCAGAGCATGATGCAAGCAAGAGAGAGAATTCCCCAGTCTCTCATTGAGAAATACAAGGACTCAGTGTGCTTTATGGTTGACACTGATCAGTGCCTAATGGAGGCAGTGGAGCCAAGGACTGTCTGGATCATGCCCATGGGGTATGAAGTTGATGAACAGATAGTGGAGCTGCATGTTCAACACATGCTAAGTCAGCCCAAAGATCCTAAGGCAGAAAGGTTTGGAACCTTTGAGGAGCTGAGTGTAAAGATACATGTAGAACTCAGGGAACCTGAGATTAAAAGAAAGGTAAGAAAAGAAGTAGAGCACATTGCTCAAGGCCTAGGTATCTCAAAGGAGGCACTTGATGCCGGCCGGGAAAAGAGGAGGAAGGCCGAGGAAGAAGAGAAAAGCAAAGAAAGTGC
This sequence comes from Cunninghamia lanceolata, assembly GCA_027924645.1. Lineage (NCBI taxonomy): Eukaryota > Viridiplantae > Streptophyta > Pinopsida > Cupressales > Cupressaceae > Cunninghamia > Cunninghamia lanceolata. The sequence continues at coordinate 6,788,407 of BSBN01000015.1, forward strand.
TCCGGTTGGAGCTCCCACCCGGACCAGATCAACAAAGAGATCTGCACCTCCCTCAACCAAAAGTTCAAAACCGGAAGTCCAGGCATCCGGTAAGAGATCAAAGGCAAAAGCCACAAGGGCTTATGGAAGCCAAAAGGATGAAGAGGAGACAGAATCAGATGAAGGAGTAAGAGAAGTAAAGAAACAGAAAAAGAAAGGATCCGGTAAGCCCTCCACAGGCCAAGAAAAGGAGGAAATGGCAGAGGTAACTGTTGAAAAGCCCACTCTGTCACTAGAGAGCATAATCAAGTCGGTCACGGTGGATGGAAACCTTCAACCAATGACTGAATCATATGATGACTTCAGTGAGGCCGACCAAAAGACTCTGCAGGAGGCCACAATGAAATATCTTAACATATATAATAAGGCTTTCATTGAAATAATATCTCTTATTCCTAAAAGCCTAGAAAAGGAAATGGAAGTGAGAAAAAATAATGCTCATGCTAAAGATCTTGAGATCCGGGAGCAGATAGCTATTCAGCTATATCCTCAAATTGATCCCAAGACAATGAACATTATCTTCAAGGACTGTAAAGATGAGTTCAGAAGCAAAGCCAGGATGAATCAACTCATGCTTGGTGAGACTGACAAAGTGGCCCAAGAAACAGAAGAGATCCTCCGGAAGGCCTTCAAAAGGTTCAATCTTCCTGTTGTAGAGGACTTAGGTGCAGAAACAGCTGCTGATTTGGAATCTTCTGTTCCGGAAGAAGTGAGCCCTGAACAGACAAGTGAGGACTTGGGACCCTCTGCTCAAGAAGAAGTGGCCCATGAACAAGTTAGCATCTCTCCTCCGGTTTCCCCTACAGTCTCCGGATCCAAAGAAGAAGAGCTACTACAGGAGAAGGAAGCAGTGGTGAAAGACAAAGAGGTTGACAGTTCTAAGACTGCAGAAGAAAAGAAACATCTGTCTCCGGCAAGAGACACTGCACAAACTGTTCAACAATTTTTGAGTAAAGAAACTCTAGAGATTGATGAACCGGAGCTTCTCAAAGGTCCATTTGATTTTGACTCTCTCTCTCCGGTACAAACAATGAAGATAGCTTCATTTGCAAATGCCAAGGCAAATGAAAAGCTCCTGAAGTCTCATATGGAAGACTGTGAGTTGATAGAGGCTGCTTCCGGAATACTTGTAAAGATCATGCCATCAATCCAGATAGATCCGACAGCCTCCACTTCCGGTAATCTAAAAACCTTAGTCAGCAGTGTTGATACACATTTTGATTCTTTAGAAAAATCAGCTGAAGAAAAGGTCCGGAAGGAATTTTTGGATAAGAGATTTTCAGAAATATTAGAATTAATCTCTAAGGATAGGAAGATTGTAAGCATTGGAATAAGGAGCTTAGAGAATGCTCTTAAGGATGGCGGTGATATCTATAAATTTTGTATATCCTGGTCAAAGGCAACAGCAGCATTTGACAAGAAAATAAAAGAGGAACAGGATAAGCTACAAAGCTTATCTCAAAGTTTTGATCCTCTCTCTTCCTCTATAATAAATCAAGAATGTCAGACTATTGCAGTCTTGAACGAAATAAAGAATCTTGAGAAGGAAAGGAAGAACATCACCAACCGGATGGGAGAACTTAGAAGGATTATAATCCCTAAGTTGGAAACCATGCATGAGGCCATCAGTGATGCTAGGACCACCGCCCAAACAAAAGATCCGACAGATCTCAAGAGGGCAGAAGCGTTTGCATTTTTGTTAAGTGGTCACATTTCAATTTTGGACAGAATGAAGCAAAGTTGGGCTACCGAAATGATTCAATTACAGACATCCTTTGCAGACATTCTTCAATATATGTGAGTATGTAAATATGCGGCTAAGTATAAGAAATTTTTGAAAATTTTGATATGCAGACCCTACCCTTTGCCATTGATGTCAAAGGGGGAGTGAGGAGCAGTGAAAAATGAGGGATCCAACTAAGGGGGAGTTCCGGAAATTGTATATAAAGACAGAGCATCAGCAAAGGGGGAGCATAGTGAAAACACTTAATCATTTTTCACTAAGTGTTGCCATCAATGCCAAAGGGGGAGATTGTTGGCAAGAGACACTATATGGATTCATGGTTGTTGTCATTGATGGCAACAAAGGTCATCCCACATATCCGCAAGACATGATATGTCTCTACCGGAAGTCAGAATAAAGAATGTTGTGGTCCGGTGAAGAAGAACAGAGCATGTGGCAAGGTCCGACAGATTAGTCCGGACCTCTCAGTGGAAGTGTCTTGGTGCAGTGCGGATTTGGGGAAGTCAAGAGGACTACCTTGAGTGGTATATTCCAAGGATTTAGCCTCCGGTGATGGACAAGGAAAAAGATATGAATGGTTGAGTACTGGATTCCTGAGAGACAGTGAAAACAGAGGAAGAACTGACTAGCAGAGTATCAGACTGCTTTCCGGATGGGCTACTGTTGATGACAGAGGTTGTGAAGGCATGAATCATGTTTGGCCGACATGATTAATGATATCTACAAGTATATGCTTGATCCGCATTGCTTGGTGAGGAAGGATTCAGCCGACAGAATGAGAGTTTGTAAGAAACTAGACTGTTCCGGATGCCGACTAGAAAGGTGATGAAATTGCTTGTGCGGATATATATAGAGGATGGATTTAGTTGTGAAATGTGTGTCAGAGTGGAGAGATATGCGAATAAGTCCAGAGAAAGAGCAGAGGTAGCAAAAAGGATCCGGTATGTGGAAGATAGCAGAATAAAGAACAGGGGAAAGATGAAGTGCAGCAGATCAGTGTACTGAGCCTAACCGGAACTGAACTCCAGCATATGCAGATGCTTCCAATCAGTTCAAGACTGTGATTCTCATCACTTTGTAGACAGTGTGTCTTCTTGTAGGCAGTGGGCCTCTTGTGAGCAGTGTGCTCGGGCAGTGAGCCCTAATTGGCAAGTGCCATCTTTGTAATTTCCTATTCTTCTAACAGAGAATAATTTTGGGTTAATCACCCCGTGGTTTTCTCCCTTAACAGGGTTTCCACGTCAAAAATACTGTGTCATATGTTTCTTGTTTTATGGTTAATGTTTTATGTTTGATTTTATGCTGCTTCAATTAAAAGGAAAGTTCAATAAAGGAAATAATTAGGATAACTGATTCACCCCCCCCCCCTCTCAGTTATCAACAATGTGATCATCCACTATTAATAACCCATTCATCCTTATCTTTCTCAACCTGAACAACCAAAGCACATTCTTCCACTGTTATTTCTTCCTTCACACAACTAGTAGGATTAGTAGACAAAGGTTCTTCTTTAATAGCAATAAACAAGCATTCATTTGCACTAGTACTAGCATCATCAAATTCATCATTAGTCACACCTTCACAATCAAGATCTCTAACATAGTAGCATTTCTTTGGAGCTCTAGGCCTATTCTCAAATCTTTTTATATTCCTTTCAATTCTTTTAGGACATATAGAAGCATAATGACCTACTTTACCACATGAAAAACATTTTAAAGGTAATTTTCCTTTGAACTTACTAGAACCTCTTTGCAATCTGTCAACAAAGTTAGATTGAGTTTCATCAAAATCATCAATAGGCTCCACATTGTATTTTTCAGCTTTGGAGATTTTTTCAGAAGTATTAAATTTGAAAAAAGTCTCAAATTTCGGTAGAGCATCACCAAACTCTCTCATCTCAAAGGTTGTAAGCTTTCCAAGTAATTGATCTCTGTCAACAATTTTTACAGTCATTACTTCTCCAATTGTAGCTACCTTGTGACTATAGGACTTTGGTAGTGATCTAAGAATCTTCATCATAACTTCATTATAACCAATAGTTTCTCCCATACCTTTTATTCCATTGACAAGTTCATCAACACTTTGCATAAAGGTTGTTATGTTTTCATCTTCATTCATCTTTAAACTCTAATATTTTTCTTTCAGGCCCTGTAGCTAGGCTTCTTTTATAGAATCATCTCCTTTATACAGTTTTTTCAACTTTTCCCAAACATCATTGGCAGATTCAAGATCCATGACTTTTATCAACATAGTGTTAGTCAAAGCACTTAACAGGGCATCTCTATCTTTTATATTCAACTCCTATTGTTTGGTTATGTCATATTCTAGTTGTAGTTCAAATTAGAGATCACTTAAGAAGATTAGGTAACTTGGAAACTTCGAAAGCTACATTATGTCATTTCTTCAAGACAATTCAAGAGAACATGCAAGAAGGGGAAATAATTCTAAAAGGTGTTGTTGAGAAGTACAAGAGTAATATTATCTTCATGGTCAACAAAGATGAGTGCTATATGGAAGTAGTGAAACTTAAAAGAATTTGGATTCCAGAAATGGGATATGAAGTCACAGAAGACATAATCATAAGACTTGTAGACCTAATGTTGAGTTAACCAAGAGAACCCTCTACAAAATGATTTGGAACTTATCAAGAGAAATCCAGTGAAGTGCACTTGAAGCACAAGGAAAAGGAAATAAAGAAAAATGTTGAGAAGATGAGGATTAAGTTAGAGGATATAGTTTCACCAAAGAGCCATGTGGAGAAGTCCAAAGGCACATATGCTCCATCAGAAGGGTCTCCCAACATAAGAAGGTTATCTAGCTCCTAAGAGTAAAGGCAAGGAGAAGAAGTACAAAACTCCTCCAGTAAGAGAACATGACCCTCTAAAATTAGATGCATTATTTAATAATATTTTTGAATTTGATTGTTTGAAAGAGACAACTAAAATGTATTCTAAGTCAAATAATGAGGATAAAGCAACCATTGAGGAAGCTATGGTAAAATACATCGTTATATTTAATACTTCTCTAGGTGACATTGAGAGTCAACTTCCAGATGACTTGAAACAAGTCCTGAGTGCAAGTAGACAAATAGTAGTTGAAGAAGATGCAAAGATTAGGACTTTTGTCTTGGAGAATGTTGGCTCCTCCCTCACTGATGAAGATAGAGCCAAATTAGCTCAAATTTATAACAGAGAATTCAGAACAAAATAGAGAGTTAGCACTTTGATGAGTAGGGACAAGGAAGACATAGAAAGATTAAAGAGTGAAACAATGTAAAATGTTCTATATCTAGCTCTGGATTTGATCAATGAAAGTCAAATGTAGTAGGATATATCAGTCCTGAAATTCAATGTGCCTACTACTGGATATAATGTTCAAGAAAATGTTATTATAGATAACTTCACTTCTCTGGTAAAGAAAAATATTGTTTAAGGAGATAAAAATGATAATGTTAAGATTGCTTTGGAGAAGGAAAATAATCAAGTAGAATAAGAACTACCTCTTCCAAACATGGAAAAGACTGCAAATCAAAAGGAAATAGAAAAATAAGAGAACTTGGAGAAATATGAGGAACAAAAGAATGAAAACTTGCCCCCTCCAGAAGATAAGAAGAATGAAGAGGAAGAGAAAGCTGGTCAAGACTGTGGGGAGAGAGAAAAAGGGAAAAAGGTTGATGAATCCTCTAGTGAATTTGGAGATTCTTCAAAAGATCTATTGGATATGTAGTTTTAGTTTCAATCAATGGTGTCAGCATAGTTGCTACAAGTCCCTATATAGTAGGGACATGTGGACATGGAAAAAATATTTCCCTTTCATAAACTACAACTTGGTGATGCATTTCATGCCTCTGCAAGAAAGGGGATTATACAAACTCATCAAAAGGGTCCTAAAATGATTGATGAAGTAGTAAAAGTACAATAAGCTAGCCTTCCTGGTATAAATATTGATAACTCTTTATTTGGTGTGGATCAACTAAGACTACTAATAGATTTCTTTAAGGAATATTCTACTATTTTAGAGGAGAAATTGGAAAAGGAAATAAATGAGAAGATAAATGATAAAAAGATTGGTAGATGTTTCCAACAAATGCACTATTTCACATGCTAAGTTGCAAAGCAACTTAAAAGATATTCAAGATTATTTTGGGGAAGCAAAAGCCTTATTTTGATTTTGTTTGACATGGCCTATTTTAACTAAGAGCATAAAGGACCACATGGACTTAATAGACTCTTAGATTGCTAACACCTCTAGTGTTTATGATATGACGGGAGATGCAGATGGAACAAGGTTTGTAATTTAGAATTTGCATCGACAATTCTTTTAGCTACCAGAGAAAAAAGAGAAGATAATAATGCAGTATTGTAATCTCTGAGGCATAGTAAGTACAGGGCTTACCTCTTTGATTGGAATTTTCACTGATGCAGAGAAAATTCTACAATAGAATCTGATACCCAGTTCTCTAGGTGAAGGTGAAGAAATCTATGTGAATCTTGAGAATTAGTGCAGAGTACTTGCATTTACTAAGGAGTGGGAGGTAGCTAAGAAGGATCTAGAGGCACACCTTGAAAAATTAAAGGAATGTAATCAAGGCATTTTTGTCTCCTCAAGCTAAGTTGTACATTTTTTCTCTACACAAATAACTTTCCTTATTATAATGTACATATGCAGAGTATATTTTGATAACATTGTGAAAAGGACCCTCTCAAATATTAAGTATAAGAATAAAGCAGTGAGGGGGAGTCAGTCTCATGTACATACATATATATTCTATAGGGGGAGAACTATACATGTCACCTAAAATTTTGTTATTAAGGGCCCCTTTTCCCTTGATGTCAAAGGAGGAGAAGATTGGAGAAGTTTGAGTAGTGTTTACATCAATGACAAAGGGGGAGATTATTGAGAGATTGGTGGAAGTTTTGTGTATTGCCAACATGAGATAAATAGAGAGATTGATGGATATTGAAGAGCATGCTAGTGTATGGTGTTGTCATTGATGGTAACACATTATAGAAATGTAGTAGTGTTCATCCAAAAAGGACCAAAGTACCAATTGTTCTACAAATTTGTCTAAGTCTTGGACTATTGTCTTCAGTGTTTAGTGAACCAGTTTGTGGGTCTGATTACTCCACTATGAAGAATCATGTCATGTAGTTCTGAGGTAATTTTGGTACATATTGATGAAGTCTAAATCCAATGTTTCAAGGCTTGAAGTCCTCTGTAGTTGAAGATACATTTGATAGAGTATTGGACTCTGTAATGACAATATAATGGCAGTATTAGTGGTATCTTGGAATGCTCCACATTCCACCACAGAAGAATATTTTTCTATGTGGTTTTGAGAATAAGATTATAGACATTAGAGATATGTGTTCTCCAAGTTTCAAGCAAATTGGTGGTCTATGCGTTGAGTTGTGAGAAAATAGTTAATTCATTCTATTGATTACTTCACTAGTGGTGTCAATCTAAAGGTTTTGAGGTCGCGTGGAGTTGAGTTATGTATGGAGCATAATTATGGGAGTAATTATAGGTTATTTTGACTTAATTTAATGTGTTACATGCTTTGATTCTCTCTTCAAAGCATATATGATCTAGTTTTGTGTCGACAAGTCAAGAAGTCCCATGATACATATATTATGTTGACATGTTTGATGTTTTTCTTGATTACAGTATATAAATAAGATTGATTTCTTGTGTGGAGTATGTGTGGATGTGAGGCTTGCACTAAGTGTGTGTGTATGCAAAATCTGATGCAGAGAAGCCAAGATAAGATTGTGGTGATGATGAAGTGTGTTAATTTAGTATTTTGAGCTTCAATGGAACTATATCTTAAACATAAGTCAGATGCATTACTAATAGTTTAAATTTGATAGTGATCCACCCCTTCTTCTATGTCTTTCTATTTAGGATGGTGAGTCCTTTGGCAATGAGCCACATGCAGTGAGCATTTCTCTTTTGGACAGTGAGTCCACCATTTTGTATCAAACATGTAACCAGTTGCATTATAATATATTGTGAGCTAATCCTCATTGTGGTTTTTCCCACATTGGGTTTTCATGTACAAATTTGGTGTTCATGTGTTATGTGTGTTCATGGTTGCTTTCATGCTTTTCTTTCTTACTACAAATTAACTATACTATGTGGAATGAATGTTTAAATACTTAAGTGGTTTCTATGAATACTAATTCACCCCCCATTCTCAGTATTCTATGTGTTCAACAAGGAGAATGGTCTCTAGATGATGGGTAGTATAAGGGTTTTTTGGCACATCTCCAAGATGAACCTTTATGTCCTTGATGAGAAGAAGATGGATCAGAACATTTACTTTTTTTAAAATGTTGTAATGAGTCACCCTTAGCTTCCCATTCCTTAATATCTTTTATCTATTTTTTAACAACTTTCCTTTTTTCCTTAGTACCTAACATCCTGTAGGGATCTTTGGCTTTTGCCATGTCAATCTTAAAATTTAGATCTTTGATGGCCTTTTGTACAACCTTATTCACCACAGAAGAGAATTCTTCTTCAAAACTTGATAAAGTAGCTGAAGTATCTAATTAAGTGGGTGGATCAAATATTTCTTTAAAAATTCTTTTAGATTTTTTTATCCATAAAACTCTTATCTAGAAGAATTTCAAGGAGCTCACAAAACTCATCATTAGAACATCAAGCCATAGCTTTAACATAATCTACTATTTCCTATGGTCTAGTGAAATCTTGTGCCTGAAAAGCTACGTAGAATTTAGTCCCTTGATTAAGCTTTCTTGGGAAATTAGTTGCATAATGGGGACCTTTGCATACAAAAACATTTTATAGGCCCTTTTCTTGGATGCTTATTTTTTCTATACAAGTATTTTGGAGGCTTTCTATTCTTTAAAGAATGTTTATTCATAGGAGCAAATATGTTACTCTTTGTATAGTCTCTCCTATTTTTGAATGACCTTTGCATGTTGTCATCATCATAAGTGTGCTTTTTACACTTATGGCATTTACAATAATTTCCATAGGATTTTCTACGGAATGTTTTCACTTGTTGGAAATTTTTGAGTTAATTGATAGAGGCAAATTGCAATACTCTTTTAAATTACAAGAAGAATTAAATTCCTCTTTATTAGTATTTAATTCAACATGTAAGCATTTATTGTCTAGCTTGTATGTGTACATTCAAAAATGTCCCCTTGGGGGCTTTTCCCTCTTAAGGTTTAGCTCCCAGGTCTTTTGCATGCATTTCGGACATCTTACTTCATAATTTGGCATCCTAATAGAATGAGCCCTAGCTAACATGAAAAATGGGGCCTAGGGGGACCCCTTGAGATAACCCCTACCCAAAATAGGGGGACGGACATGGGCACCCGCGCCCTAGTCTTGCCCTATTTTGTGGCAATCCTAATTTTTAGGTGTCATCTTGTGACCGTTATTTAGTTCCTATGCCGACACGGTAAGTTTGAATTACAAAAATATTGGTGAGAGTGTTTGTAGTTGCATATAAAAGCATGTTTAGGCATTCATTTGTAAACTAGATTTCAATTAGATGATTACTAGCAAGCTATTGTGTTCTCAAGGTGATTCAAGGTTTTCATTGTGTGGCAAGAGCAGATTTTGTTGTCCATGTGTTTGTGTTTGTAGATTTAAGCATCCATTTCCTCATGGAATGAAGAACATCTTCCTCTCATGAGATTTTCACAACAAGGTGACATTTATTGTGTTTGTGATCATTGTTCATTTGGTTTTTGCCTCTGCCTCCCTAGGCATGCACTCTCTACCTAACAGCGGTGTTCAGAGACTTAAGTGTCCTCCGAGGCATGACTGAGGCAAGCCTCTAAACACCACAACCCCCTCCCAAACTGAAGTTGTAGGAATACATCTTGGAGTGTTGGAATTGGAGAATAGGAAGAAAATCTACCCCCTTGGACTTGGGTGCCTGGTCATTAGTCCTCTAACTTCTATGACGGGTAAATCTCTGGAACAACAAGAAATAGTTACAGACTATGTTGTCAAATATGAACAAAAATATAGGCCTTTGACTTGGGTGACCACTCCTTTGTCCCTAAATTTTCCACCTCAGAACCCTGAAAATAGGTACTTTGTGATTTGGCATTTTATGTCCCTTTGCAAGAGCTTTTTCTATAATTCATCTATTTACTGTCGCATTTACAAAATTAGGGTTTTAATGGTTAATTAAGCATAAGAGAAGGAAAATTGATAGTTAAACACCCTAATCTGAGTTTCCCTACATCTCATAGTGACCTAGGGTATGATAGTACAATGCCACTCAACCCTAAGTTCCTTGAATGTAAAGGGTGAAAGGAGGATTCCAACATCTAAGAACTAAAACATTAAACAATCCAAATTTTACCCTAAACATTTTAGTGAAACCATGTTTTTGGAATTAATTGAAACATTTTGAGTGTGTGTATTCAGATTTGGATTGATTTCATTCATTCATATAGTTATTCATCTTATTGCATTATGAAAATTTGAAAAAAATTGAAAATTTTGAAAAAGTTCAAAAAAATTCCATTGTTAGGCTTACTAATTTGCATCACTTCTTGCTAAATTTCCCTAATTCATGATTTTTACATCATATCTGATATAAAATTCATAAAAATACAAAAATTAAATAATTTGCATTGCATCTCCATCATATAATTGCTAGGGTTTTGTAGAAATTTTCACAATTTTCATATAACCTAGTAATTTGAAAATCTAAGGTTAGTAGGAAAAATATTCTTTCATATTTTTCTACTGATTTTAGAGGCTCATTCAAATTATAATTTTTTTTTAGTCTTTCATTTTAGTGTAAATTTGCATTCAGATTTAAAATATTTGCATTTTTGCATAGAAAATTTTAACAAAAAACTAGCAATTTTCATGCATTTTCATTAAATTTGCACTTGCGTTTTGCATATCCAAACTTGGAATTAATTTTCATATCTGAGTCCACTTCATTTTCATCATATATCATACTTAAAAACATTCATATAGCATTTTGCGTCAAGATCTCAAAACCTAGGGCTTGAAAAACATCGATTTTCACTAGATTTGTTCTTATCGACTCTCTAAATTTGCACCATAAGCTTGTTGTGAAGGGTATGTTTGCACTAATTGGTTGTTATCAGGGTAATAATTTTCTTCCCCTCCTAAAAATCTTCACAACACCTTTTTAATGGGCTCTTGTATTGAAAATTTGGTGAAAACCCGCAAATTTTTGGTATTTTAGCCCTAGGGTTTGGCCTAGTTTGCACTCCAAGTGTGTTGTGATAAATTTTATGGATTGAGGTGACTAGTATAATTTATTTTATTTTCTGTACCTCCTAAAATTCATTACAACACTCCTTTTACTAGGTCTTGGAGTTGAAAAACTGTGAAAAATTGCATATTTTGCTATATTTTCACTAGGGTTTGACCTTAAGTGGCACTAAAAACATGTTGTGATGGATATCTTATCATTAAGTGGCTGTTATTACTGATATAATTTTCTGTCCATCATTATTTTCCTCACAAAAGCCTTTTTCATGCTCTTTTGCATCAAGGTTTGGTGAAAAAAGTGCATATTTTGACATATTTTCACTATATTTTGACTTGGCATTATCTTAGATTTGCATCAAGAGTGTGTTGTGAAGGATCTTATTGCTATTTTGGACTGATATCAGACATATAATTTTCTTCCCATGACTAAAATCCTTACAACACCCTTTGTTTCACTCATTTACATTGAAAGAGTACAAAAAATAAAGCATTTTTGCATATATCTTGCATTCATGGATTCTCCTAAGGGTACATCTTTAGAAGACTTATATGAGTACATTGTGAACTATGATAATTTTTGCAAATTCACCGACAAATATCCTCAATTCTTGCATCAAATTGCATACATCTATGGCATTGACATAACCAATAGTGCTACATGTGATATTCTTCAATCAATAGCCCATTTCGATAACTTTCTTGAGACTGTGGATATTTTTCCTTCAATCATGGAGAATCTCAAAAGTTTTATAGCTGAAAACAATCATGGGGAAAGTAGTGGTGACAATGTTACTCCCACTCTCCCTTTGTTTCATGATGATATAATGCAAATCCTTTCTGAGACCTATGAGAATGAAATAGCAACGGGTGATCTATCAAACAAAGAGACTTTTCGCAACATAACCCCACTTGGTGAGGATATATTGGAACTATAAAAAGATATCATTGATACATTTCTCCACACTACTCTGGCATCCCTTCATGCTCTCCCTAATCAAGATGAAGCTTTGGATGACACAGATTCTCTTTGTGACCATTTGGTTAAATGTAATGATAATTTGCTACTTGATGTTCAATAACTTCTCAATTACATTCTAAACAAGAAAACAGATCATGAACTATCACATACTTTGGAAAGAAATGAAATCCTACATGCTGTGGAAGAACAAGCTATCCCTCTGACTCAAGCCATTCCAACACCCTATATAGGGACTAAAATGGGTATCTTTTGGATGCCACCACAAGCTCATTTAAATGGCATTTCAAATGCTCCTATAGATGACATAGATAATGGCAACATCCCCTCTCAACCATCATTAAGAGAAACCTTTCCTACATGGTTACCCTCACAAACTCATGAACATATGGAAGAGAGAAGAACTGATAATGCCTTAACCATTAAGATAAAGATGAACATTCGCGATAACAACTAGCCCAGCAGGGCCCTAAATGTAGGTATCTCTAACCCTTTATTTCTCTCATGATGTGCTTCCCCTGTGATGTGTTATGTGTTGTTTAGGCCTCCTAGGATGACCTCAGATTCTCCCATAAGGTTTGGGATACCAGGAGACCACCTCTATTGTGACCTTCTTCTATTTGCATCATCATTCTTCTATATTTCCTCTCTCTCTAATTTCATTGTTGTGTGTTGTGTCTTACACACATAGCATTGCGGTTGGTGACTTGGGGGCACCCTCCTACATGACTGTCCCTAAGGTACTTGTTTCTCCTCTCTCATTTATTGTTTCCCTTCCTCTAGTGTTTCTATCTACCAGGTGGATGACGAAAAACATTTACATTGATGTAGACCTAGAGTCCCTTTCGAGAGCAATCACAAAACGGACTTAGTTCCTAATATGATGATGGGGTTATATATTTTATTTGACACTTGGCTAGTGGAAGTATGCTTTCCACGTAGTGACTATGATGATGTTTTGATCTCATTTACAAACCTTAACAATACTGATGCTCTATGTACCTTTGTTTGTCTTTGAAGCTAGCCTTGGTGGTACTCGATTCAGAGAGCTTCATGATATAGCCCCATGGTTATCCTCAAACTTCAAATTCATTATATAACCTTGGCTCTTTGTTTGGTTAATCATATGCATTGATGCTTTTGTTTATCATGATTTGTAGACACTAACGTGTTTATTGTAGGGATGTGTTTGTGGGAACATTTGGCGATCGTGAAATACATGTCACCTCTAGGGGGCATGGGCTTTGTGAAAGACTATGTTCCCTTGTGTGTTTTATTCCTACCCTAACATGCTTGATATCGATGCATGATATCAACCACCTTAAGGTGGGGGCATATAAGGTAAGTTGTTTGTTGTAGACATTAGCAATGTGTTTGTCTTCAGGTGAAGTTTAAAGACTTACACGATGAGTGCTTCCTGCATCCTAATTTTGTTTGCAATCAATCTATCAATCATGTAAGCCCTCTACAGAAACAGGATATTTAGCATATCCTCTTTCTTAAGCCCTTTGAGAAGGTGGGGATGGTGTATTTCTTGCAGTAGAGTGCATCATCCTATAATTTTCAAAAGTCCTCTACAGAGGCAGGGAGCGGTTCTATGACTAACTCAACCCTTAATCATGTCATCAGTGATTATTGTGGCCAAATGCATTCATCGGTGTGTGCTTATAATGTGCCTCAGATGGTGTTGGACCTAGAAATAGGAACACTCGATCACTTTTTTGCTGTGTTTTCTCTCTGTCTTCAAGTGTGTGTGTTTGGCATGCTTTCTTTGTTTGGCATGTTTGTTGCCCCATATGCAGTCTAAAGACTAGCATGATGAATGGTTCCTACATTTTGGGAGGTTTTGTGTGTCTTGTGTGTGTATTACCCCATATGTGTAGTTTAAAGACTAGCGCAATGAGTGCTTCCTGCATTATGGGAGATTTGTTTACTTTCCAATACTTGCATCTTCATTTCATATATATGAGAGAAAGAAAAGAAAAAGAAATCATGCATGTCTTCCATGCATTAATGTGTCTTTTATGTATTTATTGTCTTCTCCATGTTTTATGTGATTGTAACTATCATCTCTATGTATTGCATTCCTATTACTGTCTCCTAAGTGGTTGGTGTGTCTTCTCCATGCTTGGTGTTTTTGTTAAGTTTGTGACCATACTTTAATGCATATATTGGCCTTGTGTTTATACATACATTAAAGTGGGGGCTAAATGTAACATCAAAAAATTTCCCCTTGGGAGCTTTTCCCTCTTAAGGTTTAGCTCCTGGATCTTTTGCATGCATTCAAGACATCTTACTTCATAATTTGGCATCCCGATGGAATGAACCCTAGGTAACATGACAAATGGGGCCTAGGGAGACCCCTTGAGATTACCCCTTCCCAAAATAGGGGAGAGGATTTGGGCGCCCGCACCCTAGTCCTACCCTATTTTGGGGCAGTCCCAAATTTTGGGTGTTGGCTTGTGACCGTTATTTGGGTCCTATGCCGACACGGTAAGTTTGAATTACAAAAATCTTCATGGGAGTGTTTGTAGTTTCATATAAAAGCATGTTTAAGAATTTATTTGTAAACTAGATTTCAATTAGATGATTACTAGGAATCTATTGTGTTCTTAGGTGATTCAACGCTTTCATTGTGTGGCAAGAGCAGATTTGTGTTCTCTATGTGTTTGTGTTTGCAGATTTGAGCATCCATTTCCTCATGGAATGAAGAGCATCTTCCTCTCATGAGATCTTCACTACAAGGTGACATTTATTGTGTTTGTGATAATTGTTCATTTGGTTTTTACCTCTACCTCCCTAGGCATGGACTCTCTATTTGACAATGGTGTTCAGAGACTGAAGTGTCATCCGGGGCTTGACTGAGGTAAGCCTCTAAACACCACAACCCCCTCCTAAATTTTTCATGGTTGCAAGTTATAGGTTGAGGAGATGGATAAAGTGAAATTACAGGAGGACATCTTGGAATGTCAGAATTACAGAATAGGAAGAAAATTTGCCCCTTGGACTTGGGTGCCCTCTCCTTTGTCCCTAACTTTTCTACCTCAGAACCCCAAAAGTAGGTACTCTGTGATTTGGCATTTTACATCCCTCTGTAAGAGATTTTTCTGTAATTCATCCATTTACTGTCGCATTTGCAAAATTAGGGTTTTAATGGTCAATTAAGCATAAGAGAAGGAAAATTGATAATTAAACACCCTAATCCAATTTTCCCTACATCTCATAGCAACCTAGGGTATGATAGTGCACTTCCACTCGACCCTAAGGTCCTTGAATGTAAAGGGTGAAACGAGGATTCCAACATCTAACAACTAAAACATTAAACAATCCAAAATTTACCCTAAACATTATGTAACTAATGTTTTTAATTCTATAAAAGTGCATTTCTCAACCTTAGTCTTCTTTCTGTCAAAAATGTAATTTTCTGCCTGTTTTGCTAATCCATGGGGAATTGAATTAAGGTAGAATTTCTTTGTTGTGGTGTCATGAAGATTGTGGGAGGGAATTAGGTATTTCTCCAAAGTGAGATTATACTGATGCAATTTTCCTAAATTTTTAAGTTTTACAGAATCTAAAATCTTTTATACTTTAAGGACATCATTTTTTCTATCTCCATAAAATAAATCAATGATAAAAAGTTTTGTCTATGCAAATCCTTCTACATAAGTATCATTTTTGCCCATATCCACTTTTTTAACAGAATCTTTGCTTCTTTGTGGATCATTAGTAATTGGTCCATTATCTAGTAGAGAATTCCACCACTCTCAAAGTTTTCTTGACATTATCCTTACTGCATAAAGACCATGTTAGCCTTAGACCAATCAGAACTTCTAGTGTCAAAGAAGTTGTCTAAAGTATCACACCAAGTGCATATTACATCATAGGGATCAACTATTTTAACAATATTGGGAATATAACCAAAGGTAGCATAAGCACACAATTGCTCTAGTCTTGAATTTGCAGAAATAGTTTCTTTCATCTCAACATCATAGTTACTCCCTACTAACTCATGATTGGCCATATATGTTTCCTAATCTTCTGAATGATTTATTTGATCAATAAGAAATTCTAAATCAGGCATTTCTTGTCCCTCTTCTACTTTTGATGCCTAAGACGAATCTATTTCTAGCATGACTTCTTGATCAGAATGTGAAGGATCTATGTATGGAGTAACTGGTTCATCCATATAGATTGGTTCATTATTTTGTTCTTCAACTTGTATTTCTTCTATCCAATCCCTAACTTGTTTAGACTATTGCATAACATGCTCTTTATGTCTAGAAAACACTAATGTAGAAGGCTTTGGGTCAGGTTTTTTTTATGATTTTGGTTGTTGGAATGATGGATGTTGCTCCTCAAGACCATTAGTGGAAATTAATCTCTTTCTTCTCTGAACCTTGATCTTGATGGGTTTTTGAAGTACAAAATGTTGTGATCTGGCTGGTTCAACATCATCTTAAAATCTATCTTTTCCTTTCCAAGAAACTCTAATTTTCTTTGCATAATCTATAATCTTATCTAATTTTTAGGACATAGATTCTAAAAGGGATTTATTTTCTTGAGCTTCTACATATTTTTTATGCTCAGAAGTAGCCAATTCACTAGACATTTGGGTGACATAAGTATCAGTTCTTTGAATATATGCTTGAATATTTGTCACCATAGTACTAAGTTTTCTTATCTGATAAGAAATCCCTGATGTATCACTAATAAGAGAAGTAGTTTTTTCTCAATTTTTTGAATACTAGAGCCTAACTTATTTACATTATTTTCTAATAAAATCTACTTTCCATTAGAATAACTAGTATTATACACTGTCTGCTTAACCTCTAAGTCTATATCATCAATATTCTCTTAAATGGACATCAACCATTGAGCTTGCTAATTCCTCTAAGCCTCTAAGTTTTTCTTCCTAGTTCCTATGACTATATGAAGCCTAGATTCATATCTACCCAATACTTTTTTTTTATCTTGATTTACTATTATGAAGGATTGAGGGGTAGGCCACCTGCCTCGTTCATACCCTGTAACTTCTTGGGTTGTACTAGAATCCACTTGGATTTGCTACTTTTTTTGTTCTTAGAGCCATATTTGGGAAGGGATTCTCATAGCATGCAAGAAAGTTCATCCATCTTTTGTATCATGATACATTTTTGCTTCTTATCATCCTCTTTAGGTGTCAGGTGTAATCTAGTAATAACTTGTCTCACTAATTTTTTCATTAATTCAGGGTCATTTCTCAAGTCAAATGTGGAAGCAAAAGATGATTTGAATATATAAAGGTTGATTGAAGGATTTTTTGGATGATAGGATAGCTGTTGGAAGAGATTCTTCAAGATTACAATCCATGAATTACTTATTGTCAAAACTAGAAAAAGAATGAGCCATAGAAAATCTTCTTTTAAGAGGATATAAGCAAGCTTCTATCTCATCTATAATTGGTTTCTCAAGGGTTGTTTGCTCAGAAGAAGGTTTGAGAGTTATGTTGGCCACATGCCTAGACTAGAATAGGGGTTTGTCAAAAAACCTATTTATTTGAACATGGAGGTCTTGGAAATGAGGTGCTTGCTAGTTGAGTAATTTCTCAATAATGGGAAATCTTATATCAAATCCAGATTGCAACTGGATCTTCATACACAACTCTTATGACGCAGGGGCATCCAGTCAACTTTCAAAATTTGTGGTTTATGTGTCAAGACAGTGATAGAAGCATGAGAAAGGAAGCTATTGTCGCTAAGGTGACAAGAACAATAATAATTAATTATTAAATTCTAGAAAGTGGGATAATGGAGAAGGTGGTGATTATTAAAATCAATTACATTGCTATTTTTAGGAAATTGGCAAAATGAAGGTTCGTTGGAGGTGCCGGCCATGATGTTGATGGTGTCATAAAAGGAATTTCTATATTTATCCAAGGAAGGTGGTGAAAAAGGTAGAAAGACTAGAAAATAGACAAAGCAGGCCACATGCATATGAGAAGTGTATAGAAAAGATGGATTAAAGGCATGACTAAGAATAGATAGTGTGGCAGTTTGTGACAATGCAGAAAATTAAGCATAGTGGAGAGAGAGGGAAGAAAAGAGAAGCATCAGAATACCATTGGTGCGGGCCACATACAATAAGGAGGCAATAGTTATTAATGGTGTGGCAGCCATGACAGGAAGAAAAGAATAAGAGGCAGAAGATAATGAAAGAGGCTGCATATGTAAATGAATAGAGAGGTTGATAATGAGAAGAAGGAGGCCGTAAACTATAGAAGATGCCGATTAATAAGAGAAAGCCACATGTTTAGCAAAGGAGGCTAATAGGCAACTAGAAGAGGTGGCATATATGGAAAGAGGCCAATAGGAATAGAAAGAAGAGAGTAGTAGAAAAGGAGAGGCTGCCAGGCCAATAGTGGAGCAAGAAAAATCTGAAGACAATTAGAAGAAGCCAATGCTAAGAGCAAGGGTCAATATGTAGTAGGAATCGAGCAATAAACAAAAGAGAGAGGCCGAGGCAATATGGAGGAAGGTTGAGTTATATAGGATAGAGGAATAAGAGGACGCCGATTAGATGTGGCTAAGTGTAAGAGAGAGGAGGTAGATTTTGTTGAAGCGTAGATATAGCAAGAGAGAGGCCAAAGATACACCTAACAAGGAGAGGCCAAGAAAAGTGTAAGGCTGATTGAAAATAAGGAGGAGATCAAATGTGACCAAGGGCCAAATGGTATAGACCAGTGAGGAGGTAGAGGTCGATAAGAGACCAAAGAGATAAAGGAGTAGATGTGATTTTGAATAGTTTTGTAATATTTGTACTAGAGGCCAAGTTGGCTAAATGAAATGAAAGATAAATTTCTTATGCATTATGTCTCTGTATCATGTGTGTGGACAACTCTTGTAGCTGGTTGGAAATAAGTTTGAATTCATGTCATTATGTCTTTAATGTGTTGCAAGTTCGTTCCTGTCACTATTTTGACAGAAAGCTGTAGCAGTCCATCTGGATGAGGGAGGAAAATTTGTTAAGAATCATAGAATTGTTGGATGATTGTGCTATTAGATTGGTATCAAAGTGTAAAGTTTGTCTTGAGTGCTGAGTAGATCGGTGAAAAGAGGCAACTTAACCAGGACATGTGGGTAGTAGAAGAAAGAAGCCTGTGAGTACTATAGTGTGTATGTGTATCACTAAAAGATTGGGTAGAGTGAAAAAGGAAGAAGACCTAGGTGAGGTGTCTGAAGGATAAAAGAAGATAGAATGGTACATGATGCCTCTTCATGGAACCCTAGAGTGTTAGACTAACAAGTGCAAAATTATAGAAATATGTTTTTTTAAAAGAAAGTAAATGCATTTAGACTAGATAAAATAACACTATAAAAAGTATTTAAATGAAATGATCAACTAACACCTCTAGGGAAACACAACTACATCAGTAAAATATAATTTCATAACAATGCAAGTAATATACATTATAATCAAATATAAGAGGATTACATTATACATTTACAGATATGAATAATTACAAAGGTTCAAATACAAGATTACATGACCAATCACATCAGTTTACAATATACAACAATATAATACAATTATGAAGGTATACTACAACTCTAAAGATACGGAACAAATCTAGAACTAGAAACACTTTTGCAATGTCCTCGTACTAGTACATCTAAGAAAACCAATGGATTAACCTCTTCCACCCAACCATTTGGAGCCCTGATGTCCATCCCCTAAGCTAGGAGATAACAATGAGGTTCTACTAAGTCAAGGATACAAGCAAATAGATAAAGGTTTGACATAGACAGCTTAGATCATCACAAATCATCTAGACTACTCAAACATCAAGACAAGTCAAATCATCAAGACAAGTCAATCATCAAGACAAGTCAAATCATCAAGATAAGTCAAATCATCAAGACAAGTCAATCCTCAAGATAAGTCAAATCATCAAGACAAGTCAATCATCAAGATAAGTCAAATCATCAAGAAAAGTCAATCCTCAAGATAAGTCAAATCATCAAGACAAGTCGATCATCAAGATAAGTCAAATCATCAAGACAAGTCAATCATCAAGATAAGTCAATCATCAAGATAAGTCAATCATCAAGATAAGTCAAACCATCAAGATAAGTCAAATCATCAAGTCAATACTCTAGAGGCTACAACAAAAGATAAATATGAAATAACTATGCTACAATAGGGAGAGTGTCATCGCATGGTCCTAGCATGGGTTATCCAGGCTATCTCTCACTAAAACTGGTCCCCATCTATGGTTATCCTAGCGACCTCTCACTAGACACCGGCCCCATAGGGTGACACATGCAGAACCAACACATCCTCTCATGGAGACAAGGAGGTCGACCTTGCCAACTAGGCCTTCTCATCCCATCCTTAGCCTGTGAGAGCACTCAAGGCATGGATGAGGCATCATACTTATCTTGTTATGTGAATTACTACCCAACCCACCTAGATAAATTATTAAGTTATCACTTGATTACTACTTCCATGGGCTTTACCTAGGCAGTCACTTTGGGCACCGGCCCCACCATGAAAGCCACTCTCCTGCATACAACTAGTAACCCTTAACAAACATCCAAAAACCAATAACATGCATGGACAAGGGACTATGACGCATCTATCTTTTACAATCCAAAACATTACATAGACCATTTCAAATCCAAAACTCTCAACCACAAAACTTTCCCTTGCCCATTTCAAATGAAATAAAACATGTAATCAACAATTATCCAATTCAAAACAACAATCTTTCCCAATCCACATCAAAACCTCATACCAAAAGACACATCACTAGTACATCCTTGCTACAATATCTCACTTGATTTCAAGGTAACAAGCCTCTATAGCTAAAAAGATTTTCACACAAATATCAATAGACAACTATCCAAAGCATGATGCTTAACAACCTTGACCTCTCACAAAACTAACATGATCACCATTGCATTTGGCTAGTCAAAATCTAATAGCAAGACTCAAAACCAAAATAAATGCAATGACTCAATTACATCGTTGATACACATCAGTTGAAAATCAGCAATAAACATCAAGGAATATATATATATATATATATATATATATATATATATATATATATATATATATATATATATATATATATATATATATATATATATATATATATATATATATATATATATATATATATATATATATATATATATATATCCAAGACCCAATTACTACAACACTTCTCAGACTAATTAACATGGATTCAATAAAAGACTTTAACTCTCTCTTTTTAGTTAAATCATAAACTTACTTAAGATAACAATATTCTAATCAAATCTCAAGATCTATAATTCCCTCTATGATTTACTTAATAACTTACTACTACAATTCACATCTATTCACTTTTAAAAAGAATAACTATAATCATCCCAATCTCAACTCAACCTGCAAGTAAATCTATGACCCTGAAAAGATATAAAACAAAAATGATTTTTAAAACATTAAAACAATATTAAGATTTGAATCATGACATCAAGCTCCTACCACCTTACTATCAAGAATGTTAGTCAAAGCCATGATGCATTAAAGTCCTATTCCCACTACTAAGAACCCTCAATATAAAAGGTTACTAACAACATTAGATAACTCTATCCCAACCATGCATAACATAAGGGATCATAAGGTAGATTTCAAACTGAACATTCATTTAAATCCTTGGAAGGTATACAAGTTAAATACTAAACACTTTATATTATCAATGTTCTACAAACAATATGATCATACATTAGAGTACACAATGCAAGATAATGAGTTTACAAGATTAGAACATAAAAGTACATTATATCTAATGTAAGAATTTTCCTTAATATGAATCTCTATCTACCTAATTTAACAAGCTAGCATTCTAATTAGAGTCTCTATTGAAATTATTCTTATTCTAATATGATATTGATTCTTTGAACTAGTTTCCATGTTTGACAAAACTACAAACCTCCATTACTATAAGACAATAATAACTGACAATGGCGTTAGAATCACGACCATAAGCCATAACATAGGTCAAGCAATCTAAAAGAGTTTTAAGACACTATTCCTATATTATTTGCTAACAACAACACTATAAAAATTTTAACTCTCTTTTAGATAAAATTCTAATAATAATAACATATACTATTCTATTCTAGAATTTTAATTTCATCTATTATTTGTTTAATCAATACCATAATAACTCAATTCACAATATATCTCTAATTTATTATTTATTAATTAAAATCAATTTACCACAAGATAGTCTATTACTAAATCATAGCTAAAGAAATTTATATTTAAATAAGAGAAAAAGAATATAACTAATACTTAACTCAATATCATTTAATTCTAGACAACTCAGATCATCACAAATCATCCAGACTAATCAAACATCAAGACAAGTCAAATCATCAAGACAATTCAATCATCAAGACAAGTCAAATCATCAAGATAAGTCAAATCATCAAGACAAGTCAATCCTCAAGATAAGGCAAATCATCAAGACAAGTCAATCATCAAGACAAGTCAATCATCAAGATAAGTCAAATCATCAAGACAAGTCAATCCTTAAGATAAGTCAAATCATCAAGACAAGTCAATCATCAAGATAAGTCAATCATCAAGATAAGTCAATCATCAAGATAAGTCAAACCATCAAGATAAGTCAAATCATCAAGTCAATACTCTAGGGGCTACAACAAAAGATAAAGAGGAAGTAACTAAGCTATAGTAGGGAGAGTGTCATCGCATGGTCCTAGCATGGGTTATCCAGGCTATCTCTCACTAGAAACTTGCCCCCATCTATGGTTATCCTAGTGACCTCTCACTAGACACTGGCCCCATAGGGTGACACATGTGGAGCCAACACATCCTCCCATGGACACAAGGAGGTTGACCATGCCAACCAGGCCTTCTCATCTGATCCTTAGCATGTGAGAGAACTCAAAGCATGGCTGAGGCATCATACTTATCTTGTTATGTGAATTATTACCCAACCCACCTAGATAAATTATTAAGGTATCACTTGATTAGAACTTCCATGGGGTTACCCAGGTAGCTACTTTGGTCACCAGTCCCACCATCAAAGCTACTCTCCTACATACAACTAGCAACCCTTAACCAACATCCAAAAACCAATAACATGCATGGACAAGGAACTATGAGGCATCTATCTTTTACAATCCAAAACATTAAATAGACCATTTCAAATCTAAAACACTCAACCATGAAACTTTCCCCTGTCCATTTCAAATTAAATAAAACATTTAATCAACAATTATCAAATTCAAAACAACAATCTTTCCCAATCCACATCAAGAACTCATACCAAAAGACACATCGCTAGTACTTCCTTGCTATAATATCTCACTGGATTTCAAGGCAACAAGCCTCTAGAGATAAAAAGATTTTAACACAAATATCAATAGACAACTATCCAAAGCATGACACTTAACAACCTTGACCTCTCACAAAACTAACATGATCACCTTTACATTTGGCTAGTCAAAACCTAACAGTAAGACTCAAAACCAAAATAAATGCAATGACTCAATTACATCGTTAATACAAAATGGTTCAAAAATCAGCAATAAACAAGGTATATATATATATATATATATATATATATATATATATATATATATATATATATATATATATATATCCAAGACCCAATTACTACAATACTTCTCTGACTAATTAACATGGATTCAATGAAAGACTTTAACTCTCTCTTTTTAGTTAAATCATAAACTTACTTAAGATAACAATATTCTAATCAAATCTCAAGATCTATAATTCCTTCTATGATTTATTTAATAACTTACTACTACAATTCACATCTATTCACTTTTAAAAAGAATAACTATAATCATCCCAATCTCAACTCCACCTACAAGTAAATCTATGACCTTAAAAAGATATAAAACAAAAATGGTTTTTAAAACAATAAAACAATATTAAGATTTGAATCATGACATCAAGATCCTACCACCTTACTATCAAGAATGTTAGTCAAAGCCATGATGCATTAAAGTCCTATTCCCACTACTAAGAACCCTCAATATAAAAGGTTACTAACAACATTAGATAACTCTATCCCAACCATGCAGAACATAAGGGATCATAAAGTAGATTTCAAACTGAACATTCATTTAAATCCTTGGAAGATATACGAGTTAAATACTAAACACTTTATATTATCAATGATCTACAAACAATACGATCATACATTAGAGTACACAATGCAAGATAATGAGTTTACAAGATTAGAACATAAAAGTACATTAGATCTAATGTAAGAATTTTCCTTAATATGAATCTCTATCTACCTAATTTAACAAGCTAGCATTCTAATTAGAGTCTCTATCGAAATTATTCTTATTCTAATATGATATTGATTCTTTGAACTAGTTTCCATGTTTAACAAAACTACAAACCTCCATTACTATAAGACAATAATAAATGACAATGGCGTTACAATCACGACCATAAGCCATAACATAGGTCAAGCAATCTAAAATAGTTTTAAGACACTATTCCTATATTATTCGCTAACAACAACACTATAAAAATTTTAACTCTCTTTTAAATAAAATTCTAATAATAATAACATTTACTATTCTATTCTAGAATTTTAATTTCATCTATTATTTGTTTAATAAATACCATAATAACTCAATTCACAATAAATCTCTAATTTATTATTTATTAATTAAAATCAATGTAGCACAAGATAGTATATTACTAAATCATAACTAAACAAATTTATATTTAAATAAGATAAAAAGAATATAACTAATACTTAATTCAATATATTTAATTCTAGAAATATAATATTATTTATCATTTGTTTAATAACTAGCATCACCATAAAATCTACTTTACATTAAAAGAAAAGCTAATTTATTTATTTAACGAACTTGCATCTACTAAAATAACCTTATTTAAATAAAATTAATTTTAAATAATACAACTCTATCCTAATATTTTAAGATAAACTAATATTATCTTATCACTATTGCCTTTTAATGAGTTTGATAAAAAAAAAAGTCAAATTAACAATTTTAATAAATCAAAACTACAAAAAGCACAAAGCAAGATTTATGAGTTGCTCAAGGAGTTTCAAAATAGAAGTTTTCCTAATTCTTAGCTTACAATTACATATGTTCTTAAAAAAACTTATTGATTAAATATTCTTACATTTACTAATTCAATTCCATTCTTCATAAGAGCATTTATTCTAAAGAATAAAATATTACAAATATATATGATCTCGTTACAATGTGGCTGCATCACTGACACCATCAACTTACTCCGTTGCCTCCACTACTGATTGATGGCTCAACCACCAATAGCTTATCCTTCCCCTGCTCCCAGCTATTCTAGTTCCTAAAGTTTAGTTGTTCATATGACTATGGAAAGGGAGGGGTTGAGTTCGAAAGCTTTCAATTTCACACTCATCTTCATGAAGTTTAATGAGTGAGAAGGGGTGCACGCGTATGGTTATCTGTAGTGCCCCTCACTTTGCTTCTATCAGGTTGATAGTATTTCTAGTAGGATTAGATATCATGACATTGGACTCTCTGTTATTATGCTGAGTTGTTTATGGACCTATTGCTATGATGATGATTGATGATATTGGATTACTAATATTTTATGTTTCACAGTTTGATGGACATATTTGATGTAATGGATTAATGTTACTTCTGAGTTTAAGGTGATATTTAATCATGGTTATGATGCTTTAACAATAATTGTTAGACTAGATCATATTGAATTGATTATTCTACTTTCTTGTAGACAACTAAATACTTAATTGTTGATGTATTTATGTGAACAGAACAATATTGCATTACTCGTGTCCAAGTACCCTACCATGCTGCAATTTCTGTTCACTATGTGCATGACTTCATGTTTGAATATATATATGGTTAACCTTGTGGTTTGCTATAGGATGCAGGTACTAGGCATCGACTCCACCTGTAGTGCCCCTCAACTTGTCATCTTTTGGACTGATGTTTGCTTAGTAGTACTGGACATTTTGACAGTATTTTTAGATCGTTGATGATGGATTTCTAGTTATTTTGCTATTTCAGTATGAACCTAATTGTTATGATAACAGATGTTGATGATGGATTATGTCATTTTATGCTTTACAATTTGATAAATGAACTGATGTTTTAGATGCTTGGATGTCATTCATTATATGGGATTGGAAGTTAGTTGATCATTTTATGTCATAGATTAGTAATCTGATACCTTGTTCAATATAGTTGATTGTTATTTACACACGTGAATGGAACAGTGTTGTATTACTCGTTCTCGAGTACCCTACCTCACTGCGATTTCCATTCACGATAGGACTGCATGCGATGTATATGTATATCTTGTTATGGTTAACTGTGCGTTGCTGCAGGATGCAGGTACTAGGCATCGACTCCACCTGATTACAGGTCTGAGCGTGCCTTCGCCAATGGATTAGTTGGTTGGAGTTAACATGAGGTCCCTAGTCAGTGATCCTTCGTCGTCAGTTTACCCTTGTGGTTATTGGTTGTCATTCGCCCATGTCTTACTGTTAGGTAATATTGTATCTTGGAGTCAAATCAAGTTCGAAGGTGTCTAAGTATGTGTGGTAATGTTGTGCTTTAATTAGAATTATTCTACGGAAGAGTATAAGTGTTGTTAAATGGGCATAATGTCATTAGTTGTCGATTTTAGCTATAAATAAATTATTATTTTAATGGAAGTGTTGTTGATAAATAAAGTTGTAAGAAGTTTGTATTTTTCGATATAATATTAATTATAATAAATATTTAAATAAATAAATAGTGGTAATCATGTTGTAAATTGTGATTCACAACTTGATTAATAAAATAAATTAAAGGATAGTACAAAATTATATAATTGTCGAAATAGTACTATTCTATTTATAACAATATTTTGGGTCGGCTAAAAAAAATAATAATAATAAAATAAAGTATCTAATCATTGGGATCCATTAATTAAATAAAAATACATATTCTTTAAAGGAGTTATGCACGGAATCACATGCCAAGCCCTTGGAGAGGAGAGGGGCTCAGTTATAAAAGAGCTGGAGGGGCATCAAGGAGATCATCACAGGTGAAAGGAAAGAAGTAGCTTGGAACTGCAACGATTGGAGCAGAGTCGTCAAGTCGATTGCGAAACCAGGTTCCGTCGAATGTCTTATCTCTGAACTTCATATCGAATCTGCAAATGTTGTTATAGTTTATTGGATTCCAAATAGTTTTGTAGACTGTCTTCTCTGTGTGTAATCAGCATCTTCTCTTAGGGTTTAAATACATCATTTCTGCTCAAGGATTCTGTAAGTCAAATGTTTTCCTTCCACTGGTTGCCGAATTATTCTGTATGCATTCTCAGACCGGCGTGATCTTGGTAGGGTTTGTAGGACACCTCGATATAATTGCCGTAAATCGCTGTTGGCTATAGCTAGTTGTTCCTGTAAGATCAGATTAATGTTGTTATTGTTTCTTTCTCTGTAAGTCGCTTTGTATTCATTCAACTTTCCCGGTTGCGTACCTTTTTAACCTGCCCTCCCACATCTGCAACTGGAAGTTCTAATTGCTCAGAGACCTGTATAGTGATTGTTACTTGAAGATTTAAGTTATTTCTTTGGTATCCCTTAGTATTATTTACTTTGGTGCGATAATGATAGGTAGCGCTGCATATTGCAATGCTAGGGCGTGAATTGCTATTGTCCTATTATTTTTTTGAACTGGTTGAAAACCTCTGTGGCCATGTTGTTCATTGTCCCATGTATGTTGTTTCGTGGTGTTTGGTTTTATCCCTTTGTGGACCGGGAGTAATAGGAGACCGTTGTTCTTTTTATCACTTGTTCGAATGGAGAATGCCGAATCCCTTGCTTAAGCTAGGTTACCAAGTATTACTCGATGTGTCCGTTGCCTTGCTACCCTTCGTTGTGAATGGGAGTATGAAAGACTGAATCCTTTTTCTTATTATTCGCCATTTTCTGAGTGTTATGCTGTGTTCCATTTGTCTAGTTTACTCCTTAGCTGGAGTTTAATCTTGTGTTGAATACCTAACTGCACTCGCCTTAGTGTATTTCCTAGCCGAATGGGCTGTGTGCACACCTGCCAGAGGGAGGACGGCCTGAAGATAGTTGGTATACTATTTTTCGTGAGTTTGGTATCATTCCTTGTGGACCGACGGTATTTGATAGCCGCTGGCTTGCCTTCATTTCGTTTCTGCCTGGCTTCTTGCATTTCTGCCTTGCTTCATTCGTCTATCTCAAGGGAAACGCCATTCAACCTGCACAGATTGTCGTCCAATCGTTTGTCTAAAACCCTTGTCAACCAGTTTGGCTGGATACCTATATATTTACTTTTGTATTTTCACTAGTAATAGAGTAAGGCATGTATCGCTCAGAATTTTGTAATTATTAGGGCATAAAGTTGAGCTGAATATGTGGGCAGATTCGTTGCCATTGGTGTTTTGTCCTTTGCTTTCTTCGAAAGTGTCTGAAATCTTTCCTATCTGGAGGTTTTCGTCATTCATCAAAATGATGGCGCGATGCTTTCCTTTAACTAGTCTACCTTATGGTATGGGCTATCGTGATCTCGCTGGCCTTCCAACAATTAAATACTATCAAGCTGAGCGAACATAATCGTCCTTGGAAGTCGATGGAGGCTGTACTGTCTCAACAAATTCATTATCAAAGTTAATTAGTATATTCGTCATGTATCAATTTCTAACCACACTCACAACGTATTTGGCTGGAGTAATGCTTAAAAGCTTTTGTTTTCTATAGTTGCTGGAGGTGAAAACCTTAAATTTAGTCAAATCTAATGGGGAGATCGCACCAGTATGGATGGGCGCACCTTTGAGAGTAATTAGTGGCATGAAACGCAGCCTTGAAACTATTCCGTTTCCCATACATTTTGCAATCTTTTCTGTGCTTATTGAATGCTGTTTCTGTCAGTTAGCTGTACTTTATTTCCTAAGTTCAATCTCTTTTATTTGCCAAAACCAGTGACCTTGGTTTGCCATTGGAAACTCACCATATTTGTATTCTCATTGCTGGTTAATTTCAGTGAATCTATGTACTGCTAAGACATCTGAGAGGTTTCCTTTCCCCAGATCACACATCCGCATGAGTCTAACGGACTGTAAAAATAGTCCACATAACCTCACGGACTTATCAGATATCTTACTAATAGAGTTGGCGCTCCCTCGGAAGGTCAGTGTAGTAAGGAATTCGACTGAGCTCATAGGGAGATTGTTGCAAGTATGAGGTGAGCTAGTGTTGTCATTGATGTCAACATACTCATATTGCATTGACAAGAAGGATTTGATGAGCTGTGTGCTGAGGATATTGAGAAAATTAGCCTCAGTCAGGAACAGTGAAGAACAGTGATGAGAAGAAGGCAAATGTATTGTATAGGTTGAGAACCGGAGGATGCGGATTAAAGGGTTTGTAGATATGAGTCTTGAGATGCTTCAGTTAAGATTTCAGAGGTCCGCATGAAGATCTGAAGGAGTTGTGGCTGTCGGTGCATAACCGGTTCCGGCAAGTGTTCAGGGGTGACAAAGGATCACAGAAAGGTCCGGTGAGGTCCGGAATTGTATTATCCTAATCTGCGGATTGGAAGGAGTGTTTGGGATGCCCTTGTGATGTGCCATCTTGAGTTGTGTATGATTTGGAGGTCTGGAAGTACCTCTTACATTATGACAGTGGCAATAGACATTGTTCTTGAAGTTCCGGATAAGGAGGATAAGAGATTTCGGTAAGTAAAGGAAATGCGGACGTACCTGGTCATTCAGGTAGGCTTGTGAAGGTTCTTGGATCATGTTGAGGTTGTGTTGTTGGTCTGCATTGATAATGTATGATTTGAAGGTCCGGAAGTACCTTCTACAGTGGCGACAGACTGTGTTCTTGAAGTTCCAGATGAGGAAGACAAGAGATTCCAGCAAGTAAAGGAAGTGCGGATGTATCCGGTCATTCAGGCAGGCTTGTGAAGTTTTCTGGATCGTGTTGAGGTTGTGTTGTTGATCCGCATTGATAGTAGAGCCCGGAATTGAAGTTATTCTCCCGGATGAAGTTCTTGCTCTGTCTAGCCGACTGGATGAGTTGTTCATCCTGCGAATGTTCTTGTGGTGGCCGACCGGATGTGTTATTCATCTTGCGGATACTCTTATGGTTGTTTGCCGACTTAGATGTTTGTTCCTAAGTCGATGTCTTGTATAAATAACGGTTTGTGAGTTCATTTCAAAGTGTGGTGTGTGTGGATAAGTGTGGCATAGCGAAGAGAAGTGCGAAAGGCAGAGCAGACGTTTTTGGGCTTAAATGGAACTGATTCGGACATGGTAGAGATGTCATTCTCCAGTTCAAGACTTTGATTTTTATCACTTTGTAGACAGTGTGTCTCCTTGTAGGCAGTGGGCCTCTTTGTGAGCAGTGTGCTCGGGCAGTGAGCCCTAATTGGCATGTGCCATTCATTCTTCTTTATTCTTCTAACAGAGAATAATTCTTGGGTTAATCACCCCGTGGTTTTTCCCTTAACCGTGTTTTCCACGTCAAAATCTTGGTGTTCAATGTGTTGATGTTTATCTGCTCTTGTGTTTGTGTATTTTGCTTTCATGAATGATTAATTGATATGCTGCTAACTAACAACGAAGAATCAAGTGTTTAAAAAGGAAGAAGTTTTATACAACTGATTCACCCCCCCCCTCTCAGTTGTATGCCCTAGATCCAACAATTGGTATCAGAGCCAAGTTCCTCTGAAAGGAGCTTAACCGCTTGAGGAGATCCAGGATGTCGTCATACAAGAAGGATAGTCCGAAGTTCGACGGAACCAACTTCACTCTCTGGAAAGGTCGCATGAAGTGTCACTTGGAATGTATGGGAAAAGCATACTTGGCTATGGTTTCAAAACCATATGTACCTCCACAAGGTGGTCCGACAACTCTGAATGAAACCACAGAAGCTGAAAACAATCTGCGGACCAAGGAAGCTCTTCTAAGCGCATTGAATGACTCAGATCTCTCGAATGTTATTGACCTACCAACTGCATATGAGATCCTGACTAAACTGGAACTTCTGTATGAAGGAGATGAGTTTGTCAAAAGTGCAAGGTTGTAAAGTCTGAAAGGGAAATTTGAAAGATTGAAAATGAGAGATGATGAAAACATCACTACCTTTATGCCAAGAGTGAATGAGCTGGTATGTGGAATCAGAAATGCTGGTGGAACTTTAGATGAAAATGAGATTGTCTGCAAAATCCTAAGATCCCTTCCTGCTGCCTACGAAATCAAGGTTGCTGCCATTGATGAATTCAGAGCCCACACAACTGTCACAAGAGAACAACTGGCTGGCAAACTAGCTGCATTTGAAATGACCGAGTTTGGAGATGATCCTCCCAAGACTGAATCTGCTTTCAAAGCCAGTGCCTATGTGAAAGGCAAACAGAGATTTGATCCGGGAGAAAACTCATCAAGGAAAATGTCATGGTATGATCAAGCAAGAAGAGACATGGAAGAAGAAGAAGCAGAAACAGCTCAACTTGAAGCCCTCATTGCAAAGAGACTGCCAAGAGGATCTGGTAAGTATGAAGGAAAACTACCCTTTAAGTGTTTCAATTGCAATAAGATTGGTCATTTTGCTTCAAGATGTCCAGAAAGATCTGCAAGGTCTAATACTAACAGACAAAGGTTTCAAAAGAATTGCTATTATGTTCATGAAGAAGATGACAATGAAGGAGTAACAGATGATGAATCAGAACTAGGAAGCAAATCCAGAAATGAGTGGGTGTTTATTGCCATCAAGGAAGAAGATTCAATACTCTCTGAATCTGTCAATCACAAAGTTGTTGAAAAAGCTTTGGCTGCTCAAGTGGAAGAAAAGGATGATTGGGTTATTGACAGTGGATGTTCTCACCATATGACTGGTGACAAGAATAAGTTCTTGAATTTGGAAAGGTATGAAGGAGGAATGGTAAAGTTTGGTGACAATTCTGCTGGCAGAATCAGAGGCAGGGGAACTATTTCCTTTGATGGAAAGAGCAAAACAGGTAACGTACTGTATGTTGAAGGATTGAAGCACAATCTTCTCAGTGTTGGTCAATTAGTGGACAAAGGCTATGATCTTCAGTTCAAGAATGGAAAATGCAGAATCTTTACAAGCTCCGGAACTGAGATTGCATCTGGTACTCAGACAAAAGGTAATATCTTTCATCTGGTTGGTTCAAATAAAAGTTGTTTATTTGTTCAAATTGATCAGAGTTGGTTACGACATAAAAGAATGTGCCATGTAAATTTTGATAACATCATCAAGATAAGCAATACTCAGGCCGTAAGAGATCTTCCAAAATTGATGAAACCTACAAATAGTTTGTGCAAAGAATGTCAGCTAGGTAAACAAAGCAGAGTCTCTTTCAAAAGCAAAGATCAGTCTTCTATCAGATTGTTGGAATTAGTACATACTGATCTCTGTGGTCCGACAAGAATCAAGAGTCTGCAAGGTGATAGATATTTCATGTTGTTAATTGATGATCATTCCCAGATGATGTGGGTTACCTTTCTAAAAGAAAAATCAGAAGCATTTGAGAAGTTCAAGATCTTCAAAGCTATGGTAGAGAATCAAACTGGATTGAAACTAAAGTGTCTAAGGTCTGATAGAGGTGGTGAATTTACATCTGGTGAGTTCATTGACTTTTGTGAGAAGCAAGGTATAAGGAGACAGTTGTCTGCTCCTAGGACTCCACAGCAGAATGGAGTAGTTGAGAGAAAGAACCGGACCATCCAGGAAGCTGCCAGGACAATGATGTTGGAAGCAAATGTTCCTCAAATGTTTTGGAAGGAAGCTATCAGCACTGCAGTCTACACTCTCAATCGAGTTCAAATCAGAAACAACACCGGTAAGACCCCCTATGAACTCTGGTTTGGCATCACTCCTACTGTGAAATATTTCAGAGTATTTGGTAGCAAGTGTTATATTAAAAGAGATGAAGATCTAGGAAAGTTTGATGCTAGAAGTGATGAAGGAATTTTCTTGGGTTACTCCACTCAAAGCAAAGCATACCGGTGTTACAATAAGAGATTGAGGAAGATGATAGAAAGCACCAATGTGAAAGTTGATGAAGGAATTGAGAAGCCTTCAAGATTTTATGAGTTTGATGAAGATGACCAAGACAGTGTTCAAGGACCTCAATCCTCTCCGGTGAGACAGAGTCAGCCTGATCCGGTAAATCAGGAAGAAGAGATAGGTGTGAATGAGCCTGATCAAGAAGCAGCAGTGCAGGATACTCCCAAAATTCCAAGGTATGTAAGACTGAACCACTCTGAAGATCAGATCATAGGTGATAGAAGCAAAGGTGTACAAACCAGAAGGAATGTTGCTCAAAATCAGGATGAATGTTGTCTGATTTCAAAGATTGAACCTAAAACAATAAATGAAGCCTGCAATGATGAAAACTGGACCAAAGCAATGGAAGATGAATTGATGCAAATTGAGAAAAATCATACTTGGGATCTTGTTCCCAGACCTAGAGACAGGAATGTAATTGGAACCAAGTGGGTCTTCCGGAACAAACTAAATGAAGCTGGTGAAGTAATCAGAAACAAAGCTAGATTGGTCTGCAAAGGCTACTCTCAAATAGAAGGAATTGACTTTGAAGAGACTTTTGCTCCAGTGGCAAGAATTGAAGCAGTCAGATTAC
Organism: Cunninghamia lanceolata; assembly: GCA_027924645.1. Classification (NCBI taxonomy): domain Eukaryota; kingdom Viridiplantae; phylum Streptophyta; class Pinopsida; order Cupressales; family Cupressaceae; genus Cunninghamia; species Cunninghamia lanceolata. The sequence continues at coordinate 6,822,119 of BSBN01000015.1, forward strand.
TTCTTGCATTTGCTGCCTTCAAAGACTTCAAGGTATATCAGATGGATGTCAAGTCTGCCTTCCTAAATGGTGATCTGGAAGAAGAAGTCTACATTGAACAACTGGATGGATTTCAATTGTCTGATAATGATGATATGGTCTGCAAGTTGAAGAAAGCTTTGTATGGATTGAAGCAAGCCCCAAGAGCATGGTATGAAAGGTTGGATAAGCATCTTGTGCAGATTGGATTCAACAAAGGTACTGCTGACAGTAACTTATATTTCAAAATTGATCATGAAAATATTTTGATTGTTGAAGTGTTTGTGGATGATATCATTTTTGGAGGAAGAGATAGTATGTGCAAAACTTTTGCAAATCAGATGAAAAGTGAGTTTGAAATGTCTATGCTTGGTGAAATGAATTTCTTCTTGGGTCTGCAAATTACTCAAACAAAAGAAGGGATCTTCATTTCTCAGACCAAATATGTGAAAGAATTGTTAAGGAAATTTGGTATGGAAGACTCAAAGCCTATGAACACTCCTATGGCAACCGGATGTAAGTTAAGCAAAGATGATGATTCTCCAAAGGCAGATCAGACAAAGTATAGATCAATGATTGGTGGATTGTTGTATCTCACTCAAACTAGACCAGATATAATGCAGGCTGTTGGTCTTGTGGCAAGATTCCAGGCTGATCCTAGAGAATCTCATGTTATGGCAATCAAAAGAATTTTTAGGTACTTGAAAGGAACAGTTGAGTATGGTCTATGGTACCCTAGAGATCCGGATTTCTCTCTTCATGCTTACACAGATGCAGATTGGGCAGGAGATGTGGATGACCAGAAGAGCACTAGTGGTGGAGCATTCTTTTTGGGGAAGAGATTGGTTTCTTGGTTAAGCGAGAAACAAGATGCAATATCTCTGTCTACAACTGAAGCAGAATACATTGCAGCAGCAGGTAGTTGCACTCAAATCTTATGGATGAAGCAGATGCTAAGAGACATTAAAGTTGAATATGAGGAGCCTATCACAATTTTCTGTGATAATTCAAGTGCAATTAATATTTCTAAGAATCCGGTATTGCATTCTAAGACTAAGCACATATCTATCAAATTTCACTTTTTGAGAGAACAAGTAAACAAGGAAGAAGTCAGATTGGAGTATGCTCCCTCCAAGGATCAGATTGCAGATATCTTTACAAAACCTCTTCCCAAGGACTCTTTTGAATATCTCTAGGAGAAGTTAGGGGTCATGGCCCCTCCGGTGATGAACTAGGATGCACTGATGTGCATCAGTCCGGTGGATATCACAGTCATATCTTGTGATCCGGATTGATGATGGGGAGCTGCTACTAAGGGGGAGCAGCTGGTATGATTCTGATGTATTAGAATTGCAAGTATGAGCCCTTTGCCATTGATGTCAAAGGGGGAGAGAAGACATGTGAAAAACAAGTGGTTAATGATCAAAGGGGGAGTAGTAAAGGAAGAGAAGACATGTGAAAAGTTGTTGTTGATAGGGGGAGTTGTGACAGAAAGGAGAAGTTCTTGTCTTGATGGTTTTTCACGTCATATGTTGCCATCAATGACAAAGGGGGAGATTGTTGCAAGTATGAGGTGAGCCAGTGTTGTCATTGATGTCAACATACTCATATTGCATTGACAAGAAGGATTTGATGAGCTGTGTGCTGAGGATATTGAGAAAATTAGCCTCAGTCAGGAACAGTGAAGAACAGTGATGAGAAGAAGGCAAATGTATTGTATAGGTTGAGAACCGGAGGATGCGGATTAAAGGGTTTGTAGATATGAGTCTTGAGATGCTTCAGTTAAGATTTTAGAGGTCCGCATGAAGATCTGAAGGAGTTGTGGCTGTCGGTGCAGAACCGGTTCCGGCAAGTGTTTAGGGGTGACAAAGGATCACAGAAAGGTCCGGTGAGGTCCGGAATTGTATTATCCTAATCTGCGGATTGGAAGGAGTGTTTGGGATGCCCTTGTGATGTGCCATCTCGAGTTGTGTATGATTTGGAGGTCTGGAAGTACCTCTTACATTATGACAGTGGCAACAGACATTGTTCTTGAAGTTCCGGATAAGGAGGATAAGAGATTTCGGTAAGTAAAGGAAATGCGGACGTACCTGGTCATTCAGGCAGGCTTGTGAAGGTTCTTGGATCATGTTGAGGTTGTGTTGTTGGTCCGCATTGATAATGTATGATTTGAAGGTCCGGAAGTACCTTCTACAATGGCGACAGACTGTGTTCTTGAAGTTCTAGATGAGGAAGACAAGAGATTCCAGCAAGTAAAGGAAGTGCGGATGTATCCGGTCATTCAGGCAGGCTTGTGAAGTTTTCTGGATCGTGTTGAGGTTGTGTTGTTGATCCGCATTGATAGTAGAGCCCGGAATTGAAGTTATTCTTTCGGATGAAGTTCTTGCTCTGTTTAGCCGACCGGATGAGTTGTTCATCTTGCGAATGTTCTTGTGGTGGCCGACCGGATGTGTTATTCATCTTGCGGATACTCTTATGGTTGTTTGCCGACTTAGATGTTTGTTCCTAAGTTGATGTCTTGTATAAATAACGGTTTGTGAGTTCATTTCAAAGTGTGGTGTGTGTGGATAAGTGTGGCATAGCGAAGAGAAGTGCGAAAGGCAGAGCAAAGGTTTTTGGGCTTAAATGGAACTAATCCGGACATGGTAGAGATGTCATTCTCCAGTTCAAGACTGTGATTTTTATCACTTTGTAGACAGTGTGTCTCCTTGTAGGCAGTGGGCCTCTTTGTGAGCAGTGTGCTCGGGCAGTGAGCCCTAATTGGCATGTGCCATTCATTCTTCTTTATTCTTCTAACAGAGAATAATTCTTGGGTTAATCACCCCGTGGTTTTTCCCTTAACCGGGTTTTCCACGTCAAAATTTTGGTGTTCAATGTGTTGATGTTTATCTGCTCTTGTGTTTGTGTATTTTACTTTCATGAATGATTAATTGATATGCTGCTAACTAACAACGAAGAATCAAGTGTTTAAAAAGGAAGAAGTTTTATACAACTAATTCACCCCCCCCTCTCAGTTGTATGCCCTAGATCCAACACGTTCAGCTGTTGAAACCTACAGAGTGTTGTGAGGTCAATGTCTGTCAGAAATAAACTGGTTAAGGTCTGATGCTATCAATTGAAGTATTGTCATCGATTTTTATGGTAAAACAGTCAATAGCAATTTTACATCTCAGTAGTAAATTATCTCAAACTGTTCGCATAGGGTGCATTTACGATCGTTTTCCTTGAGGAATTAAATCACCACGGATAAAATCAGTTTCAGAGACATCTTCAAACCATCATAAAAGAATCCATTGATTGAGCTCGCTAGAATGTCTGCAAGACCGTATGAAGGATAACATTTCGTGATTGAATTTGCCTCATACGATTACCGTTTAGCCGTAAGATATCATTGTGGAAGTGTCGAACGGTAAACAGAAATTAAGTGGTTCTTTTATCTATTATTGTAATGATTTAGTTAATCAATTTATTTATCTTTTGAAACAATATAAGGTTAGTTAGAGATTTGGTTGCAAGGTATTAATTTAATTGTTGTAATATAAGGTTGATTTTATTTCAGAAGCTGTTTGCATTAAACTAAGAATGAATTGTGGTATTTCATCTCTTGAATCTGAATTAAATTGAATTGAATGAGTGTTGTAATGAGTCGGATTGAGGTTGTTCAAACTTGTATTCCAGAGGCTAAGTTGTCGTTGTTAAGTATTCGCAACTTGTGTGTTGTTGTTTCTGTAATTACGACGTAATAGCATTTATGGGTATCAAACAAAGTATGAAGTATAATGAGGTTCTGTCAAGGTTGAATGTTGTGTCTTGTAAAGTAATAATCTTAGGATGAAACATCAAACCTCTTGTGCTCTTATTGTACCGTTTTGTCGTAAGGAGAGATCTGAAATCTGTAAGAGGATAAAGTATTGCAATGTAAATAGTGTTGGATAACAATTGATGTTATGATTCTATTTTGATGCAAGAAGGTGTATGCCTTGCAGTGTAATTATACGTGTGTTGTTATTAAGTCTTGCATGATGTTTTAAGGTTTACTAGGTGTTAGGAAGGAGAGTGGCTTTCAACATGGGGCCGGCGCCCAAAGTGGCAGTCAGGATAACCCGTTAGAAGTAGATTAATCAAGTGATAACCTAAAATTAACTAGGGGGTTAAGGGTAGATTTCACATTAATAAGATTAATGGATTCCTCTCCCATGACCTGTAGTGCTTGTTTAGACTAAGGATGGGTAGAGAAGGCCTGGTCGGCATGATTGACTTCCTTGTCCTCATGAAAGGAAGGTCGATTCTGCATGTGTCACCCTATGGGGCCGGCGCCTAGTGAGAGGCTGTCAGGATAACCATAGATGGGGGCCGGCGCCTAGTGAGAGGCTATCAAGATAACCCATGTTAGGACCGTCCGATGACACTCTCCCTACTACAACCTAGCATCCCTTGTTCAGTCTCTCCTCATTTGTTTTGTGTCGCCTCTGGAAGTGAAAGTGAAGTGAAAGTTAAGTTATTTTATGTTGTGTTGTATTGATATTGCCATGTGTTGTATTGGCGTTGGTCATCCTTTGTTCTTGTTTGTCTTTCATCTACCTGACTGTCAGTGTTTGGGACCTCATGTTAACTCCTAGCTCGGGAGGTGGACCTTAGGGTTCCACATGGTCAGGTGGAAGAGCTATTTTATCCATTGGTTACTCTTGACAAGATCATATGCAGAAAAGGATTTGTTCCAGTTGTACTTGTTCCAATGATGATGATGTAAGTGCATATCCTTGTACCAGATTTGTGTAACAAAATATTCTTTATGTATGTAACTTTTGATGTAGACTAAAAGTGGCAATGTAATGATGTCTTGATGTACTTATATGAAAGCATTTTAGTTATGTATTTTATCATGCAGATTCTGTTATTTGATGTTTGCAATAAATGTGAATAAGTTATTTATTTGAGCATGGATTTGGATCCGTTACTGATGAATATTGAATTATGTTAGTTGATTTGTTAAATGATGCAGCCTTGGACCCTTAGAAAATATGTCGTAATTGATTATGTTATCGTTACTTTATCATTTTAAAAAAAAAAATTTACTGTTTCATATTGCATAAGTGTGTATTCTTTAAGGCGTTCAAGGCGGGCGTTACACCACCTGAACTAGTAGGTTTGAGCGTGCCCTAGCCAATGGAATCGTTGAATGGAGTTAACATGGGGTTCCTTGTCATTATTGTTTGTTTGCCTATTTGCCTCCGTGATTGTTGTCTTGTTGTCTAATCTTGCTTGTTAGTCAAGTAATGTTCCACAATGAGGATTAACTAGGTCAGAATTGCCTAAGTTATGATTGGTAAATTGTTGCATTCAAATAGATTTATTAGACTGGGAACATAATTTTGATAAATGAATATAATTGTTTCAATATAAATGAAAGTTATATAGAAAATATGGTTAATATAATTATATGAAATAATAAATTAATTAATTACTAAATTATGAGTTGTTTATAAATGACTCAATTGGTTGTAAATGAATAAAATTACAATGGACATAAAATGAATAAATAAATAAATAAATAAAATTATAAATTGTGTTAAAAGAAATATTTAGTTAATACTAAATTAATAAATTAATAATATTTTTTGGAATATTGTAAGAGAAGATATGGTTGTCACTTTGGATCATGTGCACATCACCTAAAAAGGTGGGAAAAGTTTGGAAGGAGGGAGAAGGATTAATTGTGGGGGGGATTCATTTGGAGAGGGGGGCTCTAATTGAAGAGAGAGATGGGAGTTCTATTTTTGAACTGCAGGAGTGATCTCGGCATAAAATTTTCAGCATGGAGAAGCTAGGTATTCAATGGTGGAAAGGTGGAAGTTGCAAGCTGGGGTACGAAAGCGGCAACCATCCATCAGCAGTCCAGGTTCCATTATCATCTTCCATGATTGTCTCTAATTGAATGAATTTGTCTTTTAACCTGTAAATTATCTTTGCTTGCACCTTCTGATTTACATTCGTCTAAAAGTTTAGATCTGGCTTTATTTCTTCATACTGCATTTTCTTAAATGTTTCTAAGGCTTTCCTAGAGACCCGGTTGCACAGAGATTGCAATCATTGCATTCTGTTTCTTATTTCTATTTAGTAGAGCAATTGAAATTGCACATCCTTCATCCTTCTCCATAACCGTTTGAAGCCCATCATAACTACCATTTCCGCATAGATGTTTGAGAGAAGAATAGAAATTGTGCAACAATTTTAAGGATCCAAATAAAAAAATAATATAACAGCGTTGCTGTTAATCCTTCTAAGCCTTTATTAATATATAATCTATAGGCACCAAGAAAACACATCCACTAAATCATCGCAAGTGTAATTGTTATTATGAAGTTTAGAGTGACTTCAAGAAGACAAGATGGTAGGTTAAGCACACAAGATGTTTAACTGTGGTGAAAATGTAATAAGGGTTGCTATGTGATTGAAAATTAACCTTTTCAGTAAATCCATTATCATTCCTCCTTAACCAGGAAAAAAATTTAGGATGCATGGTGTGTCACATGGATCCAAGCGAGTTGCCTATCTTAAATCTTTCCAAAGCCTTCATTGTCTGCCCTTGCGGAGATTATATATAGCCTGTAACATTTAAGCTCTCACAGATCTCAAGATGGACCTCTAGAACCCTTGGAAAAATTGAGAGAGAACTCTTAAGATCTCCCATTTCCAATTGAATCGTCCACCAAATCCTGTGGCCGCTAGCTTTCCCTGACTGATGTCTTGTAAGAAGCAATTGGTGGTGTTATATTCACCTTTACTATATAAGATCATGCAGGATTTTAACATGAATCAGATTTCATGAGAGGGTGGTCGTTGGAAAACAAGAGCTATTCCAGTTAGCTGCTCTATAAGAATCTTTTGACTTATCAAAAAATTTTGTCCCTTCCTCAAGTTGGGTCTTTCACTGACTGCCGTGTTTAATAGGATGCGCAGATTTATGGGATGTGTATCCAAAGTTGTCAATGACTTTTCCCTATGGCGATGTAAGCTTGGTAATACTTTATGAGGATTTCTTTCTGCTAGATTAAGATATTGACTGATGTATGATGATGGTGGTGCTTAGAGACTTCCTCATCTCCTACATTCATGCGCTTGCAATATTGTGCCCAAGGAACAATGCTCAATTAAGATATGATTCAAGTGTGTGCTGACGCTTGTGAATTGTGAATCATGTTTTGCTGGGATGGTATTTTCTTTTCCTCTATGGGTGTTAATCTCTTGATGTGGTAGACACCTTACTTGTCAAACCAATGTCAAATCTGTGAATGAGACCCCCTGAACGAGTTTAGTTTGTTTAGATTCTGCAATCATTAAATCAATGAGATGACATCTCGTTAGGTGACAATCAAACAATTCTCAAACCTGGTCTATGCGTTTAGACGTTACATTGAATCTGTAGTTGGGCGTTGTCTGTGTCCAGAGTTGTAAATATATATGTTTTTTTATCTACCAATTACATTTGCTTGTTCATTTTTAAAGCCTTCTCAATAGATTCATTGTAGACATATCCTGCAATCGTTGCATTTCATAGACATCTTATAGTTTGTGCCCCAGCTGACACCTTCACATCACATTGTTTGAAGCTTCTAAAACATGTCTGTAGCTCATTAATCTCTAGATCTACAGCTAAAGATCTCTAATTAATCTCTAACTTTCACCTGCAGATCACGCAGAAGTATTGACATATCCAAATCTGACCACTTAGAACTAGAAGGTCCCATGCTCATTTGGAGCCTTTCATAAGAGGAAGAAGCACTGAGTCCCTTACTTCCAATTCAGTACATATACAACCACATTTGAATATATCTGACCTTCTCACTTGAAGGGACTCCAAAACAATACGAGAAAATCTTTACCAGTCTTTTTAACAGCCTTGGCACATAAGGTGCTGATGTAATATATGAAAGAATTTGAGAGAGAAGATTATAAAATACCCAATCCTCCAGCCAAATTGAAGAAACTTATACTGAAAATCATGCATAAAAGGATCCCAATCTCTTGCTTTTGATAGCATCAAAGTCAAAGAAATTCCCACATAGTGCACATGAATATTAATGTCTGACCTATTAACCCTAAGTGATCGTGAAATGATGGCAAAGAAATTTTGTGGAGAAAAGGCCATGATAAGTTTTGATTTTCCAACATTAATATATCTGCCAAATGTTGTTCCAAATATGCTCTGCTTCCTATGAAGAAGCTACATAACACAGGTAAATGGAGAAATCTTACAACTTGCTATGAGTCACATAGCTTTCAAGCATTACAGAAAAATAGATAAGTTATCACCTGTTAAGATGTTAAGGAAAAGTGACAGCAGACATCCCTGACTAAGAATAGTACAAAACTTAGAACGTAACAATGTCTTTCCAAGTAAAAAGAAAGGAACTCAGATATAGTCATGTAAGATTTAGTGACTCGGTGGTCAGTGAAACTTTTTCAATTCTTATAGACTCGTGTGCAGCAGTATTGCTTGGATGTCCTTTCCCTGTCTTAATCATTTCTTTGTAATAAAGTTGGCAAAAGCAATATACTCATCATGTATGACATATCACTGGATTAGGCTAGTTTGAATTGGCAAGAACACAAAATAAATAATGTTAGATGGCTTGTGTTTACCACTGGCCTTTAAAATTTAGATTTTGTGGTGTCAAAAATTTACATCTAGAAAGAGAACAGAAATAAACAATAGATGGGACATTTACAAATTACATAATAATATTCAACAATGCGTGCTTACCAAAAGATCCATCAATGAACAATTAACGATAACCTAAAAAAAACAAAAGAGAAAACTGTTACCTCTAATATCAGCTGATCTGTAAGCTTTTCTGTATTTTAATCTGTTCATTCATTTCTAAAATTTACAACTCTTTAATGTAAAGTATATTTCTAAGGGCTATTTTTCATTTTCAAATGAATAGTTCATATAAAATGTTCAAAAATTAGATTTGTCAATCAATAAGAACTTTCAGTGTTATTACATAAAGATATACTTTTGACAGAAATTTATTTTGGCTGGAGTTAGACATTTTAGCTATAAAATACAACTAAAATCTTTAAAATGACTATAGAATATGAAAGGAGAGACTTAAACAATCCGTCAAAATTCATATAGGATTATGAGAATATATATATATATATATATATATTAGTTTTTTTTTTTATATTTGGTTTATATATAGTATTTTAAAAGGCATTATTGAATAGATTACTGTCATAAAAATAAATTATTTGACAGCCAAGGTTGACTGTCAAATACAAGCCCTAATTAAATAAAAATAACAATTTACTTCTCTTTGGATGAAAATATTTGCTATTGAATGATTCAAGGTTGTTATTATTATATTATTATTGTTGTTTAATAATATTATTGTTATTATTAGTTTAAATGATATTGTTGTCATCTCCAAGTTGTCCAGAAAATGTATGGGTGAAGTCTAACGAGAAATTACATAATTTATATGATTGTTAGTTTTAAAAGTGCCAAAATCAAATGTAGATTAATATTTTAGTTAAGTTAATAGATTTAATTTATTGAACTATAAGGAAATGTAGTTAATAGTTTAATTTAAATTGTTATGATTATTGTTGATTAATCTAATTTTGGTAACGATCTTATTACAACATCATTATGAAGGTGTTGTTAATTGAAGTTTATTTAAATAGTCTCGATAGTGGGTTTATTAACATTGTAATGAGATTGTTGGTTGTAGTGGGGTCCACTGTGCAAGTTATTTGGGTGTCAGTCCAGAGGCATAGGATAACGTGATTTGTTTTCAAGTATAGTGTTTTTATGTATTGGATATATGATGATATGTTGTTTCTAGTTATGTCTAGGATAAAAGACAATGTGAATGATGAATGTATTCCCTTGGGGATGTATTGTTGTTCGTTTAATTATATTTATCTTGTATTGCGTTTTGTGTTAGATTTTGAAATAGGGAGACGTCGAGTATTGTAACAGAGTAATGTTTATGTATTGTTATGGTCAATATTTGTGAGTTGTCCCTATGATTAAGTTGATATGCAAGAGGGTTAATGCCTTGCATTATTATATATATGTGGATATGAGGATAATTGTTATGTAAGATGGTTAATGCCTTGCATGGTTTATGTATCCTCGATGTCATGATGATGTTTGCTATGCTTGTTGAGTGGGGTTTTCTAGTTACAGGTAGGGGAGTGGCTCTCAATGGGGGCCAGAGCCCAAAGTGGTGTCCAAGACAACCCATGTGGGAGTTGGATAACTCAGTGATAACCTAAATAATGAATTAGGAGGGGTTGGGTAGCTAATCACACTAAACAAGATAAGTGGATGCCTCACTCATGGCTCAAGTGCTTGTTTAGGCTTGAGATGAGATGAGAAGGCCTGGAATGGCAAGATCAACTACTTGTCCTCATGAAAGGTATGTTGATTCCGCATGAGCATTGTATGGGGGCCGGGAGTCGGGAGAGGCTGCCAGGGTAACCCAAGATGGGGGCTGGGACCTAGGAAGGCTTACCAGGACAACCCATGACAAGCCATGTGATGACACTCCTCCCTATTGTAGCCTAGCATTCCCTAGTTGTACTCTCCCCATTCGTTATGTGTTGCCTCTGGAAGTTGTGTTGTGTTGTTTATGTTATTTGTCACATGTTGTATTGGAGTTTGGTCATCATTTGTTCATGTTAGTCTTTATCTACCTAACTGTTATTGTTTGGGACCTCATGTTAACTCCTAGCTCGGGGGGTGGACCTTAGGGTTCCACATGGTCGGGTGGAAGAGCTTTTGTCCATTGGTTTTTCCCTTGCCAATGTTCAAGTGGGAGAGGATATATCTTGTGTATCAGACATTAGATCTTGTACCTATTTATGAAGACAGTTATTATTCTCATGTACTGGCCTATGTATCCGTTGATTCATAATGTATGTATTTAGATTTATTCAGAAGGTGATAATGTAACAATGTAATGTTGTACTCATATGTGAGAAGAAATTGTAACTGTGTACTAGATCCTAATAATCACTCATCGTATGTTATGATATGGAGGTGTAAATGTTTATTGATTTAATGCAATAGGTGTAGAATGATTTATTGATGTTAGTTAATGATGTATGTTAGATTATGTTATTTGATTATGTCAAGTAATGCAACCATGGAACCTTAGAGAAACAAGTTGATAGTTTAATGGTGTGTATAGATTTGTTAAACAATACTATGTTATCTTATTCATTTAAAAAAAAAAATTATTCTGCATTGCATAGCATAGATGTGTTGTTCTCTAAGGTGTTCATTGTGGGGTGTTACATTATCTGTGGAATAAGGTAGAAAACCAAGATTCCATTCCTAATTTAATGGATCAAATGATCGAACCCTCACTTCAGGATCCACCTTAGCTGCAGGATTTGCCCTACCGGAGTGAACAATATTAGCGGGCAAGATCATACCAGCTCAATAATTAGCATTAAGTAGGTAAATCGCTTAATTCCCACACTACACCTTATATAGGCAGTTCGACGATGAGCGGCTTTCACCAACTAGAATCCTTGGCCCCTAAACTAATCTACCTCCATATATATATATATATATATATATATATATATATATATATATATATATATATATATATATATATATATAAGTTATACTAATAAATTATCTCCTCATTTTTAATTCCTACAGAGAAAATTAGATTCTATTTAACAATTTTAACTAACTCAAAAAGATAATCATTTATGCAAGTTAACTAAACCTTCCTGGAGTTTTTTTTATTAGAAAAATTCTAAATAAATTTACTTGCATATCCTTCTATTTAAATGGACTCTTGCTTTAACTTCATTATGAGGAAAGAAATAATATAATTTTATTTGAGAAGCTCTAAATTCAGAGAGGAGAAATGAAAGAAGACTTTTGAGGTTTTGAACAAACAATGGAGAATGGTTTACCAGAAGAGAACCATGAGAGCAAGATGTCAATACATATTTTAGAGACAGGGAATGAAGCCATTACCAAATTTTCTGAGATTCAAGGATTTAATAGAGAAACCAGAGCATTTCAAAATGTTAGGCAGAGGAGAAGAAGATGGTAATAGATTTAGGAAGGCAAGAAACAAGATTTATTATATTCTATTATGCTTTTTTTATTTTATTTTATAGATTGAAAATTTCTGGCAAATTATAACAGACCGAATTTTACCTACATCGTATGGTCAACAATAGGATGAAATAAAGAGTAGAGGAAATTTTAAGAATGAAGGGGAGGAAGCCGTACGATAGCATCCACAAGAGAGGAAAGTTGCAGAAGCTAGAAGTTTGACCAAAAGGAAAAACCTCAACATCACTAATCTTTATCACAAATTTCAGGCAGAGATAATTGAAATAAAGATAGAGGAGGCTGTACAATGGTAGTAGAAGAAGAATGATGTTTATAGTTTAAAAGTTGACCAAGTCAACCAAATAAAATCTAGCAGAAAAGAGGATGAAAGATGAACAACATCAGGTAGAGGTTGAAATATCTTATTAATGCATGGCTGTTAAATGAAGAACCTCATCTTTAGGCAGTGGAGTCTGAGATTCAAATGCAGGTAAGCCTCCTAATGGCACTGAGAGCAAAAAAATAGATAGGGTCTGGTAAAGGTTTAATTAAAGCATTTTCAAATGTTCTATTTGTTTGATAAAAAGAAGTTTACATAATTCACATATGGATCACTGAGGCTTCAAGAAAAGAATGGACTTAAATTTTCTCAAGCACTCATTGGACAAAGCAAAATTATGAAGTGTAGAGTTATAGGAGACTTGGCTTCAGATGTTGATGGGAAGATAGGACCAATGGAATAAGTAAACATGTTCAAATTCTACTCAAGAATTCAATAGAGACATACTAGTTTTATCAAATTTAAGAAAAATTACAAGTAACCATACCTAAATTTTCAATCCAATGCTTCAAACTTTCTTCAGCTTCCCTTCACAATTTTCTTTTCTCAAATTTTCTGTCCCCCCTATTCTCAGAATCCCTTTCCTCAATATAACCCCATAGAAATAAAAATAGGCAAGCTCCATTAATTTTCCATACCAAAAATCCATTACAGAATCCCACTAACTCCCTAAAAAAAGAAAAAAACAATTAAATTTTACCTTTTAGAGAGTTTCCCCAAATCTGGAATCTTTATTCGACAACTCTCATGAATTAATTTGCTTACTAAAATAATTTTACTAATTTCCATATACTATTTTAACCATAATAAATAATTATGATACATATTCTAATAAAAGCATTAAAATAATGAACTTAATCTATATTAAAAATAAGATACCACAACTCAATAATAAGATATGATTAAGGAAATACCATTATCTTTGACAAAATAACATTAATATAATAATAATAAGTTCAATAATGCATTGCCAAAACACACATAGGCTTAACAAGCAAAACTCGACAATACCTCAACAACCACATCACGACCAAAACCCGAGACAAGAATCTCAGAGTGACTTCAAGACCCATGACACAAACTAAAAATGAGAACTGACCTAGGGAAACCCCATATTTTCTCCCATCAATGTTATCCATTAGTACAAGGGCCCACTCATACCTACTAAGTTAGGTGGAGTCGAGGTCCAGTTCCTACAAACCTACATCAAAACAATATGTTGCATTCGAGTATGTACACATATAGCACACACACAGAGTTAGGGATTCACAGTGTATTAGGGTACTCAGAATGAGCAATACTACACTATCCCCTCTCTGAAAGCATAATAATAACATAAGAACCTCCAACTATAAGTTAGATACCAACAAATCACATAAAGCATGATAATATCTAATCATTACTAATCATGTCAATCACATCATAAACTGAAATATATCAATAATGTCATCACAAGTCAATAATCACCTTAGTCAAACATAGTCCAGTATGAGCATAAACCATAAGTCTAACAACTCAAATGTCTCAAAACTATCAAGTGTAATAGAAAAACTAACAACTATCACAAGCCAAAAATGAGGGGCATTACATGGTATAGAAGCAAATGGAGGAAAAGAGTCTCATGAAAAGAGACAAGAGGAAAGAAGATAAGAGAATGACAAATGTAGAGTTCGAAAAAGAGTTGGCAGTGTTGAGGAGAGACTTGATGCTAGTAAAACAATGGTATGAAGAGCAGGAAGAAAGCCAAGGATATTATTAGGTTCAGCCAATTAGTAAGAAAGAAAAATGGCTAGTAAAAGAGATTGCTAAGAAAAGAAAAAGGAAAAAGATGAATGCCTTGAGAAGAGAAGAGAAGAATCAAAACAGTTCCCACAGAGATTGGAACAACAGAGAGTTGCCATTAGAGAAACATAGACCGGAAGAGGTCAAAGAGGTTCTCACTGAAGAGAACATGAGAAAAGAGGAAGAGAAGAAAGTACAACACTTGAAGCAGAAAATGATGAAGAAGGAAGAATTTCAATGAGGAGGGCATTGATAGAGACATTGTAGTCTCTCATTTTATTTGCTAATATTATGTTTGTAGATTTGTATGTAGGCATAAATAAAGTGATGAACAAGATCGAGGATGAGACCTTGAAGATAATGAAAGGTGGGAAAAGAATAGATCCTGAAGAAAGAATGGAAGACGTGAATGAGAAGAGATTTATGACAACAGCATGTCAAGAAGAGTTTGAGAAGGTTGTAGTAGGGGAATGTTGTAGAGAACTTGAGAATGAAGACAAGATTGATGCTAAAGGTGTTCAATTTGATGATGAAGATGAAGAGGAAACCATAGAGATTCACGATACAAGTGAAGATGTGGCAGTAGTAGCATAAGATGCTTGTAAAGAAGAGAAGTTAAAAATCTAAGAAGCTGAAGGTGGATGCAATTTGGGATAGCGGGTCCTTACACTGAAGGATGAAGGTAAAATTCTTATTTTTAATGATGAATGTAAAGATAAGAATATGGATAGACAAGTTCACAAGAAAAATAAATTAGAAAATGTAAATGTGATTGAGGATCATGGATATGTAGTGCCATGTTGGCAAAAGAAAAAGATTGATGAAAGGTAATAGTTGAGTTGTAAATAAGTGAATGCCTTTGATTGTGTTTATGCTAACAAGCAAGTGCATAGAAAGAGAGATGTACAAATGAAAAGTGGCAGTATGATGCAAGGTGGAATTAGCCAGCAAAGTGGCCTAAATGAAATGATTGGAGGATGAAGATAGAGAAAGTGAAGAGAAGCTCGAGTGTAGCAAGGAAAGCACATCAGTCTAGTGCTAGAGTGTGGGTGATAAAGCAAGTAGCAAACCAATGTGTTGTAGAAAAGACAAAGGATAGGAGACATGATAAGGAGAACAAACTCCAAGAAACTGGAAGCATGATGAATCCAGTAGAGGATGGCAAGAAAGAGAAGAAGCATACAGTGAAGTTGTAGCAAGAGAAGTCAAGTGTAGGTAAGGTAAGAGAAAATAAATATGATTTTTATATTGATGAAGTTTTGAATGAAATTCATAATAATGAGGAAAATATGAAGAGATTATTAGAAGAAAAAGAGATAAGGAGAAATAGATATTTGAGAAGAAAAGAATGTAGGCAAAGGCAAATTGTAAGATGCAGGTATGACAGAAAAGAGGATAAGTGGAATAGAAGAGTTGTCTGGAAAAAGAAGAGAGTAGAAGCATGTGTTGAAGATGTAGATTTTACCAAGCAAGCAACTATAGAGGAAGAAGATGAGGATGGAGAAGCCACAGTTCTAGAGCAAGAAAGAAAACAAAAGAATAATGAAAGAAAAAATGAGATAAGATTGGAAGATGGAGTAGTAATAGAAAAGGTTGAAGAAGATTTATGGAAGCAGTTGGCAGCCATTGAGAAAGAATGGGATGAAAAGATGGCATGTTTGAGTATGAGTAGAACAGCAGTGAAGATTGAAGACCATGATGTAGAATTGGTTGTAGAAATAAATCTTGAAAATGATATAGATTTGGAAGGTAAGATAGTAAAGGATGAAGCTAAAAATGATGTGGTGTTGTAGCAGTTGACTTTGAAGGATGAATGGCTGAAAGATAGCATAGATGAACATGTGGAGTATGATGAAGGAATGGTAAGTATTGATAATGCATTGGATGTTGTTGTAATTTTTCCATGTGATTATGATTTGTTTAATGAAAGCTGAATTGGAGATTGTGGGTGGATTATAACTGATGCAGATAATCATGTGAGAGCAGCCCACAGTGTTGCACAAAAATGTTGGAAGATTGAAGCCTATGAGATAGATAAATTATGGAAAAGGTAGAAGAAAAGGTTTGATTAAGTTTGCAGAGGAACACATGTGATTGAGCACATGATTTTGTCCCTTGGGGAGTTTGATACAAGGGCATCCAGTCAACTTTCAAAATTTGTGGTTTATGTGTCAAGACAGTGACAGAAGCATGAGAAAGGAAGCTCATGTTGCCAAGGCTACAGGAACAATAATAGTTAATTATTAAATTCTAGAAAGTGGGATAATGGAGAAGGTGGTGATTATTAAAATTAGTTACATTGATATTTTGAGGAAATTGGAATTGTGAAGGTTCATTGGAGGTGTTGGCCATGATGTTAATGGTGTCATAAAAATAATTTCTATATTTATCCAAGGAAGGTTTTAGTAACTGACAGTGAAAGGTGGCGAAAAAGGAAGAAAGACTAAAAAATAGACAAACTAGGGCACATGCATATGAGAAGTGGGTGACTGAGAAGTGTAGAGAAAAGGTTGATTAAAGGCATGACTAAGAATAGATAGTGTTGCAGTTTGTGACAATGCAGAAAATCAATGAGCATAGTGGAGAGAGGTGAGAAAAGAGAAGCAGCAAAATACCATTGGTGGAGGTCGCATACAATAAGGAGGCAATAGTTATTAATGGTGTCACAACCATAATAGGAAGAACAGACTAAGTAGCAAAATATAATGAAAGAGGCCACATATGTAAAAGAATAGAGAGGTTGATAACCAGAATAAGGAGGCCATAAACTATAGAGGAGGCCGATTAATAAGAACAATCCACATGTTTAGCAGAGGAGACTGATAGGCCAAATAGAAGAGCTGACATATATGGAAAGAGGCTGATAAGAATAGAAAAAAGAGAGCAGCAGAAAAGGAGAGGCCACAAGGCCAATAGTGGAGCAAGGAAAATCTATAGACAATTAGAAGAAGCTGATGCTGAGAGAAATGGTCGACATGTAGTAGGAAGATGTTGATAAACAAAAGAGAGAGGCTGAGGCATTATAGATAAAGGTCAAGTTATATAAGAAGGAGGAATTAGAGGAGACTGATTAGATGTGGCTGAGGGCAGGAGAGGATGTAGATTTTGTTGAAGGGCAGATATAGTGAGAGAGAGGCCGAATATATACCAAACAAGGAGAGGCCAATAAAAGTGTAAGGTTGATTGAAAATAAGGAGGAGATCGAATGTGACCAAAGACCAAATAGTATAAACCAGTGAGGAGGTAGAGGCTAATGAGAGGCCAAAGAGATAAAAGAGCAGATGTGATTTGGAATAGTTTTGTAATATTTGTAATAGAGGCCGTGTTGGTTAAATGAAATCAAAGATAAATTTCTTATCCATTTTATCTTAGTATCATGTGTGTGGACAACTCCTATAGCTGGTTTGAATTCATGTCATTCTGTCTTTAATGTGTCACATCTTAGTTCTTGTCACAATTTTGATAGTAAGTTGTAGCAATCCATCTGGACGAAGGAGGAAAATTTGTTAAGAAACATAGAATTGTTGGATCATTGTGCTATTAGATTGGTATTAGAGTGCAAGGTTGGTCTTGAGTGCTGAGTAGACCACCGAAGAGAGGCAACTTAGCCAGAACATGTGGGTAGTAGAAGAAAGAAGACTGTGAGTACTGCAATGTGTATGTGTATCACCAAAAGATTGGGTAGAGTGAAAAATGAAGAAGCCCTAGGTGAGGTGTCTGAAGAATGAAAGAAGATAGAACGGTACATAAGCAAATGGAGGAAAAGAGTCTCATGAAAAGAGATAAGAGGAAAGAAGATAAGAGAATGACAAATGCAGAGTTCAAAAAAGAGTTGGCAGGGTTGAGGAGAGATTTGATGCTGGTAAAACAATGGTATGAAGAATAAGAAGAAAGCCAATGATATTATTGCATTTGGTGAATGAGTAAGAAAGAAAAATGGCTGGTAAAAGAGATTACTGAGAAAAGAAAAAGGCAAAATATGAATGCCCTTAGAAGAGAAGAGAAGGATGAAAAGAGCGCCCACAGAGATTGGGACATTGGAGAGTTGTCATTAGATCAACATGGACTGGAAGAGGTCAAAGAGGTTCTCATTAAAGAGAACATGAGAAAAGAGGAAGAGAAGAAAGTATAGTAGAAAGCACTTGAAGTAGAAAATGATGAAGTAGGAAGAATGTCCATGAGGAGGGTATTGATAGAGATACTATGATCTCTCATTCTATTTGCTAATATTATGTTTTCAAATTTGTGTACAGGTATAAAAAAAAGTGAAGAAGAAGGTCGAGGATGAGACCTTGAAGATAATGAAAGGTGGGGTAAGAATAGCTCTTGAAGAAAGAATGGAAGATGTGAATGAGAAGAGATTGATGACAACATGTCAAGAAGACTTTGAGAAGGTTGCAATAGGGGAATGTTGTAGATAACCAGAGAATGAAGAGGAGATTAATGCTAAAGGTGTTCAGTTTGATGATGAAGATGAAGAGGAAACCATAGAGTTTCACGATGTAAGTGAAGATGTGGCAGCAGTAGCACAAGATGCTTGTAAAGAAGAAAAGTTGAAAAGCCATGAAGCTGAAGGATGAAGGTAAAATTCTTATTTTTAATGATGAATGTAAAGATAAGAATATGGATAGACAAGTTGATAAGAAGAAGAAATTGGAAAATGTAAATGTGATTGAGGATCATGGATATGTAGTGCCATGTTGGAAAAAGGAAAAGATTGATGAAAGGAAAAAATTGAGTTGTAAAGAAGTCAATGCCTTTGATTGTGTTTATTCTAACAAGAAAGTGTGTCAAAAGAGAGATGTGTAGATGAATAAGTGGCAGTTGATGTAAGGTGGAGTTGGCTAGCAAAGAGGCCTAAACGAAATGATTAGAGGATGAAGACAAAGAAAGTGAAGAGAAGCTTGAGTGCAGCAAGGAAATGACATCAATCCAGTGCTAAAGTGTGGGTGATAAAGCAAGAAACAAACCAATGTGTTGCAGAAAAGATAGAGGATTGAAGACATGATGAGGAGAGCAAACTCTAAGAAACTGGAAGCATGATGAATCAAGTAGAGGATGGAAAAAAAGAGAAGAAGAATACAGTGAAGTTGCAGCAAGAGAAGCCAAGTGTAGGCAAGGTAAGAGAAAATAAATCTGATATTATATTAATGAAGCTTTGAATGAAATTCATATTAATGAGGAAAATATGAGGAGATTATTAGAAGAAAAAGAGATAAGGAGAAATAGATATTTGAGAAGACAAGAATGTAGGCAAAGGAAAATTTCAAGATGCAGGTATGACAAAAAAGAGGAAAAGTGGAATAGAAGAGTTGTCTGGAAAAAGAAGACAGGAGAAGCATGTGTTGAAGATGGAGATTTGACCAAGCAAGCAGTGATAGAGGAAGAAGATGAGGATGAAGCAGCTATAGTTCTAGAGAAAGAAAGCAAACAAAAGGATAATGAAAGCAAATAAGAGATAATATTGGAAGATGGAGTAGAAATACGAAAGGCTGAAGAAGATTTATGGAAGCAGTTGGAAGCCATTGAGAAAGAATGGGATGAAAAGATGGCAAGTTTAAGCATGAGTATGGCAGCAATGAAGATTGAAGACCATGATGTAGAATAGGTTGCAGAAATAAAGCTTGAAGATGATACATATTTTGAAGGTAAGAAGGGAAAGGATGAAGTTGAAAATGATGTGGTGTTACAGTAGTTGACCCTAAAGGATGAATGGCTGAAAGATATGATAGATGGCCATGTTGAGTATGATGAAGGAATGGTAAGTATTGATAATGCATTGGATGTAGTTATAATTTTTCCATTTGATTATGACTTGTTTAATGAAAGAAGAATTAGAGATTGGAGGTGGATTATAACTGATGCAGACAATCATGTGAGAGCAGACCACATTGTTGCACAAAAATGTTGGAAGATTGAAGCCTATAAGATAGAGAAATTATGGAAAAGGTGGAAGAAAAGGTTTGATTAAGTTTGTAGAGGAACACATGTGCCAGAGCACACGATTTTATCCCCTGGGGAGTTTGATGTAGGGGCATCTAGTCACCTTTCAAAATTTGTGGTTTATATGTCAAGATAGTGACAAAAGCATGAGAAAGGAAGCTCCTGCCACCAGGGCAATAGGAAAAATAATAATTAATTATTAAATTCTAGAAAGTGGGATAATGGAGAAGGTGGTGATTATTAAAGTCAGTTACATTCCTATTTTGAGGAAATTAGCATGTGGCAAAAAAGGAAGAAAAACTAAAAAATAGACAAAGCAGGTCACATGCATATGAGAAGTGGGAGATCGAGAAATGCAGAGAAAAGGCTGATTAAAGCACTACTAAGAATAGATAGTATGGTGCCGATAAGGGCATGGTTCAGTGGTTAAGTCGTTCAGTTGTAGTGGCGGCCACCAGAGTTCAAACCCCCGTTGGGCCAACGAGCTCATGGGTTTGAAGTGTTCTTGCTAGGGGATGAGGTCCCCCATGTTGTGGCCTCACCAGTTCATTGCTCTAGGCAAAAGTACTCATGTGGAGCTGGAGGGCGTGTCGT
Source organism: Cunninghamia lanceolata (assembly GCA_027924645.1). NCBI lineage: Eukaryota > Viridiplantae > Streptophyta > Pinopsida > Cupressales > Cupressaceae > Cunninghamia > Cunninghamia lanceolata. Next base: position 6,842,896 of record BSBN01000015.1, read on the forward strand.
ACCTGTGTCGCCAGTCATGTTAAAAAGTTTACCAGGCACATTTTAAAAAAAAAGAATAGATAGTATGGTAGTTTGTGACAATACAAAAAATCAACGAGCATAATGGAGAGAGGGAAGAAAAGAGAAGCGACAGAATACCATTGGTGTAGGCCACATACAATAAGGAGGTGATAGTTATTAATGAAGGTGTGACAACCATGACAGGAAGAATAAAGTAAGTGGTAGAAGATAATGAAAGAGGCCACATATGTAAAAGAATAGAGAGGTTGATAACGAGAAGAAGGAGGCCGTAAACTATAGAGGAGGCTGATTAATAAGAGAAGGCTACATGTTTAGCAGAGGAGGTTGATAGGCCAAATAGAAGAGGTAGCATATATGCAAAGAGTTCAATAGGAATAGAAAGAAGAGAGCAGCACAAAAGGAGAGGCCACCAGGTTAATAGTACAGCAAGGAAAATCTGAAGACAATCAAAATAAGCCGATGATGAAAGCAAGGGTCGATATGTAGTAGGAAATGGCTGATAAACAAAAGAGAGAGGTCGAGGCATTATAGAGGAAGGTCAAGCTATATAGGAAGGAGGAATTAGAGGAGGCCAATTAGATGTGGCTAAGTGCAAGAGAGAGGAGGTAAATTTTGTTGAAAGGTAGATATAGCGAGAGAGAGGCTGAAGATATACCTAACAAGGAGAGGCCAAGAAAAGTGTAAGGCCAATTGAAAATAAGGAGGAGATCGAATGTGACAGAGGGCCAAATAGTATAGACCAGCAAAGAGGTAGACGCCAATGAGAGACTAAAGAGATAAAGGAGTAGATGTGATTTTGAATAGTTTTGTAATATTTGTAACAGAGTCCAAGTTGGCTAAATGAAATGAAAGATAAATTTCTTATGCATTATGACTCTATATCATGTGTGTGGACAACACCTGTAGCTAGTTAGAAATAAGTCTGAATTCATGTCATTCTATTTTTAATGTGTTGCATGTTAGTTCCTTTCACTATTTTGATAGTAAGCTATAGCAGTCCATCTAGATGAAGGAGGGAAGTTTGTTAAGAATCATAGAATTGTTGGATGACTGTGCTATCAGAGTGCAAGGTTGGTCTTGAGTGCTGAGTAGACCACCGAAGAGAGGCAACATAGCCAGGACATGTGGGTAGTAGAAGAAAGAAGACTGTGAGTACAACAGTGTGTATGTGTATCACCAAAAGATTGGGCAAAGTGAGAAAGGAAGAAGCCCTAGGTGAGGTGTCTGAAGGATGAAAGAAGATAGAATGTTACATAAACAAATGGATGAAAAGAGTCTCATGAAAAGAGACAAGCAGAAAGAAGATAAGAGAATGACAAATGCAGATTTCAAAAAAGAGTTAGCAGCATTGAGGAGAGATTTAATGTTGGTAAAACAATGGTATAGAGGATAGGAAGAAAGCCAAGGATATTATAGGGTTTGGCCAATGAGTGAAAGAAAAATTTCCAGTAAAAGAGATTGTTGAGAAAAGAAAATGGTAAAAGATGAATGCCTTGAGAAGAGAAGAGAAGAATGAAAAGAGTGCCCAGAGAGATATGGACAGCAAAGAGTTGTCATTAGAGAAACATGGACTAGAACAAGTCAAAGAGGTTCTCATTGAAGAGAACATGAGAAAAGAGGAAGAGAAGAAAGTACAGTAGAAAGCACTTGAAGTAGAAAATGATGAAGAAGGAAGAATGTCCATGAGGAGGGCATTGATAGAGACATTGTGGTCTCTCATTTTATTTGCTAATATTATGTTTTGTAGATATAAAGAAAGTGATGACGAAGCTCGAGGATGAGACCTTGAAGATAATAAAAGGTGGGGCAAGAATAGCTCTTGAAGAAAAATGGAAGATGTGAACAAGAAGAGTTTGAGAAGGTTGTAGTAGGGGAATGTTGTAGAGAACATAAGAATGGAGAGGAGATTGATGCTCAAGGTGTTTAGTTTGATGATGAAGATGAAGAGGAAACCATAGAGTTTCACGATGTAAGTGAAGATGTGGCAGCAGTAGCACAAGATGCTTGTAAAGAAGAAAAGTTGAAAAGCCATGAAGCTGAAGGTCGATGCAATTTTGGATAGTGGGTCCTTACACAGAAGGATCAAGGTAAAATTCTTATTTTTAATCATGAATGTAAAGATAAAAATATGGATAGACAAGTTGATAAGAAGAAGAAATTGGAAAATGTAAATGTGATTGAGGATCATGGATATGTAGTGCTATGTTGCCAAAAGAAAAAAGATTGATGAAAGGCAACAGTTGAGTTGTAACTAAGTGAATGCCTTTTATTATGTTTATGCTAACAAGAAAGTGCATAGAAAGAGAGATGTGCAGATGAATAAGTGGAAGTATGATACAAGGTGGAGTTGGCCAGCAAAGAGGCCTAAACGAAATGATTGGAGGATGAAGATAGAGAAAGTGAAGAGAAGCTTGAGTGCAGTAAGGAAAGGACATAAGTCTAGTGCTAAAGTGTGGGTGATAAAGCAAGCCACAAACCAATGTGTTGCAGAAAGGACAAATGATTGGAGACATGATAAGGAGAACAAACTCCAAGAAACTGGAAGCATTATGAATCTAGTAGAGGATGGCAAGAAAGAGAAGAAGCATACAGTGAAGTTGTAGCAAGACATTACAAGTGTAGGCAAGGTAAGAGAAAATAAATCTGATTTTTATATTGATGAAGCTTTGAATGAAATTATAATAATGAGGAAAATATGGGGAGATTATTAGAAGAAAAAGAGATAAGTAGAAATAGATATTTGAGAAGACAAGAATGTAGGAAAAGGCAAATTACAAGATGCGGGTATGACAGAAAAGAGGAAAAGTGTTATATAAGAGTTGTCTGGAAAAAGAAGATAGCAGAAGCATGTGTTGAAGATGCAAATTCGACCAAGCAAGCAGCTATAGAGGATGAAGATGAGAATGGAGCAGAGATAGTTCTAGAGAAGGAAAGCAAACAAAAGAAGAATGAAAGCAAAGAAGAGATAAGATTGGAAGATGGAGTAGTAATAGAAAAGGTTGAAGAAGATTTATGGAAGTAGTTGGCAGCCATTGAGAAAGAATGGGTTGAAAAGATGGCAAGTTTGAGCATGAGTAGGACAGCAGTGAAGATTGAAGACCATGATGTAAAATTGGTTGCAGAACTAAAGCTTGAAGATGATATGGATTTGGAAGGTAAGATGGTAAAGGATGAAGCTGAAAATGATGTGGTGTTGTAGTAGTTGGCCCTGAACGACGAATGGATGAAAGATATGATAGATGAACATGTTGAGCATGATGAAGGAATGGTAAGTATTGATAATGCATTGGATGTTCTTATAATTTTCCATTTGATTATGATTTGTTTAATGAAAGAAGAATTGGATATTGGATGTGGATTATAAGTGATGTAGATAATCATGTGACAACAACACACAGAATTGCACAAAAATGTTGGAAGATTGAATCCTATGAGATAGAGAAATTATGGAAAAGGTGGAAGAAAAGGCTTGATTAAGTTTACAGAGGAACACATGTGCCGGAGCACATGATTTTTTCTCCTAGGAAGTCTGATGTAGGGGCATCCTGTCAACTTTGGAAATTTGTGGTTTATGTGTCAAGATAGTGATAGAAGCATGAGAAAGGAAGCTCCCATTGCCAAGGTGACAGGAACAATAATAATTAATTATTAAATTCTAGAAAGTGGGATAATGAAGAAGGTGGTGATTATTAAAATCAGTTACATTTCTATTTTGAGGAAATTGGCAGCATGAAGGTTCGTTGGAGGTACCAGCAATGATGTTTATGGTGTCATAAAAAGATTTTCTATATTTATCCAAGGAAGGTGGTAGTAACTGACAGTGAATGGTGGTAAAAAAGGAAGAAAGACTAAAAAATAGACAAAGAAGGCCGCATGCATATGAGAAGTGGGTGACCGAGCAGTGTAGAGAAAAGGCCGATTAAAGGCATGCCTAAGAATAGATAGTGTGGCAGTTTGTGATAATGTAGAAAATCAATGAGTATAGTGGAGAGAGAGAAGAAAAGAGAAGTAGAAGAATACCATTGGTGCAGGCTACATAGAATAAGGAGGCGATAGTTATTAACGAAGGTGTGGCGGCCATGACAAGAGGAACAGACTAAGAGGCATAAGATAATGAAAGAGGCTACTTATGTAAAAGAATAGAGAGGCCGATAATGAGAAGAAGGAGGTTGTAAACTATAGAGGAGGATGATTAATAAGAGAAAAACACATGTTTAGTAGAGGAGGCTGATAGGCCAAATAAAAGAGGTGGCATATATGGAAAGAGGCTGATAGGAATAGAAAGAAGAGAGCAGCAGAAAAGGAGAGATTACTAGGCCAATAGTGGAGAAGGAAACTTTGAAGACAATCAGAAGAAGCCAATGCTAAGAGCAAGGGTCGACATGTAGTACGAAGTGGCTGATAAACAAAAGAGAGAGGCTGAGGTATTATAGAAGAAGGTTGAGTTATATAGGAAAGAGGAATTAGAGGAGGTCGATTAGATGTGGCCAAGTACAAGAGAGAGGAGGTAGATTTTGTTGAAGGACAGATATAGCGAGAGAGAGGCCAAAGATATACCAAACAAGGAGAGGCCAAGAAAAGTGTAAGGCTAATTGAAAATAAGGAGGAGATCAAATGTGACCAAGGGCCAAAGAGTATAGATTAGCAAGGAGGTAGAGGCCCATGAGAGGTCAAAGAGATAAAGGAGTAGATATGACTTTGAATAGTTTTTTAATATTTGTAATAGAGGCCAAGTTGGCTAAATGAAATGAAAGATAAATTTCTTATGCATTATGTCTCTATATCATGTGTGTGGATAGCTCCTGTAGCTAGTCAGAAATAAGTTTAAATTCATGTCATTCTATCTTTAATGTGTTGCATGTTAGTTCTGGTCACTATTTTGACAGTAAGTTGTAGCAGTCCATCTGGACAAAGGAGGAAAATTTGTTAAGATCCATAGAATCGTTGGATGACTGTGCTATCATCTTATGTCCTTCAAAGTCTTCTTCATCCATAACACTTGACTACAACAACATACTTCTACAATATACTCTGCTTGTACAATTGACAAAGAGATTAATTCTTGTTTCTTTCTCAGCCATGAAATCACTCTGTTACCCAAAAAGAAAGTGCCATGAATCTTGTACAGTTGACAAAGAGATTGAATCTTGTTTCTTTCTCATCTATATAAGGGATTTATTACAACATTAACCACCATTTACAACCCTTTTTTACAATTAATTACAACATATAACTTAATTTGTATCATTTTATTCACTGTATTGGTTGTAACTAATTATATTTTAACCTTAACCCAATTATAGATGCATTTGGATACATACCTATGTTTTCTTTTCTAAACTGTTATACCGTTGTATTCAACACGCCCTTACCGTTCACCTATAGCACTATCAATCTTACTCTGTTAGTCTTGAATTTTTTGTTCTTCATATGTGCTCTGCAATTTTCTGTCTCAGTATGCAATTTATGAATAACAAACCCTGCCTCTATTTTCTTTTATCTCTCCCTGTACCTAATTTTACTACATTCAAGGACATTTATTGCAATACATACACTTGTTAAAAACATATCAATTTCAAATTTGTATCTGTTGGTGATTTGTTTTCCATTTTTTGTATTTTGGATACAAATGTATCACTTAAATTGTGACAAATACTTTTATTTATGTTATAACCCTTTTTTACAACTTGCTTTTGTATATCAGACACAAAAATACCTGCATACAAATTTGGACCTCAACTGTTAATGAACTGGAATGACATAAATTTTAGTTTCGGGCCTGCACTTTATTACTTGTACATTAGTAAAGGTATATTACTTTGTATATCAAATGTAAACCCACATTTATACAACTCATGGATTTCAAAAACATTTACTAATCAAACAAGAGTAATTTCAATTCTGCCTATGTATCTCTATTTATGTATCACCTATTTGTATAATGAATATAAAAACACAAACATACAAAAGGTGTGGACCTTACCATGTTATAAATCCTATTTTACCCGCTTTTAGGGCTGCCTTCATACATCCATTGTGCATATCTTATACAATTCACATAATGTACCATATCAGATTCTAGCCATTTTCCTAATCAAATTGTAATTAATTTCTCACCTGATATTGCATTAAATCTTTTGTATCATCTTTCAGCATATCATGTTCATCTTGATTATACACTGATAGACTCCACCTAGTGTATGTGCTACTTGAACTTTTCTTCCGTAGGGTCTTTGTATGTAATTTTTTTGTATGTCACAATGTATATCAATATGTATATGCCAATGTATATCATATACATGTAAACATGCAAATTTCTTCATAATATAATTTCTCTCCCTTCTACTATAAATGACTGTACTCTCTCCTACAATTAATGTTGAATTCAAAAATTATGATTTAAATCTAAGAATATCTATGATATTTATTCCCATTAGACTTTTGGCATGTATAAATTTATTTATTCAGTAATGGGTATTGAGCTCACACAAACTCTATTAATGGCGATTAATTTTCCACATCAGGCTGAGCTTTATTTAATGGCACTAATTATGAAGAATTTTCATGTCATTTTTTAGAATTAGTGTGCCTGCAATTATGGATACTCCCATTTGTCTCCGTAGTGCAAGAAGGCAGATAAATTTCCTTGGTTTTATTTCTAATGCTCATCTAAGGAAACTCATCATACAACATGATGATCCTAGATTTCATGACCTAGAACTGGAAGCTGTCAAAATGATTCTAGGAAAAGACTTTCTTGTTAATGAGGATAAATATAGAGTGAACTCTGATATTGCCTCTTGGTTTCTTGCATCTCTATTGGACTTAAGTGTCAACAAAATTGAGGTATTTTTGCTATTTCAGGACATTTTCAGGGCAGATTACCAACTTATAGACATGGATGTAATAATTGGTGTAGAACAATGATGTTCCGTGAGCCTTAGAGATTGCTTTGGTTTCCACCCCTGGTGTTCAGTATCAAAGACTACCTTTCCTCATAAACATGTCTAACCTAGCTCTGGCGTGCCATCGCTATTGGGAGACAATTGGTCTAAGCTTTTTGTGTTTATCTAGGGGACTAGACATAGTCCAAAACAGAGACTGGGTAGCACACTTTGTAGAACTGGTCAGAATTAGGAATTTTTATAGGAATCCCTAGCTGGTACACTTAACCTCAATAATTTTGCTCTTTTTTGTATCGATTTTGAATTTTGGAAATGGTGGGTAGCAATCCCCCTTTTGAATGTAAATCCCTTGTATATGATGAATACAAGAAATACTTGTTAAAACATTTTATTAATTTCACAGTGTTCTATTTAATCTATGTATGCACTTTCATTTTGGGTTTAAGCACATGAATCATTTCCTGCAAATGTGGATGTAGCCTACATTTCTATTTTATATAATTTGCAAGTCTCTTCTACCTTTGTATTTGTATATGAGATACAAGATATTTAAACATACAAATATGCAAACTGAAGTATTTGTTCTTTTCCCCTATGTTTATTTGGACCTTCCTTTCAAGTCCAGCTATGTATCTCCAATTATGTATGTGGTATGCAAACAAGCATGTATTTTCATTATATGTTGTTTTGACATTAACCTTGACATCCGTGCATGCACATTTCACAATCTGCATACTGGATACATGGCTATATACACACAAGTCGATATACAAATGTGATTGTGGAACTCAAAAAATTTACTTGTTTTTCTTTTAAACTCCATCGAGTCTGAGCTTGTACATATTGTTTTGACTCTTAAGGTACAAAATCAAAGGATGACGACCACATAACAAAGCATATCAAATACAAATTAAATCAACATTGCACCTTTCAACCAAGTTTGTATATCTCTCAGAAAATAAGGCACTTTTAAGTCAATTCATCAACAACCTTAGACCCATTATCATGTAAATTCCCTAGCAACTTCAACCTTTTATAGTAACACACATTTTGAGATTTTAAACTTTTCAGCACCAACTACCTTTTCCTCTTTACCACCAAGCAGGACTAGACCCCAAACAAAAGCAAAAGCCATAGTAGGGGTCCACATTTTTCTAGAGAGTAAAATGGGGCATGTTGTGAGCATCACAACAATAGTACTAATAGATTTGTTTATTGGATCCTACCTCTATAAAAATGCACAATAATTAATTTATTATAGTCCCATGTGTAGTTTAGATCTTTGTCCAAAAGTCATCACATGCTCCACAATATATGTTAACACATATTTTTTATTCTAATTAGATCATTTATATGAATCATAGAATCTTCATCATTACAAATAACAAATTTGAATAAAAAGAAAAGAAATTATAATCCTTCTTTCACAATTTATATATTTTTGTCTTAGAAAGTGGATAAATTCAAATATGATTGATATTTTTTTGTTAATCATCCAATTAGACAGGTCATCAATTAATTGTAACCCGCATGTTTCATTTTCCTACATTTTGGTGGACCCCTAATTCAAATCCTATCCTAGTTCTTGGTGAATATACATAAATTTTTTAATTTGGAAACATAAATCCTAAAAAATATGAGACATCCTAGTTAATTGAGTCAAATAAATGGCCTAGGTTGGGATATCTTCTAGGAAGAATCAAAATAATAATAAAAATCATCCCTTAATATGAGTTCCTACTTGTGAAATTTAATATAAAAAAACATTCTAGGTTCATAATAAACTCATTAGAAACTATAAATTTGAATTATTTAAGAATTTAATATACCAATGTTCTTGAGGGAGAGCAAGGAAAGGACATTTTTTCTATTTTTCAAGAGGGTTATACTCTTCTTGAAGAGGGTGTGGTTTTAGAGCATTGGTCAAATTTTCATTTGGAGCCTAATTTAAAAAATATAATTTGAAAGGTAAAGTCTATCCATGTTCATTTATTTCTATACATTCCTCATTTATTGCATGCTATCATCTTCTCATTCATACTTATTCCCATATATTTGTCATCTTCATATCATTCATTACACCTATGTTTGCACCTATCCCAATACATTTATTCAATGTCTTGAGATTTGCACTTTTATGGTAAGGGTCATTCTTGAGCCACTTGGGATTAACCCCAAGTTTAAATTTTAATTTTTTGAATTCTTACCTCTTCCTACTAGTCATTATGGGCCAACTAAACAAATGTTTGTGCAACCTCTTGCTATGTGCTTGTATTTTAAGGACATCAATGTGCAATTAATTCAAAGGTTAGTTCAAGGAGAAATTATTCTAGGAACATTTCAATTTGGAGCCTAAAAAGAACATTTCTATGAATTAGAATCTTCATCATAATCACATAGTCCATCTACATGCTTCAGAATGTTGTCTTCTTATATTAGAATCATAAATTTCAATAGATGTAGGAGCATCCCCCACATATAAGAAATTTTTCATCAAACAAAAACTTCCTTTATGTTTATTTGTGTTGTGCTTAGTTCTTTAGTAGTCATTTTGGTTGATTACAATTAGATTTTATAACTAAAGTTATTAGTTTATTTGCCTAGACAAGTAAAATAGAATAAATTGTATGGTAATGCATATGCGATAAGTTATCATGAGATTTTATCTTCAAAACCATCAAAGTACTTAGAGCATGTTCACTTGTCTATTTTGTATTTCATGTTATATCATATGACATGGCTTCCCATATCAACTAACAGAGGTCTATGAGTTCTGTGTCAGTTATTTAAGATTTGTGTCAATAGTTAATGTAATTCATGGTATTATTGGTCTCAAGGTGGTTCGTGTTTCTAGTTGCATTGAGATTAGAGTTATGTTTCTTACTTCATTTGAAGAGAAGGTTATTTACATGTTCTTAAGATATGTGTCTAACTCCAAGAAGTAGTTCATGGAGAAATAATTAAATATTGGTCCCATGATGTTTATCTAAAGTGCATGGGTATCCATACACTACTTTTTTTGTCAATGTAAACCTATTGGATAAACCTTCACTATAAGAATGTGGTAGATTCATTGAAAGTAATACTAGTAATAGTGGGAAGGAGAGAGAGAGAGAATCAAATTGGAGTCCAATGGTTGAGAGAAGAGCTATTGAAGATGAATTATCTTAAGGAGTTTTTTTAATTTCAAGTTCCACTCTTGTTAAGCATGTGATTTGTATTGTAATTTAAGAATGAGCTCTAAATATAATTGTAATCCCTAGAGGTATATTTTTTTGATGTAATTTGAGACTATTGAATGATGAAGTATTGATTTAGTTTTTTACATATTCTAATGCCCAAGCTTTTGCACAAGACATTAATGGTCAATGAATAGATGAAATAATATTTCATGTTGTGATTGCAACATTAACATGTCATAATTACACGTGAACTCACAAGGACTACTTTGACATGATACAATCATAGCCAAAGAGTGCATAGTTAGTGCACTAAGCATGCCTCTACAACCAGAAGAATGACTTAGTAACAAGAAAGTACCACCATGACAAACCTATAGAAGGTAGAGTTCACTCTAACCTTGGAGATTAGGTACTAGACCACAATCATCATCACACATGAATGGAAAGGATAGGGTGAGATTAGTAAAAAAACTCATCACTCAAACCCAAACTATTCACAACACACATCCACAACAAGGTGGAAACAATATCCAAACCTTAGGTTCACTCACTTTAGAGGCAGCATAATTAGGAGTTCCAAGATCTCACCAAACCACATAACGAATAGTCAACCTCATAGCAAGATTCAACTTCTAATGAAAAAAGAGGAATAAAATAGGTAAGGTACTTAAATTACTAATAAACCAAGAAGATGGGTGGTGCAGGAGCACCCCTTTACTAATAAGTCTATTTATAGTATGTTGACTTCATGATGTAATAAGGTCCATTGGACCAATTCTTATGTTTTTACGTCAATCTAGAAGGATGTGTAGGTAGTTAGAAGTTTGTTATGACAACTATCTTAGCTGTCTCCTCCAAGCCGCTTGGAAGCTCCCAGCCACTGGGAATCGAGTTTGTAGTACTCACAAAGAGTTGCTATTTATGCCCTAGATTAGTTTGTTTTAGACAGTAGATAGAGTAGATACAGTTGATAGTTCATAGAGGTATTGTGTTTTCAGAGATTTAATAGAGCACTGTGATACAGTGAGACTGAGTGTTTGTATGCATTTTCTAATATTGGAATAAGAGAAGATCCTATTGGTGTTAATCATTTGATTTCAACTCTACCTATGTAATCATTTTTCCCATTTACAGGTGAGATGGAATTATTTATCCATTCCACTAGATGATTTGTAGAATCAATGGAATGGATCTGTATATTAGATTAGGTTTCCTTTTTGTTTGTTCTATTTTTGTATTTCGTGTTGTGGGATCGAAGTGTTGCATGCAGTGATTGTTCCTAGCATCCTCATGTGCTAGGGTTTGAAGGATGAGATTATAGATCGAATCTGTGAATGCAGTAGGTCATATCACTGACGAGGGGGATATCAGCATAAGAATCAGCATCGGAGGAGAAGAGCGAAGTCTAGCCGAAGGCAAAGGTCTGGCCAACAAGGAGTTTGGGAATGAGTACATCAAAGAGACCGAAGATATCGGTATGAGATTAGTTGCTAACGCCGACGGTAAATGTCACACCGACAGATGCGAAGGGAAGAATTCATCTGCGTGAGGTGAAGCATCGGGGAGACTTTTAGTGAGGAAGCTGATGACTAAGGTGTTGCCAATAGGCAACTTGACCAATGAGGAGGAGTCGGCAAGAGTTGGTGGAAAGTCTGACTGACAAAAACAGGTGTAAGGTTCATCGGCATGACCAAAGGCATCAACATAACAATCTTGAGGGTGGCCAATGAAACATGTGTTGCCGATGGAAGAGTGAATGCCTATTTCAGTAAGACGAGAGGGATATCTTGCCGATAGGAAATAGTATGGCTATTTCATGGGTGTTAATGGGTTTTCCACCCTATTTATAAGCTTTTGCTATGTGGCTCTGCATCAATGGGAATCTAGGGAGACCCTAGGGAACAACTTACCTTTAGGAAACTTTTTTGAAAAATGTTCAAAAGTGCTCACTATATCCAAATCATCTCTATTGGGGCTAGACCACCCTTATTGTAAGTCAAATTCACCTATGTGATTCTCCATATCATCCCTATTGTATAAAAACATTTTCAAATAGAAAACATGGCTCAAGAGAATACCCAGGTTCCTAAAAATATAAAAATTGGTTCCAAGGTCAACCAAAGGATCTACAAAAGGACTAAAGACATAAATAACTTACAATACTAATTACAAACTTACAATAAAAAACTCAAGGTTACAAAACCTATGACAAGAGAAGGGCTAAGCCTAAGAAAACCTAAAGCAACTGGAAACTAACATGATTTAACTTTCATGATTCAAGGGATATTTGCAAATGGTTTGAATGACAAATTCCATGATGTCTAAGGTTCATTTAGCCACATTAAACATTCATGAATTCCACTAATTAAACTTTAACCAAAATCACTTCGCTATTCATAAGCATTGACACCATACATCAAATGTAAAAAGCGTGTAAAAGAGCAATATAACTCCTAATCATAATATAAACTACAAAACACCATATTATCGATTTTATCTACTCATAGCATTCAAATGATAAACATATCATATAGATTCTATTTTTTTTTCAACTTCTTAATAAAATTAGATATATTCATCTTATTATCATGATTTCTCTAAACATGTTCAATCCTTAAATAAGATAATAAACAAAATTAACTCAAATAATGACACACATATTACAATAAATTAAATATCATCCAAAACATGAATGATTCAAAGTCCAAATAGTAGTCCAATAATATAGTACTCACTCTAATATAGGATCACAAGACCCCACTTACACATCCATTTTCTACCAAAATATGAAACATAATAAGGATAACAATTACAAGCCCACATCGAAAAAATACAAGGGTGGGCATAATCTAAGATCAAAGACATGATTAATACGATTATTACATGATTACAACCTTCTACTTAATTTCAAGGCATAAATGCAAACTAATAAACATACTAAATTAAAAACACTTTAAGCTCCAAAGAGATCTTCAAGCTCAAAATAAAAAATTTCCCAATATAAAATTTCTTCAATTTTCAGAATACAAAATTTACCAACTCAAAAGCCTAATTAGCTTCAAGAATTTCTATATATTACTGTATCAAAAAATGAGACCAAAAATGTTAGATTTTAATTAGAGAGATCATTAAAGAAATCATATTCAAACCATAATGTGACAAATCATAATTTAAGAACCGTAATATGACACCATAATGTAAAATCTATACATATTCTAAAACATAATAAGATGAGCCATAATGTGACAAACCATGTAATATAAAATGTATAACAAATCATGTGTCTACATGTAAAAGAAGTCAAAGAGGAGGATGTCTAATATGACTATGGATAGATCTCTCTCCCAATCCCTTTGTGGATCCATGTCCTAATCTCTCTCTCAATCCCTTTCCTTATCCCTGTCTCGATCCCTATCTAGATCCCTGTCCTAATCCACCTCCCCGCACAAGAAAGTACATAATTTAATTTAAAGTACATGTGTTTGTATATATGTAAAGTCATCTTAAAGTTTTGTACTTTCAACATCCATGTCTGAATTTATGAAGTAATTATATAATATAAATTATGTACCTCAAATGTACCGTGTATAGGATCTTCTACATGCTCCAAATCTCCAAAGTGTGACAAATCCACATATTGCTAGAAATTTTCAAATACAATATTTTAATGAATAGTGAGAACTACTTTAAAGTCAATTTTATTTAATATAAATGTGAATTTTTAGAATGCAAAATATATAAATTATTCAACTACCTACGCATCCTGGAGCACTCTACGAATCCCACTAATGTTGCAAGAATGAATAGTCACATGAAGGACACTCGTATCAGTAGTGTCATAAAGAAGTGTGATATATGTGCCATGTACATAAGGTGCAGTAACCTCAACTCGATGCTCTGTGGGGGCTATAGGCTAGTATGGAATATGCTAGTCTTGTGAAGCTACCTCACCCTGACTCGACTATCTAGGTACATAATGTCATCTAATATGAATTGATACAACATCTAAAGGAATCCCATACTCATCACTAATAAACTAGTATGCTGATAATAAATTAGTGATAGAAGTTGAACACACATTACGCATAGTGGCATCACTCATCTGGGGCACATTTGGCAGTGATGGTAGCTCTGCATGAATGTAGGGATCATAGTTGGCAAATGTAGCCTTAATGGGAGGAAGGAAAATCCATGGATGTAAGAAGTATCTACCTACACGATCAAATGACATATGATCGACCTGAGTAGCAATTGTGGAAATATTGTCAAAAAGGCTTGATCTAGTAGGTGCTACTACTACATCTCTTTTTGTTGCTAGTTCCAAACATTTTGGAAGAACCAAAATAATTGGACCAACTAGTGCCCTCTTTTTGATGGGTGGTGGCAAATTTGCATGTCTAAATTGAGGTCTATAGGAAAACCTCCCCTTGCCCTATCCAGCATGTGTAGGCATAGATATGTAATCCACATCTAATCCTAAATGGAACTCAGCATATATTTTTTTGCAAAAATAAAGTGGCAACTCATCATTATGAGGCCATTTATGATTGGCTACCAACCAGCTGTGATATATAAATGGAGAAATAAGCACATTTGTACACCTAGTAATAGTATATCCTCTCACTTTTTCTAATCCCATATAATAAGGGAACATGGTATGCACATTATGCAATGAAACTCTCTGAGAAATAGATTTATTTTCTCAGTGCCAGTTATAGTCCTAGAAAGGGACCTATAAAAGTCCTCAGTGCTTATGTCATCATATGGATTGTATGATCAAGTTGTGTCAATCATACATCTAATCTCCTGCTGAATATTTACTAATCTATCTCTATTACCCAAATTGGGTGTGTTGTGTATAGTTTGATCCAAACATCTCAATCCAGCTCCCAATCTATTAATGCTATCATTATAAAAATTTGTCCTGACCTCAACTTCCTGTTGAGACTATGTGGAATGATGAGATCCATGATCATCAGCCATATGTAAATAAATACAAAGAGATCTACATTTAATTAAAACAAAAAAAATAAATTTTACAAATATATGTACTTATTTTATTTCAGTAATTTAAGTAAATATGCAATATAACCATTTTTCTAGTAAGATGCTCCAAAGGAAATTACAAAGTACATAGGAAATATACTGTATGATTTGAGTA
Organism: Cunninghamia lanceolata; assembly: GCA_027924645.1. NCBI lineage: Eukaryota > Viridiplantae > Streptophyta > Pinopsida > Cupressales > Cupressaceae > Cunninghamia > Cunninghamia lanceolata. Next base: position 6,858,165 of record BSBN01000015.1, read on the forward strand.
CCTTATATCATGAAGTACAAAAATAAGAACAATTTTATGTTGATGAACTATCTATGAAAATGAGGGAGAAAGGAAGAGAACTTAGGATTATGAAATTTTAGCTATAAAAAAAGTGGTACTAAAATATCTTAATGAAACATTCACATGTATTGAAAAGTAATATACAAGCATATAAATGTACATAAATCATGCGTAAATTTAAGTAATGTGTCATATGTAGCATCAAACAGTTCAAAACTCAAAGGTAAATTTTAGCCAATAAAAATAGGGCAACTATTTGCCACTTTTGGTGTGGATGTTCAATCTTAAATAATTTATAATTCATGCCATGTCTATGGTGCTTCTAAAATTTTTCTTAAATTTTGAGTTATATACATACAATTGTTTTCTTTTCAGCAACTACATAAATATATTTTTAAAATTTTTTGAGTTATATCTAAGTTGTTTTCTTTTCAACAACTACATAAATATATTGCAATTTTTTTTAGTTTTGTGTTAGTCTAAATAAATTTGGTTCCATTATCAGTCCTCTAAGATATTACTTCCACCTATCACCTAGGATTATTATGCCCATAATTGAGCTTGATTTATTTAATATAGGTGGTTTTTTAAACTGGGCACATTGGGTGCACATAATCTAACTATATTTTTCTTTCCTTAAGGATTGTGATGGTGTCCTCCATGAGAATATCAAACTTCAACATAGGAAGATCTCGTTCAAAAGATAGTTCCCTAGCTTCATTGGGTCCTTTTTCCCTATTTCTCATTCAAAAGTTTGGGTTTGTTTGTATGTTCAGACCCCTATAGAGTTTTGGAATGAAGATTTTCTTAGGTACACCATAGATAGGACCAGAATTGGATGTGCATTTTATCCAATTCCAACCACCACACACAGGACTAGAATTGGATGTGTATTTTATCCAATTCCAACACTTTAACATGTTTCTTGGGGGTTTGAACCTGGGGTTCTTTTGTGAAAACTGTGATGATTTACTATTAAATTTCATCTAGTTTTATATAGAGACAACTTAATTTAAGAATGCCACTACCAATGACTTTTATAAGTTTAATTCAACCATGAGTTGCTTCTGTCCTTGACCATTGGACTAGGTGACATGCATACCACTATATCAGAAATGAGATAAAAATAATTTTGAGCTATTGATGCCCAGTTTTATTTTTTGTCTTATTACTTTTGTATATTTTAAATAGAGCCATATTTTATTTAGTACTTAACTACTATGGGGCTTATGTTCCCTCATGTTTAACTTTTACTTCTATAAAATTTTGTTTTGAAAAAGCCAGTAGAATGCAGGGATCTAATATTTGAGAAGAGGATAGTTTAAGAGCATAATATTCTATAATTCTGCAATTCTGTGTCAAAAGATTTATATTTCAGCCACAAGCCTCACCAACTCAAGAGCATAATGGTTTGCACTTTGAAACTTTTGATTTAGATTTTATTTTAATGTGACACACTTCTATGAAGCAAAGATTCACCTGAAGTCGAGTCTAATAAGTTCCTTATGAGGGGTACACCCCTATGAGGGACAACCAAATTAACAATTAAAAAAAATTAGAAAGTTTGTTTAGTACAATTTTCACATGCACCCCTAACTAAAGGAGATCAATGTGTGCAAATGTAGTAGATAAGTGCACCCCTGTGTGAAGAAGGAATAGTCCATGATTACATTCAAATGTGCACACCTACATGACAAAACAGAGGGATAGGGTTGTGAAGTGTGCACCTCTGAATGGAGGCATCCAAATTAGAAAATCTACTAGGTATAAAGTTAAATTGCACACCCATGTTCGAAGGAAATGGTCTATACAGAGATCTATGCACATGTATAAAGGCAAAGGTGATCTCCATTCTGAAGGTGCACACCTGAAAGAGGTGTTAACTAAGTTTCAAACTAAATTCTAAAGGGCATGCCTAACAAAGCAAATTCAAAAGTGTAGACTATGCATTTAGGTGTGTGCCTCAAAATGAAAATTCAAAATTCAAAAATGCATGCACAAGTGTACACTTGATAGTGTAGATTTCAATAAGCGACATTCAAATCATAGAACACTATTTGATGTGCATGTGTAAAGATTGTTTCAGAAGAAGATTTTAATCTCATAGGGCATACCTGGGTAAAGAAAAGTTAGTTTCAAGTTCTTAGTCCTAACACAATAGACAAGCATGCACCTAAAAAGATGATCTACAAACAAAATCAAAGTTCTAAACAAAAATAGAGGTTGGCACATAAACATAGGGAAACCAAAGACAAAATTCCACTATCAGGTGCACTTTTAAAGATGGAGGTATTCAAATTCAAATTCAAATATTGTGTTGATAGAAATGCACATGAGAAGGACTTGGCCTAAAGATATAATGAGAAATAAACTCTCAAGTGTGCAATTCAATAAATAAAACTAAATTAAGCATATGGTGAAGGGTATCCCTAAATGTATAAAAGTCAAATTACAAAGTGTGTAGACAAGGGCACACTCAATAAAGTGAAAGTTTTGTTTTGAAGCTCTAAATTGCAATATACAAGTGTGTGCTCAAATAAGGGAGAATCTAGTTTAAAACTCTATATAGAGGTGCATGCCTCTATAAGGTTTAAATATTTCAAGTTGGTGATTACTAACATAGGGGCTCTACCTGAAAGAATTCTAATTATAATGTATAGGTTCAAGCTTCACTAAAGAACACCCTCAAAATAAAATCAAGTGATATCCAATGTATACAAGTGCACCTCTATATCAAGATTTGAAGATAAAAATAAAATTTAAATTGCTATTGTCAAGCATGCATCTGACTATGGGAGAAATAGATGTTATTTCCATTGAGAGATGCTCATAAAGTTAACAAAATTCAAGGTGCAAATTTAAATCAAATTTTCTATGAGGTGTACACCTCTATATAGGATCTAAAGCTAGATTTCAAAGTTTTATTTATTTATTTTTAACGGTGCACTTATCCATAGGTGGTCAACTGATTTAACAATAGAAGGATGAAGAGTTGTTTATAGATGGCATGTTTATCCACATATCCAATCAGATTTGTGGAAAAGTCTAAAATCCTTTATTAATAGGCATCTAAGTTGTAAACACAACAAACAAGCGTTCAATAAAGAAATATATCTATTAATAGAATAGGTGCTCATTCTTGGAGATAGGTTGGAATCTCTTGAACATTGATATTTTTGAAAGACCTAGGCACCTGATTTAAGAACAAGTTTGTTCTTAAACAAGTCTCTTGTCCTCATTACAACTGGTCACAGCGAAGAATACAAATTTCATAGAAGAAAGCTATCTTAAATAATAGAAGGTTTCTACCACAGCTAAATATAGTTTTTGATATCAACAGAATGCCTGAAGTCAGTCATAGTTTATCATGGCGGCTAGGGTTTTAAAAGAGTTTATATATTTGCAAGTCATTTCAGTATTTTTAGAAGATTAAGCCTTAGCTAACTATCTCTAATTAAAACCCTATGCCATTTTGGCCAAAGAATTCCATTTCTTTTTCCCTAGTTCAGTCACTAATCATGGCGGCTAGGGTTTTAAAATAATTTATATAAATTTAACTCTTTCTCCAATTTGCATGTCATGAAAAGTAGTCTCAGACATAAATGAAATTGGCATAAGACAAGAAAAGCATCCACAACATAAAAAAAAAAAATTTATCAGGTAACATACAAAACAAAAACAAAAGCACTACAACATAATTTTTAAACCTAACAAAAATAACTCTTTTCAAAGAAACAAACAATGTGGAATGAAGAGTTCAGAATGGGATCTTACGCAGGTCTGACAGGGATTTGTGGGCTCTGGTCTTGGGTGAACAGTCTCCAAACACAAGAAATTTGGCCAAATAAGAAAAATACCCATGGCCACTACTTTTTTTTGTTTTTATATTTAATGGATTCAACCGAAACTTACTTGACCAAAACAAACTTGATCAAAACTTAGTTAGATTTTAAGGCCATGTTAGTGCCAAAGAAGTGCCACGTGGTTATGGTTGAATTTTACTCAGTTGAAATTATTTAGTTGGCCCAAAGTGTGACATGAGTTTGTACTTTTACGGATAATTAAAATCAATATATCCATATGTATAAATGCTAGGACACATGAAATCTTTATTGAAGAATTCTACATCCAACCTCATCATTACATTCCCATTGGAATTATTGACACTCTAGTTATCTCTATTCCACTTGAAGAACAAACTCTGGATTGTGCACGGTTACAGGGAAGGCAACCACTAGTTGAATATTACCTTCCACTACACACCTCATGGCTAGATTGAGTGGTTCTTGTTTGGTTTTATCTACAAACTTGGCCATGTCAACATGACCGATCTGAGTGTCCTTTATTTCATCCACATTGGATGTCACTAATGTCATAAAAAAGAATCATTGGTATTTATACTTCATGGCTTTTGACTTTCTCAAAGAGGGATCTATCATTTGAAGCAAAACTATCCTTTGAAATTCAAACCTCGAGATGCATGTACAAGAGACTGCAACATAGAGTCAAGGGTCTTTGTAGTGTTAGGAAAATTTGCTCGATTGGAAAAAGCAAGGATGGGGAAATTTTGTGCAATGGAAAAACATCGTTGCCCCCAAAAATTTTTTTACAACAAACTTAGAACTCAAATCCCCTCCGCATTTGTGGGTAAAGGAGACCTATTAACAAAAAAAAAAAATCTAGGGTGATCTAAACTAGGTTTTAAGGTGCTTACTAAACACTGTGAGGAACACAAACTTATAAGATCTAAAAAAAGAAAAAAAATACAAAGGAACCCTAGGAATACAAACATATTAAACAAACCCCAAGGAAAATTTTAAAGTAACATGAATCCTAAGTATTAATAATGAAGACAAACAAAGGAGAAAGGAAAAGAAGAATACACAACGACAAAGGCAGAAAAATGGTGAAACCCTAACTAGAATCGTCATTTGAATCCACTCAATATATACACATTGGCAAAATCAAGGGTTCTTTGAAGACACGGAGGAATAATGAGAGCTAGAAGAAATAAAAAATGAAAACAAAAATGACATTAAAAAACCCAAAAACACCATTAACGAGATGCATTAATGGCACTCATGTGGACAGACAGTTTCACAATCACCCTCTTTTGCTGACTATGTAAATTAGTTAAAAGGATATATGCAGTCAAAAAAAATTGCCTACCTTGCATCAAAAAGTTTCCTTTAACATCTAGTGGTAGAAAAAAATGCCGACCCTACATTAACAAAAAATTTCCTAAATCCCAAAAAGCTGAAATTTACAATTAGACTTGTTTCACAAATTTTGAAAAAATGACATAAGTTGATGCTCAGAAGAACATTTTGATGCTAACAGATTACACACGAGGGCAAATGTGATTTCCTCATTCTATATTCTTAAAGTTGTAGGCTATGAAACAGACAGGTTTCGTAGGGGTCATCCTACAAATTGAGTGTAGCTAAATTTGAAGATAACAACTGGCTTTAACTGGGGATCTTCCTTTGATTATCCTTTGAAATGATTCAAGGGAGAAGAATTCCAATCTATAAGTACCTTCATCCATCCATTGAGCTATAGATTTAGATGAGACAACCAAAAGAAAAAGAAAAGAGAAAAGAAAAATACTCAAAACTATACAAATATTTACAAACTTATATGTCGCTTTATGTTGAGAAAAGATTTAGATATTGTCCATTGTGAGGTAGAAGAAAAGGCATCCCATCTTGATACTCTAGAAGAAAACTATTTTCACCACATAACTAATGAATGAAAAAGGGCCTCTCCATAGGGAATCAAACTCCCATGCATTCCTTTTGGCTCTCTTCTTTTTTCCCACAATAGGACTTGATCACCGACTTGAAAACTCTAAGATTTCACCATCTTGTCAAATAGTTTCTTTACTTGACTTTGATGTTTCACAATGTGATCCACCACCTTTACACGTTGTTCCTCAAGTTTAGAAAGGAACATTATGTGTTAGTCAATAGAGCTATCAAAAGTTCCATCTTTAATGGCCTTAGCCAATTTCAAAGGAGGCAACTCCAATGTGATTGGTATTTTGACATTCAACCCATACAAAAGTTGAAATGGTGACATGCCAATTGCTCATTTGGGGGTAATACAATCCACCCATAATTCATCAAACAATGCTTTGTGCCGAGTCCTTTGATTCTCATCAACCAGCTTCTTAATGATAGTAACCAAGTTCTTATTACAAGACTCAGCTTGACCATTCCCTTGAGGCTAATAATCAGACAAGTGAGCAATAATGATCCCATAATCAAAGAAGAAACTAGTTATCTCATGTGAAGAAAAACAAGTAGCATTATCTACTACTATCTTTTTTGACACACCAATCCTTGAAATGATATTCTCCTTGAGGAAATTACAAACCACTTCAGAAGTAGCATGCTTCCCCAAAATAGCCTCCACCCACTTGGTGAAGTAATTAGTTTCCATGAGAACATAGATATGCCCTACACTTGACTATGGATTAAGCACAGCAATTATTTTAGTGCCCCACTATTGAAAAGGCTTCTCAATCAATACTGGATTGAGGGGTAATGCTACCAACTTGGGATTTCCCACAAACTATTAACACAACTCACACTTACACACATAATTGTATGCATCTGGGAAAAGTGTGGGCCAATAATATCTAGCTCACAAGATTTTGTGATCCATCATTGGTGCGGATAAATTTTCACCACATGCTAAACTATGAAATGACCTCAACAGTTTGACTTATTGTGCCTTATCAACACAATGTAGAAAAATTTCATCAATACTCCTTTGATACAAAGCATTATCCCATAGGACAAAGTTTGCAACCTCGAGTTTGATCATCCTCTTCTCTTTGTACGACAAGTGTTTAGCACATTCCCCATAGGTGAGGAAGTGTGCAATATTGGAGTACCATTCATCTATTGTAGTAACAAATAGAACTATGGGAACAACCTCATTCTCCACTTCTTCCTCGTCATCAGTTTCTTTTGGTACATTATCGGTAATTAGCTAACATAAATCTTTGCCATGTACTAAAATGGTGGGCTTGATGTCTAGATCATACTCCTGGATCTTAGAAATCTAGTTGCCTCTCTTACTCCCAAACTCTTATTGAGTCAAGATAGATTTTACTGTTGAATCTAGTACCAATGAAGTGGTGTGAGAGTTCAAGATGTAGTACCTCAAAAGTTTAACTGCCTTGACAAAAACATAGGCATGGTTCTCCATTGTTGAATACTTGAGTTCATGATTCTTAAAAGGGAAACTCATAAACACAATCAGAGATTGCATGTCTTGTTTTGTTGCACCAAAATTGATGACAAAGTGTGTTTGGAAGCATAGCTTTACATAATGAAATCCTTAGTATAATCTAGGTAAACCAAAACTAGAGCATGTGCGATGGCTTTCTTGATGTCCTCAAAAACTTCTTTTCCTTTTGAACTCCATTGGAAAGTAGACTTGCCTTTCATCATATCAACAATGTGACAAGTCTTCTCTACAAACTCTAGATCAAACCTCCATAGAAAATTTACTTTCCCAAAGAAAGAGTGTATGGTTGTCTTACTTGAATGCAAAGTAAGACCTTGGATAGATTTGACCTGCTTAGGATCAATCATGGTACCTTCTCAAGACATGATGTGCCCAAGGAGCTCACCTTTCATTACCGCAAAAATTAATTTCGTGGGATTAAGGGAGATACCATGCTAATGACATCTTTCCAGAATTTGTGGTAAGTGATATGCATGATCTAAATGATTCTTTGAAAATATGGTTAGATCATCAAGATATACAACAATGAACTTACCCATTTCTTCATGAAAATCTAGGTCCGTTTCTCTTTGGAAGGTAGCACCAACATTGATCAGTCCAAAAGGAATTTTGTGGTACGCAAAAGTACCCCATGGAGTTGTGAATGTAGTTTTATACTGGTCTTTTTCACTAAGCTCCACTTGATTGTAACCTAAGAAGCAGTCTAACATAGACAACATTTCTGAACCTAGCACTATTTGAAGGACTTGATCCATCACTGATAGTGGGTAATTATCTTTTAAAGATAAATGATTTAGATGTCAAAAATCCACACAAATAAGGATTTCTCCATTATTTTTCCTCACTGGGAAAATATTTGCAATTCATGTAGAATGATGGATGGGGTGCTTTAGATTTTTGGATTATACTATCTCTACTTCTTCTTGGGAGGTAAAGATCCCAACTTGAGTGGAATCTCATGCTCGACTTCCTTCAGACAAAAGGATTTCAAGTCATCATATGAGTATGCCAACACATCAATGTATTGACATAAGAGTGTTACAAACTTGAACTTTTCTTCTTCCATGCAACATTTCCCAATATTAACTAATTTGGGATCAATCTTCATGCCCAGATTGACTTTATCAACTTCATTTGATGACTCTGAACATATTACTCGATATGTAGTAGTCATGTTTATCAAAAAGCTTTTCAAGAGAAACCAAACCTTTAGGAATATTATTCTTCTTAAGCTGTAGTATTTCTTCACTAGTCTCTAGATCTACTTAAGAAATAGATTCTTGAGAAGGAGAGTCACTTCCTTTGAAATACAACTTGCTGAAATTTTCTAACTTCAACAATGAGATGATTTGATCATCACTATTGAAGATTTACCAATGGGTAGAATTGTTTCGAACACTTGGTCAAAAGACCAACTCAATGGTATATTTACTCCCTTTGAAATCCTTATGTGGGACCATAAGAGTAGATGATACAACCAAAGAGTCTATTCTATCATTGTATTCACTTGGAATGACAAGAATGTTGAAGGTGTCAAAATCTTCTACACAATCCTAGACTCAGTTGTGGTAATGCCTTAGTCTTTCATTCTTTGACTAGTAAAGGTTCCTTACCTAGAAAACAACCAACTCAGCATCACCTTGTGCACAAATATTTTTGATTCCCTTGTTCTTTGCAACATCCATGCCTAACAACAAAGCCTCATACATAGTGGTGTTGTTGGTATTGTCGAACTACAATTTAAAGGAAAAAGGGAAAATTTCTTCTTTGGGGGATATGAGGACTATCACCACTCTAGATCTAATGGGGGAACAACTGCCATCAAATTCTAAAGTCCAAACATCATCTAAACCTTTAATTCTCGTAATTTTAGAATTTGGATTTTCTTCTATTGAATAATAAGAATCTTCTATCATGAGATCCTCATTTGAATCTTCATAAGGAGACTCAGGTATTTCAATAGTTGTTAGAAAATAATTACCCATTCAAGATGACTCAAATAAAATCTAACCTTTGGCTCATCATATTTTGTCACATTGTATTTGGACTCTCTTTCTAGAAGGAGCTTTTGCATAATACCCTTGGTAGGTATTCTAGCTTTTGACCAATCCAAGTTTATTTCCCCACCAACATCCTTACAAAAAATTTTATCCAAGAAATATCCCATATTAGGCCAGGACGTTAGCTACCAAGACTATCATTTTGATCCTCTTTTCTTGGAAAGTTGTGAATGTGAACTGTACATCCTTGATCTACCCTATTAGAGGCACTTGTTTTGTCTCCATGGAAAAACATTGGCCAAATGTTTTAGTTAATGTCAAGCCTAAAGCATTGGCTACTTTGGTTTATGATGCAATTATTGAGCTTATGGCCATTAATAAGCAAGGAGATATAAAATGGTTCTATTGTCCCTATGGTGGATGCAAGAGAAGAAGCTAGGTTGCTCTAGGTAGGTTTTTCTTTAGGAGCAATAGGGGCAACTTTGGAAACATCCTAGCTATTAATGTTAACCTTACTTTTAATAAATTTTACTAACCTATGAAATTGATTAGGATTAGCTTGTAAGTATTCAAACTCTTAACATTTGAATTTTTGTCCTTTTGGCATGGTCTATAATATCAAAAGATTGATAGGGACTAGCTATAGAAGACAAAACATTCTCATTCTAAGGTTTGGAATTTGAGGTACTAGTCCTAGGTATAGAAGATGAAGTAAGAGGATTTGGTGCACTTACTTATTTGTCATCCGTCACATCCTTCGGTTGAAAAGGAAAAGGAGTGCCCTTCTTAGCAATGGTAATTATAAGTTGAAGATTTTCCTTTGACTTCCCTTTATCAGCCACTTGTTGATGAGTAAATTGATTTTGAGACAGGGTAAAAACAACTTAGGATTCACCATATGTGTCTTTTTCTTATTCTATTTCATATTTAAAGTTCAAGAACCCAATGTTAGAGTGACCAACTACTTCCTCTTCACCCTCTGTGGAGAGGCTAGTATCATCTTCTTAATCATGCTTTGTTTGAAGAAGATTATCTTGCTTTGATTCATAATAACCAGCTATTACATTCACAGTTGGTGCTTCCAAAGAAAGCCTTCCTTGTGGTGGAGGAAGTCTATTTTGATTCTAATTCCTTGAAGCACTACCTTAGTAATTTAGAGCATTAGGGAATGTCCTCCTTAGAATGTCCTTATAGGAGACAATAGAAAAATCGGGGACATCTACTTTTTGAGAGCCAACAACTTGTTGGATAGCTTTTGTACCATGTGATTCATGGTACTTGTAGAAGGTACATTTGAAGAAATCTAACCTTTGGATCCATTTGTATCTTTCCTTATTTTTCCTGAAAGGATTATATCATCTTCAATTTTAGTAGCTAGACTTTGGGTAGCCTCCAAGTCAGCTGGAATAGCCCTTCATAATAGAAATCTTACATCTGGCAACTAGGTGTTAATGAAGAAACACTTTTGGTTTTTAGTTGTTGGTTAAGCAGTGACAGGAATTATATTTATCAACTTATTGAATTTTTCTATGAACTAACATATGGGTTCTTGTAGCTCTTTCTTCATTTGGGTAAGTTAAGCCAATAAGGCATGTGCTATTGATATGCACTAGACAACTGAGAGGGGGGGGAATTAGTTGTCACAAAAACTTAAACACTTTATGTAATTAAACATTCATCACTTATCCACCATTATTATGATTTAACAATGTGTGAATGAAATTAGAAACTTAACCATAGATACAACATCAAACACAAGAGACACCAGATTTATGTGGAAAACCCCAAGGTGGGGAAAAACCACGTCAAGGATTAACTCTCAATATATATATATATATATATATTGCAATCTTGAAATAATGATGTTTAGGCTTGGTCACTCCATGGGCCTAAACATACTGGCTTATTGCCATGAAGAACAACTAAGTCTAGCAGGCTCACAGCCTCAACCCTAAACCTAGCAAGATTATAATAAGGGTTGTTAAACCCTGAGGGCTATTAAACCCTACTGGTGGCTTACTTCCAAACTCACTGCCATGATCAACACTTTTCTATATTTGTGACTAAAGTATAAAAATTACCCTGCTCTTCTCTTCCTCTTCGTTCATCTGCCTCTTCTTTGCTCTGCCTCTTGGACCTTTCTTAATATCTTTCCATTTCTTCTAAAGGACACTTTTTCTATGACTAAACCATAGGTATTTGTTATCAGGAAAATTGGATGAAATAAATAAGCATATCAAACCCAATAACACAATGAAATATACAAATAACAAGATTGAACAAATAAAGCATAAACCTCACAAACCTTGTTATCCTACGGCTTACATTGTTCACCTATCTGTTCTTGATCTTGATTGTAATGAAGCCCTTAGAAGCGTATACTCCCTTGCTTGTTGAAGATGAAAAGAATATAATGGATGTGATATGAATGTGCTATGAAGATGACCTTCAAAGCAATTGGGTGCCAAAGGCATGCAAGTAATTCGATAGAGTAATTGTACTGAAAGCTTGGATTCTAGAAGTGGAGGAATAAGGTTTAATTTATAGACTTAGAAGAGAAGAGATCAACGGTTGAGAAGAAATGAGAAGATCAACGGTTGAGAATGGTTGATGAATGTGTGCAAATAGAAAGAGGACAAGTGTCCAAGCTCCATCATGCAACAGGGGAGTTAACAGAATAGATTGAAGAATTAACAGAATTGATTGATTAGTTAACTGGATTGATTAGGGAGTTGACTGAATTGACTAATCAGTTAAGTGAATTGATTGATTAGTGAACTCAAATGACTAATTAGTTAACAGATTTGATTGATGAGTTAACTAATTTTGACTAGAGGATAAATAGGACATGTGGATGAGGCAATATTATCCAATTAAATATTTAAAATATTTAATTACATGTACAACATGGTGAGATGGAAAGGTGAGGTGGATTGATGAGGTGGATTTATGAAATTAGGACTTAGGATAGAGGAATTTAGGATAAATTAAATAATTTAGGATTATTTAATTATGTGAGACATTAGAAGAATTTAGGGAATTTAATTAAATAAATTAATTTTAATTAGTTATGGGATAATGAACCAATCAAATAAACTTAGAATATTTATTTAATTGCTAGAAGAAAATAATAATTAAGATAAATATTAAAATATTTACTTAATTGAAGATGAGACAATTTTAGGTGTATACAGTATTTATACACTACATCAACCTTGGAATGATCATCAAGGTCAGCATCACAATCATCAACCATTGGAAAAATCTCCAAGGTCACTATTACAAACATTTACAAAATAGGTCCTGACCTATTACAACATTGTGCAAAGGAAATGAAATGCAGATCACACCATGCCTTAGCTAGGACTCAAACATGATCTTCCATGTCACAGCACCCTTCCACAATCTTCCAGAGATCTCTATAATCACTGGGATTAACCAGGTCGTCTAAGACTGGTTACATGCTACATTATCTGGGAACAATCTTCAAACACAATCTTAATTTCTTAACATGGACCAAAGTCCAGATAGGAACATGATTAGGAGACATCCACTAGCATGCTATAATCATCAAGAGTAACCACATGAGCTTTAACCACTTTATCCATGGGAATCTTCTCATTGGAACACATGAACTTCACTGTATTCAACTATCATAAAAAAAATAGATTGCGGACCACCAAACCATGAACCATTGCAACTGTAGGCACTTATCATCATCCCAGACTTCCCTCTAGAAATGCAGAGACAAATACTTTATTAAGGAGGAATGTGGAGCAGAATACTTTCTTCTTGTCCCAACTAAACTTACAGAAAAAGCAAGTTTCACTCTGGTGAAAACAACTCACTCAGATCTTCATGCGTAGACTTCAAACCTGGAATGTAGCATCCTTAGTCATACCTCTAACTTACTTCCAATCTACAGACCATGAACTTCCAACAAAGTAAATGCAGAGTAGTTTATCAGACTGCTCTTTGGTATACAATTTACTATATGTACTACACTTCTCTATAACTCACTAGTTTCTTCTTGAGAGGCTAATTTTCTCAATATCCTCAACATACAAGTCTTCTAAACAAGTAATAGAATAAGATATAGTTGACACCAATGACAACAAGGATATGTTGACATCAATGACAACACTAATTAGGCACATACTTGCAACAATCTCCCCCTTTGTCATTGATGGCAACATATGATGTGAAAAACTGCAACAACCATCAAGACTAGATTCTCCCCCTTTCTCTTTACACACCTACACTCTTTCTTTCTCCTAAATTCTCCCCCTTTCACTTACACATTTGCACTCTAAGTTTTTTACATGACTTCTCTTCCCCTTTGACATCAATGGCAAATGGCACATACATGCACTCTTTGGCTCTGATCTAATCTTTCTTCTGAACTCTCTGGCTATTCCCCCTAAGAAGTATCCCTAAGAAGCATCAATCCAGACATCTAAGCACCTCCAGACTAATGCACTACTATGCATATTAGTTTAGAGAAGGAGGGGTGATAAACCCTAACTTTTCTTTGAGATACTCAAAAGTATCCTTAGGCAGAGGCTTGGTAAAAATGTCTGCAATCTAATTCTTGGTAGAAACATACTCCAACTTGACTTCATTCTCTATCACCTTTTCTCTCAAAAAATGATACCTAATGGATATGTACTTTGTCCTTGAATGCATCACTAGATTCTTTGGTATGTTTATGGCACCTGTGTTGTCACAAACGATTGCAATGGGATCTTCATACACAATTATGATGTCCTTCAAAGTCTTCTTCATCCATAACACTTGAGTGCAAATACATGTTGCTACAATGTATTCTTCTTTTGTAGTAGATAGGGATTTTGAATCTTGTTTCTTGCTCAACCAAGATACTAATCTTTTTTCCAAGAAGAATGCACCTCCAACTATACTTTTTCTTTCATCCACATCTCCAGCCCAAACTATGCACTAAGAGTAAAGTCACAGTCCTTAGGATACCACAAACCATAATCTATTGTGCCTTTTAAATATCTCAGAATTCTCTTGACTGCCATCACATGTGATTCCTTAGGTTCTACCTAAAATCTTCCCACAAGACACATTACATGCATTATGTTAGGTCTCGTTTGAGTCAGATAAAGTAATCCTCCAATCATAGATCTATACTTTTTCTAGTCTGCCATGGGTGAGTTATCATCTTTGCTCAATTTACAACCAGTTATCATAGGTGTGCATACTGGTTTAGAGTTTTCCATCCCAAATTTCTTTAACAACTCTTTCACATACTTAGATTGAGAAATGAAAATGCCTTTATCTGATGGCCTTATTTGTAGACCTAAAAAGAAGTTCATCTATCCAAACATAGACATTTCAAATTCACTATGCATTTCTCCAAAAAAAACTGAGCACATACCTTCATTGCCTCCAAAAATAATATCATAAAAAAAAACTACAACAATCAGGGTTTGTTCATCATTGATCTTGAAGTAGAGATTACTATATGTAGTACCTTTACTGAACCCTATCTATATTAGGTACCTTTCCAACCATGCATACCATGCCCTGGGATCTTGTTTTAATCCATACAATGCTTTCTTCAATTTGCATACCATATCTCCTTGCTCTAATGACTAAAATGCTTCTGGTTGTTCTATATAGACTTCCTCTTCCAACTCTCCATTTAAGAAGGTAGACTTCACATCCATTTGATAAACCTTGAAATCTTTGTATGTTGTAAAAGCCAAAAATATCCTTATTGCTTCAATCCTTGCCACTAGATCAAAATTTTCTTCAATGTCTATTCCTTCAACTTGAGCATATCCTTTGCATACCAACCTTGCTTTGTTTCTTACCACTTGACTATTCTCATTCATCTTGTTTCTGAAAACCCACTTTGTACCAATTACATTCTTGTCTGCTAGTCTGGGAACAAGATCCCAAGTCTAATTCTTCTCTATCTGCATCAATTCCTCTTCCATAGCCTTTATCCAATTCTCATCTTTGCAAACCTCATCCACAGTTTTAGGTTCAATCTTAGAAATCAAATAGAAATTTACTCGTTCCTCTACAACTTTTCTTCTAGTTAGGATCCCTTTGCTCTTACCTCCTATGATATGATTTTCAAAATGCCTGATACTTACATATCTTGGAGTTTTGGTAGCACTTACAAGAGCTTGTTCTTCTTCATCTGTGTTGTCTTCATGCTGCACCACTTCTGAAACATTTGGATTATCTGACTCATATCCACTTGATTATGAAGACCTTTCCTTACATTCATCAACTTTAACATTTGCACTTTAAATGATCTTATTCACCCTCTTATTATAGCACCGGTAGGCCTTACTCTTGGTGGAGTAACCAAGGAAGATTCCTTCATCACATCTAGCATTAGACTTGCCTAAATCTTCTTCTATTTTGATGTAACATTTTCTACCAAAAACTTTGAAATATTTCACAGTAGGAACTCTACCATGCCACAATTCATAAGGAGTCTTTGAACTATTACCTTTTACTTGAACTCTGTTTAGGATATATACTGCGGTGTGAATTGGCTCTCTCCAATATGCTTCTAGAAGATGAGCTTGCTTCATCATGGTTCTAGTAGCTTCCTGAATTGTTCCATTTTTCCTTTCAACAACTCCATTTTGTTGTAGAGTTCTAGGTGCAGATAGCTATCTCTTTATTATATGTTCTTCACAAAAGAAATTGAATTCATTTTATGTGAACTCTCCTCCTCTATTAGAGCTCAAGCATTTCATTTTCAAATCCATCTCATTTTCAACCATTGCCTTAAATGCCTTGAATTTATCGAGAGCTTTAGCTTTCTCTTTTAAAAAGGTGACCCAAGTCATTCTAGAATAATCATCAATGAGAAACATGAAATACATGTCTCCTTACAAACATCTTACTCTGGTAGGTCCACACAAATCTATATGCACTAGCTCAAGTAGTCCTCCAACCGATTGGTCCTTGCTTTTGAAACTTGTTCTTGTTTGTTTCCCAAATTGGCACTCCTTGCAAATAGGATTAGTAGGCTTCACAAGCTTAGACAAATCTTTGACAATCTATGCAGTACTTATCTTCATGATATTATCAAAATTTATGTGACACAACCTTCTATGCCATAACAAACTCTCATCAGTCTGAGTCAACAAGCAATAGTTCTCAGTTCCTTTCAGGTGATAGATATTACCTCTGGTCTTCTTACCAGTTGTAGTGATTGTTCTAGATCTTTCCTTGATCTCGCATCCATTGTCCTTGAAGCTTAAATCATAACGCTTGTCACACATTAGACCCACACTCAATAGATTGTACTTTAATCCTTTCACATACAAGACATCTTCAGTATTATGCTTTCCATAAAAAGAAATAGATCATTTCCCATAAATCCTACCAAATGTATCATCTCCAAACCTAACTAGTCCACCATCATATCTTTCCAAACTCACAAACTTACTTTTGTCACTAGTCATTTGGTGAGAGCAGCCACTATCAATAACCCATTCATCCTTGTCCTTAAAGACTTGAGCAGCCAAAGCACTTTCCACTGGTTTTTCTTCCTTCACACAACTAGAAGAATTAGTAGACATAGAATCTTCCTTAATAGCAATGAATAAGCATTAATTCATAGAGGAACTAGCATTATCTAGTTCACCATTATCTGATACTCCTCCATCATCATCAAAATCTTCAACATAATAACAATTTTTTTGGGTCCTAGGCCTGTTCTCATATTTTCTTCTATTTCTTTCAATTCTTTCAGGACATCTGGAACTAAAATGACCTACTTTACAAAAGGAAAAACATTTGAAAGGTAATTTTCCTTTATACTTACCAAATCCTCTTTACATTCTATCCACAAAGTTGGCTTCAACTTCATCTAACTCATCATCATATTCTACCTTGTACTTTTTTGATCTAGAAGTATTTTGAGGAGTACTGGCTTTGAAGGCCATCTCAACTTTTGGTAGAGCATCATATAACTCCCTCATTTCAAAAGAAAGCAGTTGATCCCTGTTAACCATTTTTACTTGCATGAATTCTTCAATCCTGGCTACCTTGTGATAGTAGGACTTGGGTAGAGATCTGAGAATTTTCATAACTTCCTTTTCTTTGAGAGTTCTACCTATATCTTTTATCCCTATAATAGGTTCATCAACTCTTTGCATAAAGGCTGATATGTTTTCATCATCATTCGTCTTCAAGCTTTCATATTTCACTTTCAGACTTTGTAACTTGGCTTCCTTCACAGAATCATCTCCTTCATAAAGATTTTTCAACTTTTCCCATACCTTATTTGTAGTTTCAAGATCCACAACTTTTTTTAATATTGATTCAATTAATGAGATTAGCAGAGCATCCTATACGTTGATATCTATCTCATATTCTTTGATTTTATCTTCAGTCACCAGACCATTTGGAGGTATAGCGTATTATGTTTCTGTAGCTTCCCAAACTTTGTAACCAAGAGAAAGAAGATGGTTTTTTAGCTGAGCCTTCCAGAGAACATAATTCATTACATCAAAATGCAACATTTCCTTCCTGTAAGACATTTTGGATCTTCCTCAAGTTGTTAAACTT
Organism: Cunninghamia lanceolata; assembly: GCA_027924645.1. Classification (NCBI taxonomy): domain Eukaryota; kingdom Viridiplantae; phylum Streptophyta; class Pinopsida; order Cupressales; family Cupressaceae; genus Cunninghamia; species Cunninghamia lanceolata. The sequence goes on from BSBN01000015.1 coordinate 6,876,014, forward strand.
TCTTTAGAGGAACTTGGCTCTAATACTAATTGTTGATATACACTGAACAACTAAGAGCGGGGGGTTGAATCAGCTATCACAAAAACTTAAACACTTTATGCAATTAAATAGTCATCACTTATCCACAATTATTATGATTTAATAATGAGTGCATGAAATCAAAAACTTAACCATAGATACAACATCAAACACAAGAGACACCAAGTTTACATGGAAAACCCCAAGGTGGGGAAAAACCATGGAGAGGATTAACTCTCAATATATATTGCAATCTTCAAATAATAATGTTCAGGCTTGGTCACTCCATGGGCCTAAACATATTGGCTTACTGCCATAAAGAACAACTAGGTCGAGCAGGCTCACTGCCTCAACCCTAAACCTAGCAAGATTACAATAAGGGTTGTTAAACCCTCCTGGTGGCTTACTGCCAGACTCACTACCATGATCAACACCTTTCTATATTTGTGACTGAAGTATAATAATTCCCCTGCTCTGCTCTTCCTCTGCTCTGCTCTTCCTCTTCTTTCCTCTGCCTCTTCTCCGCTCTCCCTTTTGGACCTTTCTTAATATCTTTCTATTTCTGCTCAAGGACACTTTTTCCATGACTCAACTACAAGTATTTATACACTACATCAACCTTGGAATGATCATTAATGTCAGCATCATAATCATCAACCATTAGAACAATCTCCAAGGTCAGTATTACAAACATTTACAAAATAGGTCTTGACCTATTACAACATTGTGTAAAGGAAATGAAATGTGGATCACACCATACCTTAGCTGGGACTCAAACATGATCTTACATGCTACAACATACTTCCACAATCTTCCAAAGATCTCCACAATCATTGGGATTAATGAGGTCGGCCAAGACTGGTTACATGCTATATTATCTGGGAACAATCTTTGAACACAATCTCAATTTCTTAACATGGACCAAAGTCTAGATAGGAACATGATTAGGAGACATCCACAAGCATGCTATAATCATTAGGAGTAACTGCACAAACTTGAACCACTTTATCCATGGGAATCTTTTCACCAGAACCCATGAACTTCACTATCTTCAACTATCATAAAAGAAAGATAGCTTGCAGACCACCAAACCATGAACCATTGCAACTATAGGCACTTATCATCATCCCAAAATGCCATCTAGAACCACAAATCCAAATACTTTATTGCAGAGGAATGTGGAGCAGAATACTTTCTTCCTATCCCAACTAAACTTATAGAAAAAGTAGGTTTCACTCTGGTGAACATAGCTCACTCAGATATTCATGTAGAGGCTTCAAACCCAGAATACATCATCCTTAGTCATACCTCTAACTTACTTCCAATTCATAGGCCACAAACTTCCAATAGAAGTAAATGTGGAGTAGTTTACTAGACTATTCTTCAGCATACAACTCACTATCTGTATTGCACTTCTCTGTAGCTCATTAGTTTCTTCCAGAGAGGCTAATTTTCTCAATATCCTCAACATACAAGTCTTCTAAACAAGTAATAGGATAAGAAATAGTTGACACCAATGACAACAAGGATATGTTGACATCAATCACAACATCGATTAGGCACATACTTACAACATGTACATCTTCATCTAGTTGGAACCTTGCTCCAAACTTGGTTTGAAGTACATTCTAACTAGTAATAGTACTCACTAGAAGGTGATTTAACCAAACAATAGCCACTCCTTGAAGTGTTTTAACAAACAACCTCATGAATACATCTTCATGTTCCACTCTGATACACTACATTGAATATAGAAAGCTGTAATGTGTTCATCAGGATGTTGTTTAATGTCATCCTAGAACTTGGGAAAGTTCTTACAAAAACTACGTGGTAATACATGTAGTGGTTGAATCAAATTCATTTGCCCAAAAGCATTACCCCATGGACCTTGAACGACCTAACCTAGAGCATCCATTATTCATTGAATGAAAGGAGGAATAACAAACCTTTGAACTATTGTGGTAGGTAGATCTCTATGAACACTTGAAGCTTCACTTGGTATAGGAGATACCACGTTAGTAGGAGGAAAACTATATGTACGCTGAAGAGTTGATCTCGTGAGTGTAATAAGAAGATTGAAATTATTCTGTTGCATAAATTCAAAAATAGTATCTATAAATCCTTGAGCTCTTCTACTTCATGTATAGCTTCATTATGCCAGAATGCAATGTTACAAACAAAAGATCAACAATACAAAAACTTATTACAAAAACTGAGGCCAGTATATTTCAACCAACAGCGAGAGGCTCCCTATTGGGTAAATATTTTGTCATCAACTAACTGATGACAAAATGCTTATATCAACCAGAGTGTGATGAGATTTAATCTCTCCTCTAAGAAAGGGGAGGCTCCCTTATTTCTAACTAATAACAACCAGTAACTAACTAGACTTATGTACACTAAAAACTATCCTTGGGGTGGTTCCATATCATCCTATTCTCTTTTTTCAGAATAGATGTTTATAATTCAAGATAATAATCCCACAAACCTTATAATATGCAAAGAATTATAACTTAATAACTTGGAGCAATAATAACCAATATCCACTTAAGTTACACAAAATAATAACTAAATGATAGTAGCATGTGTTAATCACCAAGAAGCCCACAAAAACACAAATTTTCCCATTGCTTCTTAAATGCCAAATGAAAATGAAAGATTTTGGAATAGAGTGCAGCCCAAAGTCTTCACTATATGCTGAGATAAGATAACATGATCATGAACAATAAGTTACAGCCCAAAGTCTTCAAGTTACTTCTCATTCACTAACATAAACACAAATCTCAGAAAATGATATTGCAACCCAAAGTCTACAAGATCAGATTTGAATAACCTTCTAAACACTTGATTTCCACACTCACAATTCAACCATAAATACAAGACAAACAAGATAATGCGATAGAAAGGACATAAAAAAATTCTATAACATCACAAATTTGATCCAAGATAAAGATTGGATGCGAACATCGATTCTTTATATTGATTGAAAACTAATTACAAAATAAGCTCAAAGTCTCAAATTGCTCTTCAAAATGATAGTGCTTCTCTTTGATAGACAAAATATAATATTTACAAAAGAGGTCCTCTTTATTTATAGGGAGAGGCTGAGAGAAAAAAATAGGAAAACTATAACTACTTTGACTTATTCAACACAAAAGTCCAAATTGATTTACAACTCCTATGTTTTTACATGTAATTATATATTGGAAAAATACATGTAAATATGTTCGGAGCAAAACACAAAAAGCATGAAAATATTGAAAATAAACTAAGGCATGTTCAACTTTCTCAACCATCATTTTCCATGATATCTGCATACTTCTTCATCACTACTTGCATTTCCTTAGTATCTGGTACTGAAGTATGTTTATAAATGGTGAGGAACCTTGTTATTGAATCCTTCATGGTGCGACAAGATTTCTCATGTCTTCCTAGGAACACTTTGAGGTTGTCCAAAGTCAGCTGAATGTCCAACAACTTATCCATTGAAACCACTAAAAAGGCTTGATCCTTAAATTCCTTATGGATCATGTTGTTAAACTCATGTAGAATTGCATCTACAAAAAGAAACTTCTAGTTGGACCATCCAATAACATGCAATGAATTTCTTCAATCTTGTTAACGAGATTCACATCATTATATTAACCAACTTCAAGTGCAATTTGCAAATCCTTGATTAATTTCTTGATGACACTTATTATGTGAATCATATTTTCTTTGATTTCCACAAATATTTCTCAGTTGGGAATTATCCCAATTTCTACCAATGTTCTTAGCTTGAGTTTCTTCATTTTGATCCAATCTTGTAAACGGCATTCCAAGTTTTGTTGCTCTCGAGGCAAAGTGTCAACAACCTCATCTAATTCAGCTCTTATACCTTCCATTTTCTCCTTTCTTTCCACAGGGGTTTTCAAAATATGTGATCCTTGCACAATCATCCTATCCAAGAATTCACCAACCACTCTACCTCTTGTATGAATCTTTTCAACCTTTTAAATAATAGGATCTTCCATGGTGATAGCCACATGTTCCATTGATTTAGAAGACAAAGTAATTTTTTGAAGCATTGAGGTCAACTGTTCTACTTTAGTTTTATACTGATCTTTCATCTTCTTCTCATGATCAAACTTCACAATCAGAGAATTCAAAGTAGATTGAGCATCAACTTTGGCACTCTCATGAGTGATATTTACCAATTCAACTCTTGAAATGGAATAATCATTCATATCAAACTCTTCAATAGATATGTTAGGAGGCTGAGTTATTTCTGCATACTTGTGACATTTTTCTTCAAATATCTTTGAAAGAGTTTTCAGCTTCTTCTTAGTCTTCGCCTTTGTAGGTGCTAATTTATTGAAGTTAAAGTCATTTGGGGAGACATCTTCCTTCTTCCTCTTCAGTGTATGAGATGAGATCCAAGGGAAAAGTGTAGACAAACTTGCATCTAAACGAGTAGTCATGATTGGTGCTGGAAAAATTGCACTCACAAAAGTTGAAGTTACAATAGGTGAAGTATTAGTGAAAACAACACCAGGAACATCTACATTTGGAATTCACCCAGAATAAATCATGAGTTGCTCAAAATCAGATTGAGAGTTTATATCAAATGAAGGCAAAGACAAACTTGGAAAAGAGGAAGAAGAACCAAAAATAGTTTCCAAATTTTACTTAAGACTATCAAAATTGGTTTGAGAGGAGGGTGATGAATGCATAGACTAAATTGACATAGAAGATGGAATATTGATCAAGGAAACAACAATAACTATGGTAGTGGGAGTAGTAGTATAAACTAACAAAGTATCTAAGGAAGAAGAAACATGTGGCTCCTTTGCAATGTTCTCATGAGGAGACATTCCAGGTTCTTCATATTGTTCCTCCTCTTCTTACCTTTCCTCTTGATCAATTTCTTCTTGCTCCTCTGAAGATGGTTTCCTAGTAGATGGATCTTCATCAACTATCTTAGCCTTTCCATCTTTAGAAATAAATTTGATTGTAGGCTTAGCAGTTTTGCTTGAACCTGACACATCACTCTTATTCTTTGTTCTCAACTCTGTGTTCTTACTAGTGGGATCTTGGCTTTCCTCCTCTGACCCAGTTATAATGTCTTTCAACTGAATTCATTTTCTTACCAACCATACATTTGTATTAGCTAGAATTATTTGAAACCTTTGTCAGATAGAAGTTACCTCTTTCTTTGACCATTGAATGTCTTGTAAAGGAGAGTCTGCAATGTTATATGTCACATAGGTGGGATCCAAGATATCACCATCATCAACCATGCCCTTAGGAATATCTACCAAGTCAAGATCCTTTTTCTATCCTCTTCTTATGTCCTTATCTCTTTTGATGTCCTCAAATCTATCCAAACATCCTCAACTTTGTTCACATGAGTTAAAGATCTCTTTTTGATTTTGTCCTTTACCCTTCTAAAATCAAATTGGCTCTTTTCTTGTAAAATTTCATTGTGACCAATTGCATTTTAGAATCTATAGCTTTAGCCTTTAGAGATGTAGAAATAGAATACCTTCCAATTCAAATAGGAAATCTTAAACCTGGTTTATTAGACTCCATTTGTTTACTATGTATTGCCATGATTTGTCTATACAAATCCATTAGCATAATCTTATCACTGGGGTACCTAGGAAGCATGGAAGGATACCCCATGAAGCAACCAACCCTCAAATAAGTAAATGTGGGGAACTAAAGGTATAAAAAATCATATTTATTTAGTTCTACCTATGCTTCATTAGAAACCCTCTTCTTTTGCAATTGAGAATCAAATAAACACAAGAAAGTAGAAAAGAAAGCATCAGTAGCTCTCCTGAAGTGATGAATACTTCCATCAAGAGTTAACTGAGGATAATACTGATAGAATGGAACTACTCTCCTATCCCCCTCTGATGTCAATCCTAGAAAGTTCCTCATTGAGGTAGCAACATAGACAAGATACGATGTCATATACAACTTAATTTAATTTTGCACCTTTGTTAGTTGTTCATGAATGGCATTACTTATTTGAAATCCTGGAATATTTGTTGCTTTGTCCTCATTATGATCCTAATGTATAGATACATCCATTCATGGAATGTAGAAGATGTAAGCAAACCCCTCACTCTGCTCAGAGGAGTAATTAAATCACTGACTTCTTCAATGAAGTCACTACGATGAAAGTTCTTAGGCCATCTTGAAAGATTCAACTTGGAAGTCTTTAACCACCTATTGTTGATTATCTTCTTATCATTCTCAAGATTCTTATCATACTCCTATACATAATCAAAATCAATATCTGCATATGTATCAATGCTAGGACACATGAAAGCTTTATCGAACAATTCTGCATCCAACCTCATGATTACATTCCCATTGGAATCAGTCATACTCTGGTTATCTCTATTGAAGTTAGCCACCACTTGAAGAACAAACTCTTGATTGTGCGCGGCTACAGGGAAGGCAGCCACTAGTTGAATATGACTTTCCACTACACACGTCATGGCTAGATTGAGTGGTTCTTGTTTGGTTCTTTCTACAAACTTAGACATGTCAACATGACTGATCTCAGCGTGCTTTATTTCATCCACATTGGATGTCACCGATGTCATCGAAAAGACTCCTTGGTATTTATAATTCATGGCTTTTGACTTTCTCAAAGAGGAATCTATAATCTAAAGTACAACTATCCTTTGAAATGCAGACCTCAAGATGTGTTCACAAGAGACTGCAAGACAAAGCAAGGGTTTTTGCAGTGTTAGGAAAATTTGTTTGATTGGAAAATGTAAGGATGGGGAAATTTTGAGAAATGGCATGATCTTTTAGGAGCTAGAGTGCGATGGACGTGAAAAATTGAGCAAAAGAGGGCAATTGGTTGAAAAGGGAAAATTTCCTAACGTTATAGAAATTTTGTGAAAATGAGTGTAAGAGCACTAAAACTCAGTGCCTCTACATACTGGAGGTATTGTATTTGTTTTGTACAAGGTCAAAAAAAATTTCCACCCTTTCATATGGCTAAAATTACATGTTTTAAGGTTCGGCAAAATTTTTCATTTGTGCATATAGTAAAGCTTTGTGGAAAGATTTGCATACTAGGCAAAATTCACCACTCCTACATGATGTAAAACTTTTGAATAGTTTGGCATGAATAGAAAAATTTTCCCGGCATGCCTAAGGGTAAAATAATAAGTATATGCATGGCTAGGAAAATTCATCACCTATTCATGACATTTAAAACTGACTTCTGGGGTAGGTTTACAAAATGCTTGCAGGGTCAGTGAAACTCACTGAACTTGCGTAGAGGTAAAAACAACTCGACCTTGCATGGTCAGTGAATTTTGCTGACCCTGCATAGAGTTAAGACCAAGGTTTTTAAAAACCAAACACATGAAAATTGATGAAAGTCTCAACCTAATATTGGTTATTTCTACTGACTTTGCATAGGTAGAAATACTTTAATCTAAAGCACTTGTTGCAAACATCATCCTCCCCATGAAAAATTTGACAATAAACGTAGAACTCAAATCCCTTCCCCACCTATTGGTAAAGGAGACCTATCAACAAACAAAAAATGAAAATCCAAGGTGCTCTAAACTAGGGATTAAGGTGCTTACTAAATGTAGGGAGGAACACAAACTTACAAGATCTAAACAAAGAAAAATGTTACAAAAGAACCCTACGAACACAAACATATAAAAAAAACCCCAAAGAAAAATGGAAAGTAACACGAATCATAAGTATTAATAACAAAGACAAACAAAAGAGAAAGGAAAAGAAGAATACTTGATGGCAAAGGTAGAAAAATGATGAAACGCTAGCTCAAATCATCGTTTGAGTCCACTCAATATCCACACACTAGAAAACTTGGTGGTTCTTTGAAGACGCAAAGGAATTTTGAGATCTAGAAGAAATAAAACAAAATAAAATAAAAACAACAATGACTTAAAAAACCCCAAAAACACCATTAACAAGATGCATTAATGGCACTCATGTGGACAGACAATTACACAGTCAGCCTTTTTAGACGATTGTGTAACTTAGGTAAAAGGATATGCAGGGTCGACAAAATTTGCCGACCTTGCATTACAAAATTTCTTTTAACATGCAGTGGTAGAAAAAAATGCCAATCCTACATTAACAAAAAAATTGCCTAACTCCCAAAAAGGTGAAATTTGCAATTGGACTTGTTTCACAAGTTTTGAAAACCAAAATAAGTTGACACTTGGAAGGACAATCTGATGCTAGGAGATTATGCACAAGCGTAAATGTGATTTCCTCATTCTGCATGCTTAGAGTTGTAGGCTATGAAATGGACAAGTTTATAGGGGTCATCCTACAAATTAAGCATAGATGAATTTGAGGATGACACTTTGATAGTTAAAAAAAATATAAAATATGGTATATCATTGGAACTTTAAAGAAAATTAAATAAAAAGCCTTTGGTGGCTGGAAAAATTATCAGCATTTTAAATATATTTTAGCCCATAGGCCATTCTCTATGTGCACACATCTTGTAACTACCAAAAATTTGGTAGTCCTTCCCTTTTAGTAGTCCATCTCAAAAAGATCAACTTTATTTTATTTTATTTATCCATGTTTAGAGAGGCATTGACACTTAGAATATTATTCTTGACAACTATTTATGAGAAGTAGAACAATGAAATGCCTCTATTATAATATTCTATTTTCACATTTATTTCTTACATGTGAAAACTAATCCCTCCACTCAAACATGTTTTGCTATCTTAATCACAATGGTGGAAATTAGATTGTAACCATTCATTCTCTCACTATAGAAAACAAATTAGGTAACACCCTATTATTTCAATGAGTGGGGTTTCTCATTATGACATGCATAGAAGGATAGAGGTAGGTTTTTAACCATTGCAAGAACATTTACTAGAGTAAACAATCACTTGGTATTGATCCAAGGACCTCCGAATATGGGCAATACACTTCCACCTTTGTAATTTTTGGGTTTGGTAGTCGAAATAACCACATGCCTAATGAATTTTATGTAAATCCAATTGTAAACTTGAATAGTAATTAAAGACAATGTTTCTATATTTTATAGTTTTTTCAAGTTTCCAAATGCTATATATGGTGAATTCGCGTATTTTTTCCTTTATTTTCATTGAATGTGGCTGGATTTGCTATATAAAAATTTGTCTATAAAGTTTATTACAGTTTATGATCCATTGTGGATTAGGATTTCATGTTGGTTTCCCCTACATGAGCTATAGAAAGCCTTAGAATTTTTAATAAATTTAATGGGTTAAGGTTTTTGGTGTATGTTAGTTAGAATAAGCTGCAATGGATGCCATCATGGGCATGATGTCATAAGAGTCACTCACATAGTTAAGAATTTATAGTATATCATGTACTTAGTGTATTCCATGACATTATATTTGCATAATGTGTTTTGTTAAAAAATTGATGTGCCTTTTGTATACTCTGACATTTTGCATACATGTCTATCAAGGCATTTCCAACAATGTTTGACAAACACCTTATTTCAATTATATTTTGGTGTATCTCCATACTTTATTTGAAAGCTCCCATTTGGGCACACACTAGGAGGATATTGGAAAATGTTGCCAAGTTTGTCTTTACACCTGCCAACTAGATCTACTTGAAAATTTCTAAGGCTTTTTCAATGAATTCATTTTTTTGCATGTCATGTAAACATTGCATTCCATGTGACTACATTTTTTTGAGGGTTCTATGAAAAGGATTAATGTCTCCTTAAGATTACCATTTTGTGCATATATTGTAACCATAACATTCCTTGAGACCAGATTTTGTTCAGGCATTTTGTCAAACAATTTGCACATTATACATGTTTAAAAGAGAATTCAAAACCACTTTTGATATTTAAATCCATTATTCATTACTTTTTTATGAATCTAAGTACCATGCTCCAAAGATCTCATTTTGGCACATGCAGGGAGCATGATGGCAAATGTTGTTGAGTTTAGATTTATACCTACCAACTACATTTGATTAATAAATTTCAAAGCCTTCATTAACAAGCCCATTATCTATATACCCTACAATCCTTGCATTCCCTTAAACAACATTTCATTCAGTCATAATGTTAAATAGTTCATGTGCCTTCTCTATGCTACCACATTTCACTTACATGTCTATCAGGGTAGTTAAAACTAACAATCCTCTTTAAATTATATCTCGATGGAATTCCATGCTCTATCCCAAAGCTTCCACTTTAGCACAACTAGAAGTATGTAGGCAAAGGTGGTTGTATTTGTTGGAAATGGTATAGCTCTTATATGACTCTGATGGAGGAATAATGAACAACTAGAGAGAGACGACACAAAACCAAGTACACAAACAAAGATTTCTATTAACAATAAAACTATTTTACATCAAACAAATACAATCTACAGAGTTACAACTTTGTTTCCTTCTATCCCTACAAATACTACTCACATTAGAGCTTGCTAGACATTATAGTTGTACCTGTCTATTTGAAGCTTCTCACTGCTCATTCACTAATAGTTTGTTGTGTGTGTCTAGAGCTGCATGGAGCTCTATCCTCTACACTCTCTACAATATTCTTTCATGTTGTTGTTGCACCAAATATTTCTTTTGCTTTGCACTTTTGTACTACTACTGCTTGCAATCTTCTTCACTCTTCTTTGTTCTAACTTCACATTCTTTTCATTTGTCTTTTCTATGACATCAAAATTCTGCCACTCAAATTCAAACTCACCTAACCACACTCAATAGAAACTGACCAACAATAAATGGAAACTGACAAGCCAGCAAATGCATTAACTAATTTGGTGAGGGGTGGTAGGAAGGAGATCTACAAAGATCTCTGAAGGGGTTAGTGCATTAATTTCTTGCTCCAGATTAAATTTTCTAACACTCCCTCTTAATCTGGAGCCACATACATCTTTCATTCTATATCTCTGAAGTTGTCTATAGTTGTCTGGAGCTGTTTGGAGCTTTCTTTCTAGAACTAAAATCTGGGGCTGTCCATAATGTCCAAGTTATCTCCTAGGTGTTCAAAGTTCTCTTTTTACAGTGCCTTAGTAAAAATGTCAACAAGCTACTACTCAAACCTACAAAACTATAGTTCAACATGTCCATGCTCATCTAGCTCCCTTATAAAATGATAACGAATCTCAATATGTTTTCTCTGTCCATGGAAGACTAGATTCTTCATCAAAGCTATGGTGGAAACATTGCCACAAAATATGGTTGTACCATCTTCTTGCCACTCATTCAAATCTATAACCTCTTCTCAACCAAATAGCCTAACATGTTGTTGGATTTGCTACTATGTACTTATCTTCTGTTGTGGAGAGGGAAATTATGGGTTGCTTCTTTGATGACCATGAAGTTGGTCCTTAACCCATGTGGAACACATATCCAAATGTTCTCTTCCTATCATCTACACTTTGTGCCCAATCACTTTTTGTGTAACCAACCAGCTCAAACTCACTAGTTGTGGTGTATAATATGCCATAGCCTTGTGTGCCATTCACATATCTCAAGATTCTTTTTCCTACTTGCTAGTGTGTGTCCTTAGGTTTCTCCATGAACCTAGATATCAAGATTACTGCGTACATTAATTTATACCTAGTAGTAGTCAAATACATCAAACTTCCAACCACACTCTTGTAGAGGGTTGGATTCACTTCATTGTTGCTATCCTCCTTGCTTAGTTTCAGACCTGTAGCTATTGGTGCTGGTGTAGGCTTGCTATTCTGCATCTTAAATCTTTTCAAAATCCATTTGGCATAGTTAGTTTGCAAAATAAATATGCCATGCTTAGTTTGTTGTAAGTACTCAATGCCTAGGAAGTACCTTAGTAGACCTAAGTCTATCATCTCAAACTCTTTCTTCATCACCTCTTCGAAATTAGCAATGAAGAGATCACTATTACCATTCAAAATTAGATCATGTGCATACAAAATAGTAATTAAAATCTCACCATTGGCTACTTTGATGTAGAGTGTGGGTTCACAACTGCTTTTTCTAAAGCAATTACTCAGCAGATAGGAATCTATCCTATTTTACCATACCCAATGTGCTTGCATAAGGCCATAGAGAGATTTTTGGAGCCTGTATACTTTGTTTTCTTTCTTTGGGACTTCATAGATAGATGGCCACTCCACATACATGTCCATTTTCAATACTCCATTTAGGAAGGATGACTTCACATCCATTTGATATACCTTCCACTTGTATTGGGCTGCAATTGCTAGGACTACCCACACAGTTTCTATCCTTGCAACTGGTGCATAGGTTTCATCATAGTCTCTTCCAGGCTACTATTTGTATCCCTTAAGAACCAGCCTTGCTTTATGCCTTTCTATCTTTCCTTCAGCGGTACTCTTAGTTTTCTAGACCCACTTAACCACAATCACTTCTTTAACCTTGGGTAAAGCTATTAACTCCCATATCTCATTCCTTTCTATTGCATCCAACTCCTCATCCATGGCCTTACACCATTTTTCTTCTTTTACAACCTCTTCAAAATCTATTGGATCACCATGAGACAACAATGCAAAGTCCAAATTTTCATCAAACTTATCATACCTGGTGTCTTAATAAATTTTCCTCATGCTCCTTATCTTTCTTGGCATTAGAGAAGCATGCGTAGGATCTAAATTGCTTCTAGAGTTACTACTTCTTGACTCTAGAGTACTTTGAAGCTGACTCTGCTACTACAATCTTGAACTGACTAAATATAAACTATTGAGGGGATGGCTCCAGAGAACTCCAAAGTTGGATCCAGAGTGCTCTGGTTCTAGTTCTACTTTACTACAGGAAGTTCCTACTTCATTTACACCATCTTCATCATCTATGGGTATCGTTGTTGAGATGCATATGGTGGTGCCAATCATGGCATCCCACGATTCATTCTCTATGAACTCAACATCCCTACTGATTATAACATTCTTTGTAACATGGTTGTATAGCCTGTAGCCTTTGGATTCTTCACTGTACCCAATGAAGATGCACTAATCTCCTTTGTCATCAAACTTTTGTCTATTCTCTTTAGGCACAAATGCATATGCCACATACCCAAAATTTCACACTCCATTTGTCATTTGTCCATGCTTCTTGTCAAATTTTGTCCCTTAAAGCCTTTGTGGCACTTCTATTTAGTAGGTATACTGATGTTACTACTGCCTCACCCCAATAATCATTTGGCAATCCCTTAGCCTTCAACATGCTTGCTTCCATCTCTGTGATTGTTCTATTTTTCCTCTTAGCAACTCCATTTTGTTGTGGAGTGTACCTTGTTGCAAGCTATTTCACAATGTCTTTATACTTATAGAAATTCATAAATTCTTTAGAGATGTACTCTCCCTCTCTATCTGTTCTGAGGACCTTGATATAACAACCACTTTGCTTCTCATACATGGCCTTAAACCCTTTGAATTTCTCAAATGCTTCAGATTTATTCTTCAAGAAATAAACCTAAGTCTTTCTACTATAATGATCTATGAAGGTCATGAAATATACATTCGAACCTAGGGTGTTGGTTTTCATGGGGCCACACAAATATGAATGCACCATCTCCAATGGTGCTCTTGCACTCCTAGAAAGCCCTCATTGAAAGGGATGTTTGTATTGCTTTCCTAAAATGCAGGCTTCACATTTCCTATTGGGCTCTATAATTGTTGGAAGCCCTCTAACTATGCCTTTTTTGTATAAAAGACTTAAACCAGAAAAACTCAAGTGCCCATACCTCAAATGTCAAAGCTTGGATGGGTCTTGGATGACTATCTTGAGAGCTGATTGATGTGCCACTATTGAAGACACCATCTGGTTGACTCCAGAACTGTCCGGAGCCATCTGGAACTTGACAAGTGCAGCTCTAGAGAGCACTGGGGACTGCAACCTAAGAGGAAATATTCTATGTTTCATCATCTACGCTACTACAATGACCTTCTTGCTACCATCCTTGTCATAGATGATGCACTCCCCTTTCTCCATCAGTATTCTATAACCATTTTAGATCATCTGTCCATTGCTTAGTAGGTTATGTTTTATGCTTAGGGCATAATAGGCATCCTAAATCTGCATTCTCTCACCTTGCTTGGATATGACTATGATGATGTCTCTTCCCATGAAAGGAACTTTTTCACTATTCCCTATCATGATCTCAGACTTGACATTCTTGTCAATGGAGGAAAACAAATTTCTATTACCACTCATGTGGTTGCTACACCCACTATCCAAATACCATATTTTGGCATTGCTCTATTCAGCAAGGTTGCACACAATCAACACCTTAGACTATTTTTCATTTTAACCTTATCGTCATTTGCTACATGAGCATTCTAACTCCCTTGGTCATGCTATTTCTTCCTATTCTCATTTGCAAATTGACCAAACTTGTGATAGTAATAACACTATACATTTGACTTATCATACCTCTAGTTGGAGCTACCACTCTTCTTGTTGTGGGAGTCCTACTATGAGGTTCTTGGTCCATCTTCTTGGCTATTTGAGCTACCTCTTCCAAAGTTACTTCTTCCTCTGCCTTTACCTCTGTTGTTTCTTCTTCTTCCCCTGCCTCTCACACTTCTCTAAGATTTGAAGGCTTTCTCTAGGGAAGGAGTGTATCTATTCAATCACTCCTCATGGTTTTGAAGGTAACCCATCAACTCATCCACTGTCATCTTATAGAGGTCCTTGGCCTCTTCTATGGCTATGTCAATAGGGTCAAATCTCAAGGGCAAACTTCTAAGGATTTTCTTAATAATCCTTTGCTCTTCCATGCTTTCACCATTTATCCTCAAGTGATTTATTAAGGTGGAAACCCTTGTATGGAAGTCTAAAATAGACTCTTCATCCTTCATCTATAGGGTCTCAAAATCTGTCTGTAGCAACTAGAACTTCACCAACATCACCTTGTCAATTCCTTTTTTACCTGTTTTTCAAAATCTACCAGGCCTACTTTGCATAGTTAGTTGATGGTATTCTAGGAAAAATGGCCTATGTCAAGGCTGCCTCAATCAGACTAAGGGCATTTGCATCATTTCTCCTTGTTTCTTTTAGCTGGTACTTTTGGGCATTCGTTAGGGTTGCAAAGGCATTTGGGTTAGTCACATCTATGAACCCACTAACCACAAGTTCCCATAAATCATTTTCAACCAAGATGGTCTTCATCTTCTTTGACCAAACATCATAATTTTTCCCATCAAACATGGGTGGTTGCTGCCAACTCTTGCTATCTCTTCTAGCCATTTTCTAAAATAGGGGAGACTGATAATACCCAAAAAAACATAAGGCTTTCCCTCAATACCCAGAAAGCTAAAAACTCTAGCTGTGCTAAACCTAGGCTCTGATACCAAACTCTTGGAAATAGCATAGCTCTAATACCACATTGATGGAGGAAGAATAAACAAACAGAGAAAGATGACACAAAACCATGTATAGAAATATAGATTTCTATTAGTAATAAAACTATTTTACATCAAACAAATACAAACTATAGAGTTACAACTTTGTTTCCTTCTATCCCTACAAATAATGCTCACTCTAGAACTTGATGGACATTATAGTTATCCCTTTCTATTTGTGTTGATGGTGGCTTTAGCACACAACAATGCAGGTATGATTGTTGGGATCACACCTCTCTTGAAAAGGTATCCTATCTGTAATAGGGCTACATGAAGGATAACACAGATAGGTCTTAGCTTTCTTGGAATGACTTAGTGGTATGTCTATCTGTGCCTACAAGGGGTCTTACATGAAATGTAGGGTTTATGAAAGATAGCAACAATGTACATGTAGAAACCCTAGGTGATTCAGATTGTGAAGTCTAAAATTTCAGTAGATGGGTAATCTAATGCTGCTCAAACCCTAAATCTACAAAATTTTATGTAAAGAAAATGTAAAAGGAAAAGGGAAAGAGAGAAGGAATAAGAGAGATCCTATAGACAATTGGAAAAATGATAATCAGACAGATAGACAGATTCCTAATAGTAAACAAATCTTTGCTTAACTAGGCAACCCACAATGCCATGAAGATTATGCAATCTTCTAAGGAAACATAAAGATTTTCAAATTGTAGAGGGTTCATCAAACACCAAATCCTTGGCGCAGCTCAATGAAATCATACAATAAAACTTATCTCATAAAATGTGCCCAGACTAACCATGCACAATGACATACAATCAACAAGCCATTAATGGTATGGATAGGAAATCCGTCAAATATCTAAGTCATTAATCACAAATGTAACTGAATATCAACTAATTTCAGATTGACATGAACCATAAAATCTAAAATGAGACAACAAAATGATGCAAATTCCCAGCAACCTACAAAACTTGCTTTGTATTGACTGAATTTTGATAGAGTCTCAATAATTCATTATCAAATTTTACTTACAATGAGAAGAAAATGATGGCCCTTTTATAGACAAGGAACCATACCAAGTTTTTCAATGGATGGTGGAGATTAACTCAACACCAATGGTCCAGATTACATGGCATTTAATGATATATATCAGTTACATATGTTTTTGAATTTACTTTTGTCCTCTAGGAAAAAGACAAAAAATAGCTTGCAAATACATTGAATCTGGACAAAATGGACACCCATTTGGTTGTATATGATGAAAAGTCAATATTCAAGGCCTAGTAAAGCCAAAATGGGTTACATGACACTTGAAAATATGAGCTGATGTGGATTCATGGGATTCCAATTGCTAACTGGACCAAGAGGTAAGTGCTAACTAGACCAAGAGGTGTATGTGGCACAATTTAGTGAAAGTGTATCCAACTGGATGCTTGTTGGATCATCATTGCATGACTGGACTGCTAGGACAACTATGAATTAGACTTGATATTCTATGTCTTTAGCTCATGTAGCTCATCTCCATCATCTTGGACATCATACTGACTTCCTTTTGCATGTGCAGTAGTAATTTGGTTCATAAAATGTCAATTCTATATTTCTAGGTCAGCATGGTATCTCCGTGCGTTCACCTTCCAAGACAGCTCCGACAAGCTCATGTGTCCTCCAAGACCTACAATTCACAATGAAAAGCATCAATTTCATCATAAAAAAATATTTTTCATCAATTTGGATCAAAATATGTCCATTTGTAGTCATGAATTAGTCTAGGACAGCTTATCATCGATTGCCACCTTCTTACAAACAACCTCTTAAATTCAATGATTTTCAAATGATTTTCTGAGTTTTTCATCATTTTTAGTAGCCATTTGGAAAATATGATGATTAGGGAAGTTTTTGTGGTCATTTGACTCCATTTCAAGACTTTTATTTTAAATTTTTATAGCATTTTATGCAAAAAGCAGGATTTTTGGGGGTCATGGACTTTTCATATGCAGTGGCATTAATTGTCATAAAAAGTGCCCAAAATAAACACAAACTTGGTAAAATATTCATCATAATGTGATAACTAGTTGTGCAATTTAAATCAATCAAGAAAATCTAATTTACACCTTTAAAAACTTAATTTTTAGGCTAAAATGTCAAAAAGCATTGATTTTGGTTGTCACGGATGTAGCACTGATTTTGGGGTCTACCAACTAAAAGTCAGTGCAATGTAAAGCTAGCACAGGTCAGAGAGGTTCATTTCTAGTGCAAAATATGTTTGGCACTAATTTCAGGTCCAAGTGACCTTAGCATGGATTTTAGGGTCTGGCGACAAAGTTGGTGCATTGCATTTTCCGCGCAAGTCTGAGAAGTC
Source organism: Cunninghamia lanceolata (assembly GCA_027924645.1). NCBI lineage: Eukaryota > Viridiplantae > Streptophyta > Pinopsida > Cupressales > Cupressaceae > Cunninghamia > Cunninghamia lanceolata. Next base: position 6,893,730 of record BSBN01000015.1, read on the forward strand.
TATTTTTAGCGCTAAACATCTTTTTGCGCTACTTTTGGGTCTGACTGATATATCGCAGTTTTAAAGTCAGTCAAAGGTAAAATTAGCACTAAGGTCAGTGGATGATGATTTTCACACAAAAGTTTGTGGTAAAGTTTTTTAGCACTGAGAGTCGGTAGTGATTGTTTTTAGCGCAAAGTCAGTGAGTTCAATTTTTAGCGCTAAGGTTGGTAGGGGCTGTTTTTGGTGCAAAGTGTAGTTGGGGTCATTTTTAGGGCTATTTTTGTATACTTTAAATATTTTTAAATATACTTTCAGGATGTTTGAAATAGGTTCTAGATCCATAGGATTTCATATGTAGATTCTAGAATTTTGTGGTTTCACTAGATTTTAGACTTAGCCATTTTTCAAGGTTTTTAGGGTTTCAAACTTAGCCAAATCAGGGCTTTAGGGTGATGTGACAGGATGAAAGTATATGAACCCCTTAGTGAAATCTAGTGTAATTTGACATGATTTTCCAACTCTAAGACTTGGAAACTAGGAATTTCAACATGAAACATCCTGTAGAAGCAATTTCAAGGGCAATATCCAGTGACATGGGATTTTGGAGCAAAATGCAGTAACACCCAATTTTAGTGCAAAAGGCAACAAATGGCTATTTTTTAAGTACAAGACCACTCAAGACACCTCCAAATCAATTATGAAAGACATCAAATCATTCCAATTAGGCAAAATACTCAAATCTAGAACAAATTATGCACTCTAAGCACACATTCACCTTCTCATCATCACAAGTAACAAAGGTTGAGACTCCAAGCCAAAGCAAAAGAGGGAGTCTCCATTTGGCAAAATGGGCCATGTATGCAAGGTACAACAGTTTGGAGTTGCTCACTGCTCATTCACTAATAGTTTGCTATGTGTGTCTGGAGATGCTTGGAGCTCTATTCTCTACACACTCTACAATATTCTTCCCTTTTGCTACTGCAACAAATCTTTCTTCTGCTCCACATTGTTTTGCTGCTACTACTTACAATATTCTTCACTCTTCTCTGCTCTAACTTCACATTCTTTCCTTTTGTCTTTTTTATGACCTCAAAATTCTGCTGCTCAAATTCAAACTCACCTAATAGAATTCAATAGAAACTGACCAGTTGGTAAAGGCATTAACTAATTTGGTCAGGGGCAGAAGGAAGGAGATCTACGGGGATCTCTAACGGGGTTGGTACATTAATTTCTTTCTCTAGATTAGATTTTCTAATAGTTTTTGTCTTTACATCTCCTAACTACATTTGCTTAAGAATCTCCAAGGCTTTTTTAGGAAACCTAAATTGTGCATAGCCTTTAATCATCGCATTCCATGAAATCACATCTTCATTATGCATTTTGTCAAAAAAATTGATGTTTCTTTTGCATTCTTCCACATTTTGCATAGACCTTTATCAGGGTATTCATGAAAATAACATGATACTGAAATCCACATCTCACTTTCTTTCCATTGATCTATACTTTGAGTTAGTAAAATGTTTTTAATTCCTTTTTGTAGTGTACAAAGTATTTTCTGATGTTCTATCTGAAGACTTCATTTCAATGGTGGTCTTAGAAAGATTACTCTCAATCTATCAAGGTTTTGTGGGTTTCTTAAACAACCCAGCCTACTTAAATATCATCCACTTCCATGGTCAAACACTCAATAGCAATTTTACACCTCATTCACTATATAAGTGGTAAATATTTATCTTATTTTTATTGTCAAGATTAACATTTGACTCTCAAACTTTATGATATTTAAGAATAGCCTCTTCAGGTGGCCATATCAATCATAATTTTCATTAGAATTCTACTATAGTGCCCCTCCATTCCCACCTTGGATGAATAGGTTAACTGATCAAGGCGCATAAATATGAAGGTATAATAATAAGAATAATTAAGGTAAGGTAAACAATTGATGTTGTAGATGTTTCATCCATGTGTGGTTTCATATGATAGTTAATGTGTTTTATTGATAATTTCCATTGCAACACTAATAATGTAGGCTTTGACATTGTTTTGCATTCCAATGATTAAGATGTTGATCTTACTACAATTTTTATATGTTAGAATAAATCTCCTGGACTGATTCTATTAGATTTATTTGTTATGATGGTACTTCTAAGACTTATTCAATTTCATGCACCTAAATGTTCAATGTATGGTAATGAGGTAGATTTGATTTGGTTACGGTTATGTGTTATCTAATCTAGATTGATATAATGTGGAAAGGATGATGTCGTATCACTCACTTGCGAGTGCCCTGCGATATTGTGATTCCTTTTTCACCTAGTGTTAGCTTTTGTGTGTCTATATATGCTTGACTGTGTTATTTGTAGCAGGATGCAAGTATCTGGCATCGACTCCACCTAAATTAATAGGTCTGAGCGTGCCCTGAACCCAATGGATAAGTTGTTCCGGAGATAACTTAAGGTCCCACATCCCAAGTCATCATCCTCGATCAGGATGCATGACATGTCTAGTTCAACCTGTCAGTTCTGTCAGTATGACAGGTCTTGCTACTGATTGATATTTGATGGAGCCTGTTGGTTATGTGTGTGTTTGGCCCTGGCTTGTGAACTTGTTTAATTTGGCATTCAAGATCTATCTTGCTCAGTGGGTTAATGATATATGCCTAGATTTTGTTGTGGTGTAACGGAAATTATTATAGCATATAGTATATTATTATTTAACCCAATATAATATTTTATTATTATTATTATTAAGATTTAATAAGTTGTTTGTGAACCAATAAATATAAATTATTGTTAATGGGTAGTGTAATATTATTTTAATAATTATTATTATTAATGATAATAATAATATGTTGTATAAATAGAATATAAATGGGTAAACAATTAATTGTTTGTATGAGTAAATGTGGGGTAAATAAATTACCCGTTTATGTGAATAAATTTAGATTGGAGTAATTGGTAATTATTTTATAACTATGGGCTTAATAAATTTAATATTTTGTAATTGGTTGAGTTAGTTGGTTTTTCTATTTTGTGGTTGCACTCTTACAAATATAAAAGAAAACCAACAAATTTGAGGGAGGGATGGTAAGTGTATTTCCAAGGAAAAATGGCTTGATGAAGTTGTAGGTACAGGTATGAGGTTGATTTTCTTATGCATATCATTTGCTCAGGCTAAGAATGTTGCATTTTCATGGAATTAGGTTTTATATTACTCACAACATGTGATTTTGTGGAGTTTGCTTTATCCCTTTGGATTCTATGATATTATAGTTTTTGCAACTAAATGATCATACGTCATTTTCATAGCTATAATATATTTCCAAAAAGGTATTATATTCTTTATTGACCATAATACTTCCTCTTAGTCATCTATTACTTGAATTAATTAATATCAATATTAATTGTGTCTGATCCTTTACTATGACAAAGATGGTCTATAAAAGAAATGAAGTCTATTAATTAGAAAATCTAGAAGAAGGTCAGATACAACTGGATATAGAAGAAGAAATACTAGGGGCTTCTGATTGATATAGGATCACTTAGTATTCCAATGTTTTTATCCCTTATCAGCATGTCAAAAAGTCTCCATCCATTGTTTTGGATATGACTAGCTACTGGCAATTGCAACCACATTATCTGACAAAATTCCTTTATCCTTTACATTTTGATGGATGTCATCATATGCCCTGCATCCTGAAACAATGTTTTCTTTGCACTGGGCTTTTGATTTGCAGCAGCATTTGTTTCATTCATTGAGTTAGGTTAATAAAAATCTAGGATTAGGTATGCTTACATAGGCAAGTGGCTTTGGAGATTAAGTCACAAGGGGAAGGCTTGCAATTCATTATAATCTCTTCCACCATCGAACTATTTGTGATGTTGGTTATTGTATTCTGAGTGATCTTCATTTCAGCGCCTTGCACACATTTTAGATCTAGGGATAGAGGGCTTCAAACCATATCATCGTGATTTGTGATTGAGTTTCAACTCTGCTAATTTCAACTTGTTCTTGATCATCAAGCATGTCTATGTTTTCAAAAGAGAAATCTGCTTGATGGATACACATGCTTCTAGTAGACATCTTGCAACTTTAATTTTTGCCATAGCCAGTCAAATTAGTATGATTAGCTTGTTCAGGGCTTTATGTGCTGTGGCCTGCTTATTTGCAACTTAATTCTAATTCCCCAATCAGACTACATACAAACATTAGCAATGTTCAGTTTTTGTAGGGTTGTGAAATATATAGTAAACTTACAAGATAAAGGGTTGTGCCTCTTTGGGCTCTATTTGTAGTTCAGTATTTGCTCATAAAGAAATTGATTTTGTTTTTGGAAACTTGGAATTAGTGTTTATTATATATGCTTGTATTAGACTCTACTCCTTTTTGAGGATCGAGCAAAACTACAATACAACTATTTATGGATATATCTACTAGCTTCTAATAGCCTTCATTTAACACCTAAATAGGTGTTTGTTGGCAATTCCATAGTTTTATGTATAACTTGAGAATGGTAAGATTATGAGCAGCATATCTTACACTTTAGTACTAAGTAAATAAATGCAGCGAGGCATGGTTTTCAGGAAGTTGCTATTCTGTGAATGTTTATAGTTGATTTTCAAACATAATTCATGTCCATAACCTGTAACAAAGCACCCATCCTGGCACAAGCTAATGGGACGCAGCAAAGGATGAGGTATTTAGCTTTATGCCTGCTGATCTGCATTTTCTTGAAAGTTCTAAAAGCTTGCTCAACAAATCCATTTTGTGCATATCCTGCGATCATTGCACTACATGAGGTTATGTTTCTTTGGAGGCGTTCGGCCGGCAATCATGTGCCATATCTACGCTTCCACATTTTGCATACATGTTTACCAGAGCATTTCCACTATAATATCTAGCAAAAGAACACCTTCCATTATGCTATGATGGATGACCATACCCGGTTCCAAAGCTCCCAATCTGGCGCATGCCGTGAGGATGATGGCATAAGTTGTGGTGTTTGGCTTTACGCCTGTCAATTGCATTTGCTTGAAGTTTTTTAAAGTTTGTTCAACAAATCCCTTTTCATGCATATCCTACACTCAATACATTCCATGAGATCATATCTTCCTGAGATCTCCAATCAAAATTATTTCTGTGGCTTGTTTATGCTTCAACATTTCGCCTCTTTGAAGTATTCTGTCAAACAATCACGTGCATTGTCTATGCTTCCAAATTTCGCATGCATGTCTGCTAGGGTAGTTGCAGCTAGACATCTAACAAAATGCCTCTATCACTTATTCTCTTTGGACATTGATACGTTGTTCCAAAGCTCCATTTGAGCATAGGTACATAGGATGCTAGCAAATGTTATGAAGTCTGGTCATACACTTTCCAAAAGCTTTTGCTTGAAAGTTCTTAAAGCCCTCTCCACGTACCAATTTTGAGTGTATCCTACAATCATTGTATTTCATGATAACAACTTGAGAGCTTCATATATGTTCATTCCTTACAAAGTCGTTTAATAGGTGGAGATGAGTTATGGGATTAGGTCTTGAATCTAATTTATGAAGGGGGTAAATCACAAAACACACAACAACAGAAATTGAACACAGAAAATAAAACTTTCTTTTATTGATCTGGGCAACTCATTACATTACAGAAGCTCAATTACAATTAGAGGATGAATCCTCTACTAGCTGCAACACATTGCAGCTTTCCCAACCACAAGACTCTAGAATCTTCAGCCTTCTGTAACCCCAATCTGCTAGGGTTTCTATTTTCCCTCCTATTCTTGACTCTACACTGGCCCCCCTTAACTCTACTACCCTAAGGGTTCCTAAAAATGGTTATATATAGCCCTTTTTGGCGACCACCAGCTTTATTTTGAAATTTGCATCTCCCTCCAAAAATAGGTCAACTTCGCGGGTCCATAACTTTCGATCCGACCGTTGGATTTTCAATTATAATACCTTTTCGGAAAGCTCTCAAAAAGACGATGGAGCGGTAAGTAGTACCAATAGGTAGACTACTTGGGTTTCCCACCAATTTTTGGGCCCATCCTGAGCCTCTAAGTGCCTCAAATTTGACTTTGAATATTTAATAGGATTTTTGGAATTTTAAATTTCAATATCTCACAGATGACAAATGATATTGTTTTGATTTCTTCACCATTAGCTTCAATTCACCATTCTAGAGGTCTGCGTAAGATTTTGTATCCAACCATGCATAAATGCAAACTTACTAAAAATAGTAACCCTACCAAATTTAGCCATTATTGAAAAGAAACAACATTTTTTTTTTGGTTGATGCAAGATTGCTCTTACACCCTAGATGCTCCTACATCAGACACCCGGGGTAATTTGAAAAGTAACCCTATCACTTCTCATGTGTTAGAGGGAAACCAAAATGATTAACCTCAGTATCAGATAACCATGATGAATCTTCAATAGGCCTACCTTTCCATTTCACCAAGTATTCTGTATACTGCCTATTTCTTGTACTCTTACCCACACGGCTATCTAGAATGCCTTCTATCTCCTCCTTCTCTGAAGTAGATGCCGAAATGTCCCACTGTGTTCCTTTATCAAGTCCATCATCATGATACTCTGTCAGATTTGAAATATTGAACACTGATGAAATATTCATGTCATCAGGCAACTCTACCTCAAATGCATTTCCTGAATCATGCTTCTTTAGGACTCTACATGGTCCAAATTTCTTCATCTTCAACTTATTATATGTACCAACTAGAAATCTTTCTTTTCTCAAGTGAACCATGACTTCATCACCCTCCTAAGACACCTTATGCCTCCTCTTCTGATCTGCCTTAGCCCTGAATATTCATCTTATTAATGTATGCCCTCACCTCTTCATGCAAATTCTTCAGATGTTCTGCAAAGCCTTTAGCTTCAGCACTTGTCTTTTCTTCTTTGTCCAGCTTCCTTAACTTAGAAGCATTTCTCGAGCTATTGCCATATACAACCTAGAATGGTGATTTACCAGTACTCCTATTGACAGAATTGTTGTAAGCAAATTCTGCCTATGGTAAAATCAAATCCCATCCCTTGGGCTTATCTCCTACTAAGCACCGTAGCAGGTTATCCAAACTCCTATTCACCACTTCGGTCTATCCATCAGTCTGTGGATGATGTGCAGAACTGAACTTCAAATCTGTCTTCAACTTCTTCCATAATGTCCTCCAGAAATAACCAACAAACTTGGTATCTTGATCTGAAACTATGCTCTTTGGTAGACCATATAGTCTCACCACCTCTCTGAAAAACAATTCAGCAACATGAACAGCATCATTAGTCTTCTTGCAAGGAATAAAATGTGCCATCTTCGAGAATATATCCACCACCACAAAAATGGAATCATGTGCTCTTTGTGTCCTTGGTAAACCAAGAACAAAATCCATACTGATATCATCCCATGGCTTCTCTAGTACAGGTAATGGCTGATATAGACCTGTGTTCTGACTTGCTCCTTTTGCCATCTGAAATACTCTGCAACTCTGCACAAATTTCCTCACATCCTACTGCAACTGTGGCCAATAATAATTTTCACCAACAATAACAATGGTCTTATCTCGACCAAAGTGTCCAGCCAATCCTCCACTATGCTTCTCCTTAATCAAGTTCTCTCTCATGGAACTCCTTGGAATGCACAACTGGCTTCCTCTAAACAACATGCCATCTTGGATTATGAAGTCCAACCATTTTGTCCTGTCCAAAGTAACAGGTTCCAAACAAGCTTTTTAGGCCTCTGCAAAATCTAGATCTTCAGGATACAAACTTTTGAGCTCATCGAACCCAACAACTTCTATCTTCATTTCTGTCAACAAACTTTGCCTTCTACTCAAGGCATCTGCAACTCTATTGGACTTCCCACTCCTGTGCTTCAAAACAAAAGTATAGCTCTGCAAAATCTCAACCCATTTTAAGTGCCTTTGGTTCAACTTTCCTTAACTATTAAGATACTACAAAGCCTGATGATCAGTATATAAAACAAACTCCTTTGGCAGCAAATAATGTCTCCATTTCTTCAAAGGCTGAACTATTGCATAAAACTCTTGATCATAAACAGAATACCTTTTTTTGGCATCATTAAGCTTCTCACTAAAATAGGCAATGGGCTTACCTTCTTGACTTAGAACAGCTCCTATACCACTACCACTAGCATCACAATCTACCTGGAATACCTTATTGAAATCTGGAAGTGCCAACATAGGTTGTTCTATGACTTTATGCTTCAATGTATCAAAGCTCTTGTCTGCTCCTTTAGTCCATCTAAATTCTTTTCTATCCCCTCTCATTGTCTCAGTTAGGGGTGCACAAATGCTACTGAAATTCTTGATAAAATTTCTGTAAAAATTTGCCAAACTATGAAAAGATATTACCTCCGTTGCACTCCTTGGCATAGGCCATTCAATGATAGCCCTTACTTTTTCTGGGTCCATCTTAAGACCTTCCTCTGAGACAACAAATCCTAGGTATACCAACTCCTTCTTTGCAAACTACATTTCTTCAGATTGATCAACAACTTCTCCTCCCTCAGCTTCTCTAAAACTCTTCTGATATGCATCAAATGCTCATCCCAAGTCTTACTGAAAATCAAAATGTCATCTAAATAAACAATAACAAAACTTCCCAAAAATTCCTTCAGTACCTCGTTCATGAGCCGCATGAATGTTCTCGGTGCATTGGTTAGCCCAAATGACATGACTAACCACTCATACAAACCCTCCTTTGTCTTGAAGGCTGTCTTCCATTCATCTCCTTCTCTGATTCGAATCTAGTGATACCCACTCTTCAAATCAATCTTCATGAAGTACTTGGCTCCACTCAAACAATCCATTATGTCATCCATTCTCGGCAATGGAAATCTGTACTTGATTGTGGTCTTGTTGATGGCTTGGGAATCTGTACACATCCTCCACTCTCCATCTTTCTTTGGTGCTAGTACTGCAGGTACCGCACATGGACTTAGGCTCTCCCTTATCAGTCCCTTCCTTAACAGCTCGTGAACTTGTCTGTTCAACTCTTCATTCTTTGCTGGAGTCATTCTGTGGGCTGCCTTATTTGGCAAACTAGCTCCTGGTATCAAATCCATTTGATGACTTATCTTCCTCACTGGTGGTAAACCTTCTGGTACATTATCAGAGACAATATCTTAGAATTCTTCCAACATTTCTGAGACTTCGGCTGGTACATCTTCACATTTCTCTTGACTAATCTTAGGAATCAATGCAAAGTAATGACGCTCATGCTTCATACCCTCCAAAAACATTCTACCATCTACCAATCAAATTATGGTAGTACTACATACCTTTTCTTCCACCTCCTTCAAGGGCTTCAACTTATGATAGACTCCATCCTTTGTTAGGGAGTATGTGTTTGCGCGGCCATCATGGACAGCACTCCTATCATACAGCCACGGCCTCCCCAATAACATATGACATGCATCCATCGGTATGATGTCACACAACACCTCATCATGGTAGTCACCAATCTTGAACTTCACTAAACACTGCTCATTGACCAAAGTTCTATGGTCCTTCTGCAACCATGCAATCCGGTATGGATGCGGATGCTTTCTTCTTTTCAACTTCAACTTGTCAACCATCTCCTCTGAAACAAGATTATCAGTGCTTCCACTGTCAATAATAATATCACAACACTTACCTTCACATTTGCACCTTGTGTGGAATAAACTCTTCCTCTGATTGGGTTCCTTCTCCTCATTCAACAAAGTTCTTTTGACAACTAGGGTTTCTCCCCTTTCTGCATCTTCGGAGCACTCAGACTATGCATCTTCATCCACATGTGCAACTCGTGCATTACCTTCATGTCTTCTATTCATCCTTCCTTGATGTTGCGGACACTTGTATGCTCGATGCCCTTCTTCTCCACATTGGAAAAAGGTTCCTCTAAAACCTCCTCTTCCAAGTCCTTGCCCAGGTCTACCTCTTCCTCTTCCTCTTTTCTCACCATTGTTCTGGTCACGAGGGTGGTAGGTATTATCTCCTCTTTCATTTCGACTAGTACCAACTTCTTCACTTTTCTTTGTATCTTCATTTCAGCCCCCATAGGGTCTTCCACTAGTCCTTTCGCCTTGACCTCTTCCCCTTTGCTTGCTGTCAAATCTTTTATTCAGCTTCTCTTCCACCTTCAGGGAAAAATGGTATGCATCTTCTATGGTGGTCATTTTGACCAGGCTCAGCTCCTCTTGAATACTCAGCCTCAACCCATTAATGTAATGGGCTACCTTCTCCTTGTTGGGCTCTGCATTTCCTGTCTTGATAGTAATCTTATAAAACTCTTCTGTGTACTCCTTGACAGACTTGTTACCTTGCTTTAGTCCTTGCAGCTTCTTCAACAACTCCATCTCATAGTCCACAGGAATGAACTGCTTCTTCAGTTTCTCCACCATCCAATCCCATCTGGTGATCTTTCCTTTTCCTCTTTTGTTCCTCTCTAATTGGACCTCCTTCCACCAAATACTGGCGTGACCCTTCAACTTTGTTTTTGCAAACTTAACCCGATCTAGGTCCTCCACATCTTCATACTTGAAATACTCCTCCATGTCATTGATCCAATCAATAAGTTGTTCCAGATTCAAATCTCCAGAATATGTAGAAACTTCGATCCTGGCCCTTTTTCCAATTTTTGAATTGGCCCTCAACAACCTAACTTCTACAGGATTTCCTCCAGCTTCTTGTTCTTCCTCAGATAGCTCCTCTTCAGCTTCATCTTTGCTTTCTTCTCTTGTTCTCGGATCAAACCCTCTTCGTAGCTCCTCTTGCAATGCGTTGATTTGCCTTTGTAGGGCTCTAAAACCCTCTTCCGTCAAAGCATTCCTTCAAACACGATTTCTTCGTGGAGGCATCTTGATCTCCATAGCAAACCGACAACCTCAGGTCCTGGTGCAAACTATCTCATAGTCGGCGATCTGTCTACACACTCAGGAACCCTTGCTCTGATACCACTTGATGAAGGGGGTAAATCACAAAACACACAACAACATAAATTGAACACAGAAAATAGAACTTTCTTTTATTGATCTGGGCAACTCATTACATTACAGAAGCTCAATTACAATCAGAGGATGAATCCTCTACTAGCTGCAACACATTACAGCTTTCCCAACCACAAGACTCTAGAATCTGCAGCCTTCTGTAACCCCAATCCGCTAGGGTTTCTATTTTCCCTCCTATTCTTGACTCTACACTGGGCCCCCTTAACTCTACTACCCTAAGGGTTCCCAAAAATGGTTATATATAGCCCTTTTTGGCAACCACTAGCTTTATTTCAAAATTTGCATCTCCCTCCAAAAATAGGTCAACTTCGTGGGTCCATAACTTTCGATCCGACTGTTGGATTTTCAATTATAATACCTTTTTGGAAAGCTCTCGAAAAGGCGATGGAGCAAGAAGTAGTACTGATAGGTAGACTACTTGGGTTTCCCACCAATTTTCGGGCCCATCCGGAGCCTCTAAGTGCCTCAAATTTGACTTTGAATATTTTAATAGGATTTTTGGAATTTGAAATTTTAATATCTCACAGATGACAAATGATATTGAAGTGATTTCTTCACCATTAGCTTCAATTCACCATTCTAGAGGTCTGTGTTAGATTTTGTATCCAACCGTGCGTAAATGCAAACTTACTAAAAATAGTAACCCTACCAAATTTAGCCCTTATTGAAAAGAAACAACATTTTTTTTTTTGGTTGATGCAAGATTGCTCTTACACCCTAGATGCTCCTGCATCACTAATGCAAAATATAGTATATCTCTTATGTGTTACACTTGTTGTTGATGAAAAGATGTAGTTTAAACTTTAAGGCATAAGTAAATTTCTTGTTTTACTCTATGAAGAAAGAGCTCTTATACGTTCTTAGGTCCTTAATAATAATTCTAGTATGATTCATGTTTAGGATTTATGAAGACAACTTTCTTTTAGGCTTGCATCTTATGGGAATTGTAGTAAATCCTTATATGTATTATGATCTTATATCCTTATTATATGTAGTTATTAGTGGAATAAGTTAAACTAAAGTGATTTGATTATTTCAAATAGATATGTAATTCTTATACACATTATTTTACACTTTTATATTAATTTTAATTAGCTTAATGTGGTTATATATATTGATAACTAGTTTTAAAATTTAATTAATTAATTATATACCTTTATGTGCTTTGTGACTACATAAAGAATGTGTCTCATTGATTAATAACATATATATATATTATATTAGGGTTTTAGTATAAGAAATACTTTAATTGGAATTAAATATATTATGTTTTCTTTTGTCAATAACATGAATGCATTATATATGATGTATCCTCTTTAATGATCTAAGTTTGTTAATTCACTATTTATGTAAGTTAATGGAATAGAGTCTTATCAGATAAATTATTACATAGGAAAACTAGTGAAATGAGGTAATGTTTTACTTGATTTTGGGTTAGCAGTGAACCTATTGTTTGAATGGAAAATGTGTTTTAATTGGATTGATAGTTGGCCTTATGTTTTAATGCATTAGTAAGGTGACAATAAGGGTTTATGTGTGTGTGTTAAAGATAAAATGCATATTGTGGAATATCATACTAACAACTATCAATTGGACTTTCGGTTAAGATAGGCATGTTTATAAATTATGCATTTATTGGTTATTGAATGATGGTTTCTTAAACATAATTATAATGGTTTTGTTAGTATAAATATGATATATAGGTTTGGATTATAAATGTTGTAATTAGCATTTAATTTATAAGTATTCGTAATTAATATTATCTAGGCATTGTTTAGGTTGACAGTTATATGTAATTGATGATTGATTAATATAATAGATAGAATTAATATTAATTAAACTAGACCTAGGTCTTATGAGATTCTTGGTGGAGATATAGCTTGAATCTAGTTCCTAATTTGATTAAATAGAATTGCTCTAGTAAGAAGAATTTATGTTGTCAATGAGTTGATTAGTTGAAATTGCTTATTGCAAGCAAAATTTTCATGTGAGTTGGTCTATGTGTAATTTGTCAAGTTTAGGTTCCAGAGGCATAAGGTAATATGATTCGATGGCATGTATTCTATTCATAGGTGTCTTGAAATGAAGATGTTGTAAGAACATGACGTACATACTGTGTTGTGAATATATTATGATGGGATTAAATCTCCTTCACGTATGTGTTGATATTGAGCTTGTGTTTAGTATTGTAATGGGGAGATCTTGGAAATCGTAATGAGAAACTATTTTGTTCATGGTTGAGATTTGCGAGCAAGATGACCCATACCTTTCTCCGGATAGGTGTTGTTATGGTTATTGCGATTGATCAACTGAAAGTTTTGAGACAATGAAGTAAAGGTTGGTCATTGTAATTATGTTTAATAACCAAGAAGGTAATGTCTTGCATTGTTATGTATACTTATCAGTATAATAGTGATTGTCTTGCTTGATGGTTAGGGTTTCTAGATCTAGGTAGGCGAGTGGCTTTCAATGTGGGGCCAGTGCCCAAAGTGGATATCAGGATAACCCATTGAAAGTTGTTAACTAAGTGAAAACCTAAAATGAATTGGGGGGAAGGGTAAATTACACATTAAACAAGATAATTGGATTTCCTCTCCCATGCCTGTGGTGCTTGTTTAGGCTAAGGATGGGTATGAGAAGGCCTAGTCGGCAAGATCGACTTCCTTGTCCCCATGAAAGGAAGGTTGATTCCGCATGTGTCACCCTATGGGGCCGGCGCCTAGTGAGAGGCTGTTAGGATAACCCATGTTAGGACCATGCGATAACACTCTTCCTACTGTAGCCTAGCATTCCCTAGTTGGTCTCTCTTTATTTGTTATGTGTCTACCTCTGGAAGTGATATTGAGTTGCTTGTGATGTCATGTATTGTGATGGAGTCATGTTGAGTCCTTGTTCTTGTTAGGCAATCATCTACCTGGTTGTTTGATGTTTTGGGACCTTATGTTATCTTGTAGCACGGGGGGTGGACCTTAGGGTTTGACATGGTCCGGTGGATGTGCTTTATCTCCATTGGTTTTTACTTGCCTTTGTTCATGTGCAAGAAGGTTGTAATTCCTGTAGCAGATTCAGATCTTGTACCAGTCTATAAAGACAGTTATTTATGCTCATGTACTATCTTGTGTATTAGATTATTCGTAATGTATGTAATCTGATGTAATCAAAAGTTGATGATGTAAACACTGTAATATTGTATCCTCATGTGTATAGAAAAACTATAGTTGTATTTGTTCTGGGAGATTATTTATCTGATGTCATGGATATGTATATGGTTATTCATTTAATGCAATAGATATAGAATGATTTATTGTTGTCAGTTAATACATGACGTAAGGGAGAACATGATAGTAGTTTGTCAGTAATGCAGCCATGGAACCCTGAGAGAACGTTACTTAGTATGGATACATTAAATGTTACTTTATTATCTCTTTTAAAAAAAATTGTCTTGTTTGTATGGTGTAATTGTGTTGTTCTCTAGAGTTTCATGGCGGGGCATTACATCTACAACTGATTCTCTTAATTAAAATTTGTATATTAGTGCATCCTTGTTCATAGAAGATTAGTTTACACCATTTAAAAAATACGGACTATTGTTGTTACTTTAATATTAATATCAGTCATTAATCCCTTTTTCATTTGGTACAATAGGGTTGGATACGCACAACTAGCTATGCAAAATCATCTTTCAATAAATTATAATTGTACACTCTTTGAGCCACATTTTATAAAATTACTAATATTTGGTCAAAGACAATTGGTTTTGTTAATCAATTGTGTATATACCTACCAAACTCATCACACACATATTTTTGTTAATCTTAGGGTTCAAACACACACAGAGATGCACTTCAAAGAAACTAAATGCTAAAATTTACCTTTCACATACACGCACGCACGCACGCACGCACGCACGCACGCACGCACGCACGCACACACACACACACACACACACACACACACACACACACACACACACACACACACACACACACTTACTTTAGACAAAGTGAATACCAAAATTTACTTTTCACACACAAACACACATGCACCTCAAACAAAGTGAATGAAAAATTGTACCAAAACTAACTTTTCAAACACACATGGATGTGCATGTACATAGAGTGAATGCCAACATTTATTCACACATTCATTAAGATTATTGTTAGGGTTAGAATTAGAATAAGGATTAGGGTTAGAATTAGGGTTAGGTTAGGGTTAAAGTTAGGGTAAGAAATAAGGATAGAATTATTGTTAGGGTTAGAATAAGGATATCTCAAATTATGTAGGATGCAAGAATGGTAGGATAAATCTACATTATAGAGTTCATGTAAAATAATTTACAACATTCATCAAAGACATGTTTCTAAGGCATACTTCAAAAGGTATTATTTTAATAAGAGAGTTCAATTGGAAGTATTTTCTTCCATCCTTTTAAAATTATGCTTTAGAATTAAAATCATCAACTAATCAAATCATGATGACACATTACAAAGAATAGTTACACCATGCGTATCAAAATGGCCAGAACATACAAAGTACACATTACAAAGAATAGTTACACCATGCATATCAAAATGGCCAAAACATACAAAGTACAGTTAAGTGTGCATATCAAAATATAAATATATACTATTTGGTGATAAGACTATAAATATTTGTGCCCGTAGGCCATTTGATAGCACCTTTGGTGCTTTTACTAGTTGTAGAAATGTTGAATAATAAAATCTTTGGTAGTTGAAAAAATATGTTAAATCTCATACATTGTTGCAACTTTAAAGAAAATTAAATAAACAAACTTTGGTGGTGGAAATAATTATCAGCATTTTAAAGATCTTTTTTAAAATGATGAATCATACAATCTTTGGTAGTTGAAAAAATATATAAAATCTCCTACATTGTGGAAATTTTGTCAAAAATTAAAGTAGCATATTTATATTTTTAAAAATATATCTAAAGTACACCTAGAGATATCAAATATAAAATTTACCCATCACTTTTTACTTTATCTTTTATAACAAAATATATTGTTTTAAGAAAATAATTGAAATTAGTGTAATATAAATAATGTAATAGAATTTAAAATAATAAAAAGGCTTTGGTTGCTGGAAAAATTGTTAGCATTTTCAAGATGTTCTCGAAGCTATTGAACAAATAGAATCTTTGGTAGTTGAAAATAAATCTCCTAAAAATGTTGAATTATAGAATCGTTGATAGTTGAGAAAATGTTGAATAATAGAATCTTTGCTAGTTGCAAAAAATACATAAAGAGAAATATGGAAAAATCTTTGTAGTTTGGAAAAATTATATAAAGAGATCTCTTTGGGTTTACAAAGTAGGGACATCGACTCCAACCAAAGTGTGATTTGATATTTATATCTATTCTTAGAAGGTTTGAAAAATGGAGGAAATGTATTTATATTGGGAGCCATGGGTTTTGATGGGAGTAGTCTTGTGTGTGACATTGCTTGTGTTGAAAATAATATGGGTTGGAAGAGCAAGTAGCAAAAACCAGAATATATCACTGCCACCATGGTCTACTAGATGGCCACTCGTCGGATAAATGATTAGTTTCAATCGAGCCCTGAAATCCGGTCACCCACGACAATTCGCTCAAAGATCATGAGAAGAGGTAATAAAATCTACATTCTATACTATTATGTATATAAAAGCTAAAAATCCAACTCGCCTAGAAAATAAATAAACCTGAAACAGCTGAAATGAATACGAGCTTAGTACGCTGAGCACTGAGCAATTATTACTGAGCAGTGTGAGATTCTTTTCAGTTCAACATACTTGACTATCTCCCTATAATTTGTATCCACATTTAATTTAATATAAAATCAAATTACGTTAAATTTATATATTTTTTCTTTTGGTTTAAAAAACAAAAATGTGTTCATTTCAAAGTTGATTCAGCGGTTGTTATTGTAGGTTTCAAGATGCCCTGTCACTTTTGGTTGGTTAATTTTGTCTCATTATTGATTGCTATGGCTGTGGCAAGTTAAAAGAAAGTGTGAATAGAGGTGCTAAAATCTCACTAATATTACATATTTAAGTATAATACAAACTTTTTACGGTCTCAACAAATAAAAGATCTAAAGTTTAAGTATTTTTGCTTTTGATTTTTTAAATGATATATTGATGTAGGTATGGACAAATTTTATTATCATGTCTACTTGGATGGATATATGCTCATATGGTTTTTTCTAGTCTGTCTTTACTTCTCCCTGCTTTTGTCTTGGGCTATATGATGGGGACGAGGAACTTTTTGGTGCTCGGTTCCACAAGACTTTTTTTGTTTGGATTGAACGAATTGGTTGGAAGCTCTTTCTAATCTTGGATGAGTGATTTTCTTACAACAGTTTACTTAAATATCATCCACTTTAATGGTCAAATAATCAATAGCAATTTTACACCTTATTCACAATAAAAAGTGGTAAATATTTGTCCTATTTTTATTGGCCAAAATTGACCTTTGACTATTCAAGTGAATGCTATTTAAAAATAGCCTTCTTATAGTGGCTCTACATAGTGAGTGAATGCTAGATGAGTTGGCCATGTAGTTCTACCAATGGTTACTTTCTTCATGAAGTCATGGTCCATCCAGTCATGGTCCATCCAATTTGTTGATCAACTTATTCAGAGTAATTACATAACTTCTGAAATCTACCTCTTTTGTGGGTATGTGAGAAGATCGATATTTAAAAGTTCCTCAATCCATCCACTTGTTGTTGGTTTCATGAACTCATGCGGGGGATACCTTTTATCTTCCCTTCTTTACGGTCTTTGCTTTGTATGACCGTTGTATGGCCTCTTTTCTAGTGCCACTATCTGTTTCTCAAGATTTTGTTAGCCGCTTTTATTTTTCCGGTTACAGAGATTGTTTGGCATGTTGATTTGGGTGCAGCTCTGCCCCTTTATGGTCATGTCGGGACCATACATTGTCTACCTTCTGTTCTTTTTATTCATATATTTTTTTCGTATCGGTGCCTTTGGCACCTTTTTTTTTTTTTTTAATGTTGAATGATATAATCTTTGCAGTTGAAAATATATAAAATCTGGTATATCATTGGAATTTTAAAGAAAATTAAATAAAAAAACTTTTGTAGTTGGAAAAATTATCAGCATTTTAAATATATTTGTAAAAATGTTGTTTAATGAAATTTTTAGTAGTTGAAAAAATATGCAAAATCCTATATATTGTTGCAAATTTAAACAAAATTAAATAAACAAATTTTGGTGATTGAAAAAATTATCAGCATTTTAAAGATCTTCATAAAAAGCTTCAATACGAATTTTTAGTAGTTGAAAAAATATAAAATTTCCTACATTGTTGGAATTTTGTAGAAAATTAAATAGAAAAACTTTGGTAGTTAGAAAAATTGTCAACATTTTAAAGATATTCTAGAAACTGTTAAATAATACAATCATTGGTAGTTGAAAAAACTATATAAAGAAATCTCCTAAAAATGTTGAATAATAGAATCTTTGATAGTTGAGAAATTGTTGGATAATAGAATCTTTGATAGTTGAGAAAATGTTGAATAATAGAATCTTTGGTAGTTGGAAAAATGACATAAAGAGAAATATTGAATAATAAAATCTTTATAGTTTGGAAAAATTATATAAAGAGATCTATTTGGATTTACAAAGTAGGGACGTCTACTCCAACCAAAGTGTGATTTATATTTATTCTTGGAAGCTTTGAAAAATGGAGGAAATGTATTTATAGTGGGAGCCATGGGTTCTGATTGGAGTAGTCTTGTGTGTGACATTGCTTGTGTGTAAAATAATATGGGTTGGAAGAGGAAGCAACAAAAACTAGAATATATCACTACCACCAGGGTCTACTGGATGGCCACTCATCGGAGAAATGATTAGTTTCAATCGAGCCCTGAAATCTAGTCACCCACAATAATTCGCTCAAGATCATGAGAAGAGGTAATAACATCTACATTCTATACTATTATGTATATAAAAGTTGAAGATCCAACTCACCTAGAAAATACATAAACCTGAAATAGCTAAAATGAATACAAGTTTAGTACGCTGAGCACGAGCAATTATTACTAAGCAGTGTGAGATTCTTTTCAGTTCAGCATACTTGACTATATCCCTACAATCTGTATCCACATTTAATATAATATAAAACCAACTTTCGTTAAATATATATATTTTTCTTTTGGTTTAAAAAATAAAAACGTGTTCATTTCAAAGTTGATTTAGCTATTGTTATTCTAGGTTTCAAGATGGCCTGTCGCTTTTGGTTGGTTAATTTTGTCTCATTATTGATTGCTATGGTTGTGGCAAGTAAAAAGAAAGTGTGAATAGAGGTGCTAAAATCTCACTAATATTACATATTTAAGTATAATACAAACTTTTTATAGTCTCAACAAATAAAAGATCTAAAGTTAAAGTATTTTTGCTTTTGATTTTTTAAATTATATATTGATGAAGAGAATATAAATTATTTGTAGTGTAGGTATGGGCAAATTTTGAGATCTAAATTATTTGGAAGAGCACGTACAATTGTATCAGTGGATCCAGAGTTCAATAAATATGTTTTGCAAAATGAAGGCAGATTGTTCGAAGCCAATTATCCCCCCTCTATAAAAAAAATCTTATTGGAAAATATGGTATGCTCAATATCCATGGTGAGCTTCATACAAAGCTCCATGCAACTACAGCCAATTTGTTGAAACATGACAACCTCATCTCGGGATTCAGGGATGATATGCAAAATGCCTTTGTTGTAGGAATGCAGAGATGGCAACAAATGAATGTCATCCATCTTTAGGAGGAATGCAGTAAATTATGTTGCATATCTTTATTTCATGAAATCTTCTTACAATTTATTAGTTGTTAAAATATAGCATAACATTTGTTATTAAGATTTTGGATGCCCCAAATAACAAAAAGTTTCCAGATTATTTTTAACTCATTTAAAAAATGTTAATTTGAAACTATAGCTCCTACAATAATGTTTAGAATGAATATCTCAAAAACAGTGACTAACTAATTATTATTTAGCAATAATAATTTAAGTTGTTTTCTTAGGTGGGGCATTAAACGTTGTAACATCCCTTTATATCATATAAGAAATAAATCCTAAACATAAGTACTCAACTAAACAAATTTTCTTCCTATGTTAAGGTTGAAGTTCTCTGATTGATGTGGTAAAACTATTTTTCTATACTATTAATAGTAAGATAATAAGATATGATTATGTCATCTCTTTCTAACCTTTGATTGGTATTTATATGATTTTCTAAATTTATAGATATGTAATACAATATTATATTATAATTATTAGAATTTACTTTACATTAATATACCCTTGTCAACTCTTTCTAGTTTTTATTGTTATTTATATAATTTTGTTCATTTACAATTATTTATTAGGATATTATATAGTAATTACTAGAATTTATTTAACATGGATAACCTCTTCCTAAATACATAGGTTCTTCTAAGCATAATGGGAAAAAAATTGTTAGACTTACCTCCTTATGAAGAGATGGAAGAAATTTACAAGGCTTTTGAAGTATTTGTGGTAGCTATGTTTCGAATCCCCATCAACTTCCCAGGATCTCATTATGCAAGAGGCATTAAGGTAGATGGTCTAATTCTATTAATGTTTGATGAGTATAAATGTATTTGGATATAATACTAATTTTGGGTCATGAGGAATACAGGGACAAGAAAGCCTCATAAGAAAGATTAAAGAGTGTGTAGAGGAGAGAAGGAAACATCCTAAAGTGATCCGTAGTGATTTGTTGACCAAAATTTTAAAAGAAGAATCATTACTAGATGAAGTTATTGCTGATTTTTTATTGTCCGTGTTTTTTGGTAGTTACGAGACTACTTCCACAGCCATAGCATTTTGTATAAAATATTTGACAGAATGTCGACAAGCATTGAAGAAGGTACGGGTGAGTTTTTAGTTATAATCTCAAAATGAAACTATAGGTTACATAATACTAATACTTATTAGACATAAGCCTAAAAAGTGTACTAAGTCGTGTTTCAACATAGAAAAACTTTAAACAGATGTGAGTTATGTTTTTTGTTTTAGTCAACATAAAATCTATTATTCATGGAAATTATTTAAAATCCATTATACAAATGACTTGGTAAAGGGTCCTCCATGAAAAGTTAAGGTTAAGGGTTCATATCATGATATGAGAAATTTTTAGTTCTAAAAGTAATTTCAAGACATGCTACTTAGGTGTATCATATTAAAAATAATAATAAGTATTTTGGATAGTAGACACATATTATGCTCTTCATTTACTTGGTAGATAGTAGAAACACAATTTCCATCCCCTAGACTTCGTTATACTTCAAATAAATAGTGCATACTATTGTCCACCTCCAAGATTCAAGCCATCTTTCAATAGTAATGAGAAATGGATTGTTATAAAACACCGACTATTAATAATAAATTCATCCATAAAATAATATTTCATAAGATACCATATTCAATTTTTGATTATGTAGGATGAACATGACTCTTTGTTAAAGGACAAAGGGAATAAAAAGATGACATGGGACAACTATCAGTCAATGAAATTCACTCATTGTGTGAGTACATATTTCTTCTATTTTATTATTTTCTTTCCTTCTCCATGGCATTGGAATGCTTATCCCAACAAATTAACATCCAGGTGTTTGATTTGGTTCACTTCCTAGGTGATAAAAGAAATTGTTTGATTAGGTAACCTTACCCTAGGGCTTTTCAGAGACACAAAAGAAGATGTTAAATTTAAAGGTACCATTAAAGATAAATATTAGTCTGAAATTAGTATTTTCTTAAGGTGAGAAAGTTGAATAATTTAATGTTGTTCTATTATAAACTATTTAAGTGTAAATGCAAATTTTGTCATTCCTAAAGAATGGACAATTTTTTTGTTCATATCTAGCACAAGTAGGGATGAAAAATACTATCTCGAGCAATTCACTTTCAATCCATGGTGCTGGAAAAATGAGCTTCCTCTAGTATGTTAAGGCACCAACCTTATTTGTTTAATTGTGAATTTCTAAAAATTGTGGGTGATATTATGTACTAAAGAATTCTAAGTTGATTGAACTTGTTCATTTAATTTGTAGGAGTTGTCTGAAAATCCATGTTATATGCCATTTGGGAGAGGTGCTAGGCTTTGTCTTGGATACCACTTGGCTAGATTTGAAATCGCTCTATTCCTAGATAACTTTGTCACTATGTTTAGGTGAGGTTGTCTAACATTCTTAAAAATAAATGCATCATAAGATTATTGTTGATAGAAATCATGTCATTGTTGGAGTAAAAGGTCATGAAATGATTAATTTCATCAATTGATGGAATGTGCATGCAGGTGGGAGCTAGCTAAAGATGATCAAATTTGTTACTTTCCTATTCTTAGCTTTGTAAAGGGTCTTCCAATTCACCTATATGCTTGCAAATGACATACAACTAGGTGGATAGCTTCATGATATAACAAACTTTGATTTTGGTGACATATGAACATCTAAAATAATAAAACATAAGGCCTCTATAGACACCAAATAATATTTATGGTCACATGTAGTAACCATGCTAGTTGAAATCAAGGCATAAATTGGATTTGCCAAGTATTTTTCCTTTACAATTAATAACAAATGCTTATATATATTTGTTGCATAAGAAATTATAAAATCAATAACAAATGTTTAGATACAATGTTTTGTTGTTCCAAATTCTTATGTATATTAGATTATATACGAATATGTAATACCAAACATAAATTGGTTTCATAGGATTGAAAATTTTATGCAATGATATTTAGAGTTAGAGTTCAAAATAAATTATATAAAAAGGGAAAAAGATGCCTAAGAATGTATGAATCATATAAGAAGAAAACTCTAGAGGGATCCACATTCTCATGAGTGAGAAAATAACACTCAATTTCCTCCCCTCATATTTAAGGTTATATGTATTAGATTAGATCAATGATATTCAATTTGTATCATGTGGGATTGATAGAGTAAGTTTACTTAATACAATTCTATTTTTTTTTTTACAACCATATTTCTTTCAAACTAGCCAAAAGAAAGGGGTAGTAAGTTAGATACTATTCCATGTAAGGCTTCTTTTACTAATGCCTACATTACATGACTCCTCTATTGTTGAAAGATCTACACATTCTAATTTTTATGAAGGATCAAAAATGATGATACACCAAGCTATGGCTTCATAAAGATATATTTATACTACTCTTAGACTTCATTATCTAAGAGGGATGTAAGATAGATTTCTCTTCCAATTTTGATTTATGTCCCATAGCCTACATAGACATGATTTGTTTGAAAATATAGTGGTCAAATTCCACATGATCTAGTAAGAGATACATTGAGGCTCAACTTAGTTTGTCTAAATTATATGTTCTTTTGGACCGATTCTTCTTTTAATGGACCTAGGATGGTGTAGGAGCACCAAGGAGAATCATATCTCGTTTTGTCTTTCATTTTGTTTTGTTAGTTCTATAAGGTCTTCAAGACCATTCCAATCCATGTAATAAGGATTATGTCTAGATATCTATGGTTGTCATGTAAAAGGCAGTCATGAAGTCCTAGGGACAATTATGCAATTTCATGTTGTAAACCTTTGTTAAGGCATGCAAAGGGCATGCCAAAATGTTAAAAAGGCATGTCAATCCTTGACAAAAGTTTAATACAATTACCAAGTGTTTTGGAAGGCTTCATTAAGCCTAAACCCATCGGTGCAGTCCAAAACAGGGTAGTTGCAACTGGTAATTAGTTGCAGAACAGGGCAATTATTAGTTGGAGAATAGTTTCACACCTTCCATCAGTTCCCACTGCCTTGCAACTACTCCAAGCGCTTCTTAAAGCCTTGAACTTATTCATTTTGTATGTGTGATTGAAGATTGAAGTGAAAGAAAATGAGTAAACTCCAGTTCTCTTGCAATTTCTATATTTTCTTGTTATTTCCTGTCCGTACCTAGCCCTATACAGAATAGACATAGCCCAATAGAATCTTGGATGGATAGTAGGTTGAAGTATCTTTAGTTTGAATATTGATTGAAGCCTTGATAGTAAATTTGGTGGAAGAAATCGCTAGTTTCTCATAGACTGTCTTAAACCCTGAGTTAGGGCTTTCTAAGTAACTTGATCGATCTCCCTTCATTCCACTAATCTTTTCTATTTATGATTAGTGGAATGGATTGTATAATAGGTAGTTCAAAGGCTTGTGAAGGTTTTGGAGGTAGGGGAATGGCTCAGGATGAGTTTACTATGTAGATGACCCAACAAGACCATGTGTTGGGGACTTAGAAAAGAACAGTAGCAACTAGATGGTGACCATTGACTGTGGAAGTCAAAACTTTGTGAAATGCTAATTATTGTCACTAATACAAGGTTCGCTAGATCTAGCAATGATCCTGTGATAGAAGGTACAATAAATTCCTCCATGAAACCGGTCCATTCTGCCTAGTCTGACTCTATCAGTCCTCACTTAAGACAGTTACCACAAGGAAGGTATTAGTTATGTTTGGTATGTTGTTGAATTGTCATAGGAACATCTAAATTAGATTGAGTTTGTTCTAGTTGAGACCATTCTAAGGAGGATATTGTGACTATCATTCAAACAGAGCAGTTAGTATTGTGACTGTCTATGGAATGCATAATAGAGACTGCTGTCTTGTAGGCCCTGCACAGTGGGTTTAATGGAGCATTAGATTGAGTTAGGAATCATGAAATATTTGTCCTAAAGTCCACTCACCCTATGTGTCATGAACAAGTATGGTTGTTGAGTTAAAACCCTTCCCTATGAGAGGTTTGATCTCTATAGAAAATAGTGAACCTTGAGAGTCATTTCCTTGAGTTTTTGAAGTGTTCTTCTCAGTCCTTCGTGCTCTACATCATAGTGGTATTAGAGCCATAAAAGGTTATGTTGTTGGCTTGGTATATGTCAGCAGAGGAGAGTGAAGGAGAGGCTAGCAATATGCCTCCAAAGGGGATGACCACCAAAGTGGTCAAGAAGTTCAAGGAGATGGAAGAGAAGACCAAAAGTGGAGTCAAGGAAGCACTCCAAGCAGAGTTGAAGGCATTGAGGATAGGGAAGAGGATAGATGAAGGTTCAGATGAAGAGGAAGAGAAAGAGGAAGAACAAGAAGAGGTAGAGGTACCCGTTGATCAAAGGCATTTCTTGGAATCGATCAAGGCAATTGGCAAGGATTCTTTAGAGGCTTGGATGGAGATTCCCATGTTTAGTGGGAAGATGAATGCTCATGAAGTCATGGAGTGGATTGAGGCTCTAAACAACTACTTTGAATACAAAGAAGTTCCTGAATGTAAGAGGGTCAAGATTGTAAAAACTAAACTCAAAGGTGCTGCCCTTACATGGTGGAATTACACCCAAGGAGAGAGGGTAAAGAATGGGAAGAGTATGATCTCTTTATGAAGCAGAATGTTGGAGAGGATCAAGTCCCAATTCCTTCCATCAAACTATGAGGTGCAGATCTACAAGAGGATGCAAAATCTCAAGCAAAGAGATTTGGATGTGGCTACTTACACTGAGGAGTTTTACAAATACACTCTTCATTGTGGATACATGGAGGATGAAAAGGCTAAGGTGGAAAGGTATCTAAATGGTTTGAGGTTCAATATTCAAGATGAAATTAGTTTATTGATCCCTAAGACCATGGAGAAGTTCTTTCAAGTGGCACTAAGGGCTGAAGAGAACTTAAAGAGGAAAGGTGAGCAGCAAAGTAGAGGAAGAGGTGGCAGAAATCAGTCCCAAAGAAGTCAAGGGGAATCTAATTCCCAAGAGCAAAGTGGAGAATCCAGTTCTATAGGAGGCTTAAGCAGAAGAAGGCCTAATGGGAGAGGTAGATTTTGTGGACCAGGCAGAGGTCCTAATGTCTTCACGAGAAGGTGCTACAATTGCAACCAAGTGGGACATCTAGCCTTCAAGTGTCCTGAAAAACAAACCTCAAGCTCTCATGGAGGAGAGAGAAGGAACCAATTGATCTAAGAGGAAGATTGCCAAAGTATCAACTCTCCAATTGGAAGTGCAGCCCCAGTCCATGAAGGAGAAAGTTTGATGATGAGCAAAACTATGTTGAAGGTGCCTCAAACTCAAGAACCCCCTCAATGGAAGACATTATTCAGGACAACATGCAAGACCTATGGTAAGATTTCCAAGGTAATCATTGATTCAGGATCAACTAAAAATTTGGTTTCCATTGAAATGGTAGACAAATTGAAATTGAAAAGGTTTCCTCATGTTAGTCCTTATAAAGTATCATGGTTGAATAAAGGGCAACAAGTTTTGGTAGATGAACAATCATGGGTTGAATTTGAGATAGGAGAATATAAGGACAAAATTTTGTGTGATGTAATTCCTATGGATGCTTGTCATTTTCTGTTAGGATGTCCATGGCAATATGATGTTCAATCACAACATGATGGTAAAACTAATTCTTTCATCATAACTAAGAATGGTAGAAAGTATAGAATGGATCCATTGCCTAATGAGTATGTAGAAAAGAATGTTGGGTCAAGTGTCATGATTGTGAATGGGAAAGAGTTTCTACATGCCCTTAAGGAGGAAGGAACCCAAGGTTATGCTTTGATTTTGAATCATAAAAATAGTCCTAGTTTGCATTATCCTAGTAAGGAAGAAGTTCCTAATGAGGTGCAACAATTGCTAGAGAAGTATAAGGGGATTATGGTAGAAGAAATGCCTAATGAGTTACCACCTATTAGGGACACAAGCCATCAAATTGACTTCATACTGGGATCTAATTTTCCAAACAAAGCAGCCTACAAGACGACACCTTCACAAAATGAAGAGATTGCCAAGCAAGTGCAAGAATTGTTGGATAAGGGATTGGTAAGAAAGAGCCTTAGCCCATGTACTGTCCCAATAGTCCTAGCCCCTAAAAAAGATGGTAAATGGAGGTTGTGTACTGATTCTAGAGATATTAACAAGATTACCATAAGATATAGGTTCCCTATGCCAAGAATTGAGGACCTGATGGACTATTTGGGAGGGGCTAGGTACTTTTCCAAGATAGACCTTAAGAGTGGGTATCATCAAATTAGAATCAAACAAGGGGATGAATGGAAGACAACATTCAAAACAAATGAGGGACTTTACGAGTGGTTGGTGATGCCATTTGGTCCATCTAGTGCTCCAAGTACTTTTATACTTCTCATGAATGAAGTGTTGAAGGATTTCATTGGTAAATTTGTTGTGGTATATTTGGATGACATTCTTGTTTTCAGTAGGACTAAGGAGGAGCATTTGCAACATTTGGATCAGGTTTTGAGGAAGTTGCATGAGGAACAATTGATTATCAACATGGAAAAGAGTGTCTTCATGAAGGAAGAACTCACCTATCTTGGTTTTGTGATTTCACAAGGTAGTTTGAAGATGGATCCAATAAAGGTAGAAGCCATTTTGTCATGGCCAAATCCAAAAATAGCAGGTGATGTGAAAAGTTTTCATGGTTTGGCAACATTTTATAGAAAATTCATAAAGGGTTTTAGTCATATTTGTGCACCAATTTTGGATACCATCAAGGGGGGGCAGAAATGTAAGTTTTTGTGGACAAAGTCAGCCAATGATTCTTTTGAAATTCTAAAACAAAAGGTAGCACAACAACCCACACTTGTTTTTCCCGACTTTAATAAGTTGTTTGTGGTAGAATGTGATGCTAGTAATCTTGCTATAGGGGCTATCCTAAGTCAAGAGGGCAGGCCTATTGCTTTCTTTAGTGAAAAATTGAATGATTCTAAGAGAAAGTACTCTACTTATGATTTGGAATTGTATGCAATGGTGCAAGCTTTGAAAAAATGGAGGCACTATCTTTTGCCAAAAGAATTTATTGTTTGTACTGACAACCGTGCACTTAGTTTTTTGAATTCTCAGGAGAAACTCGATCATAGGCATATGCAATGGGTTGAGCAACTCCAAGCCTATACTTTTTCAATCAAACACAAGAAGGGGTAGGCTAACAAACTGGCAGATGCATTGAGTAGAAGAGTGTGTATGGTTTAATAAATTCATTTGCAAAGTGTAGGGGTTGATGCTCTGAAGCAGATGTATCAGGATGATGAAGATTTCAAGGAGGTATATGAAGTTTTATTCACAATTTTTAGACTCTTATCATTCTAATTTTTTTGAATTTTTTTTGCAACAGGGGTTGTTGTTCAAAGGTAGCCAACTATGTATTCCTAAATGTTCCATGAGGGAGAACGTCATACAGGAAAAATATTGTGGTGGACTTGGAGGTCATTTTGGATTGGATAAAACACTGGATTAGGTGAAGAGGTTTTATTTTTGGCCTAAAATGCAATCAGATATCAGAAAATTTGTTGAATGTTGTAGTATTTGTCAAAGGGCAAAGGGTACTTCATCTAATGCTGGTCTATATCAGCCACTTCCTATTCCTAATAGGCCATGGGAAAGCATTATCATGGATTTTGTGTTGGGTCTTCCTAGGACTCAAAGAGGCTTTGATAGTATATTTGTTGTGGTAGATAGATTTAGTAAGATGGCTCATTTCTTACCATGTAAATGCACTAATGATGCTTCTCACATTGCTTGTTTGTTCTTCAAAGAAATTGTTAGAATCCATGGTTTGCCCCTTAACATTGGCATTGACAGGGATCCAAAGTTTGTAGACCATTTTTGGTGCACTTTGTGGAAGAAGTTGGGCACTCAATTGTCCTTTACTTCAGCCTATCACCCTCAAACTAATGGTCAAACTAAGGTGGTAAATAGGTCCTCAGGAAACTTTCTTAGGTGTCTTACCAAGCAACATGGAGAGGCATGGGATATGATCATCCCTCAAGTAGAGTTTGCCTATAATGATTCCACCAATAGGAGCATAGGAAGGAGTCCATTTGAGATTGTTTATGGTCTTCATCCAAGAGGTGTTCTTGAATTGAGAGATCTCCATGGATTGGAA
Source organism: Cunninghamia lanceolata (assembly GCA_027924645.1). NCBI lineage: Eukaryota > Viridiplantae > Streptophyta > Pinopsida > Cupressales > Cupressaceae > Cunninghamia > Cunninghamia lanceolata. The sequence goes on from BSBN01000015.1 coordinate 6,922,685, forward strand.
AGGAAAAGTGCTCAAGGTGAAGACTTTGCATTGGCCATGAAGGACATTCATGATAATGTCAAGGAAACTCTTCAAAAGAACAATGAGAAGTACAAGGAGAAAGACAATGAGAGAAGGAGAGATGTACAATACAAGGTTGGGGATTTGATCATGGCACATTTGAAGAAGGAAAGACTTCCTAAGGGGCACCCAACCAAACTCCTCATGAAGAAGATAGGACCATGCCGGACTGTGCACAAGTTTGGGCCCAATGCCTATGAGATTGAACTTCCTCAAGGCTTGGTCATATCTCCTATCTTCAATGTTTTAGATTTGTTCCCTTTCAAAGGTGATTCTAATGTAGATTCAGAGGTAGATATGTCAACAACAGGAGATGAAGATTGGGTCAAAGGTCTTCCACCCAATCAACCATTGAAGTTGGAATGCATTCTTGACACCAAGGTCTCGAAGAAGACAAGGAAGAAGACATACAATCATTTTCTTGTCAAATGGAGTGGCTTTCCTATCAAAGATGCCACTTGGATGACTAAAGAAGACATCTTAAAACATAGTGTCACCATTGCTGATCTACTTCCTCAAGAGACTTGAGTTCTCTTTCCACCTAGGGAGTATGGTGCAGGAGCACCAAGGAGAATCATATCTTATTTTGTCATTCATTTTGTTTTATTAGTTTTATAAGGTCTTCAAGACCATTCCAATCCATGTAATAAGGACTGTGTCCAAATATCTATGGTTTTTATGTAAAAGGCAGTCATGAAGTCCTAGGGACAGTTATGCAATTTCATGTTGTAAACCTTTGTTAAGGCATGCAAAGTGCATGTCAAAATGTTAGAAAGGCAGGTCAAGTCTTGAAAAAATTTTAATACAATTATCAAGAGTTTTGGAAGGCTTCGTTAAGCCTAAACCCATCGGTGTAGTCCAAAATAGGGCAGTTGTAACTGGTAATTAGTTGCAGAACAGGGCAGTTGTTAGTTGGAGAATAGTTTCACACCTTCCATCAGTTCCCACTGCCCTACAACTACTCCAAGGGATCATGATAGTCTTCTAAAATCCTTGAACTTATTCATTTTGTATGTGTGAATGAAGATTGAAGTTAAAGAAAATGAGGAAACTCTAGTTCTCTTGCAATTTCTGTATTTTCTTGTTGTTTCTAGCCCATACCTGGCCCTGTATAGAATAGTCATAGCCCAATAGAATCTTGGATGGATAGTAGGTTGAAGTATCTTTAGTTTGAATATCAATTGAAGGCTTGACAGTAAATTTGGTCGAAGAAATCGTTGGTTTCTCATAGACTATCTTAAACCCTGAGTTAGGGCTTTCTGAGTAACTCAATGGATCTCCCTTCATTCCCCTGATCTTTTCTATATGATTAGTGGAATGGATTGTATAATAGGTAGTTCAAAGGCTTGTGAAGGTTTTAGAGGTAGGGGAATGGCTTGGGTTGAGTTTTCTATGTAGATGACCCAACAAGACCATGTGTTGGGACTTAGAAAAGAATAGTAGCAACTAGATGGTGACCATCGACTGTGGAAGTGGAAACTCTGTGAAATCCTAATCATTGTCACTAATACAAGGTGCTCTAGATCTAGAAATGATCCTATGACAAAAGGTAGGATAAATTCCTCCAAACCAGTCCATTCTGCCTAGTCTGACTCTGTCAGTCCTCACTGAAGATAGTTACCACAAGGAAGGTATTAGTTATGTTTGGTATGTTGTTGACTTGTCATAGGAACATCCAAATTAGATTGAGTTTGTTCTAGTTGATACCATTCTAAGGAGGATATTGTGACTGCCATTCAAACAGAGTAGTTAGTACTGTGACTGTCTATGGAATGCATAATAGAGACTATTTTCCTACAGGCCCTACACAGTGGGTTTGATGGAGCATTAGATTGAGTTAGGAATCTTGAAATATTTGTCTTGAAGTCCACTCACCCTTTGGGTCATGAACAAGTATGGTTGTTGAGTTAAAACCCTTCCCTATGAGAGGTTTGATCTCTATAAAAAATAGTGAACCTTGAGAGTCATTTCCTTGATTTTTTGAAGTGTTATTCTCAGTCCTTGGTGCTCTATATCATAGGCCTTACACCATTATGTATCAGCTTATGACCTTTGTTATAGACTATATTAAACAATGATGTTTAGATTACAGTAATTTAAATAATTTGTATATGATGATGATTTTATTAGAATTTGGATATGATGTATCTCATTCAATTATTATATTGTGAAAGGTATGTTGTAAATTGAATTATTATATGATTTTTTATCATGAATATAAATGATCTGTTTACCTAGCTAAATTGTAATTAAATGTGTTGGGACAAGTTGCCATTACCTTGCAATTCTAACCAATTCATGTGTCTCCAAAATTCTTCGAATGTGTTACCCAACAAATAAGGACTTTGAGAGATTAATTAATATTTAATTTTATCACTTGGCTTATTGTAATTAACTCCTAAATGATAGGGTCAAACTTGGGTGTCCTCTTTTGGGGTGGGGTCCATGAAGACTTGTTGACAACTAAAAGTCTATCTTGAGTGTTTGATAACTCCTAGTGAGTGGGAGTTAACTTGGGTGTCCCCTTTTGGAGGTGTCTTATATTTAGACTTGGTGTCTTATATTTAGACTTGGAGAAAATAATAAGTTGTGGAATTGTTTTATAATTAATAAAATTAACATGGAAGTATATATGTGGCCCAGTAAATAAATGACTAAATAAAGTAATATATATTTATGAGTTGTTATATACCAAATATCTATATAAAATACTAAATTAAATAAAATAAAAATTATAAGTTGTAATATATTTAATGTAATTTATTCTTGAGTAAATAAAAAATAGGGGTTATATTGTAATGTTATTAAAAAAAATTAAAAGAAAGTAAGCTGTATTTTCTTTGATGGTTGGCATTGGATCATGTGTATATCCCCTAAAAAGGTGGAGTACAAACAATTAGGTTAGGGGATTCCATAAAAAGGAAGGAGAGAGAAGGAGAGAGGGGGAAAGAAAAAAGCAGAACTAGAGATCTGGGAAGGAAGACGGAGCTGCGAAGAACAGAGAGAGGTCTTTGCAGCGTATACAGGTTCTTTTAATTGTGTTAATGATATTTTCTCATCTTGCATTAAAGGATTATACCTAAGGTTTCCCTAATGAAAATTCTAGTTCTGCACATTCCTCTACCAGAGCATTGTTTTTTGTTCTTAATCCCTTTCAATGCCTACTCATTCAAATCATTTTTAAGTATATTCTGTAGTCATTATATTCTAAATTTTGCCAAGATCTAATTCACTCCTGCCAAGTGCATTTGCTTTAAAATTTGTAAGGCCAGTGTAACAAATCATTTTGTTCTCTGATTATGTTTGATGGATGTTTATTCTTGTTCTAAAGCTCCCATTTCAGGGCGATCTAAGGGATGCTGGCAAAGGTAGTGTCATCTAGATTTATACCTACCAATTTCATTGCTAAAAAGTTTCCAAAGCCTTTTCTCTGAATCCATTTTCCGCAGATCCTGCAATCATTACTTTCAAAATGTTTTCTGTCAAAATATATTATTATTTCTACCAGTTCCATTTGTAAGGAAGCCTCTAAAGCCTTTGCAATGAATTTATTATGTGTATATCCTGCATCTATTGCATTCCGTATGATGACATCTTTCACGGCTGCCTTCATCTTCCTAGCTAATTTCCCCAACTTTGAATAAAACTCCTGCGCCTATGGATGTGGTATGTCTGCTAAATGAAAAGTGTGTACCATTTTACGGCTTGAAAATCCAACTACACATAGAGATCTCATTAATCCCTCTATTTTTCATCGATTCTCCTTACCATTTGAAACTCACCATACTAGCCCACTTCTGCATAGATGTTTTAGAAAAGAACATAAATTGTGCAATCAAAAATAGTGTTGCTATAAATACTCCTAAGCCGATATTCATATGCGATCTGCAGGAAGCAAGAAAACACCTTTGATACAACTAGTACAGATTTAACAGGTATCGCAATGATAAAGTTTAAGGTGTCTTCAAGATAGCCACACGGGCAAGAAGGTCAACCATGTACACATAATGAATCGACTTCAGGCATGATGCGATAAGGGTTACAAATGTGATTCAAGTGTGTACCACTCTCAATTACTAACTTGCAAAATCCATTTCGTACATATCCTGCCCCATGTTGCCTTGTGCATATGAGCATTATAGTGCTTGGTAATGTCTCATGCCCTAAACATTTAAGCCAGAAAATGTCTAATTCGTTGGCTATACCTATCGGACATGAGAGTAATATAGCGCTCAGCATTGTCTCACACTGTATAGCCTTCACGCCAGAAATCTCTTAACTTGTTGGTTGTTTATATCAATGTTTTCCTCGAACCCATTAGTCACATTTTCTTGAAAGCGTCTAAGCTTATCAGTTTCATTTCATGCGTATCCTTCAATTGTTACCAGTTATCATTCCTTCTTTCAATGCATGTTTTTTTTTTTGTTGAGTACTTTTGCCTTGTCTTTCTATCTTTTTTGTCTCCAATGGAAGCATATTTTTTCATTTCATACTGTTACTTTTAGTGTTACCGCCCCACAAGGGTTTTGATCCTCATCGATTTCTTTGTAAGCTTTAAGCTGGAAACTTCTTCGATGCATATATCCTCATCAATTCTTTCGAAGCAACTAATTTAGAAACTTTACTTCTTCATCGACCCAATTCTATAATCTTAGCTTTAAAATACCATAAATCTTGAGAGCACAGTAGTTATTATTTGGTTTACAAACTGGCGCTAAAGAATTGGATATTCCTGTAATTTTTTTAGGGCTTTAAATTAAATTTTGATTGTTGAAGTGGATGATATTTAAGAATAGCCGTGATATAATTGATCTAACACTTACCAATTACTTACTCGAAGGTTAAAGTCTTTATTTATAGTCCATTTCATGAAAGAACACCTTTGAAAGAGACACTGTGTGAAATAGATCATGAGCGTTGTCCATGACTCCATGCTTCCATAATGGCGTTAGTTGTCAATGATTGTTTTACTATGTATATATATATATATATATATATATATATATATATATATATATATATATATATAATTGGTCAAAATCTTATATATATTAAGTGAGTGGATTAAATAATAATTTATAGGGTTTTCTCTTATGTGAGAATTAAATTATGTGTTCCTTTTTATTAATTATATTAGTTTTTTTCTCGGAAATGAAATATAGAGTGATGTTATTATTAAGGTTGAGATTTAAATTACAGGTAGATATTTACCCAATTTACTTTATCTTCTAGTGTTGTTATTATAGTTTTAAAATTATGGATTTTGATATGTAATTATATTTATTTTCTCATAATTTTATTTAAATCTTAAATAATATTTATATTGTGTTATAACTTTTAGAGTGTAACTAAATATAGAAGTAATTTGTCCTAAATTAAAAAGAATTATAAGTTATGTTTAAATCTGATTTACTTAAATGATATTGTTGATTGTAAAATAAACGTAAATCATTTATAAGTTGGGTAGTTGTTGATGAGAGAAATTTGCTTATATATGTTAAGGTTACAAAACTTGATTTACAAAAGTAAATTTGTCTTCATGGACCCTATGTTATTGCATTTACCTGAGTGGTTAGTTCCAGAGGCATAGGATGGTTATGTCTTGACTTCATGCATTAGGTTGATAAGTGTTTCGAGAAAATGAAATTATAAAAGTACGTTGTCTTTTGTTATGTATGAGAGTTTGGTGAGAGATAATGGGAATTGATGAATATTCAGAGTTGTGAGTGCATTTTGAAGAGGTAATAATTCCCTTATGGATGATTTGTGGACCATTTAATGGTATTTATCTTGTAATGGATTTTTTGAAGTGGATTTTGTGAATGGGGAGGTATCAGGAAATGAAAAAAGATCATGTTATTTTTTTTGGATTGCTTCTCTTGGAAGCTAAGGAAAATGTATTGAGAGTATGTTCTTGTAATTAAGTTAATATGCAAGATGGTGAATGCCTTCCAGTATTACATATACATGTTCATATCAGGATAATTGTTATGCAAGATGGATAATGCCTTGCATGGTTTATGTTTCATCGTTGTCATGATGATGTTTGTTGTGCTTGTTGAGTGGGGTTTTCTAGTTGCAGGTAGGGGAGTGGCTCTCAATGGGGGCTGGAGCCCAAAGTGGCGTCTAGGACAACCCATGTGGGAGTTTGATAACTCAGTGATAACCTAAATAATGAATTAGGGGGTTGGGTAGTTAATCACACTAAATAAAGATAAGTGGATGCCTCACTCATGGCTCAAGTGCTTGTTTAGGCTTGAGATGAGATGAGAAGGCCTGGAATGGCAAGATCAACTACCTTGTCCTCATGAAAGGTATGTTGATTTCGCATGAGCATTGTATGGGGGCCGAGAGTCGGGAGAGGCTACCAGGACAACCCAAGATGGGGGCCGGGGCCTAGGAAGGCTTACCAGGACAACCCATGACAAGCCATGTGATGACACTCCTCCCTACTGCAGCCTAGCATTCCCTAGTTATACTCTCTCCATTCGTTATGTGCTTGCCTCTGGAAGTGTTGTTAAGTTGTTTGTGATATTGACTTGTGTTGTTGGAGTTATGTGTTGCCTTGTTATTATAGTCTACTATCTACCTGACTGTATGTTGTAGTGGGGACCTTATGTTAACTCCTAGCTTAGGGGGTGGACCTCAGGGTTCCACATGGTCGGGTGGAAGAGATTTTATCCATTGGTTTTTCCCCTTGCTATTGTTCGTGTGCGAGGATGTTGTATCTTGTGTATCAGCCGTCAGATCTTGTACCAGATATGAAGTAAGTGATTTGTATTCATGTACTTGTCTATGTATCAGTTGATTTATAATGTATGTATTCATAAGGTGTTAAGTAACAATGTAATGATGTACTCATATGTGAGAAGAAATTGTAACTATGTATTAGATCCTGATGATTACTTATCAGATGTTATGGAGATGTAAATGTTTATTGATTTAATGCAATAGGTTTAGAATGATCTACTGATGTTAATTTATGATGTGTGTTAGATTATGTTAATTGTTTTGACAAGTAATGCAACCATGAAATCTTAGAGTAACAAGTTGATAGTTTAATGATGTGTAATGATGTGTTAAACATTACTTTGTTACTTTATTCATTTAAAAAAAATTATTCCGTTTTTGCATAGCGTAGATGTGTTGTTCTCTAAGGTGTTCATGCAGGGCGTTACATGAAAGGTATGTTGTAAATTGAATTATTATATGATTTTTTATCATGAATATAAATGATCTATTTACCTAGCTAAATTGTAATTAAATGTGTTGGGACAAGTTGCCATTAACTTGCAATTCTAACCAATTCATATGTCTCCAAAATTCTTGGAATGTGTTACCCAACAAATAAGGACTTTGAGAGATTAATTAATATTTAATTTTATCACTTGGCTTATTGTAATTAACTCCTAAATGATAGGGTCAAACTTGGGTGTCCTCTTTTGGGGTGGGGTCCATGAAGACTTGTTGACAACTAAAAGTCTATCTTGAGTGTTTGATAACTCCTAGTGAGTGGGAGTTAACTTGGGTGTCCCCTTTTGGAGGTGTCTTATATTTAGACTTGGAGTTTTTTTTTTATGTACATGAGTGCATATTGTTGAGACACTTTGCATGGATATAATGTTGGAGTATAGATGCATGATATTGGAATATAGCTTGCATGAGTTCATAAAATCTTGCGTGGACTTGCATATTTTTTCATGTGGTTGCATGAGCTCATAAAAGATTGCATGTACTTCCATGTTGTTTCATGTCACTTGCATGTTCTTGCATGTTGTTGCATGTTCCTTCTATGGACTTGCATGTGCAAATGCATGTTGTTGCATGTTGCTTCTAAGAACTTGCATGGGCTTGCTTATTGTTGCATGTCACTTGCATGTGCTTGCATGTTGTTGCATGTTACTCCTATGGACTTCCATGTGTTTGCATGTTATTTCATGTCAATTATATGGACTTGCATGTTGTTACATGTTAGTTTTGCGAGGTTTCTTGTAAAACACTCCAACTCCAAATACTTGTAGGATAGTTCATCTCAGAGTTTCAATTAATGGGTATCTCTTGCATGATGCTACAGGTGTTTGCACATCACTTGCATGTATAGAACAAGTTAATCCAAAATAATATTGGGGACACCAATTGTGCATGTTATTGCATGAGAATTGGTGTGTGTTGATCACTTTAGTTGACTAAAAATACATTGGGCTAACTTGGGTTCCCAATCTTGGGATTTTTAGTTGTTTCTTTTATTTGGAGATATGTTTGATGTTGGCTAAGTTCACTTGGGCAAAAATTAGCACACACATTTAGAACAAGAAGTTAACAAGAAGCTTTGGATTGTTTGACTCTAGTCTTCACTATTTGGAGCGCTTGGTTTTTAATGAGGACTTGTCTCATGTTATCAATTACAATTTATTGTAATTTGAGTTTCAATCTTTTCAATTAAGAATATTTTGAATTAAGAAGCTTTTGTAATTAATTAAAAAGCCCCATACATTTTTCAAAGAGCAAGATTTCAAAGACGTAGAAAAAAAAACAAGAAATTTTTATGAAGTTCATCAAGGATAAAGGGGAATTTTAGTATTGAATGTAATCTTTTCCAAAGAGATTTAATATAAGCACAAACACCTTTGAGTGTGGATTTTTTCCCTCCTAGGTTTCTCCACATAAATACTTGTCTTCTTCTTGCAAGTTATTTTCTTCTCTTCTACATTGGATTGAAAGTGCAAAATCATTTACAGATTAATCTTATTTTCAACTTTGTAAACACATAATTTTAATGCTTATAGTAGCATTTCTACCTTAAATTTCAACAAAATGGAATACCTATGTTAAGTATATTAGAATGATGGACATACGATGTCTATGAAAGATAATATGAAAATTATATTTTTGTAGATATATACATTGTGATGAGTAAATTGAGATGGAGTTATCATTGATCTGTGAATGCTTGAATACTATGTTTGATTGCATTTCAAGTTGCTTTAGGTATTTATTTGAAAAAAATAATGGGCGCAATTGAGTGTGTAGTTAATTTCCATGGCCGATGGAAATTCACAGGTCTATCAAATAACCCATGTGAATTAACCTTGTGACACATACCCTACTCCCTAAGGTGGACTAAGGTCCTTGGTTGATTTTTTATGTTTAAATGTTCATAGTCCTTTGTAATTTTTATTATTAGAGTGTTTGTAGGCAGCAAAATCATGTACAACATCCATGAGGACCCTGATAATGGCTCACAATCTTTGTCACGTACAAGTAACCATTAAATAATGTCCTCTCTGAAGCAATTATCTTAGTAACATGTGTTTTTCTTCCTCCTTGTGTTGTTTCCCTCTTGTCGTTTTATCTCTTTCTTGACTTTTGATGCTTGTTGATTTGCATTTCCTTTTCTTGTGACCTCATCCTTGAGCCTTATATTCATCCATTTGTTGTGTTTTCACCTCTCCCTGATGTTTTTCATCCATTCCCACCCCTAGACACCTTCTAGAGGTCCTCCCAAGCCATCTTCTGCTTTCAATTTTTAATCTAGGTTAACCAATCCAAATCTTCCCCTATTATTTCCATATCTCCCTTGGGAGATCCTACATTTGCAAGTGGAAATTTGGTTTTTGACCCCTAATTGAATTGTTTCCTAAGGAAAATCCCTTTCTTTTCTCCTCCTCGGGAGACCCTAACTGGTGAAAGGGATGACCCATGGGTGACCCTACCATTTTTCCCCACTACAAAATAACTTTAGTCTTTTGCAAAAAATAACTCCATTTTGCCTATTTTTCTTCATGTTTGCATGGAATTTTGTGCCAAAGATAGAGTTAACTATTTCATGAACCCAAGCATACATATCTAGCTCTTTTTCATATTTATTTATCAACCCATGCATTCCCATACATTATTTTTCTTCACTTCTTCTTGAGTGATAAGTTATAAATGGTTAGATCACTCCAATTTTAGCCCAGATCACTCTTGTGTCTTCTAAGTTATAACTTCAATCAAATTGAGTTAACCATTCATCATCTTCACCTCTCATCCCTTTTTCAAACCTATAAATACCCCCTCCCTCAAGCACAAAGGGAGGCAATTTCATTTTTGCACATAGTTCTTGCAGGTTATCAAGCTCTCCAAATCAAGCATCCATATTTTGACACAAGACGTCAGAGAATTTTTCTTTTATTTTTCATCTCATCTAGCTTTCCTAAAATCTCATTTTGCATTGATATGCTGGTCACATCACAAGCCAAAGTTCTCATCAAGCTCTCATTGAGCTCATTTGAAAGCTTCAAAAAGATTCTTTTTTCTTCTCTTTTCTTATTTGTTGCCAAGAGGATCACCTCATTGTTGCAAGAGGATTAGAGGTTCCCATATAAGGACTTTTGAGGGTAGTGGAGACTCACATGTCTCTTTTATTCTAGGTTCCTTCATTTTTTTTAAATTTATATTAGTTAGATAATCAAACTTTTCTCTTTGGAATAGTAAATACATGTTTATTTTTCCTTGATAGGCTAATTAGATTTCCATTGTTAAAGTAGTTTCCCTTTCAAAAGTTCATAGATTAATTTAAGTAGATTCCATTTTCCTAGATTAAATTGTTCCACTTATTCATAAAATCAAACCAGAAAAATAGATTCAATTGCATTAGGTAATCTCATACTAGTTTGCATACATTTTCTAATTCCTAGAATAGGAAAAAGTGCTTTCATTTCCATAAATAGAAAAAAGCAAAAAAATATTGTTCTGCACTCATATATGCTTGCATGCATACAAAAACATAAAAGAACAAAAACATTAGTAGCATAGAAGGTTTATTAACCCTTTGTCCCAACCCAAGGTTAAGTTTAGTCAATGTTAGTCAAAACCCTTGGTTTCATTACAGGGTTAACACAAAAGTCAACAAAGTCAAAACTTAGGTCACACAAACCCTATGTTGAAACCCTAGGTCAAGTCAAGGTTAGCTTTAACCATCTCTCTTGCTTAGGCTCATGAATGTGTCATGGAATTAGAAGTTAGTGGGTGAAGGCAATCCTTGATGACATAGAGGAAATCCACCATAGACAATAACAAGACCAATTGGTAATTCAAAAACAACAAGAAAGGTTAAGAGAACTTTGAAAATACAAGTAATCATTCAACAGTTTGAATAAAAACTCCAACTTGAAAGGAACATCAATGAAAACAATAGTCAACCCACTCAATGTTGGAACATTAGAAACCCAAATAGAAGAATGGTGATTGGTGACCCTTCAATTCATATAGTTATCTTCACAACAACAGTCACAGAACACTGCATCCAAACAAACACACAACAAAGGCCCCAAGACTGGCCAACCACTCTTTATGATGTCTAGCACCCCAACAAGCCAGACCACCTTCGTGTCTCACCTCCTCTCGACTTGATACTTCCATGAGAAAAAGAGTGACATGGAGGTTCACCCCATGGCAAGGAGAGAGGGTCTATGTGTGAGCCAAAGTTGACTCAACCACACTAGGCCACTGAGTCAAGTTTTTGAGTTTATAGTGCCTAAGGTTGTTTTAGGATGAATAGGATGATGAGTTGTCAACCTTGTTCAATTTTTAATTTGTGATTAAAGGGATTTTAAAATAGTGTTACTTGGTCCTTTTCTTGATTATTTAATTACTTTTAGGGCCCTACATCAAATACCTATGGTATAGGTACATTTTTGACCACAAATCTTTCGTCTTAACCAAGATTTGATCCTTCCAAAATGCCTTGGAAAGGGAGTGACTAAATTTGGGTTTGGGGAAGAGGGATGAGTGACTTATCACCATACCATTCCCATTCTCTAAGGTTCATGTATGGGCTTGGGTTGATCCCAAAGCCTCACAGATGTGTGAGCACACAATGTAAGACTTTCATGGGAAGAGAGGAAAAGTACTTCCCACTCCCCAAAACCTCACACATGTGAGCATTTATGGGGAGATGTGCTCTTGAGAATGAATGGAAAGATGACAAGTCTCACCTACCCTTTCAAGGGTTTTATAATTTGTATCCATGTTTATCTCCCTCTTTAGGGAGAGAAAAGTGATTTTTATTCTTTTTCTTTATGTCTTGGGTTGGAGAGGAAGAAGTGGATAGTCACATACTTGGCTTGGGAGAAGATCTTGGAGGAAAGTATTGGAAGAGATTTCCACCAACTTTTCACCAATCTCTTGAAACCTTAGAGAGGTAGGCTCCTAATTCTCTCATAATATTCTATTATTGTCTTCTTTGTTTATGTTTATGGGTGTGTTGTTGAGG